>CM062804.1:1112401538-1113601538 GCA_031772625.1 Pinus tabuliformis
TTTTTCCACATTTCTATGATGCCATGATAATATAAGATCGATAATTTTCTCATTCTCCAACGAATGATCACGGATATTAAGTCAGTGGACTAAAAGAGTACTTCCAATGTCATTCATTGTGTGAATGCAAAGGCAACTGTTATAGCTACCTTGATAACAACATGAAAATATCTAATAATAAAACTACAAGAAGCTAAGATATTCCAGAAACAGAACGACAAAGACAAACAATGAATATATAGTAAATCTCCATAAGAACATGTCAAGTGGTTATGAACTAGAAGTTGAGGCTGGAATAGAGGGAGGGAGAGAGAGATCGTCATGCGAGCCCTCAATCATTGTGAAGGATATGATGCATTGTCTGAGAGGGTCATTAGGAGAGTGCATGTGTTTATGGAGGTTGACTTTGTAATCCCAAGATGGAGCCTAAGAGCCTTAGATTGAGGAGACCCATCTTTGCTAACACAAGGCTAGGAGGAAGAAACTGCAAATAGAAGATTGGTTTCATGGTAGAGCTTGGAGAGTGGTACTTTATGCTAAGGTAGTTGTTCTCTAGCATTGGGCCTTCTTAGAGTTTCTCTATTTGAGGATCTAATGTAGTCTATCTTAAGCTCTAGGATGGGAGCTCCTCGAAAGTGTCTTGAAAATAGAACAACTGAGTGGGGGGGGGGGGGGGGGGGGGCGAGGGTGGTGGGGTGAAGAAGACATTAGAGGATTCTTGATAGAGAGAAGCACTGATGATTTTGATGTATAGATTATATACCTAAGAATCTCCCTTAGAAAAGAGCTAAATATCTCTATTTTGGATAATGAAAAATTGTGAAGAGAGAGCCACTGAGATCTTAGTAGAGACATTAAAACTTCACTTTGATCTTCTAGAAATGTAACATTTAAAGGCTAGGAGATCCTTTGACTTAGCCTCTTACAAGTGGGAAATTTGATAGATCCTATCTGAGCAACGGAGGTCATGATTAGTCTTGCTCCAAAGTTGATGGGAGCCGACACAAAACTAACCTAGAGGGAACTTGAGGGCATGCATCTATTTTTGTAAATGCTTTGGATTTGTTGATGCTTTAGCAAATTAATTTTCTATTTAATAGTTCACAATTTATTGATCTTTTAATATGTTTCTGCAGGACTGATTGTATATGGTTTTGACAAATTGTGTGCCAGATAATCCCTGAAGGCTAAAAGAGACAAAAAATTCTAACTACATTAGTTGGTTTTGTATTACTATAGGAATTGACCACCACCACCACCAACTTTTTAATGCATTTCAAAACATTCTATTAATTGGTTTTGTATTATTATAGGGATTGACCACACCACTACCTTCTTTTTAATGCATTTCAAAACATTCTACTAACATATGAATATCTACATTTCACTTAAAAAAACACTTGCATATTAACTTTTACATTAAAGAAACTATGTTTGCCAATTAAAAATTATATTATTATCTTAAAACAATATTATTATCTTAAAACATTTACATATATATAGTTTGAAACATATATAAAAACAATATTATTATCTTAAAACATTTACATATATATAGTTTGAAACATATATAAGTTTCAAACCACCACCACCTTTTTAATGCATTTCAAAACATTCTATTAACATTGAATATCTACCTTTCACTTTAAAGAAACACTTGCATTTAACTTTTACATTAAAGAAACTATGTTTGCCAATTAAAAATTATATTAGTATATTAAAACATTTACATATATATAGTTTGAAACATATATAAGTTTCCAAAGCTTAGCATTAATTACATTGATATTTCGAAATGTTTGAATGTTTAAATTTAGAATCAAATTACATTGATTGAAATGTTTACATTTAAGTGAGCAAAATAAAGATTGAAACGTGACACGTCACCATGGAGAATCTGATGTATAGGAGAATAAAACGATAAAATGCTCAAGAACAATAACAATAACAATATTTTTAATGCATTTCAAAACATCCTATTCATGTTTATAGCGTTCACGTTCAAGGTTACTATCTATAATATGATATGTGAAGAGAGTAATTCCGAGAAATGGTTGAGAGCCGAAGTTTAGCAATATTTAGAGTGATAATGTGTACAATAGCATTCACGTCACGTCCAAGGGTTCAATTTACGATTTCCAAATTTCATTTTCCACGTCATTGAAAAGTCCAGAGTCTCGGAAGGTGAGGTTGCTATCGTATTCTAATGTTTTAGATGATGCACCAGGAACTGCATGTGCCAGTCTAAATTGCCGCCCATCACTGGCTTCTTTGACTTGAGAAGAACAGAAGGACCAAAGTAACTGTATGGGATCAGTTTGCAGAAACCTCCTCTGCACCCTCTTGCCATCAGGGAAACGGACACCTAACCTACAGATGTTGACACCTTGTGGCTCCTCTGGGAGAGCTGGGTACTCTCGTTTCACTGCAGCTTTTTGTTGATTATCTTCCTTGATTGCCTCTACTGCTTTTTGTTGATTATCTTCCTTGATTGCCAAAGAAGAAAAGTCAGCTAAAACGTCTTTCCCTTGTACTATTTGTTCATGTGCAATATTATTATTAACATTTGATGTCACCCTCCTCCTTCGATGGCTGAATTCCTTGGGGCCCTTATCCATATAAGGTATCAAATCCTGTAACAATTCCTGTGGATCGATGGTGCCTGTCCAAGCTTTCATTTTTTGTCCAGTGATAGAATCAATAACAAGTGTTGACGGAATCTCACTCAAATGATAATAGGTGGACACCTTTCGCCCTTCTTCATGGTCGCCCTTCGTTGGCCCAAGTGTCTCTATTAAGCATATAAGAGCTGAACTCTTTTGGGGATTGTATATTTGCGATGAGCCATTTTCCTTGGCCTGCAGCTTCCACCTTCGCCTGCTCAAAACTGCCTTTGAACATCAATTCCAATGGTGGGCGATACAGAGTTTCCAATCTATCATTGCCTTTATCCCAGAAAGCCCAGGAGGAATTAGGTTCTGCCGATTGTTGATCTCTTCTTCGTATAAACTCATCATCGTATAATGCTTCCCTCTTAACTGGTAGTGGTGGGCGTACATAGTCTGTATGGTCACTGTACTCATGGCTTTGCCTTTCCACTACTGGAGCATTACTTAAATTAGAACTAGTAGAAGCCGATGGCAATTCATGATTATCAGACTGAGCATAGAATAACTGTATCGCTTCGTCTAGATTCCAGTTGGTTGCCTCCAAAAACTGCCGCGCCTTGTCTGTCGATTCCCCAACTATTTCAACGAATGAAACAATCTGTTCCTGCTTCTCTGCCGAGGTTTCCATTGATTAACGAATTTTGTTACGAAGAAATATAAGTTCAAATAGATCCCCCTCAGAAATCTATTTCTTTATTTATGTAAAAAATACAGACACCAAACACCCAAGACGCGCAAAAGCTTTGGCTAGAATAGATATCCAAAGTAACTGCCCGTTGCTACGAAACCTTCATGACGCCGCGAGGTTTTGAGCTTGGAAAACGTCTTCTGGCTCACACTAGCATTCACATTCACAGTTGAAGACGTGTTGTTGAAACTTAATCTTATATAATATTGTATTTTATGGCTATATAATAAATATAACAATTGGGTAAGTCTCGAATCATTCATGTCTAATTGCAAATCAAACATCAAAATCAAAATAAAAAAATCGGAAATAATTATAGAACGTTCAGATAATAAATAATAATAATTATCTCTGTTAGCACGGGCAATTGTTTTTTTAAATATTTTCATTAAAATATAAGTTATGATCGAGAACTTATGGTTATATAATATGTCATCCTTTTCTAGAATAAAAGAAAAGATTTATGTAAAATAAAAATAAAAAATTGTATCTACTATTTTTTTGCAAAAAATTTAAAGATATATTATTTGTTAATTAATTTTATTTTATTAAATAAAATAATATTTTCTACGTATTTAATAATAATCAATTTACTTATATATATATATATATATATATATATTATTATTAAGCATTAATTATTAATATAAATTGATTTTATTGTGTTTAGAAATACTTTTCAACCGAGTATGGTATGGTAGAGATGTTGTAACATAATGTATGCTAATATTTTAACTGATTCAAAAAAAAATTAATTTAATAAAAATAAAATAAAAATGACTCATAATATTGAGAACTCATAGTATTTATGTGGAATATTAGCCTCCTTGAAGAGAGGAACCTTAATTCTGGATCTACCAAACACTCACAGGGATCAAACCTTCAAACCTCTTCTAAAGTGAAAATATATTTGATCCCTCTCATCTCTTGGTAAATCCTTAGTTAGTATAGATCTAGTACTTTTATAAAATCTTAAACTAAGTATTTACCTTATTATTTAATTAAAAAAGTTTCATACATATCTATTTGGATAATAAACTAATTAATAAAGATTCATCTTTTGAGTACGTATCTTTAACAATATCAAAACACAAAATTGATTATACAATGAAAAATCATCTTTATTATGAGTAGGTTGTGTAGGGACTATAACAATTAATTGATCATTTATTCTATATCAGTTTACTCTTTGACCACAGTTTGTTTAATGTTCACCAACATAGGACAACAATATTTTTCACCAAATTCATTTGTCATCTTGGCACCAGTAGCCTTTTCATGCACATCCAAACTCGATGTATCCACACACCACGTTCATGCTTATATATTTCATGATCAAATAAATTTATCAATTTCATGAGCATCCTTGCCCATATTTAAAACATATTTACCACTCAATCAATTTCAAAACTATAATAAAATATACGAAGCACGTATTCTCTCTCTAAGCACTCATTATCTCTGATAAAATATTCACATTTGTTTCCTTATAAGATGCATACCTTTTTTTTCTCAGTAAAATTAAACTATTTCTATTGAGTAAAATATAGTACAATCATGAGAGACATGAAACCGGCAGACTGGAAATGATGAAACTATCAACTTCGGTCCCGGAGGAGTGAACCAATCACGGAGCTACAACAAATAACTTGAGAACAAAAACTGAATTTTACCCCACAGGGGCAGAAACCTCAACACGGTGTTTCTTCCCTTTCTTTTTATTGACTTTTATCCAGCCATCCTCGGGAGTATGAGCTAAAAAAACTTGAAGACTGGAATTCTCCATCAGGTGGATCTCCTTATCTGATTCAGAAGAGGAGGTCTCATGAACGCGTTTCTGGGAGATTGCTGTGACAGTGGTGTGCGCAGGAGTATTTGTGGACAGATCCATCGTCTGAGGCGCCTGTTTCGGTTCTGAATCGCTCTCCTCATCTCCCGAGCTTGAGGAATCAGAGCTCACTACTAGCGGCGGAGAACAAGGGGTCCAACGCTTGGGTTTGGTCTTTGCAGAGTTGCCCTTTTTTGATTTTGCAGTCAGCGATGGGCAGGAATTCTGCAGGTGCCCTGTTAGGTGACAGTGGCGGCAGTGGAAGGCAGTGTTTTCGTAATCCAGGTTCTGGGTCCAAACAGAGTCATTGATCTTGAGATTGATTTGCTCTGGCAGTCCCTTGCTCAGATCTAGCTCCACACATATTCTAGCATATGTGTAGAGACCTTGATGTTCCCGCCTGAAATCTCCCATTAGAAAGCTGCCCAAGGTGTTGCCTATCCTCCGATAGACTGCTGTATGCCACAGGTGAGCTGGAAAGTTTGGAAGTCTGATCCAGACAGGGGCTTTGGTGATGACTGCAGAAGCTGGGTCAAAATCTGAGAACCATGGAGTTAAGAAGAGTCCTGCTGTACCCATGAACCAAGGACCTTCTTCTAAGGCCTTTTCATAGTGCTTGGGACTGTCTAACAAAACTATAAAATATCCTTTTGAGCAGAAGCAAACCTTGCAATGGTGAGTCCAGTTGTCATAGATCCAGTCATAAAGGTCCTTAGAGCGAGGCCAAAGCCCATTGAATCTGCAAATGATGGCCCTTTCAGCAAATTTTTGAATGTCATCTGCAAGGTCAGGGTGGGAGATCTCAACAGAGGGAACCTCCTCTAACTTGTCAACCAGAAAAGGCTTGGGTTTGGGAGGTTCAGGGGAAATGGGTATTTCAGAGTGTACTGCAGCTTTGTAGGAGAAGGGAGGAGCGGAAGAAGATTGACCTGCAGCGCCACCTCTCAAACGAAGGGAAAACACTAAAGAGCTATTATTTTTGATGCTGTAAAAAGAGAGGGGAAGAGGATCATCAAGTTGTTTACCTTGAAATATAAGTCTCTGTAGGGCAGAGGGGATCCCGAATCGGCGTTCCAGATTTACTTTGAGATTCTGCACCAGATCTGAAGGGTATACCCATTGCAGAATGGTCTTGCCTGAGATCTGTGTGATTTGTACCTGAAAGGGGGCAGAGAGATTTTCAAAAACTTTCTGAAGCAACACAGGGCCAGAGGCTGTTGGGTCTCCTATCTCTTGACGCACTGGAGGCGGAAGGGGAGGAAAAAGCTTCTGCCGATGGTAGCTTTCTCTCCAGCCCAGATCCGCTGCAAAGGATAGGGCTGTAGATCTGTAGAAAGGCCGGTGATCAATTGCGTCGGATCCACCGGTACCGTTGCCCCCTTTGAATTCACCGCCCTGGCACATGAACCCTGGCATTTTCTCTGTAAGCCTGAGAGCACCACAGAGCTTCGGAATCTGCCTGCGCCATGATACCGCAAGAACAAGCTTGCAGAGATCATCTTTCGGAAAATCAGCCGCAATGCCGAAAGTAGCTACTAGCTGCAAGAATGCCTGGACCTCCAAGGGCTTGGCGGCATTGGCGGGATCCGCATCAACATCGATCCTCGACTTCCACTCATTGGTAATAACCCTCGCCTGCTCCTTAGTAGTCGGAGACACAACGGGCCGCTCGGCTCCCATTGTAGGGTCTGCCAAGAGGGGAAGAAGTGATTCCAACAACAAAGAACAGGCCTGTCTCTGGTCCTCGAGACCCGAATCCTTCTTCTCTGTTTTCCCGGTACCCTTGTCATAAAAACCCTCGAGAGCCTGTAAAACCAGCAAAGCGGGATCAATGGCACTCTCCAGCGCTGACGGCAGCTCGGCCCTGAGTGCTGTAACATCTTTTCTGCGTTCCATAATGAATCTCCCTATAAGATGCATACCTTATAACATATGAGATCTCATCAATTCGATTCTCTTCTTTAATAAAGGCACTTATTTCAACATAATAATTTAGGTACAAGTTCTCATATTAAAACCCAAGGCATATATCCTTGTATCCATGACCACTCACGCAAATGTAGATTATTGCAATGATCAATCACAAACTCAAGGCCCTTCAACACACCTTCAAAGGCGACTTTACAATCTTCCTTCAACACTCAATCTCTTCTTGATTACGGTAGTGTGGGAATTACAATTTCAAATATAATTCAAAAACCAACTCATCATTCAACAATTTCAAAGAAAATACTTATACAAAGAGTTTCCATTCTTAAACAATGCAATTTCTAAAACAATACCCAAATTAACATACCTCAATGTAATTTTCAAGAATGACCATGATCCCAACAAGAAATCGATTGTCATATTATTTAGACATAAACAAAGAAGTTTGAGTTCTTCTAGTGAATTGCCAAGTGTTGTCGCTACGACAAACACCCTCCAAAATGTTTCCTATAACTAAATTTTGGAGCTTCCTTATGGTCATGCCATCTTTCATTTCAAATCATTAAGGTTGTGCTCGATCATGTTGTTCAAGTGTTTAAGTCTTCCTTTAAGAATTTTGAGTGTCAAAGCAACTTTCTTACACATGCTTAGCTCGTGATGCCCTCATAGCACACTTCTTTTAAGTAAGCCCAACTATTAATGTGTACCCTTGGAAGTCAAGCATTGTGCAATCCTTGATCACATTCATTGCGCAATCCTTGATGATAGTGACTGTTCAATGCCTAATGACGTTGACTACGCAATTTCTAGAGATGTTGATTCTGCAGTCCTTGTGGGCAATGCTTATGTAGTCCCTAGAGACAGAGATTGCGTAATCCTTAGGGACAACGACAATGTAAGGGAATCCTTTGTAGGCAGCAATTGTGCAAACTTTGTTTACAGCGAGATTGTAGTTCTTCAAGTCAATCAATTCACTCTTGGCTCCTAGTTTCCCGACATGCACTAAGCGCACTCACCAATATTAACCCTAATTGCATGTTTACTTTCCCTGTATAAAGAGTCTAGTCTAGAGCTCATCTTCATATTCATATTTTTCTTTTGAGCTCTATGCACTGTTGGAATATAAGGAGCATTCTCTCACTCATGGTTGCAAATGCCCCATCTTCTAGGTGAGTTTCTCAACTGTCATTTTTCTTTTGCAAGTGTCACTTTTTCTTCCTTTTTGTCTTACATGTGTCATTTTTACTTGCTGTATCTTTTGCAAGTGTCGTTGTTTCTAGTTTTCATTCTTTCATGTGTCACCTGTGCTTTGTTTGTGTTTGCATGTGTCGATTTTACTCTTGCAAGTGTCACTTTTTCTTGTTTTGAGATATCTTAGGAGAACCATGGATAACCATCTAGAGGCAGCTCCAACACACTCTCTTGCACCAGTTGATGCTATTTATCGTTAGAACATGTGCTAGACACATTCTTATGGCATAGTTCACCTTTTAGTTGTAGTCGACATTTGCGTCGTAAAGGTACATATTAAGTGTCACACTTGAAGATAAGTGTCACTCTATTATCATCTTGTTATATGCATGTTGGTTTTCGGTACTGTGTATCTTCTTGCTATCTTCATTGGTGTATATACATGTGTGATCATGTTCAAGACCTATCACATGCTTTTACTCTCTTGTCTCATTGTTCTCACACTTAGTCAATTTTGGAGTTCTTCTATATCCTCACATCCTACACAACTCATGAGAACATTCAACTTCTATCTAGGTGATGAGCACACTGTGCATTTATAAGCCACAATGGTCCTGGAATTGTGCACTGCATAATCCTAGAGGACAACCTCCTTCAAGTGCACATTGAACAAATTTATAACTCAGACCCTCAACCTTGCTGCTTACACTTACCCATTGCACAATCCTTGATCATTCTTGTCTTCATTACCCATTGCATGTCATAGTGGAAAGTAAGGTCATTCTTAAGCCCTTACAGCCCTCACATAATACGTGGATCCTCCTCGTCAATCATTGTGAATTACATAATCATAGCGTTCAATCTTTTCATTCTTGTCTCCTGACCTTGCCCACTGCATAGTCCTTGATCAACCCTGCCTTGTATTGTGCTTTGTGCAATCTCAACAAATAGTGGGTCATCTCTAGACCCATGTAAAAGTAAACTGCACAATGCATAGAGCTTCATGCTCAGCCACTTCACACTACATAGTTATAACACCTAGGATATCCTTGCCTCTTGTACTTTCCCAATACACAATCCACGTCTTGCCTCTCCCTTGTTATTGCACACTACGCAATCAGAGTTTCCAGGCCCTCACTCCCTGCCTCCTAAGCATGCACATTATCCCACCATAGATAGCATTTGTATAATATAGGATAGGTGATTTCAAGACTGATGTTGTCTTGTCATGCGTGAACGCAATCTGTAGATTTGATCAACCTATCATGGTAGGATGATGCTTAAGGAGGTCATCAAGAAGAGGTTATGAGCAGGACAGTTGTGGAGATAAGACACAAAGGTGCTATCATGCAGTAGTAAAGGAATCTGGAACCCAGATATAGAGATGGAAAATCATATTGACTTAGAAGGTTTTAATACTTATCGTGACCCTCTTGAGGGTGAAGATGAAGTAAAATATAGATCTATCATGAAGGATTGGAGACAGAGCAACAAAGATGAGAAATTGGCACCTGATACATTACAATGAAGCCTAATGTCACAGTCGCCAACTCATGGCTTCTCAAAATGTCATCACAAAAGTATTATGTTGTCCATGTATTTTGCCACAATTTTTGGAATGTAATTTTGTATTTCCAAAAGAGAGAAAAATATAAAATGTTTGGAAGCCCAAGTGTCACACATGGAATGTGGAAAGTCACTAGGAAGTCCTAGAGTCATGTAAGAGCTCGAAGATCACATAGAATCTCAAAATTCATATGGGATCTCAAGAATCATGAGGGAGGTGAAGAGTCATATGGGAGGTGAATAGTCACATCATTTGTTATAAATAAACCCTCATCGCTCAAGCAAAGGATGTTTCACCTTGGCTTCTCTAGGTTGGCATAGGAGACAAGATCATTCTTTCGAGGAGTGAGTGGTGAGTTAATGTTCCACTATTGGGCTCGTGTTGCATCAATGTAATTGTGTATGTTGGAACTTTCACTTAATATTTGAAGCTCTCATAACCAACAGATTTTCATGCACAGATCGTGGATTTGTAAGACTATTATTTTCATTGCGGTATATGTTTGTGTTCATACGAACTAAATAAAATGAACTATTTCATTGGTTTTGGTATGCATCTTGTTGAATGTGTGTTGTTACTTTCTTTTATGATCGTTGTTACCTTGTGAGCAATGTTTCATGTTAATTAAAAATTTATTCTATGTTCGTGTGTGTTTTTATTAGGATAGTACTATTACTTTTCTTCTAAAATCTTACTTTCTCTCTTACCATCCATGAAAGTACCTTATATACATTGCAATTGTATGATTCACAATGTCAACTTACTTTCTTGTTTCAAAGTTTATGTGCATACTCCCTTATATTGTTTATTGCAACCAAGGGAAACCTTTAACTTATGGTGACTGGGCCTATTATCTGCAAGGGGCTCCTACTCCAAATGTTGTGAGGTCTAGTTGGGACTTCATACCAGGGAGACCCCCTACATTGGCAGACTTCTAGCACCATCAACACTTGGCGCTAGAAGGAGGGCCATATGACAAGCTGAGCCCAATTAGTTTATTTTAAATCTTCAACTTGAAATGGCTCATTCCAAAATATTAATCCTATGATTTTTTTCTAAATAAATTGATCTTACAATCCCCATGGAAATTATTCATGACTTGTCTCAATTTAAATTCGATGGGAAGGGTGAACTAACAATGCTTGGACATATGATTCCTTTTTTTTCATTTTTGTCTTTCTAATGGAATACATTTTAAGGATGTCATGGCTAGATTGTTCAACCTCACATTTGAAGTTTGTGTCAAGCATTGGTGTCACACATTACCAGCTACTTCTATTCATTGATTTGAGCAAACTGTTAAGGAGTTTCGTGAAGATTTCAATAGGGATGATTATAAATATGTATATAAAAGGATTAATCAACTTAGAATGAAATCCTATGGAACATTAGAGGATTTATTTGATTGGTTTCTTTACCTTTGCTATGAATTTTCCAAAGAAGATGTCAATTGGGATTTTATGAGTGAGAAGTTTCAGTGTTTGGTTCTAATCTCCATGAAACAATTTGAATCAAATTCTCCTATTGATTTTTCTCTTCCAACTTTTCTCGATCATGAGGCACCTCCATTCTTAGAGGAGGAACCTATTACTATTTTTATTCCTTGTGCTACTTTCTCGTTACCGAACAAAATGGTTCCTCATGCCAAGGTTGGAGTTTTGAAATATGAAAACAAAATTGTTGATCTATTTCTCCTACATTCATCTTCTTTCCATGATCCAATCTTTATTCAATTTTTTTTAATGGTTCCCATCATTCCATTGAATCTAATGTGAATGTTGATCCCTTGATTCTTCAAGATAACACTAACATGTATAATCTTAATCTTGAATCTAATTCAATTGAAGCAGTTTTTCTTCAAGGGATACTTTTTATCCTCTATCATTTATAGCTCATGTCCCTTTATACCTTGATTCTCTTCATCAATCCACTCTGCCAGTAATTGCTCCAAATAATTTTGATTCTCAGATTGTTGGTTCACATGGTGATCAAGTACAAGGTGGCTATATCTCATAGGTAGAGGACAAAATATTGAAGGCACTTTCCATATTACTTCCCTATTTCATATTCCTCCATGTAAAAGTGATGATCAATCATCTTTTGATCCTCATAACTAGTCAAATGATCTAAAAATCCTTACTCAAGTTGAAACCTTAGACAACCATCATCTTGGCATTTATGTTTCTACTGATATAAGTAGTGATGAGTGCCCAAGTACATTAGATGATTATTTTCTTCCTCAAGAAGACTTAGATTTGCAAGGCTTCGATCTAATTGTTGAGTAGCCTTCTTGTTGGAGAGGTAAATCCCCTCTACGGATAGAGGCGATCCCTACTAGCCCAGCAAGGGTCTAGCAACAATCACACAATGCTGCTATGCATGTTCCTAATTACAATTAAACAAGAGGTAAAGAGCACCTACTTGGATTCCTGCGCTGTCGTTTGATGAAGAGATGTTGCCTTCGCTCCTTCGCTTCGGCTGGTCACAATCCTCCGCGATCTCCGCGAATAGATACCTGCACACACGAAGAGGAAACAAACGCAAGCGTGAAATCTAGTAAAAGCAACCATACATCGGTCAGAAAAGATGTAATTCACATTTAACCATCGCATATACAAATGAGAATGGAACAATAGTAGCAGTCATCTATTATTCATCAAAATAGAGAAGAGTACAACCAAATGTTCTGACGTCGGTATCCTTCTCAGGAGGGGCCAGTCAGCAAGCGTCTCAAGCATTCACCTTTGGAAGCGATTCTCCCAAGACAAGAAACTCTCTCTCACACTAGCAACACAAAACAACCTTCCCTAGGCTATCAATCACTCCCACACTTAGCACACCAAACACCTATAGTAGCAGCTATCTGAGCACTACAAGCTCTGCACAATCCAAGCTATTCCAAACTACCTGCTCATGGTAATGGTGGCAGTTTATATAGGAGAAGGAGCCTCCTAAAAGGGTGGAAGGATGAGCTTATCCTTGAGGGAAGTGGTTGCAAAGAGTCGAACAGACATGCCATAGAAGGGAGTCGATACTCACAAAGCCAACAACCATGCCTGGAATAATCTGGAAGGCTGGCTGTTGGAACAAATTCGCCCAAACAGGATAAGCACAGATTTTAAGGCAACTGACGCGCTGACATCGCGCCTCAATAACTGGGAAAGTCATGTCAGCGCGACTTAATACATGCAGAGGCGCGCTGGCGACCAGCGCGGAAAAGTCGTGTGCTTCCGCGCTGGCAGCGCACGGAATACACCAAGAGCCGCCGGTCAGCGCGGATATTTTAGAGACAGACGCGTTGATGAGGAAAACTTTGGAAAAGTGGGTTTTGGGCTAGTTCAGAAGGCATGAACTTGATTGTTGTGAATTCTTGACACAGCAGGGTAACTGACAGGGAGGCAGTGACAAATTGCTGTGTAACAGATGCCCCCTAAAGCATGAAGACCGAGAGAGTGGGAGGGGTGAAATGCTTTACAACACGTTGCCGAACTGGAACACCCCCAGGAAGGACCGAACATCTTTGATAATCAAGTACATGCAGTCTAGGTATGGGCGCAGCCATCCAAAAGACATGTGAAAAAAGGTCTGTGGAATGGACGCAACCACCCAGCTAAGGAGACCAGAATAATGATAAGGTATGGTCGCAGCCATCCATGAAGACTCAGGTATGGGCGCAGCCATCCATCAATGAGTCATGTAATGATCATCCACAAAATCGCAGCCTGGACCATAACAGACAGGGATCCAGGGTCTTGCGCTCTGTCCCGACCCGAACAAAGTACAAGTTCAAGCATGTGAATACATGAGTTGGAGTCGAACATGCGTGAACATCGTCTGATTACCAGCCAATGATGAAAACTGTTAACAGATGCGAGAGGTACCACCAATAATGACAATGGCCCTCAAGGTACTATAGGTACAATCCGCGGTATGTGAAGCAATGAGCTGGTGTCGAACATCCGTAGAATCATCTGATCAGAGGTCAATGATGAAAACCTAGCGTCGAACACGAAGAACCTGCCATTGAGGCATGCAGGCTCTAAGGCACCTGAAGGGAGTCTCTAAGTCACCTTCCCGGATAATGAGCTGAAGTCGACAGGAAGTGACCCTGACCGAAGGTGGGCCATAATGTTTCCCACATCATCGACACGAGACAGAGGTAACATGATTTGTGTGAGATAGCAGATGAGGTTGTATTATTGCAGGGGTCAACTTCTCTTGAGCATATCGGCGACACTATAGTGGATTTGGAAGTATTTGACATCAAATGGGCAAAGGGTATGATGGCAATGAGCAGATGATAGGTCAGATTGGATAACCCAAACCCACGGAAGCCAGTGAAAAGCGAGATGAGATGGTCCCACCCAGACACGAAGCAGAGGAGTGCCATGTTCAAGAGCGACATACTGCGGACACGACTACGATTACTATTCCTTTTTCCCCACCATTTCTGGCAAGTACCCCGATTATTTTTGGATGACAAGCTTGACGGGGATAGCATATGCTTGAAGAGTGTCATTTTGACAATGTCCGATGTCATCAAGTGTTTAACAAGCCTGACAAAGGAAAAACTCGGCGTCTTTTCTTATTTTAGAGAGTCTGAAAAGACAGCGGAAAAGGAGACTCCAGGGGGGTCCTTTTTCGTGCAGTTGTGTCTCTCGAGCCCGAAAAAGTATAAAACAATGCTCGAAAGAACCGCCCGACCATTACGATCGAGGAGTACTTTTCGTAAATAGTGCTTTCAACCTGAAAAAGTAAAAAAGCGGTCGGAAACACGTCGTTTTAGAGCCGATAACGAGTGCGAAACGACAAACACCCGGCAATCTTTTTAAGTTACACGGTCAGAAGAAGAGCTTAAAATGACCGCCTTTCATTCCCTTTAACGAGCTGAAAGGAGACTCGGCCATCTTTTCTTGTTTTGTGTCGGAAAAGAGCTCAAAGACGACAGTTCGCGATCAAGTGATGTTAAGATCATTATGATTTTCACCGTTTCGAAGGACCTGCACAACAAAAAACACCCGCATAAATCCGTTCGACATGTTAAAAACATATTAAAACATGTATAAAATAGTACAGAAGCGTAAAATCCATGGTAAAAACATGACCATAAACCCATATTCGCAAAAATTAAAGTCAATTAAGCCATTTTTACTATAAATAGAAAGGTAAATAGTCATTTTCACCATTGTTACCAAATTGAGCCGTTGAGAACGTTGTGAAGCTGTGAAGTTGATGGAGCCAATTCTTCCTCGTGCGGACACCATTTGGCGAACGGCTTGCTCCAGGTAGGTTCCTCTTGCCACGCGCCCTTTTTTGAGCATTTTATTCGTAATTTAACGGTTGGATTGGCCCAATTGGGCAAGTTTTTGAGCCATGGGTGCGCTCTCGGTCAACGCGGGTTTCCCGCTCGAGACCGCGCTGACCGATGAAAATAACACATACCAAATTTCGGGTCAGCGCGGAAAACCCGTGTTCTTCCGTGCTGACCTGAAGAAAATACAAAGTGCCGCCATTTTCAGCGCGTCTGTTTTAGAAACAGCCGCGCTGGCGCAGCTAAATATTATTTTTGATAATTTGGACGTGAAATTTTTATCTACCAGCTTTCTAATTGTTCTTATTGGCTATGTAGGACACAATGGCCTTCCAGTGGCAAGAGAGGGCTCACGATGTTGAGGATATCGCCGCTTTTGCAAGAGCGGATTGTCGAGATGCAATGCGGGCATGTGGATTTTTAAAATTCTTCTTGACTCCACGCCTAAGAGCTCATCACGACTTACTGGAGTTCCTGATCCGGTCATGGAACCATATAGACGGTAAATTTACCATCCGTGGTAAAGATATCGAGTTCGACTTCATGGACATATATTTCCTGACCGGTTTGTCACGCCGGGGCGCGAGGCCCATTTTGGAGGGGCAGCGGCCCAGCGGCGAGACTCTCGACGAGCTCATGGCTCGAGTATGTCCAGAGGCCGTGAAGACGCGGAGTGGGAAGGTGTCGATTCCCACGGTGAGAGACATAGTTCTTCGCACCATCTTGTTTATGGTGACCCGGGCAGCGGGAAGCTTGGCCAACCATGAGGCCTCGAAGACCCACCTGCTGCTAGCCCTTGACTGTCTACAGCCTACAGTGTTTGATTGGGCCACTGCGGTGACCAATAGCATGAAGAGGCAGCTTAACAACTGTCGACGCGGAGAGTCGAAACAGTTCGGCTACGGGTCGCTCCTACTCCCACTCATTCTGGAGCGGGTACCAATCATGCGGCTGCAGACTATAGCTGTGGATCCTCCCAGGAGTCCTCAGGAGACGCGGGCCACTCGATGGGCTCGCATCATGCCACGCGGGGGTGGTGGACGGCCAGCTCATTGGGGAGTGGTTTTTCGAGAGTGGTTAGAGCATCAGATTGTTTTCGTCGAGGATTGGCCATACGCAGGTATGGATTTCCGCAACGATCCAGACATGCCATTGCCGCCGGGAGACCACTGGGATGATGGAGGTATGACACTTTGATTTTTTCTGAGTTTTTTAATGTTTTTTGATTTTAATGCATATGCCTTAACAAATGTCACTATGTGCAGATGTGGGACCTGTCAGACCCGTCGGCTTAGCCCCAGAGGCACGTAGAGAGGGGCAGGGAGCCGATGTCCTTGCCTTGGTCCCTCCAGGAGTAGATACTTCCGAGACCATAGCTCGCAACCTTGAGGGGTTGCTAGTGGGCGTGCCAGACTATCAGGGAGTCGAGGAGGTTCCCATAGAGCACCAGATCCATACAGTGGGGGTAGCACCCAGGGTGCACCGCCTGTTGAGGCGGGTGGCATGAGCGACTATGTGCTATAGAGAGCACAACCCGGCACAGTAGTCGCCTAGGTTTCTTTTTGATGTTAGCGAGACATCTGTCTCGATGTATGGAGAACAGTGACTTTATACTTTGACACATACACTTATTTTTTGAGCGCCTTAGTGCGCCACACGATATATATATATATATATACATACCGATTTTTTGGATGGATCTTGTTTACATGTGATGATGCTTTGCTTATGTTATGCAAATGTTCAGTACAAATGTGATCTTATGTATGAATTGCACAACAGGTGACCCATGTATTTTTAATGTTTTTAATGCAAGCTTAAAAACACACACTGCACACACGCAAACCATGCTTGAGAAAATATTTACATATGCTTTACTCTATTATGCTTCCTATGTCTTCTTGTATGATGCTATCTATTTCGCAAATGTCTGTCTAATACATGATTCGCCAATGCATCAGTCAGCGTGTTTAATCGTCTTGGAATATGTTGATATGTGATATAATCGAAATTCCTTTCTAACAATTGGACACGTAGGTACAACCTTAGGATACGTTGGTCTCTGACGGAATATCGCCCGTTAAGTTGATGAACGACCAGCTGGGAGTCCAGATTTACCATCATTGCTCGAATGCCGAGATCAACTGCTTCGGCTAGTAGCTCAATTACGGCACTGTATTCAGCAACATTATTAGTGGTGCGACCGAGACAGACTCCTTGAAGATCTAGAAACTCTCCGTGAGGATCATAAATCGCCCATGCCGCAGAAGACAAATTGCAGGTACTACGGCAGGCGCCATCAGCGAAACCAACATAAGGTGTACTAGACATCTGCACGAGAAGAAGAAAACACAATAAGAGGGAATCATGCTTTCACACCAAAGCAGAAACACGAAATCATGCACACCAAACATACTAAACACACGTATGTACAAACTGAGTGCATGAAGTCATGCGTAATATTTTTTCAGATACAGCCCGTTGCGGGGCTTGTCAAGAGGGTTTCCTTCGTAATCAATCAACTCATATGCGCCCTTTTGTAAAACTCTTTTCACGATGTAGGGACCTAGCCACATGTACTCGAGTTTTCCTGCCCCCAGCTTATCTTTAGCTTGATCGTAGAGCAACACTAGATCTCCCTCAACAAAGGAACGAGGATGAATGTTCTGGTCAAAGTGAGCTTTGACTCTCTTCTTTTGCGCTTCGATGGCCAGAGAAGCTAAACGACGAGTCTCGTCCAACCGTTCTAGGTACAAAAGCCGTTCCTCCACCGGAGTGGTGTTGGGAAGCAACTCAACAGCTAATTTCAACGAAGGAATCTCGCATTCGACAGGAAGGGTAGCCTCCAGTCCATAAACCAATTGAAATGGAGTGAAACCGGTGGCGTCCTTCACGGAAGTCCGGTAGGCCCACAAGGCTGGGAACAGCATCAGATACCAATTAGACTTGTGCGTATTTACGGTGCGTTGAAGCATAGTGATCAAAACTTTGTTCACGGCTTCAACTTGACCATTAGATTGTGGATAGTACGGTGTCGAACTATCCTGGCGCAAGCCTAGTTGGGTCATTAGTTTTGTCATCATGTGATTACGGAAATGCTTTCCGTGATCTGTGACGATAGCCTGGGGGACTCCGAAACGAGTAATGACATGATTGAATAAAAACTGCGCCGTTGTGTAACCGTCTTCGTTTAATGTATGCATCGCTTCGGCCCACTTGGTGAAATAATCCACAGCAACGATAATGTACCCATGCCCCCCGGCCGAACGAGGGTTACAGGATGTATAATCGATGCCCCATTTGGCAAATGGACCTACGGTGACAACAGGGTGCAGTGGTGCAACAGGTGCACGCATCTTCCGGTGGTAAACCTGGCATTCGTGACATGCTCGTACAACAAGGATACAATCCTTGAAGATGGAAGGCCAGAAATAACCCGCACGGAGGATCTTCTGAGCGGTAGCATAGCCGGACATATGGCCGCCACAAGCGCCGGAGTGGCAGTCATTCAAAACCCGCTCCGCCTCCTCGAGAGTCAAGCACCGGCGGAGAACAGAGTCAACGCCGAGGCGGTACAGGGTATCGCCCAAGATGCGATAGGGTTGAGCTTGGTGACGAATTCGCCGTCGAGCATCTTTCGATACATTCGGACGGAAGGAAGACGTCTGTAAATATATGATAATGTCCCCATACCACGGGTCGAGGGTGCTGATGAGAAACAGTGTTTCATCCGGGATATGCTCCTCTGAACGAGATGGTGCAAAATGAGATGGTAAGGAACAGAGCAGTTCAGCAAAGACCAGAGATTTCTTAGACTTGGCTGTAGTGAATTCCAAGTCGAACTCTTGGAGGATTACAATCCACTTCGAGTATTTTCCCCCCAGCAACTGACGTGACAAAATGTAGGTCATGGGGTTGCAATCCGAGATCACGGTCGTTGTGCGCAACAGGATATAATGACGGAATCGTTGGACGGCACAGACAGCTGCCAATGCCAACTTCTCGACATATGCATAGCGAGTTTCCGTATCCAGAAGGTTGCGGCTAAGATAATATACAACATGCTCGGTGCCAGCATCATCATCTTGCACTAAAACCATGCCGATGGTGGTGTCGGCGGCGGCCAGATAGAGGGTGTAGTCACGGTGGTAATCTGGAGGTCTTAAGAGCGGGGCTGAGACAAGAAGGTCTTTAAGACGCTCGAAAGATTCCTGGGCGATAGCGTCCCAATGAAAGGGCATGTCTCGCTTTAATAACCGTGTGAAACCCTTAGCCACCTCGGCATAATTTGGAATGAATCGTCTGAGAAAATTAGCTTTTCCCTGCAAGCTCTGTAATTGCTGCAGAGAGGCAGGGGGAGGAAGATTCAAAATGGCCTCGACTTTAAGGGGATCCAGACGGATACCTTCCCGGGAGACGATGAACCCGAGCAGTCGGCCAGATTCTACGCAGAAGACACACTTATGCGGATTGAGTCGAATACGGTAGTGTCGACAGCGGAGAAAGATTTCGCGTAAATGAGATGGATGGTCTTGACGTTTAGTTGAATGAGCTGGAAGGTCATCCAGGTAAGGCTGTACGATGTGTCGGATATCATGAAAAGCATATCACATCGCACGCTGGAAAGTGGCGCCGACATTTTTAAGACCGAAAGGTAGCTTCTTATAAGCGAAGGTGCCCCAAGGACAAATGAAAGTTGTCTTATGCTGGTCTGCAGGGGCTATGTTGATCTGGTTGTAACCAGAGAAGCCGTCCATAAACGAATAAATCTCGCTTCCTGCGCAGTCATTAATAAGTTGATCAATAAAATGCGTAGGAAAGTTATCTTTTGGACAGGCGTGATTGATGTCGCGATAATCAACACAGACCCGGATAGTGCCCTGCTTTTTATTCACAGGGACTATATTGGATACCCATTCCGTGAGGGGAATGGCATAGATGAAACCAGCTCGAAGGAGTTTTTCAACTTCGGCCTTGATGGCTGCAGCCTTTCGAGGGTGCACTGGGCGTAAACGCTGACGAATAGGCTTAGCGCCGGGATAAGTAGGTATTTCGTGCACCACAATACTAGGGTCGATGCCGGGCATTTCCTCGTAAGACCATGCGAAAACATCACAGAATTCACGAAATAAAGCGGTATAAAGTTGAACTTCCTCAGGAGTGCATGTGACTCCAATGAAAATATTCTCGACAATCCCTGGTTTGACAGAGATGTCGATAGGCCGGGTTTGCGTAATGTTACCCATATTGCCTTCCGAGGACACTTGATATAACTGAACAGGCGTTTGGAGAGGCGGAGATGGGACACATGAAGCAAACCGCTCGAGACATGCGACCATTTCCGAATGAGGAGGGAGAAACGAAGAGCGATGGTGGTGATCTAACCAAGGGGGCTCCTCGAGAGACATAGTCTCAATGATAGCCTCGTCGGAGGGAAATGATTCCTTCAGGGGATCCGAAGTGGCCTCCTCTCCCAACCAAGGGAAGTGGTCATATGAATCGGGAATGCTGCTTGGAAAAGCAGGTTCAATAGGGGGAACCGATGCAGCGACAATCTCGATGTAGTTGAGCTCGGCAGGACTCAACGGCATCATCTCACCCCAAGAGTCTTCCTGATTCAAGGGAGGGAGAACCCATGGATCAGAATGCACTGTAATCATGTTAATGGAGGCGAGATTCGGAGGTGGGAGGGGAAAGACTCCCATCAAGGAGGGATCTTTGAATAATCCGGCACCCACACTCACTAATGACTTGGAGGTATGCTCTACGAATGACACATTCCCTTCAGAAGAGGAAGCAAAAAAGGACAGCTGGTCCACCATGACGATTCTTCCTTGATGGGGGAAGCAAACGACACGGAACAAGGAGGAAGCCACGGCTTGCATGGCATATGTCCAGCTTCGTCCAAGGAGGAGGTTGTAAGTGAGATTAGCGTCAACGACTTCAACCTCTACTTCTACGGTTTTCCCTTCTAAAGAGATAGGCAATCGCGGGAGGATACCATATGGACGAGATTCTCTTCCATCGAAAGCCTCCAGGGTCGTCGGAGACTGGCTCAGAGCAGGAGAACCAATAGCCTTCCAGCAAGCAACATACATGATGCAGGTTGAGGCACCTTCATCAATGACTGTACGATGGATCGTTTTGCCGTTGATGAGAACCTATATAAGGAAGGCCACCTGATGAGGCAGTCTCTGTGTGAAACCCTCGAGATCAAAAGAAATTAAATCCGAATCTGCCGGGTCTATGCCACCAATCGCTGATAGCAAGGACTTCCTCTGGGAGGGGCAGCTCTGGAGGACTTCTAATGCGGACATAGCAGACGGAGCCTGAGCTAAGTCCTCGACAATGCTATAATGTTAGGTAGCACGAGCATTGGGGTTGTAAGATGACTTCCTGAGTACACCTTTGGGAGGGGGTCGGGGGATCGTCTCGGTGCTGGGCCGTTCGATGTGAAGGGGACCAGAACTGGACGGAGGAGCGTTGGAGGGAACCTCCGGCTCTTTCCCGGCTGGAGATGGATAATCTTTTGCTCGAGTTGAAACATGGATGGGGATGGTTCCAGCCATGAACACTTGAGAACCGAACGAGGAAGAGGATTGAGAAGGATCTGCCACCTGATGCGTCTGCTGGGACGGGAAAGGCTCTTTAAGCACAACAGGAGGCCCTGGAACACCTTTCAAAAGCCGACTAACCTCGGACCGCCTAGGGCAATCCTTGGTGTAGTGATCCTCCTCGCAGATGAGACAAGGATACTTAGGCTTCCGTTTGGCTCCTTCCGCAGAGGGAGGTTTAGGAGGGTTCTGCTTGGGCTGTCCAGATTTATCTTTAGCCTTCCCTTTCTTTTTGTCTTTCGAGGATTTGTCTGCCGCGGTGGACTGAACGACGTTTACCTCGGAGGTATTCCCAGAAATAGATTGGCCCTGAGGAGCATTCTCGTTAGAGGCGTTCTGTTTCTGCTTCCCAGGGTTCGCGGCCAATTTCTTAGATGGTGAATTTACAGAACCAATGATTCCATCAACAGAAGGCTTTGGTGGAGCCTTGGGTTGTCCGGGCCTCGGGGCGTCTGGCAAATATTCATACAAAGTACCTGACTGAGAATACACTAAGTCGAGGTACTGAGCTCGCGTGATCGCTTGCTCCTCAGTTACAAACGCTCCCATTGCGATATCTTTTGCAATTTTAGGGACAAAGGAAGTCGTGAACCAATCGGTCAGGAGTTGATCAGGAATCCAAAATTTAATCATCCGACAACGCCTTCTCCATTCATGTATATGATCAGAGATGTGCGTAGCCGTATCCTGTTTGAGAGATGTGAGAAGATGGGTCCCAGTCTCGTACCGAATGGGTAACTGAAAATGAGTCAAAAAGGCCATAGCCAACGAGTTGAAATCTGAAAACATACCGCGATTGAGTTCAATGTACCATTTAGTAGCTGAACCAGTGAGAGTCCTCTGAAAGAGGCGAAGCCGGATGGAATCATCAAGCCACGAGTTAGATGAGCACCAAAGGTGATAAGTCATTACGTGGGCCTGAGGGTCCTCACCGTCCTTGCCGTCAAACTTTGGACAGTCACCTGGTATTTTGGTTGGAACCGGTGGCCAATATGGATTATGCAAAATAGGGTCGTTTGTTAACTTGGACACATCAGGCAGTTCCAACGTTGCTAAAAATGGTAGCTGTTATAGACATTTTTGTGCCTCGCGACATGGAGCATGAAATGTCAATAATTACAGGGATCCTCAGTCCCTAAACATGTTGTTCTTACCCCTAAAAGAACAAGGTCATCAAACAACAGCACTTCCAATCAGTTCTCCACCTGAAAACACTTCAAAACAGGCTAATTTTGGATCATGTCAGCTGCTCCACTGAGCATCTGCGCTGGAATGCAACTGCTCCTCCTTGTACCTGCGCTGGAAGTCAAATCTAATGAAGGCTACCTGCGCTGGGCGAGATTGGCCAAGTGGCACAGTCATTCTACAAGGTGTCAACTGCCCAGGAAGCTTCCAAACTGACACTTGGTTCATGAGATTCGCCCTGTGATGAGTAAGAGGTACTTGATCACCATGTGTAAGCAAGGATCTCCAAGTGGACTCAAGAACTGAAGATTAACTGAAGAGGGAGAGGACACAAGGCAGCTTCATGTCAGTCTCAAGCTGACTCATCCTTTCTTCTTCTCTCCTATATATAGAGCTCTTCTATGAGGTCTAAGGGGGCTGGAATTTTGTGTAAAGCAAGGAGATGCTGTTGGTTTACAGTTAGAGCTATTGGGTGATTGTTTTACTAGAGGTGAAGAGGAGAGTTCTTGCTGCTGGGGAGGTGCTGCTGGATTGGAGCCATCATTGGTTGTAACCTTCTGAGAACCCTGTTACTTCTATCAATAAAGTTTTGCATGTTCTCCTATATACTTGTATTGCATTGATGTATTGTATTTACTTGTATATTTGATTCACTCTAATCCATGCATCAGTTATGAGTACATGTATCTTGTAGTTTCCTCTCTTGTTTTGTGCAGGATCTGTGTGTAGCTGGACCGGCAAAGAGAGCAAGGAGCTGGGAACAAGAGACAAAGAGAGAGGATAAGGATCGACTAAGCGAAAGACACTAGGTTGGTTAACCTTTTCTTCCTTCTCTCTGTACTTTCATAAAGGAAAATATCAAAGCTTTACTTTCAGTTGTTGCTAAAGACTGTCACCTTTAGAGTAGGGATAGGGTCATCCGAGTCGGATACTTTTCCCCACAACAAACTGGCGACTCCGCTGGGGAACCTAGTATCTTGTTGGTGTTTGTAGTATTTTGCTATTCATTTCTTGAAGAAAAGAGTACCAAATCGAAAAGCTTTTGACTATATCAAAAGCGAAGTAGAGGGTCTGCTACTCTTGCTCATTTACTGAGCAAATTCAAGATTTAAAGAGCTTATCTACAAAAGACTCTTTACTCTTTGTGATAGATCTTCATCCTCTTGATCATCCCTTAGCCTGTACTTGACCTATAGCTTTTTATTTCAGCAAAAACAGTGCATTTTTGAGCTTTTTATGACCCGGAATTCTTTGTAGACGCAACTCTCGTGTGTCAGTGCAGGCTGTCCACAGGCAGTCTGCATTACAGCGCAGGTGCTCCCTTCGGGAACTGCGCTGAGAGTCAAACTGGCAGACTAGAACCTGCGCTGGTCCAGTTAGCCTTTGTCTTGCTCAGTTTTCCCATTGTGTCTTGGCCCTGTTTTCACTGATTTTTTGCTGATTGCTTGCTGGTCATTGTATTTGCTGTAAACCATTCTCCTTGACATTATTCTGCCTCAGTTGTGTGATGAAACTGTGAATGTTCTTTCAGTATTTCTTGTTTCAGTTACAATTTCCCATTGTGAAAAGTGAACCAGTATAGTTGTGACCTCTTAGATCCTGAACTGTAAAAGTGTCTTTGTGATCTTAAGAGCTAGTTTTATTACTGTTCATGGCTGTTTGAGTTTGTTTGTTTTTCATCTTATGGTTTGAATTCGTATATTTTTAGTGTTAAAACAAGTACCTGTAAGGTGTCTTTTCATGTTAGACGAAACTTGTTTGTTTACACTTCAAATTGAATTCGAAAATTATACAACAATTTCCTTTTGTCTACATCAACATTAAGGGAAAAGAAAAGAAATACATGCATCTTGCATTTGCATTTTTGATAAGTTTGTGTGTCTGATCTAGGAGAAAGTGCATTAGTTTGTGCTTTGTGCTCTGTGTGGAAAGATATTGTTTTTCTCTCCCCTCAGTAGTTAGGATTTTCAAAGCTAAAAAGATTGTAAAAGCTTGCTTATCATTTTAGCTGCATTTAGGAATTTGTACCAATACATCTCGTGGTGATCCTGAAAGACAAACTGATAAACAAGATCAACTTAAAATATATTGAATGAATCTAAAAACGCATTGTAACATAATGCTCACAATAGAGGTCTAGGTAGAGACGTGTTCCGGTGTCGTTAAACGTAGTGACTGTCGATCTCTACGAAGGTGGGTGATTCCTCCTGAGGGACGATAACACTAATACGGACTTGTGCTCCCGCGTACCGTCGCGTATATTGGGAGACCCCTATAGGCAATTATCCTTCATCCTTAGGAAGCCGTGTCGACCGCCCTACTGATCGCGATGCAGTGAACACAGCATTCACGAAGATCGACCACCCGTACCGTAAAACGTATTCTGTGGTTTCGCGAAAGGTTTGGCACACCCTCTGCCTAGATCTCCAGAGCAGTTTCTTTTGGCCCTTTTCAAACTCTATAACTGAAAAGGTCCAACCGAGCATTTGTCACTTCGGGCTCGTTAATACATCGAAGGCGACTAGAGTCATCTTTAGCTTTTTCTCGACTCTTAAAACATGAAAAAGCAAAGTTGTGTCTAAAAGCGTCTAATAAAATTCATTCAATACGGAAACATAATTCCCCTTTTTGTATTTTAGTTGATCAAGTAATCCGCAACCGTGGAGGAAAGTCAATTAAAACTCCGTCGTTCGGGGAGACTTGCGAGTCAACCACCTTTGTCTCCGGAACCGAGAGTAGTACGGACAAAGCGAACTCGCTGGACCAGGTCAAAATCTCCTTTTAAAGTTAGAACGGAAGTTCCAACAACATCTGAGATTCTGGTCACTCCCAATATTTCTGGAATCCCTGCCTCTATTGAAGAAGTTCAACAGCAACAGAAGGACAGTTGTACTGATCCTAGTCTGGAGACAAGTACTTGCATAACTGAACCAGTTCCATCTGAAACCGGTCCACAGAGTCTTGTTGTTCAAACGACTGTCGCTGTCAAAGCAACCCCTTCTTCGGCACCAGAAATCTTTTACGGACCTGACGGTCTTCCTCTTCCTCCTGGTCTGATTGCAATAGAGGAAATCGTAGAGGACCAGCAAGCAAATACTCCAACTCATTTTGGAGTAGGTACCACTCTTTTTCCTTCTGCATCAGAAGTTTGTCCATCACCACAGGAAGTTCCTGTAGAATCGATAGGCAGTTTATTGGATAGACTTAAAATGTCTGAACAACCGTCGACATCTAGAACTGTGCCAAACGACACAGCGACAGCAGAACCTCCTGCTGCCAACCCAACGATGTTTGCCGGCATACCAGCCGTCCCGACTAGCTCTCATCAGCTAGAAGGAGTCCACCCAGGGACTATTATGACAACTTGGTCTGTTCCAGTTTGTTCTTCCGGTATAATACTCGGTAATTCTTATGTTGAAACTAGACAAATTGATCCCTTTGGGAATCAGTTTGGGCCATCCAGTCCTCAAAGGCCATCTATACCCTTGAGCTCCGGATTGTTACCGTATGGGGGGCAATATGCCCTTTCACTTCCCCTTCCGGGGGGATACCCATACGGCAGTTTTCAACAACATTCAGGTTTGACTGAAGTAACGACGAGTGGTTGGGTACCTATGTTACCCCAACAACCAAGAGTTGTATATTCCATGCAACAGTGTGTACCTATGTCTAGTATCCCGACGACGCCAGCAATTGTAACCGTGTCGCAAGTTCAATCGATGCCTGTTGTATGTCAACCCCAAGTTGTAATGCAACAACCTATTGACCCTGCAACACAACCACAATCGCCAACTGCCGGGACGACACAGATACAAACGGGAACTATAACCCCGCATCTTGGTCCGTCGGTTAGTGTCGCACAGCAAAACATGGCTTCACAACCATGGATGGTGCAATACCAACAACCTCAGTTTCAACAGGTGTACCAGGGATCTGAACAACAAATCTTTGCGAATAGTGGGCAACCCTATATTCAGAACGGGTTAAATCAACCACTTTACAGTGGCCAAGCCCACCAGCCGTATCAGTCATATCAACATCAGTTGCATTATGCTGGTATGCAAAGACCTACTGCTCAGGCGATTCCATCGTACCCTGGGTACGCCTCGCCAAACCTGAATCAGCAGTTGCCATTCGTGGCGACCCTAGAATTACCAGATTTACATCGATTAACGAACGATCCAATCGCCTATGCCCATTGGTGGCCAGCGATTCCTCACAAACTTCCTTCGGACATTCCTAAATTCAATGGAAATCCTGGCGAAGACCCGTCGAATCATGTGATGACATTCCATCTGTGGTGTTCATCGAATACCTTGAATGATGATTCGATAAGGCTTCGTCTTTTCCAGAGGACATTGACTGGTCCGGCGGCCAAATGGTATATTGAGTTACCTAGAGCCTCGTTCGACAATTTTAGTTCCCTAGCCACGACTTTCTTAACACACTTTCAGTTACCTATAAGGTACGAAACTGGAACGGAGATCTTGACTAATTTCAAGCAGACAACGGCCACACATATATCAGATCATATACATGAGTGGCGTCGTCGTCGCAGAATGGTAAAGACCTATGTTCCAGATCAGCTATTGGCTGAGTGGTTTATAAAGTCGCTTCTGCCTGCTATAACAGAAGATGTGGCCAAGGGAGGCGTCGTAACAGAGGAGCAGGTTATTGCTCGTGCTCAATATTTGGACTTAGTATATACTCAGTCGGGCACGCTCTATGATAAGATACCTGACGCCCCCAGACCGGAATTTTCAATCCCTCCTCCTCCCGGATCAAATAGTGACTCTCATGCCAGTGATGGCGTGATTGGAACTGCAAACGCTAAGTCGACAAGGGATTCAGATAAGAAAGCCTGTAAGACTTCGAATCAAAAAGCAAATCAAGAGATTCTTGCTTCGGAGGTAAATGCTGTATCTACGGATAAAGGCAAAAACTCCAATCAACCAGGAAGCAAGAAGAATCAAAACAAAGGGAAGAAGAAGAAACAAGGAGAGTCATCTCCTCGAAAAACTTCTTCAAGCCCTCCTCGAGATAGGAAACCACCTTATGGGTGTCAGATATGTGATGAGGATCACTGGACGAGAGAATGTCCATACAAAGCTGATCTAAAAAGATTCTTAAAGAGTTCGCAAACTTCAGCTGTGTTAACTGATCCGTTTCCCGATCGAGGAAAAAATCTGGTTGGTAGTGGAAATGCTTCACCGTCGCAAGTGCTTATGTTATCGATATCGAAGCAACAGGATGATGCTTTAATTTCGACAAGGAACAAAGATTACAGGAATCCACAGGTGTCGAACGATAAAGGTAAAGATCAACCTAGCAGTTCGACAACAACTTCGGCAGAAGTTGTACCCCCCATCACACATGAATTAACAATAAAACCGCCAAAGGGAGTAGTACACAAGTCGACATTTAATCCTCGTGCCAGAGCGGCACAACATTATAATATAGTGGAAGATTTGGCGCAATCGCCATCTGCTATGTCGACTCTTGAGGTACTACAACATTGCCCATCCCAAAGGCAGGCATTGTTATCAGCAATTGGTGGGGTGGATCCTAAAGATTCCAATCTTGTATCCTTTGATCACAAAGGATATGATCCTCAGTTACTAGCTCAACTAGCTTTCCTCATCCAAGTGAAAGCCCTCAACAAAACTGTTCATCGAACAATTATTGATGAGGGGGCATCGACATGTATTATGTCGATGAGTTGCTGGAAAACTTTAGGATCTCCAACCTTGACGCGATCATCAACAACATTAAAAGCATTCGACGGAAGGACATATACCCCTTACGGTATCCTTAGTAACTTGAGAGTTGAACTAGGGGGCAAAACAGTAGAAATAGATGTTGAAGTCATCGATGGCAATCTTGACTATAACATCCTACTGGGAAGACCATGGATTTATGCCATGGAAGCTGTTGTGTCGACCTATTTTAGGAAAATCGCATTCCCCTTTCAAGGAGAGATTACGATCATTGACCAACAAAATTTCCTCCCTAATGGTTCACAAGTTACAGGAAGCGTTCCTCTGATCCATGGAAGCGACCATTCATTTCAAAATATCGGAATAGGTCTCCTAAAAGACCCTGCCTTAATGGGTACTTTCGCCCTACCGCCTCCAATTAATCTGGCGGAAGTGGCCACGGTGGAAACCTACAAAATGAAATCTAATCCAATCTTCTGGTTGGATTCGGAAGATTCCTAGATATTTGGTCGGCATCGAGGATAGTTCCTATCTCAGGTCAACCTCGTTAAAAAATGAAAAACCATGAGGATAGTTCTTTTACTATGTCAACCTCATTAAAAAATGAAACAATCCCCTTTCCAGATCTCAATGGTAAACCTTCATTCCAATCAACAAAGTTGAATGCAATGAAGCTTGGGGGGCATGCACCTCGATTTGTATTATTATGCTGGGGGCATGCAAACTTATCATCGAGCAGTTTTAGCGCATAGTTCATGCTCGTTAAAAAATAAACGCAAGATCCGAGCAGTTTTAGCACATAGTTCATGCTCGTTAAAAAATAAACATAAGTTGTGAGCAATCTTCCCCTAGAGTTCAAGCTCACCCAGAAAAAATGAACCGGTAAATAACCTTGGTAAATGTAACCTTTGACAGCCATATTAAAGCCCTTGGTCGTGTTCTTGCAGTCTCACCTCCATCCGTTCATTTGGCCAATCGTTCATCTCCATATGTTTGTTTACCCTTTTTGAAGAACAGCTGCGAAGAGTGATTTCACTTAGCCATTCTTGTGACACTGCCGTGATTGGAAAATTCCAATTTGTACCTGGAATCTGCTGCTATCCCTGTTTATCACTCGTTCCTCAAAAAACGAGTCTTCTTTGAGCTCTTTTCACTGACTCGTAAAATATGAAAAGTTTGCCGAGTTTTGGCCTTCCAGCTCGTTAAACGACCAGGAACGCTATCCCTCCTCTAAATTTTAATCTTTTTGGACCTGAGGGATTATTGCACAAAAGGATCGAGCGCTTGTCTTGTTCGGCTCGTTAAAAGTACCGAACAGCCATCCCTTCTGTATCGTTTTATACTTTTTCGGACTTAAGGGATTAGCTGACGAAAAAGGAATTATGGAGTTAACTTTCTGTACCTTTTCAGACTCTCTAAAAATGAAAAGGACCGAGTTTTCCTTGTCGTTAGACTCGTTAAAATGATTAAATAGCGACAAACTTGTCTTTAGACGAGAACGAGTTTCCCTATCGCTAAGCTCGTTAAATCATAGCGATGGGCTTGCCCGAAGGGCAGGTTATAGAACAAGCATATGTTATCCTCCTCAAGCTTGACAAAAATAAAGAGGTACTGGTCAGAAATGACTGGGGAAAAATTGGGAGAACATCAAAGTTTAATGGTAGCAAGTCACTCTTGAACATGACACTTTTCCTCCGTACCACATCGGGTTGGGTTGTTTCATTCACCGGTCTCATCGCCATGGTCCTCGCCAAACCATCCACATTTGGGGTAATGCTACCGATCCATCGCATCAGTGTCGTTATATGTTCAAGAGGGGTCATTTTGAAAGTGTCAACCGTGTCCCATCCACTACCATACATTATCCTTCATCCATTCATGATCGCCACCCTGAATCATATGTCACAGTTTGTTTTCACTTCCACTAAAATCATTAGCTCCGTTCTGTGTCATTGATGTGGGATTCATTAAGGCCCTCCTTTGACGGATCGCTTCTTGTCGACTTCAGCTCATTATCCAAGAAGTTGATCTAGGAACAACCCCATCAGTACTTTGAAGCTTGCATGCCTCAATGGCAAGTTTCTCACTTCCGGCGACAGGTATACATCAATGACCTTCGACCAGAAGATTTTGCGTGGCGTTCGACGCGAAGTCCTTTATTCACGCCACGTGAATTGTACTGCAGTACCTTGAGGGTCATCGTCATTATTGGTGATTCCTCTCGCGCTTGTTAACGGTTTTCATTATTGACCGGTAATCAAGCGATGTCTTTCCATGTTCGACTTCAGCGCAATTCTCACATGGATCGACTTGTACTTAGAGTGAAGATCGAACGAGTTTGAAGACCCCGGATCTAGTTTCATCCATCCGGGCTGCGATATATATTCAGGAAATATAAAAGCATTTGTCATGTACATCATTGCAGCAGATGATCATCCTATTCAAAGGATGATAATTTCAGCAGAAAATTATCAGTCTACCTTTAGACGATCGTCTGTCATATGTACCAAAATGTATTTATAAAAGCTGAGCATGGGAATGCCCGCCTCAGCTAGATCATGAAAATAGAATGAAAAATAATGTATTGTATTGTATTGTATTACAGGGCGCCTCCTCAGCACTGGAATGAACTTCGGACCCTCTAGATAAAGCATTTCACCCGATAAACGGCCTCATACTTTAGGGGGCAACTGTTATAGACATTTTTGTGTGCCTCGCGACATGGAGCATGAAATGTCAATAATTACAGGGATCCTCAGTCCCTAAACATGTTGTTCTTACCCCTAAAAGAACAAGGTCATCAAACAACAGCACTTCCAATCAGTTCTCCACCTGAAAACACTTCAAAACAGGCTAATTTTGGATCATGTCAGCTGCTCCACTGAGCATCTGCGCTGGAATGCAACTGCTCCTCCTTGTACCTGCGCTGGAAGTCAAATCTAATGAAGGCTACCTGCGCTGGGCGAGATTGGCCAAGTGGCACAGTCATTCTGCAAGGTGTCAACTGCCCAGGAAGCTTCCAAACTGACACTTGGTTCATGAGATTCGCCCTGTGATGAGTAAGAGGTACTTGATCACCATGTGTAAGCAAGGATCTCCAAGTGGACTCAAGAACTGAAGATTAACTGAAGAGGGAGAGGACACAAGGCAGCTTCATGTCAGTCTCAAGCTGACTCATCCTTTCTTCTTCTCTCCTATATATAGAGCTCTTCTATGAGGTCTAAGGGGGCTGGAATTTTGTGTAAAGCAAGGAGATGCTGTTGGTTTACAGTTAGAGCTATTGGGTGATTGTTTTACTAGAGGTGAAGAGGAGAGTTCTTGCTGCTGGGGAGGTGCTGCTGGATTGGAGCCATCATTGGTTGTAACCTTCTGAGAACCCTGTTACTTCTATCAATAAAGTTTTGCATGTTCTCCTATATACTTGTATTGCATTGATGTATTGTATTTACTTGTATATTTGATTCACTCTAATCCATGCATCAGTTATGAGTACATGTATCTTGTAGTTTCCTCTCTTGTTTTGTGCAGGATCTGTGTGTAGCTGGACCGGCAAAGAGAGCAAGGAGCTGGGAACAAGAGACAAAGAGAGAGGATAAGGATCGACTAAGCGAAAGACACCAGGTTGGTTAACCTTTTCTTCCTTCTCTCTGTACTTTCATAAAGGAAAATATCAAAGCTTTACTTTCAGTTGTTGCTAAAGACTGTCACCTTTAGAGTAGGGATAGGGTCATCCGAGTCGGATACTTTTCCCCACAACAGTAGCTGCGGGTTAAAGGACATCTGTGGCTGCGGATTTGAGGCGACATTAGGGTTCCACCCAGATTGTGGTTGCCCCCACAAACTTTGTCGGGACGAACCCGGCCCAAAAGGGCCTGGCGCGTAAGAATTTTGTCCCGATGGACCTGGTCCAAAAGGGCCTGGCGCATAGGGAGTTTGTCCGTAGGGGTTCTGTCCGTATGGATTCTGGCCATATGTGGATGGATGTCCCTGTGTCTGCCCCCCAGCTCCCCATGTACCAGCAGTTTGCCCGGCAGGTGCACCATATTGGTAATTTTGATAAGGAGTGACCTGTGGCTGCTGATAATTTTGATAAGGAGCAAACTGATTTTGCCCCTGGGGTTGCTGGTAGCCATATGACTGCTGGGTCCCATACGGAGCCTGATAGACAGGCTGCGTTTGGTGAGAAGGTTGATAACCTGTTTGAGTTTGAGGCCCAGGGTAATTCCCTTGAACCGGCTGGGGTTGAACCATTTGTCCCGAAGGTTGACCTGGTTGGATTTGAGATGGACCTAGTTGGCTAGCAGGATAGACTTGCTGGGCACCAGGTTGTCCATGCGCCACCAAGGGTTGTCCTTGCGGAACGGATGACTGAACTGGCTGGATAGCTGGTTGACGCCGAGGTTGGCCAGCTTGTCCAGGTTGACGATTAGGGCGGACAACGGGTTGACCTTGCTGTATAGACGGTTGGCCCGTTTGCCCCCTAGTGTGAACAGATTGAGAAGAGGGCTGGGCTTGCTGCATGGCAGGCTGCCCTCCTTGGTGCATGGGCTGAGCAGAGGGTTGGCCTTGCTGTATAGTAGGTTTCCCCCCTTGCCCAGAAGGATTCATGAATTGAGCGGTGGGTTGGCCCTGTTGAACATAGGGTTGTCCACCCTGCCCAGGAAGATGACTAGACTGGGCGGTAGGTTGGCCCTGTTGTACATAGGGTTGTCCACCCTGCCCAAGAGGATACCCCTGCTGGACTACCGGTTGATTTTGAGGATTATAAACTGACCCAGTTTGTCCAGATGGGTACCCTTGCTGGAAACCGAGTTGGCCTTGCTGAATAGAAGGCTGCCCTGGTTGTCCAGTAGGTTGACTCTGATGTGAATATGACGGACCTCCAATGCCCGTGGGTTGTCCCTGGTAAGGTTGACCCTGTGGGCCCCCAGATTGTCCTGGGTAAGGCGGGCCATAAAGTGGTTGCCCCTGAGGGGTTTGCACATAGGGTGGCTGGCCTTGATTGGGTGGTCCTAGGGGCTGTCTGGGAGGATCCCGGTTCCCATGGAGAATGTGAGTAGCGGGATCATACGTAACGTTCAACGGTTCCTCGTTTTCTTCGAAAGGACGATGAGTAATGGTCTCGAGGTACTCACCGTTTTCATCATAGTAAAAGAGGGGACCTTCGTAATCCGGGTCCGTTATGGGTTGCCCAAAAGCATCATACGGCCCCGCTCCTGGAATGCCACCAGAAAAGGGACCAGCTTGAGGGTTTGCAGACGAGGATGCCGGCTCAGCACTGACAACCGGAGTTGGATGTGCTACACAAACGGTAGGTCTAGTGGGAACTGAGGTAACGGGCGTATTAAGCCCTGACGTAAGGGGTGTACTAAGGGTCTGCGAAACAAAGGGCCCGGTGGAGGCAATAAGATTAGGATCCCATATAGTCGTAGAAGTAGTTCTAGCGGCTATCCTATCCCTCACTGATTGATATCGTGGAGGGAGGGGGGAGGAAGCCGGGATCGGGGTCTCGATGTCTGTCACCACGGGCGTCTCACCGGTGCTGGAAGCTGTCTCATCCATGGGGGAAGTAGACATTGGAGACGACATACCGAGAGGGGTACGAGGGGTACGAGGGGTATAATCGGGCTCCCAGATAGGATTCCAATCTTCTATGTAATCTTCGTCGCCTGGGGCACGTACGTTGATAGGCTGGATACTCGGAACAATAGGGAGAGTACCGCTTACAACTGGTACCTCTGGAGCAACAGAAGATGGAGAACCTTGATCACTTGGACCGGGAGTTGATGGGTCAGCCAGGATGACCAGACCCCTTAGAAAACCTAAAGGAAACTAACGATAAAACCCTACTCAAAACTATCGCACACAAGATCTAAAACAGGTGATGTTATCGTGGCCAAATTAATTTTAAGACACAAGAACCAAACTTGACCTTTTCATGTTTCAGGAGTCGAGAAAAGGACGAAAAGATGACTCCAGTCTCCTTCGAATATTTAATGAGCACGAAGTGACAAGACGCTCACAGGCACCTTTTCATTTAGGGAGTCCGAAAAGGATCAAAAGTGACTGCTCTGGAGACTCTAGGTATAAGGTTTACCAAGCAACCCGTAAAACTGCTTATACACCTCAGCAATCGTATGAGAGCCAAGGACTTTCCGTACTGCAGTCAATCTTCCCGAATGCTGTGTTCGGTGCATTACAGTTCACAAGGCGGCAGACTCGGCTTCCTATGGATAAAGGATAAAAGCCTAGTGGGGTCTCCCTATATACGCAACGGTACGTGGGAGCACAGTCCGTGTTATACCACTATCGAGTCATAGAAGGAGGAATCACCCAACCTAATGTGAAACAACAGTGACTATGTTTAAAGACGCCGGAACACGTCTCTAACCTAGACCTCTAGATATTTGCGTTTAGTTCCAATGCGTTTTTAGATTCATTTGGTTCATTTTACAGTTGATCTTGAGATTAAGTTTCGATTTCAGGCCCTATCGTATGTTCTCTCACAATTACCTAGATGCAAACTACATGCCAAAGAATTTCATTTTGTTCGATGAATTATAGCTATGAGAAGGTAAAGAATCTTGACCAAACAAAACAAATACAAGCAAACAAGCAACTTAATGCAGCTAAAACGAGGAAAGGAAACTTTTTCTTTTGAAAATGCAAATCAACGAAATGTTCTTTTCCTTTTCAATTTCTTAAAGCAAAGCTACTAGTTTGACTTCCTTTCAATGGCACAAAGCATCTAAATGAATTTGGAGGAACCAGAACACCAAGCAAATTACTTAATGAAAGCACACAAAGTTCCCAAAACATCCAACAAAAGCTTTCAAATCAAAAGGAAAACTAAGTTCTGCACGAGCTACGTGATCTAAGCTCGGCAAGACGAGCAAGGATTGCAAGCAAGGAGAAAGCGAAAACTACTCCGAAACACAACCCAAAACACTTCAACAATCACTGAACAAGTGCATAAACAAATCTAAAATTGGCTGGTCAAACAAGCAAACAAGATCCCTACGGAAGGCTTGACACACACACGGCCTCTAAATTCCCTAGGGCTAGAGTGCGAAATCAATGGAGAAAAGCAAACACCCGAAGGATGAGAGTCACAACCAGTCAATTAGAGACTCAACACAATCCAGCAACTATAAAAGTAATGATGGAAACACAAACCAAGCAGCGACAACAAAGAGGAAGGTATTTGCAAAACCTAAAAGATGAGCAAAACGAAACCCTGCGAAACAAGACTTCGTAAGCAAGCAGCACAGAGTTCAAAAAGTGAAAAACAAGCCACAAACCAAGGGGAGAGAAGGGGGAAAGTTAACAGAGTAGGTTCAGTGGGCTGATCTGGACAAAATCAAATTTTACAGGATCAGTGCGGGTGGCCTTCAGCAACTTGGCGCTGACAGGAGGGGTCCCGTAGCAACTTTGCGACGTCAGCGCGGAAATACATGCATAAAACGCGCTGTCTCGGAAAAACGAGGTCAGCGCGGTTATAAATCGCACAGACGCGATGACGGGAAAGACAAAGAAGCAAGCGCGCGACGTCAGCGCGGAAGCACACGTATAAAGCGCGCTGTCTCTGAAAACGAGGTCAGCGCGACTATGGATGATACAGGCGCGATGACAAAGGCAGCACAGAAGAAGGGACGCGACGTCAGCGCGTCTGTTTTTAATTAAAGCGCGCTGAGGGCAAAAACCAATAAAGCCAAAACAAAAACTTCCCAAACCAAAGGTAAAGACCTTTTGACAGTTAAAACACTTCTCAGATGCACCCAGAAAGTTTGCAGGCAGAGAAACAATCACATGATCTCGACAAGAGAGAACAATCCAATTCCAACACAAAGATGGACTCAAGAGACAAAAAGGCTGATCCCCAGCGGAGTCACCAAATTGTTGGAGAGGTAAATCCCCTCTACGGATAGAGGCGATCCCTACTAGCCCAGCAAGGGTCTAGCAACAATCACACAATGCTGCTATGAATGTTCCTAATTACAATTAAACAAGAGGTAAAGAGCACCTACTTGGATTCTTGCGCTGTCGTTTGACGAAGAGATGTTGCCTTCGCTCCTTCGCTTCGGCTGGTCACAATCCTCCGCGATCTCCGCGAATAGATACCTGCACACACGAAGAGGAAACAAACACAAGCGTGAAATCTAGTAAAAGCAACCATACATCGGTCAGAAAAGATGTAATTCACATTTAACCATCGCATATACAAATGAGAATGGAACAATAGTAGCAGTCATCTATTATTCATCAAAATAGAGAAGAGTACAACCAAATGTTCTGACGTCGGTATCCTTCTCAGGAGGGGCCAGTCAGCAAGCGTCTCAAGCATTCACCTTTGGAAGTGATTCTCCCAAGACAAAAAACTCTCTCTCACACTAGCAACACAAAACAACCTTCCCTAGGCTATCAATCACTCCCACACTTAGCACACCAAACACCTATAGTAGCAGCTATCTGAGCACTACAAGCTCTGCACAATCCAAGCTATTCCAAACTACCTGCTCATGGTAATGGTGGCAGTTTATATAGGAGAAGGAGCCTCCTAAAAGGGTGGAACGATGAGCTTATCCTTGAGGGAAGTGGTTGCAAAGAGTCGAACAGACATGCCATAGAAGGGAGTCGATACTCACAAAGCCAACAACCATGCCTGGAATAATCTGGAAGGCTGGCTGTTGGAACAAATTCGCCCAAACAGGATCAGCGCGGATTTTAAGGCAACTGACGCGCTGACGTCGCGCCTCAATAACTGGGAAAGTCATGTCAGCACGACTTAATACATGCAGAGGCGCGCTGGCGACCAGCGCAGAAAAGTCGTGTGCTTCCGTGCTGGCAGCGCACGGAATACACTAAGAGCCGCCGGTCAGCGCGGATATTTTAGAGACAGACGTGCTGATGAGGAAAACTTTGGAAAAGTGGGTTTTGGGCTAGTTCAGAAGGCATGAACTTGATTGTTGTGAATTCTTGACACAGCAGGGTAACTGACAGGGAGGCAGTGACAAATTGCTGTGTAACACTTCTCATAGTTTGCAAACTCGAATTTTGGATTGGGAAAATATTTCAAATCAATATTCTCCCTAAATTCCTCTTATCCATACATCTCCAGATACAAAACCAGAAGAATCAAACAATCAAGATTTTGAATATTTAATATACCTTATTTAACAAGAAAAATACCAATCAGAAAATTGCATTGGTATGTCATTCTTTGACTATTATTTTGGCGAAATTTATGTTGATTCAATCAATCGTCATCCTCCTCATGATATTCCCTTACACACACTCCCCTTCTATCACCAAGGCACTACCCTGGGTGAAAGTGGATTTTGAAATGATCCTATGGAGCATAACATGCATGATGATCCATTGTTGTTGCAAGCTTATATGATTGTGCAAAATTTGAAATTTGAATAAGATTAAGTTGTAACTTATGCTTCTACTCCTAAGTATTTTCATCTTTCCTCACCTTTAACACACAATTCCTTGTACTTAGATGTGTTTGATGAGCATGTTATGCCAGCAGTTTCTTTCAATCCCTTAGATATTTACCATGTTGGCTTTAACTACAATTAAATACAAGATGGTGTGGTTTCCCAATTAGAAGATAAAATATTGAATCCATTGTTCATGATTTGTTTAATTGTCAATCTTTCATAGGTCAGGAGGAAGATGTTACATATGTTCAAGGAATCCCTCCTACTAATTCATCTGGATTATTTACCCATGAAAAGTTCCATATGCTTAATATTAAATGTGATCAAGTCATTGGCATTAACAATTTTTCATCAACACATCTAGTGGTAGTGGTACATATCTACTTGTAGATATTTCTAAGCCACCCAAATTTCATGATCCATCATATGAAAGTATAGGGACTTGTTAGGAAGTCGAGACACTTCAACTCATGTTGAAGGTTATGTCAATTTCTTTTCAAAGACAATTTTGGGATTTAGTCAAGGTCAAATGTAGTTTCCTTCATTGATGGTGATTCACTAATTCTTTGGTTCTGCATGCACAAGTCTTAGGTTCCTGCCTGCACCAATTTGGGGCTTTGATAGATTGACACATTTTCGAGGAAAACCAAAGATGGTTTTTGTCCAATATGATGTTTTAACACCTCAAAATGAGTTAGAATGCACCCAGGTCATATGGATCAATTTTTAGAAAATAATTGATAATTCAGCCCTAAATTCACGCACTTTTCAAATTGCAAACTTTCTCCTTGATTTCCATGTATATGAAGTCAAATATCAAAATTATAAAACATGGGTTTCGTTCCCAGCATAGGAACTTGATTAAGGCATGGGTCATTTTCCCAAATTCACTATGGCTTGGGACATAGGAGGGGTTCTTTAAGGCAAATTTTCTAGAATTTTAGGATCTTGTCCAGATTTGTTAAAAAATGCATTTATGTGATTACTTAATGGTTGTATTGGACCTCTATTGCTGAAAACTTATTTTTGACCTTATTTTTAATGGATTGGATTTTTAATGTAAATATTTGTATAAAGCCAAGTCATGGCTCTCTGAAAAGGAGGGCAATGATGCTATTGTAAAACTATGTTATTGGTTTACATTGGGGGAAAATTTATTTTTCGTATTGGACCTTGAGCATCCATGATATAGAAGGATGAGTCATATTTTCAATGCAAGAACTTAGGCCAGGTTTTACTTTTCATTTTTTATTCAACCTGTGATTTTATTATTATCTGATTTATTTTAAGAAGCAATAAGCTAGTTAGGAGGGCCCCCAACCAAACTTGCTTTTCTCTACCTCATTTCCCTCTTTCTAGTGCTTTCATTCAGCTAGGTTTCATATTTTTTCATAAGTTCTTGATATTTTTCATTTGCTCTGTTAATCTATGCTTTTAGTTTCAGAGCAGAAGATTTCTTATGCATAATTCTATTCCTCCATTTCTCAGCTAACTATATATGATAGGATTCTGAAAACTCTATAATTGTGTTGGTGTTGAGTTTTCATGGTAGGTATTATATATTCATAAAAACTGATACCATAACTGTTTTTGTAACTTGTTATTATGAGAAGGCCATTTATGAATTGCAACAGGAACAAAATATTCGATATTTATGCATATTCCCGGCTTTAAATCCACTCGAAATCACTAAATACAATGGGAAATTTGTAGCGGGTCTGCAAAGATAAATTGATGTTTTATTTGCTGTGAGACAAAAATGATTCGAAAGGTAAGATCTAAATCAAATTTGTTGACTTATTGTGCGTTGAAGATTTTATATATACTCAAAAAATTATGATCAATTCATTCCCTTATTTATAAGAGCTCTTTGAGATTTGAAATAAATATATTTATTCATTTCGTTAAGATATGAAATACATCTGTGGGCACAAAACTATTTTGAGTGGATTTTACTCTTTAAATACTTTACACATCATTGGGTGGAGACCACACATTATATGGTCATGATGGTTGGAAATATGAAGCATTTTGGTGAATTATAAAGTCTTTTGTTGAATGGATGTATGACCCATATCGTGTGGTCAAATTAAACCATAAGTTGCAAAGTTTGTAATATTGTTCTCAATCTATTTGGCTTTACACAATTAGACTAGAGTTTATATATATATATATATATATTCTCAAACCGAAATGTTTCATATCTTTAATGCATACCCTGTATTTTTTGCAAAGTTTGGTCACAGGCATGTATCATCTCCAAGAAACCAACAACACCACATAACATTTTCCTTGTGACTTTTCTCGAAGAATAGTGACAACATAATATTTCAGGAATTTATATCTGACTAAGGAAGTAAGTTATTCGAGATTGACTTTTTTTTTTAATAATCTTTGGACTAGTATGCAAGTGTGAGTGATTATCTTCTTTGATCCGTTTGTGTGATTTGATTGATTGATATGGGTTTGGAATAAGTATTATAACAATATTTGTTGAGGATTTGTTGTTATTTCATCATTGTTTATTCCAACTTGGTTTTTATTTTAAGATTGATGTTATTTAATTCTGGTTGTAAATGTTTCTTTTGGATTGAAACACAGTTTTGGACTTTTGGTTTGAGGCATCTCTAGATTTGAAGAACTAGAACAAAGAATGATTTTCTTTCTTTATGTAAGATTGGATATTTGATTCCTACACCAGGATCACAACACTTTTCTTTTGGATGTACAGGGAAAGTGAAAAATTGTAGTACTGCAGGAACTTAAGGAGTGAACAATTTCTGGGCAAATTAGGGTTTTGTTTTGTAGGTTTGTTGAAGGCTCTCTATGTCATTTCCAATGTTGTGTCTCAAAGCCCAAGAAACTCAGATTGAAATTAAATTTTGTTCCATTAATATACCATCTACTGCACCCAACACTTTGGTGTCGTTGTTGGGGAGGTTCTTAGGGGATTGATCTTAATGACCTGCTCCAATTTGGTTTTCTTTTTCACCTGGTTTTTCTTGCAAGTTTTTGTTTCTTTCCTACACATTTTTAAACTTTTTTCTTCGGTTTTGTAAGAACCCCACCTCTATACTCATCAATGTGATGAAAAAATATAACTCTTTCTTCTTGAACAAATATATGGCATTTGGAGGAATCTTTGAATGAGGAGTTTTGATGTTGTTGCAGGGATATACAAATCATCCAATGAAGAACTTATGAGTGCATAGATTAATATTTTTCTTTAAAAATTTAAAAATGATGTTATTTGTTTTCTTAGTTCACAATTGGACGATTTGCAGGAACAATGAAAGCAAGATAAAATTGAAGAACCATTGTTGATATTTTAAGTTATTAAGTTAATGTAATGATTTAGTCTTAAGTTATTTATAGTTTACATAATTATTATAGAAAAATATATTAAAAAATGAAAATTATTTTGTATTTAAAAAACCAACTAAATTAATATCTATTTAAAATTATTGAAATTGTCTTAGTCATATGTATTTTAAATAATAGTATAATTTTAAATGATTTCTAATAATGACTCAAAATTTAAAAATATTTATATTTTTTCAACTTAGCTTTTATATTGTATTAAAAATTCTTAGGTTTTGTAAATTTGGGATTGTTGAATTCTCAGTTAACGGTTAGATAATTCCTAGATGCAAGTGGGTAAATCCAGTATCTCCACAGAGATGACAAACAAGGATGTGCATATAAATCGAAATATACATATGTCAAAATTATGAAAAATGTTGCATATAAATAAAAAATATATAGATGTCTAAATTTTGAAAAAATATAGTTTAAAATTTATACATATATACTACACTTGTCTAAAGCCCCATTCGGTGCCTTAGCTTTTGAATGCTACAAGAAACTGAAACCTTGGAAAATTCCTTGTTATGGATTCTTCTAGTTTGCTTCTAGAATTTTGATGCTCGCTTCTCATTTTTGCACCTTCAAAAATTCTTACCAAGGGATCAATATTTTTAATTATCCTACTAATTTTTTATTTGTAAGTGTTTGGTTGATAATCTATAATACATGGAGTCCATATGAATGATTCTAACTGTGAACATGCTTCCCTCTCGACAAACGATGGCGTCACTACCGAAAAACATGCATATTATGAGGAAAATATTAATGTCAAACACTCGAAATTACATGCAAGAACGAAGCATATTATTTTATGAAGCTACCATCTTTCATATTTTATGGCACTAGACCGTATTTGTGAGTATCCTATTGTTCCTCATTGTAATTTGTCCTTAACTTTTCTTTTGTATAAAGAAAATCCAAATCATGACATCAAACCCTTGGTACACACTAATCTTGCCATTCCAAACACATGACCACCCTCATCGAAAACCATTCCAAATCACCATCAAGAACCTCGAATCTCAAAGAATCTCGATCCCTTGCCTTTAGAGGTGTCAATGGTACCAGAGATTCCACCAAGCCTTGAAGCTTCCTCGCATATAGAGGTCCCCAGCATAAACTGCACTCCCCAACTAGAAACGTTTTCTCTAGCCCGGATACCACCAATCTTGTTCCCCCATGGCTCGAAGTCCCACTAAGACATACTAAGAATTTTAGCAGTATTTAGAATCCTTCCATTTTTCCACTTGATTATCCTTTTCTCAATATCCATCCTCTGATTCCACCTATTCCTCCAGGGAATCCACATTTTAATATTTCTCTTGAGGGTTCCTGCAATAGATTTCCCCCAATGGAAGGTTTAGTAGGATGCATATATGTTGCTTAGGATGCACATTGGGTGTTTCACAAAAGATCATATGTTATTCAATGGGAAGGATGACTCATGCAATTTGTTATTCATATTGTAGATGTGTAATTAGTTGGTTAAAATCGAGAGAAGTGGACAATCTTTTAATGACGACCTAGTCTATTAGGTGATGCCTTGTATTCCTCGAAATATAGTGACAGATGGAAAGCCAATAGTCAAGCTAAAAATTCCATTAATCAATGATAGAGATCATGAGATAAGGCCATCTCACTCCAACCATAAAGGCAATGAAACAAGGATTTATGTACTACAAGTGATAGAGCCTTTCATATTTATAATGTTGAGTATATATCATATTGTAAAGTTTAAAGTCCTTAACTCTAGTGAGGTTGTGGAAGGAGTAGTTGGATTGTGTTATATTCTTTCCACGACTAGCCCACGTAGTTAACCAGGGGGTTAGAGGGGGGGCGGAGCCCCGCCTTCGTTGCGCCGATTGTGTAGCGGAGTGGGGGGTCAGAGGGGGTTTGAGGCGTACCCGTAACCCCACTTTAAAATTTTGGTTTTGGACTCTATGTTAGGATGGGCGGACCCACCTATGGTTTTGTGCATGATTTTCGCACATGTTTTTGGACGCGATGGTTTTCGATCCATGGTATTGGATGCGATGGTTTTTCGGTCCATGGTATTGGATGCTTCGACATGTATAAATATGTGCTATAACATTGAAAGGAACATAATGAAAAATCAAGTTAGTAGTCCCGGTTTTGGGATCCAGGGGAAAATCTCTGTGTATATGTGTTTTATGTGTTATGCTCTCGCATTGTTTATTTTCTGTGTTTTAGAATTCGTAGGCAAGTAATTTTTGTACGGGTTTAAAACCTACATTTGGTATCAAAGTTGTTTTGGCTTCAAGGGGACGCCTTTGTTACTGAGGGGTTTCGCTCGAGCCTATGGTAGACCCTATTCAGTGGGAGATCTGCAAGATCGCTTTTGGTGGTGAAAGAAGATGGCGAGCAGTGGAAAGATAGAGACTGAGAAATTTAATGGTCAGAGTTTTGAGTTGTGGAAACTCAAGATGGAGGATCTGTTGGTGGATAAAGATCAGTGGATCGTGGTAGATCCGGGTACTAAACTAACGGGAGTTTCTAATGAAGAATGTAAGAAGTTGGATTGGAAGGCAAAGAGCACAATACGATTTTGTGTCTTAGATTCAGTATTGCTGAATGTATCAGGGGAAGCTATGGTGAAGGCTTTGTGGGACAAGTTAGGGAATTTGTACCAATCTAAGTCTCTGGTGAATAAATTGTTCCTGCGGAAGAAGCTGTATAACCTGAGGATAAAAGATGGAGACTCGGTGACAGAACATCTGAACTCATTTAATGCTGTGGTAAGTCAATTATTATATGTTGATATTAAAATTTCAGATGAAGATAAGTGCATCAGTTTGTTGTGTTCTCTACTAGATTCGTGGGATAGTCTAGCCATTGCAATAGGTAGTAATGCAATTGCCTTGAATTTAGATGAAATAGTCTGATCCTTGCTAACAGAGGAGATTAGACAAAAAAATACAGAGAGCCAGAATGGTGATGTCTTGTCTATACGAGGACGATCCTAGAACAAAAACAAAAATAAGTCATCGAGTGGGAGATCTAAATCTAGAGGGAGATCTAAATCTCCAGGAAAACCTGTAAAGGTGATGTGATGGAAATGCAGAAAGGAAGGGCACTACAAAAGGGACTGTAAATCTAATGCTCCTGATAAAGGAAATGGATTTGATGATGCTTCTTTTGCAGAGGCAAAAACCACCTCAGATGAATGAGGGGATGTGTACTTGGCTTCTTCAAGTACACATGTAGATCATGGGGCATGGTTAATTGAATCAGGTGCATCCTTTCACTTCACTCCCCATAGAGAATGGTTCTGTGAGTATGAGAAATATGATGGTGGTGATGCCTTCTTAGGGGATGATGGGAAGGCTAGAATCGTTGGTCGCGGAAAAGTAAAGTTTAAATTGCAAGGTGGAAGGGTTAGAACACTTCCGGGTGTTTTGCATATTCCTGCATTGGCCAAAAATTTGATTTATGTAAGCAAGCTGGATGATGCAGGTGTAAAAACAGTGGTCAAGAAGGATACCTGCAAGATGGTTTGGGGAGCACTGGTATTGATGCGGGGAGTTCGGATTGGAACTCTGTACAAGCTGCAAGGTATCACTGTTATTGATGGTGCAACAGTTCTGTGGTTCCTGAAAGTGGAGTAGAAATTCTAATGGTCTCTGGAGAGAAGACCATGCTGTGGCATCAAAGGCTTCGACATATTGGAGAGAAGGGCCTTCGAATACTTCATGGTAAAGGTATGGTAGAAGTTATGAGTAATAGCTCTCTGGATTTTGATTTCTGTGAAAATTGTGTATATGGGAAGCAAAATTGATTGAGTTTCCCCTCTGATAGTAAGAGGGCGAAACAGATATTAGAGCTTGTGCACAGTGATGTGTTTGGACTTGTGAAGGTTCCATCACTAGGTAAGTCTATGTACTATGTATCATTTATAAATGACTTGTCAAGGAATACATGGATATATTTCTTTAAGAAGAAATCTGAAGTCTTTGACAGGTTTAAAGAATTTAAGGCTCTCGTGGAAAATTAGACATAGAAGAAGATAAAGGTGTTGAGGACAGATAATGGTGGATATTTTTGCAGCAAGGAATTTGAAGAATTCTGCAAGAAGTGTGGTATAGCACAGCAGAAGACTGCTCCATATACACCTTAGCAAAATGGAGTTGCAGAAAGAATGAAGAAGACGTTGATTGAAAGGGCAAGAAGCATGCTCAGTGGTGCCAGGTTAGGATAGGAATTCTGCGCAGAGGCAGTGGAGACAACATGTTACCTGGTCAACAAATCACCTTCATCAGCGTTGGAGGATAAGAATCCACAAGAGGTATGGACTTGTAAGAAACCCTCTCTTTCACATCTAAGGGTATTTGTATGTGATGCATATGTACATGTTCCAAAGGAGAAACGAACCAAGTTGGATAGTAAATCCGAAAAGTGCATCTTTATTGGGTATAAGGATGGTTTAAAGGGTAATAAGCTTTGGAACCCAGTAATAAGGAAGGTTGTGTACAACCGAGATGTGGTGTTCAGAGAGGTGAAAGATGTTATTAAACATGAAGTTCAACCAAAGGAACCTAAGAAGATAGAGTTTGAGCTAAAGGAGGAAGAATCAGACTCTACAGCAGAGGAGGAATCAGAAGATGAAGAGCTACAAACTCCGGGTGTGAGAAGATCAGTTCGAGAAAGAAGGCAGCCAAAAAGGTATAGTCCATCTGCTTTCTATTCAAATTTTTCGTTATCTATTACTGATGATGATCCTAGAACTGTGAAAGAAGCAGTAGATTCAGAGGATGAAAACTCTGGAAAGAGGCCATGGTTGATGAAATGGCATCTTTGCACGAAAATGAGGCTTGGGATTTGGTGGAGTTACCGGCTCGAAGGAAACCCATTGGCAGCAAATGGGTGTTCAAGAAGAAGACAAATGTAGAAGGAAAGGTGGAGAAATACAAATCTCGGTTAGTAGCAAAAGGTTATTCCCAGGTGCCGGGAATTGATTTTGGTGATATTTTTTCTCTTGTTGCCAAGGTAACTTCTATTGGATTACTTTTATCTGTTGTTGTTGCTTTTGATTTTGAGGTAGAACAGATGGATGTGAAGACAACATTTCTTCACAGGGATCTGGAAGAGGAAATCTACATGAAGCAACCTGAAGGATTTGCAGTGAAGGGTAAGAAAGAACTAGTACGCAAGTTAAAGAAGTCTCTATATGGGTTAAAACAGTCACCAAAGATGTGGTATCAGAAATTTGATACATTTATATGGGGACTTGGCTTCACCAGAAGCAAAGCAGATCACTGTGTGTATTTTAAATTAATTGGTGACCATGTTATTTATCTAGTCTTGTATATGGATGATATGTTTCTGGTTAGAAATGACAAAGAAATTATCCAGGATTTGAAGACCCAATTATCCTCCAAATTCGACATGAAAGATCTTGGTGCTGCAACCTATATTTTGGGCATGGAAATTAAAAGAGATTGGGCAAAGAGTAAGCTCTGGTTAAACCAGAGGATGTATGTCGAGACAATATTGGAGAGGCTTAATATGCAGGATAGTAAATAGGTGAATGTTCCTATTCCTGTAGGTGTGAGGTTGTCTGCTAAACAGTGTCCCAAGACACAAGAAGAGGAAGAGGACATGTCCTGTGTTCCATATGCAAGTGTATTTGGTAGCCTGATGTATGCGATGGTTTGTACTAGACCAGACATTACACGTGCAGTGGGAGTATTGAGTAGGTTTATGTCAAAACCAGGGAAGGAGCATTGGAAAACAGTGAAGTGGGTTTTCAGGTATTTGCATGGCACTAGTGATTATGGTTTGTGCTACCAAGGAAGATCAGGATTGGACAGAATGTTGGATATTCATGGCTTTGTTGATGCAGACTGGGCTGGAGATCTAGATCAGAGAAGATCTACAAGTGGGTATGTGTTTAACCTATTTGGAGGTGCAGTCAGTTGGATGAGTAAGAAACAATCTGTAGTGGCACTATTAACTACAGAGGCAGAATACATGGCAACCACTCATGCAAGCAAGGAAGCAGTTTGGTTGCAGAGATTGTGTTCAAGTATGGGGTTAGTACAGGGAGCTATAAGGATAGACTGTGACAGCCAAAGTGCAATTTTCTTGGCAAAGAACCCCACATATCATTCACAAACAAAGCACATTGATGTTCAATATCACTTTCTGAGGGATATGATAGAAGACAAAAAGGTGTTGCTGGTAAAAGTGGATACTTTGAAGAATACTACAAATGCATTGACTAAATCTGTGAGCTCTGAGAAGTTCTCTTGGTGTAGAGAGACAATGGGCATTTCAGGGCTGGAAAAATGACTAAGCTCTCTTGTGGCCCCCTATGGAAAGAAAAAAACAAGTGGGAGAATGTTGGATTGTGTTATATTCTTTCCACGACTAGCCCACGTAGTTAACCGAGGGGTTAGAGGGGGGGCGGAGCCCCCCTTCATTGCGTCGATTGTGTAGCAGGGGAGGGGGGGGTCACAGGGGGTTTGAGGCGTACCCGTAACCCCACTTTATGGGGTTCGGGGCAGTGCCCCAGGAAATTTTTGTTTTGGACCCTATGTTAGGATGGGTGGACCCACCTATGGTTTTGTACATGATTTTCGTATAATTTTTTGGACACGATGGCTTTCGGTCCATGGTATTGGATGCTTCAGCATGCATAAATATATATTATAACATTGAAAGGAACATAATGAAAAATCAAGCTAGTAGTCCCGGTTTTGGGATCCAAGGGAAAATCTCTATGTATATGTGTTTTATGTGTTATGCTCCCACATTGTTTATTTTCTGTGTTTTAGAATTCGTATGCAGGTAATTTCTGTACGGGGTTAAAACTTACATGAGTGAGAGAGATGTTTTCTGGGATGGAGCTAATATCAAACCATAAAGCATGCATCTTAGAGAAAAAGTCAATCCAATATGCATTAACACTTAGAAAAGGAAAAAAATGTATTCGATATAGAAAGGACAAGGTGAGACTAGTGCTCAAACTTGATGTAGTATGGATAGGGTCAAAGTCTTAATGAACCAACTCTTGATCAACAAGATTATTAGAAAATTGGTAAAAGAATACTGTCTAATAATTTGGTTAAAATCAATATGGTGAAAGATTCTTGGATACCCCATGGCCAATATAAGCTGATGGTCGTGGGATATATATACTTCAAATTCAATATAGCAAAGAATAATATTATAATCTTTAAAAATGACTAGTTGTATGGGCCTTCCACTTTGGTACTGAATAGTTGGAAGATAGGGTTTGAAAACCATCATGAACTAATGAGTGTCCAACATGTTTGGATACTTCTCCTTGGGATAACACTAGAATTATGTAGTGAAGTGGTTTTACAACTAATTGAAGGTAACATTAGGTGTTTCATTTTAGTTGAGGAAATATCTAGGACTCCTTAGATAAATGAGTGGAGAAATTTCTCATCAAAATTGATATTATAGATCAATTTTCAACATAAATTGATTTTTTTTAATAGGGAAGGATTACTAGTTTAATCATTAGGCTACTACAATTGTTTCATTAGAATTTCCCTTTGTGGAGAGTGTACCATATGAAGCCCTTAATGGTAGCCTAATAAGAAGTGATGGATTAGAAAATAATATGTCCTCAATGATTAGACTCCATTAGATTAAGAAGAAGTGTAAGGAAAAATTTCACCCATTCAGGGAGTTGACATCAACCTAGCTCTCCCTAACTAGAGACTAGACTTCTCATTTAAAAAGGGGGAGTCCCATAAGGAATCAACTTTAGTTGGTGCTTATAAAGGTAAGTAGCCTCTTTCTTTGGATTCACAACCTCTAACATTTTTTTATGAAGAGTCCCTATCACCTAAGGAAGAGACTTGGGAAGGGAATCTTCAAATCGTTCTTATACCTAGTGGTATTTCATTAATGGAAGTTGGAGAATTGTTGATTTTTTAATGTCATTTCGAATGCCTCTCTGGAGTTGCATTAAGGGAAACCACTCAATAATATTGACCAAGTTGTGAATACTTACATAATCAACTTTTTTTTATCTCTTCTGTCAATTTTCCTATAGGAAATATAGCTTGGAAAATGAAGGAGGAAGGATCAAAGATTCTTTAGGTTTGATGCATTATAAACTCGATTTGATCGGGAGAAAACAATATATCTCAAAAATAAAATTGAAGGCCTCAAGGGAGTTAAAGGCAAGAAAATAATTGACCATACAAGGGACAATTGGAGTACAAAACCCTAGGAAGGTTGCTACATCATGATTTCTTTGTCCTTTAACACTAGCATGTTAGGGCACTTTCGTACTGAATTTATCCCTCATAGTGTTTCTTTCTATATATAGGTTGGATGTGATTATGCTCCAAGAAACAATGTCTGAGAGGACCAAAGTAATTGAGTTTCTTTATTCTATCTTGAAGGATAAAATTTTTTGTGTATGGATGCACAAGGATTCTCTAATGGTCTAGTAACTGGTTAGAATGATAGATTTGAGGCTACTAATTTTATTTCTCTCATTTCTAGAATTATGGTTGAAGGAAGGGCTAAGGGCATAAATGAGTTATTCAAACTTGTGAACTTGTAGGCTATAAAAGCTTGTTACAGTTCTAGAACAATTTAAAATAACAATGAAACTTGAGTTGGGTTTTTTAGCTCTGCTACATGTTTGAACATTTTAAGGATCAAGGACAGCTTGGCCGTGGTGTTTTTGCAAAAGGGAAGCTCGCAGCAGTTCATTTTATCCTTTTCCCTTCATCTGCTTTATACCCTCGTAACTCCCGCTACCCTGTTTTTCTCTGTTCTACCTCCAAAACCCTGTAAACCCCTTTTCGGCCAGACCCCTAAGCACTATAGCCTAAACCCATATCACCTTAACCAGGTGACCCCATGCCTCCATATTACCCTCCGCCTTGATCTTCACTGTCGATTGCATCACTTGATCAGAAGGTCCCATGCGCTCATAACCTGCATGCCTATTCTCCACCGTCTGATCATCTGCCGGGAGATCTAACAGCGTTCGTACCTCCTGCTGCCGAAAGCTGCACGCTTGTTAACCTGCGGGAAGAATGGTTTCTCACCCATCACATCTGCCACGTGTCGTTGTTATATTCCATCGCATGCCCGCATACGGATACCGCCTGCCTCCCCTAAGCGGTGTGGGGAAACCGCTTACCACCATCATGTACAACCCCTACCGACTATCTGTCGTGCATCTCCCACCTCCGATCACCGTCAGATCTACCTGACGATGATCTGACAGCCCTTGATCTCCTGATCATCCATCTCTCCATTCCTCCTATTAAATGATCTCGACCGTCTGTATATGTGATCCGACCATGCATATTCACTCCGCCCCGTGTCTTCCCATCACCTCTTGTCATGAGATCTCAGTCGTTCGTCAGTTTCATCCAACAACTAGCATTCACTCCTAGGCACTCGTCCATTTTCCATACGTTTGTTGTGTTTTGGGCCTGTCCTGTGCACCCAAAGGAGGAAGTTGGCCAACTACCTGTACCCGACGCAGTTACTCTCCAACAACTGCATTCAAGAGTAGTATGGCTGAAGAACAAAAGGACACTCCTCGAGCAGTTCGCAGCATTTATCAGTTATGGATCATTCGTCCATGGGACATTCTACCCGCTTAGGAAGGACATCCAAGTACCACAAATGTCAAATGTATTCATTTAAGCATCAGATTGTAGCAGAGATTTTTATTAGATAGTTAATATGGTTGGTGGTTGAATACGACCCCTCCATGCATAGGATAGCAGATATTTTTGTAATCAACCTCTATATATATCCAGAACTCAGAATGTAATCTGGTTGATGAATGTTATTCTGATGTAAGATTCAACTTCTGGAGATTGTAACTACTGTGATACTTGCAACGTCTCGTCTTCATTTTCAGTTAATGCAAGCTTCTTTTGCTGTTAATTGCACTTTCCACTTCTCCTTCTTTATTCCAGGTTGTGCTTGCTATGGATTTATTCATGTGCTGTTGATGTTAGCATTAGAGGGGCTGTCATCCCACCTCTGTGTTAGAATTTAGCATGTATCAGTGAATTTGTATGTAGGTTTCTGTTATCTTAATGCCAAAGAAATGTCATCCTGTTTGTGTATTAAGAAATAGATTTGCAGACCTCTTTAATGGTTGTAGCCAGCCATCACACGGTCTTGTGAATCTGCTGGTGTGGTCAGTATTCTCCATGTTCACGTATTCCTTAAAACTGTTTGTAATTGGTGGTCTAAAGCCTTGTAGTCTGGGGGTGTTCACCCACGTCTGGGGTCAAGCGTAGTAGAAGTGGTTATCTGGCTTGAATATGCATCAGACCTTCCATTCATCCATTTCCAACATTCTATTGAGTTTGTAATGTTCCCGAGCATCTCTGAGATACAACCTAGGAGAGTTTCTTGGGGTGATAACATTAATTGACGTCGTTGCCGGGGAGAGGAGTTTGAAGCTCAACTTCCCTGGGAGACGACACAGTTCCAGATTTTGATGATAGACAAGGTCTAGGCACATTTTTGGTTGTAATCATCTATCTGGTGACTCTATTGGAGGAGGACCAACCTTTGGTGACTCCACTGTGCAGTTCTGGCTCAGTTTGTGAGACATACTCAAAGAAATCCTCAGAAATCACCAGCTGAACCAGTTCCTGACCATGAGAGGATTATCAAAGCAAAGAAAACTTCACAAAAAGGAGCATCATGATTAGGTATGCCTAAGAAATCTTATGTATCTCTACAAGAGGAGGTTTTAGTTGAGAATAGTCAGTTTGAAGAGCTAGAACCTTGTGTTGTTAGTTAAGAATCACCCGTAGAGATTCATACAGCTCCTTGTTCGTTTAGTTCCCCTTTGGATCTCACTCCAAAGAAAGCCTCCCATACAGTCCATAATATCCCTTTCTCTTTGCCATCCATTTCATTATTTTCCACTGTTCAGTCTACCCGTATTCCACATACCCCAGTCATGGCAGGTCAGCAAGCTCCTACAAAGATGGAAAGAATTATAGCTGCTAGGTATGGACCCTTAGTCTTGCATGTTCCTTTGAATGCCATGCCTATAGGAGAGTACCAAAAATATATGCCTAAATTCACTGGTACAGATGGGGTAACAACTGAGGAACACCTTGAAGCTTTTTATAGTTATGCTGATAACTTGGATATAAGTGAAAATGATGTGTGGATGAGAGTTTTTGTCTAGAGCCTTGATGGAGAGGCCAGAAAATGGTTCAGAGAATTGACCCCTGGGTCTATTGCTAATATTGAAGCATTAGATGATGCATTTTTGAAGCAATGGAGAGATAAGAAGGACTTGTTGTATTACCATACCGAGTTTGGTAGCCTAAAAAGAGAAAATGGTGAATCTTTGCCTGATTTTAATAAAAGATTTAATAGAATGTATAGTAAAATACCAGCTGAGGTAAAGCCAACTCCCACTTCAGAAAAACTCACATATGCCAATGCTTTTGACTCTGATTTCTGCTTATTATTAAGAGAAAGGAGATGTGCTACTCTAGCAGACATGCAAGATGCAGCTCTAGAAGTAGAATCAAATATTATGGCTGTAGAAAAACTTAAAAGTCACTCTGACAGAAGGAGACAGAGAAGCGAGGCTTCTTCTTCCTCTGCCTCGTCTTCAAAGCCTAAATTATATAAAATGACTAGAATGATTGAATCACTAGCTGCTGAGATATCTAAGCTGAAAGTTGAGCAGAACTCAGGAAAAACAAGGCAGCATAACACATTTGCTCCAAGAAGCTCAAATCCATACAGAAGAGCAAATGAATAGCTGCAAATCATTCATAGGGGTAAAGAATCAAATGAAGAACACAAAGTTAAAGCTCCTTTTCAGAATGTAGTCATGGAGGAGGAACATATTGAAGATGAGGATGAAATACATTGTATGGAAGATAAAGGCAGTGTTGCCTTCTTGACAATAGTTGAATATGAAGAAGCTCTGCTGCAAGAACAAGACAACCAATGGGACAGAGAGGCTGTTTTACAGACTGGTGGATAGCAAAGATATAATCTGAGGTCAAATGCAAGTAATGTCAAGGAGAGTTCTGCCCAAAGAGCTACTGTCCAAACATAGTTACAAAATAACAGACAGAAAAGACTAACAGCGGATTCAGTCATCCTCAAAGCACCAGTTCGAGAGGTAAGAGGTCCTGATAAGTCCCCTTCCCCTGTCAGCTTTGAAACATAACTTCAGAAATTGAAAATATTTGTGCCTCTGTTAGAACATGTAAAGAGTGAAGAGTTTAGAAAGCCTATCCTTGAGGCTCTTGAGCTGAAAGCCACACAAACCTCCACCGACTCTGTCAATTTGCAAGATGACAAGCCTGCAGTTGTGCTAAGCCCAATGACCGAACCTGCTGATAATAATTCTCCATATTTTTATGTCTCCTTGACCATTCATGACAAAATCCTCCACAATTGCCTGCTAGAAACAGGGGCTAGTTACAATCTGATGCCGAAGGCTGTCATGAAAGAGTTAGGCCTTGATATCGCTAGACCATACCATGGTTTATTTTCTTTTGATTCAAGGAAAGTCAAATGCTTGGGATTGATTAAAGATTTAGCCATTACCCTAACTCAGCTGCCCATGAAGAGCATGGTGATGGACATTGTGGTAGCAGATGTCCCTCCTAAGTTTGGCATGCTATTGTCGAGAGGATGGATTAAGAGACCAGGTGGGACATTACAGAAAGATCTATCTTATGCAACTGTCCCAGTCTTTGGAGGAGAAATCAAGAGATTATATAGAGAAGCACAGCTAGAATACATCATCAGTGATGAGAAGAATCCTTCCAATCATCCTATTTATGCAGTGGACACTGATTTTGGTGCTTGTATTCTCCAAATAGAAGAATCTTAGAAGGCCACGTTACAGCTCAGGAAACAAACAGTTCAGGCCGAGGAAGAGCAAGGAAGTCAAGTTTGGGAGACGTTCCTTGATGGAGCTGTTCCAGGGAGACCGCAGGAGCAGGGGTGGTGCTGATATCTCAGAACAAGAAGCACACAGCTGTCTTTTAAGATGGCTTTTCAAGTCACGAACAATATAGCAGAGTATGAGGCTCTTCTATTGGACCTTAATGCAGCTAAAGACAGAGGAATCAAGAACATAAAGGTGTTTGGAGATGTTGATCTGATTATTCAACAGGTGAACAAAACATTTCAAGCAAAGCACCCGAGGCTGAAAGCGTACAGAGATGAGGTATGGAGACTCAAAGGTTCTTTTGATAGTTTTTGTATCTCATACATCCTTAGAGCCAAAAATCAGCTTGTTGATTCCCTTGCTTTGTCTGCCAGTATGTTTATTCCTCCCATGCCTCCCAGCCTAGTTTATGAAGTACAAATGAAATATAAACCATCCTTGCCAGATAATGTCCAGCATTGGAAAGTTTTTGAAGATGATGATGAAATAAATATGTTCCTGCAAGTCATTGATGAATTTTCTGAAATGCAAATTGACCAAGAAAATGAAGCTTTAGAAGAAAAACCCCAAGCTCAGCTTAGAAATAAAATTGGTAAATATAGCATTGTCCAACTGCCCAACAATCATATACCTAAGCGTCCAATTCATTTAGAAAGATTGTTTGACCAGAATGATGTGCCTTACAAGGCTGCCCAGAAAGAAGACCAATCTGCAGTCTGTAAGCATGATATAGGGAGTCCAGGTCAGCCTAGATACATAAATCTGTCTAGTCACTTGTCTGCTGACCAAAAGTCTGAATACTGCAAATTAATGAAGCAATTTGTTGATGTGTTTGCATGGGAGTATAGTGACTTGAAAACATATGATAAAAACATAATCCAGCATAAAATCCCTCTGGAGAAAGACGCCATTCCTTTCAAACAGAAGTTGAGACCAATAAATCCGATGCGTCTTCCTCTGGTTCAAAAAGAAATTAAAAAGTTGCTGGCTGCCAAGATTATAGTTCCTCTCAGATATTCCAAATGGGTAGCCAACCTAGTAGTGGTGAGGAAGAAAAGTGGAGAAATCGGACTTTGTCTTGATTTCAGAAACTTAAACAAATGCTCCAAGAAAGACAACTATCCTTTACCAAAGATGGAGCACTTGTTGCAGAAAGTATCAGGAGCCAAAGTGATGTCTTTCATAGATGGATTTTTAGGCTTTAATCAAATTTCTATGCATCTAGATGATTAAGAAAAGTCTGCATTTACCACTCCTTGGGGCACTTTTATGTATGCCAAGATGCCTTTTGGGTTGATGAATGTTGGAGCCACTTTTCAGAGAGCTATGGATATAACATTTTTGGGAGAGAAGGATAAGTTTTTCCTTATCTACCTTGATGATATAACAATATACTCCAGCAGCCATCAATATCATTTACAACATTTGAGTAAAATTTTCCTAAAGTGCAAAAGGTTTAGGATTTCAGTCAATCCTAAAAAATCACAATTTGCTTTAGAAGAAGGCAAGCTGTTAGGACATATTGTTTCTGCTGCAGGTGTTCGAATTGACCCAGAAAGGGTAAAGGCCATACAGACTTTGTCTGTCCTGAGATCAAAGAAGGACATCCATTCATTTCTGGGCAAAATTAATTTTGTGAGGAGGTTTATACCGAATTTTGTAGAACTAGTGAAGCATATTACCTCCATGTTGAGAAAAGGGTCAGGGGTAAGATGGATTGGTGCAGCAAGGAAATAATTTGATTCCATCAAGAAGGCTATAATGGAAGCTCCCACATTAATAATTCCATATTACAGCAAGGAGTTCCATGTTTTCTCATTTTCCTCTGAAGATACCATTGCAGCAGTGTTGTTGCAGGCAAACGAAGAAGGTTCAGAACATCCAGTAGCATTTTTTAGCAAAAACTTGAGGGATGCTGAACTGAGGTATGATATTATTGAAAAACAAGCATATGCTCTTATCAAATCTTTAAAAGCTTTCAAAGTTTACATTCTACATTCAAAGATAATTGCATATGTACCCTCTGCTGCAATAAAAGATGTCTTAACGCAACCTGATGCTGATGGAATAAGGGATAAATGGATTGCAAAGTTGATTGAATTTAATATAGAATTGAAGCCCACCAAGCTTGTCAGAGGTCAGGGCCTTGCCAAGTTGTTAGCCGAAGAAAATTGCAAAACTCTGGACATAAACCTTATGTGCTTGAATTCAGAAAATTGTCAAACAGAAAAAGAAGTAACAACTGAACCAGAGAGAGAGCAATCCGTGGCAGAAAATCTAGCTTCTTGTGATTGGTATTCTGCAATAATTAAGTTCTTGCTGAAGCTAGAAATCCCTCCCAGCTTTACTCAAAGTCAATCCAGAACGATTAAGCTTAGAGCAGCTAAATATTGCATTAATGAAAATTTGCTCTATTGGAGGGATCCATCTGGAGTGCTTTTGAGGTGTCTGGACAAAGAACAGTCAATAGAAGTTATGCAACAGTTTCATTCCAGCATGTGTGGAGGGCACCATTATTGGAAGACCACAGCTCACAAAATCCTGAGAGCTGGTTATTATTGGCCCACCTTATTTTATGATGTATTTTCATTTGTTAAATTGTGTGACAGGTGCCAAATATTTGAAGGAAAACAGCAGTTGAAGTCCCTGCCCTTAAAGCCAATATTTTCAAAAGGAACTTTTCAGCAGTGGGGCTTGGATTTCATTGGAGAAATCAATCCACATTCCAGTGGCCAGCACAGATGGATATTAGTAGCCACTGATTATTTCACTAAATGGATTGAAGTAATCCCTACCAGGAAGGCTGATCATAATGTGGTCATAAAGTTTTTAATTGAAAATATCTTTACCAGATTTTGTTGTCCATACAAATTAGTCACAAATAATGCACCAGCCTTCAGAGCCAAAGAGTTGGTGGATATGTGTAATTCAATAGGCATTAAACTGATTCATTCCACCTCATACTATCCTCAAGGAAATGGTCTAGCAGAATCCTCTAACAAGAATTTAATAAGGATAATTAAGAAGCTGTTGGAGGACAACAAAAAGAATTGGGATTCCAAGCTCAAATATGCACTTTGGGCTAATAGAGTGACCATTAAGAGATCCACAGGGAACTCCCCATTTAAGCTGGTGTATGGCACAAAGGCAGTATTTCCAATTCAGCTTACTCTCCCTGTGGCAAAGTTCCTTCAATCAGAGTAGAATGAGGAAAAAGATATGGCAAAAAGAATCACAGATTTAGGAGAGGTACATCAAATTAGAGAACAACTGGTTGAAAAGGCTGCAACACATCAGAAAAAGATCAAGGATGCTTTTGACAGGAAAACAAAAGCAGATACTTTTCAGGTGGGAGATCTGGTCCTGAAATGGGATGCACTGAAAGAAAAGAAAGGCAATCATGGGAAATTTGATGCTTTTTGGAGAGGGCCTTTCATCATTTCTCAGATTCAAGGGAACAACACCTTCATACTGAAAAGTATGGGGGAAGAAGAAGTTTTTGATGGCCCAGTTAATGGGCGATTTCTGAAAATTTATGTTGTTTAAGGTCCTTAAAAATTGTGAATATTCTGTTTTAGTAGCTTTAGTATAGGTTCAGTCAGACTCCATGCCCAATGGAACACTAGGAATTTTTCTAATTTGTTTTTCGTCAAAAAGGCATTGATCTGCAGGTCCTTAAGACCTCACAGGGAGGATCTCATCCCCAGAAGGAGCCAAATGTTAGCTTTGCTACATGTTTGAACATTTTAAGGATCAAGGACAACTTGGCCGTGGTGTTTTTGCAAAAGGGAAGCTTGCAGCAGTTCAGTGTATCCTTTTCCCTTCATCTGCTTTATACCCTTATAACTCCCGCTACCCTGTTTTTCTCCATTCTGCCTCCAAAACCCTGTAAAACCCCTTTTCGGCCAAACCCCTAAGCGCTGTAGCCTAAACCCATATCACCGTAACTAGGTGACCCCATGCCTCCATATTACCCTCCACCTTGATCCCCACCGTCGATCGCATCACCTGATCTGATGGTCCCATGCGCTCATAACCTGCATGCCTATTCTCCACCGTACGATCGTCTGCCGGGAGATTTGCCGGCATTCACACCTCCTGCTGTCGAAATCCGCACGCCTGTTAACCCGCGAGAAGAATGGTTTCTCGCCCATCACATCTGCCACGCATCGTTGTTATATTCCATCGCATGCCCGCATAGGGATACCGCTTGCCTCCCGTAAGCGGTGCGAGGAAACCGCTTACCACCATCCTATACAACCCCCGTCGACTATCTGCCACGCATCTCCTGCCCCTGATCACCGTCGAACCTGCCTAACGATGATCTGACAGCCCTCGAGCTCCCGATCATCCATCTCTTCATTTCTCCTATTAAATGATCTCGATCGTCTGCATATGTGATCCAACCGTGCATATTCACTCCGCCCCGTGTCTTCCCATCGCCTCCCGTCATGAGATCTTAGCCGTTTGTCAGTTTCATCCAATGGCTAGCATTCACTCCTAGGCACTCGTCCATTTTCCATACGTTTTTTGTGTTTTGGGCTTGTCCTGTGCACCTGAAGGAGGAAGTTGGCCAACTACCTATACCCGACGTAGTTAGTCTCCAACAACTGCATTCAAGAGCAGTATGGCCGAAGAACAAAAGGACACTCCTCGAGCAGTTCACAGCATTTAACAGTTATGGATCATTCGTCCATAGGACATTCTACCCGCTCAGGAAGGACAACCAAATACCAGAAATGTCAAATGTATTCATTTAAGCATCAGATTGTAGCAGAGATTTTTATCAGATAGTTAATGTGGTTGGTGGTTAATTACGACCCCTCCATGCATAGGATAACAGATATTTTTGTAATCAACCTCTATATATATCCAGAAATTAGAATGTAATCGGGTTGATGAATGTTATTCTGATGTAAGATTCAACTTCTGGAGACTGTAACTACTGTGATACCTGCAGCGTCTGGTCTTCATTTTCAGTTAATGCAAGCTTCTTTTGCTGTTAATTGCTCACTTTCCACTTCTCCTTCTTTATTCCAAGCTGTGCCTGCTATGCATTTATTCATGTGCTGTTGATGTTAGCATTAGAGGGGCTGTCATCCCACCTCTGTGTTAGAATTTAGCATGTATCAGTGAATTTGTATGTAGGTTTCTATTATCTTAATGCCAGAGAGCTGTCATCCTGTTTGTGTATTAAGAAATAGATTTGCAAACCTCTTTACTGGTTGCAGCCAGCCATCACATGGTCTTGTGCATCTGCTGGTGTGGTCAGTATTCTCCATGTTCACGTATTCCTTAAAACTGTGAGTAATTGGTGGTCTAAAGCCTTGTAGTCTGGGGGTGTTCACCCACGTCTGGGGTCAAGCATAGTAGAAGTGGTTATCATGCTTGAATATGCATCAGACCTTCCATTCATCCATTTCCAACATTCTATTGAGTTTGTAATGTTCCCGAGCATCTCTGAGATACAACCTAGGAGAGTTTCTTGGGGTGATAACAGGGTTAATGTGATCATAGGAGTTGACTCAAAGCTTACATTGCATTCAAGAGAATACGAGGGTGAGGTTGCTAGATTAGATCCACTAGAAAAAAATCGCTCATGTATTTGAAGACTTAATATTGATGGATTTTGAATCAATTAAGGTAGTTTCAACTTGGTGAAATCCCAAAAGTAGCAACATTGGTGTTTTGGAAAAATTGGATCGTTTTCTTATTTCTAAGAAGACCGTTGAGGAGATTTGTAGATAAAAATTATTTGGTCTAGGTTTTGATGGGAACCATAACCATTTACCTACCCTATTTTAGTTTAAGGTGGAGAATCAAAATGCATCATTTCCATTTAAGTCTAAACACTCTTGGCTCTTGGAGGAAATAATTAAACATATGATTCCAAGCAAATGGGTAAAGTATACAATTTTCACTTGTGAATCTACAATGCTTCGATTCTCTAGCAACTTGATTAGAGTTAAGAAGGTGGCTGCAGTTTGGGAAAATGTAGAAGAAAAAGAATACAAAAAAGACTTCAAGGTTGTGGATGCAATGATATAGGAGCTTTTTGTACAAAATAACAATGGTATTTTCAATGACGATGAGGATGAATGGTTAAAATACCTTTAAGGTAAAAATAAATTCCTTATGAAACTTGAAGAAACTAAGTGGACATTTAAAATCCATCTAGTTTGGGTTTTTGAGGAGATAATAATATGATTTTTTTTCAAAAATATGTTTCCTATAGAAGGAAATTTAACCACATTTTGGAGTTGATAGGTCTATATGGTTCACTGATCTCATCCTTTAAGGATATTTCCCATGTAAGTAAACAACACTTCCAGTCCTTCTTTAAGGAGAATGATTTAACTAATATAGGGGAGATTATGAAAGTAGTTATATTGTCTCCTATATTCTTTAATGATGAGATGAATAAATTTATGGAGTTATAGGTAGCAATAGAATAATTACGAGATGTTCTCTGGACTTTTCAACAGGCCAAAATTCCACACCTTGATGATTGGATTATGAAATTCTTCTTAGGATTCTACGACTACTTAAAGGATAAGTTTCTTAGCGTGATTTAGTAAGGAAGAAGAAATGGAAAGATATTAGGGGATTTTATAAAATTATTTCAAACAAGAATGACCTTTCACCTTCAATTATTTCATAACAATATCCTTTGCAATCTTGTCCAAAATATTTTCACGGAAACCATTGAAAACAAAATGAAACGAACATTATCTAATTCCATTTAAGGAACAATTTAGATTTATTTTTAATAAGAAAATCCATAATGTTGTTGGGAAACATAGGAGGGGTTTCATTCAATAAAAATTATAAAACAACCCATAATAGTTATGAAAGTTGATCATTCAAAAGGAAATCACAAAATGAAAAGGCTCTTTCTCATATTAGGTTTCCTTCGAATAGGTCTATTACTTCAATCTATTAATTAAATTATGGGGTGTGTGGAAGCTGCAAAATTGTCTGGTCAGTTACGTGTTTGGTAAAGTCGATTATTGCAGGTTGTCAAGGTTTTCAGTCTGAAACCCCCGTTGTGACTGTCATCCCAGCCCCTCGAGGTTTTTTTTTAAACACAAGGTTTTGTTTTTAAAAATCCTCGATTTTTTTTTTTTTTTGGGGGAATAATTCAATTAATTCGAATATGGAGATATTATTGTATTGTTTTTAAAAGGTAAAGTTTAAAAGGATACTTTTGGTATCTTCTTAAAATAGACGAGGAGTGTTTTTTGGGAAGTTTTAATTTTATGGTGCCGTATAAATATATGGTGAAAAGAGGTCTAGACATTTGAGGTTTTCATAAGGGATTATTTGGTATTCTAAGATTGCTATTTATTTGAGATTTGGCTCAATGATAAAGATAAAGTGTTGTATTGGAAATTTATATTTATATTTATTTAACTTGGTATAATAAAAGGTAAGGAGAAAGAAATTATAGGTTACCAAAAGAGAATTAAGAAATTTTGGAGGAAGTTGATGTGAAAGAATCAAACGGAAGAAGCCACAAAAGAATATGGAATATTTCCATCCATGGAACCAATGCCTAATGAAGACATGAATTAGCCCGAAGAATATGAAGAAACCAATGCAATATTGAAGCGATTAATCCCGATTTTGCATCTTTCTCAGGTAAAATTTTTAAGAGTTTGGCAATTAAAATGGAGGGATTTCTTGGTTCAGTAGATTTATGAGAATTTGTTCAAGAAAAATCTATAAATTCCCAAGATAAGAGTAGAGGTGTAGTAACATTATTTCTTACTATATCATCACTGGATCAAAATATTTTGTCTTATATTTAAAATAATTTGGTGATGTAAAAAGTGCAAAAATATTTTGGGATATTCTAGAGATGAGGTACAATGTGAGGGGGAGAAAGATGCCTGAAGAGTCACCATAAGAATCCACAGAGAAGGTTACAGGAAAAGAGAGTGAAGGAATTGAAGAACTTGAAGTGAAATATGATAATGAACAACTTTCAAGAGAAAGTTGGTCCCAAATGTTGCAGGAAAAGAAGCTCATAGATAAATTGCTCAATGGAGTGGTAACCTAGGTCGAAGAACAATTGGAAGAGAAAGATGAAATTGATTATGCAGAAAATAATGAGGATTTGCCATAGAATAGAGATGAAGAAATGGAGGAAACTCTCAATATAAAGGAAAATGAAAAAAAATCAAATTATGATGATTTAGTGAATGTCATGAATGTTTCTATGTGTGCATATATTAAAAACAATCAGGAAAAGACAACAATATTTAAAGAAGAATTAAAGTTCCTAGAAACATGGATTGAAACAACATGTTTTGATGAAGTCTCCATCGAAGTTGCAGCAATGAATGTTGAAGGCAACATAAAAGATGTAGAAAATGAAAAAGTTAATGAATTTTTCATGTTTTGGACTGTCCTGAAGAGATTAAACATTATTATGGATTGATGTGGGAGTTGTCAAATGAACAAGAAACTATTGAAGATGAAAATGAACTTGTTGAAAAAAGATGTGAAATGGATTGACGTCATCCTAGTTAAAAAATAAGCAATATCCAAATTTCATGATCTGGAGTAGAAAGAAGACTGCATAAATTGAAAGCGTCAAGGTTTGGTTCACCAAGTCCAAGAAGAAATTTCATCAATATGTTGACGGAAAGAAAGTCAAAATGAAATATTTGAGTCATATTTGTAAGCCTAGTTGAGACTTAGACCAACATGCATTTTTATTTGTGTATTGTAGCAAATCCATTTCTCCATTAAGGGGGGATGTTAGAATAATGTAGAAATGGAACTGTCTAGTAATGTGATAGGTTTGTTGAGTTGTCTTCTTAAATCTATATAAGTTAATAGGTGTTGTTCTAAAACTAACTATTTGAGTCAAGTTTGTATCTTCCATGTTGTTATTTCCATCGAGTCTAGTGATCCCATAGTTATATAATGGGACAAATTGTGATGTATTTGCAGTGAACAAGCATGTGTAAGGTTTAATAAAAAGTGTTCTACTATGTTAAACTCTCTGTTTTCTGATTCTTATTTTAGATTTAGTGTCATTTATCCCATCTCACTGATAAAGTTTCCTAACCCTAAACTAACATCCTAAAAAGGTTGGCCGCAGTTGGACATTATCCTCCTATCACCATCACCACAAATCTCATATTATTTATGGAGACACAATCCCATAGGTTTTTTGTCTCCACATGTTTCCACAATAGTTTCACACAGTTGGCCATGGCCAGGGACTTTGCATCCAGATGCCTCAACACCTCCACCATAATATTTCTGTTGTGGTCAGGATTACTTTTACGACATAGTGATTTGTGATTTATGAATGGCTAAGTGTGAGAGTATCAATGGGATGGAAAGGGTAAGTCGAGCATAACATAAAGAAATTCTTGCGATTCTATATATAGGTGTAGTGCTCTGCCTCAGAACTGTCACTCTGTCGTGGTTTGAATGATAGTGCAATGTGAGTATATACTAGCACATGGTCCAGAGTTATGTATTTTTTTTTAAATCTTTTTTAGTGTTCTTTTTCACCTGCAGCAATATTAAAGACAAAAAAAAATAGAGACATTGATTGCAATCCCACTACCAAGAAGTCATTATGTTAAAGGCTCTTTTTATTTTTGTTGTTTATCTGAAGGAAATGTCTAAGATTCGTAGTTTACACTATTTCGAGAATGGAAAGTAATGATAGAAATTATCTTTGGTGTTTTGGAGTTGTTATGCAAATATGTTTTATTTAAATTTAGTGAATAAAGAGATTATCTTTGAAACCATCTTCAATATTATGATGACGGCATTGTTATGTAAACAATTTCTATTTAAACTTAGCAGAAGTAAAACCTTCGTGTACAAGAGAGGCATTGTCATGCAAACAACCTGATTGTGGTAACTTTTAAGCATGACTTTCCCTCAAGTTTTCAAATAAGTTTAAGATTTATGGAACAAGCCAATACCAAAATTGTCTACTACCCTACTCCATTTGCTTGAGAGCACAATATTGTTTCTAAGACTTAAAACCACGGTTTTCACTTTGATTTCTAACAATGGGTTGAAAAAAATAACATCCCTTGCTCTTCATCGGGGATACTTGACAGATTTGTTCAAAATGCTCACATATTTAGATAATAAACTCTCTTCACCGTTAAGGAAGAATCATTTCGCAACTCCTGAGAATTTCTCTAATTGGTTATCATGTTCATTCATATCTTTGCAATCAGTCTTTCTAATTTTTGCTTACTTGCATTATCGTGCAACTTGGTCTCATAAAAAACCAACATGTTCTTCTCCCTAGCTTCCATATGCTCCTATTTATTTTTACTAGTTGCTCAATACTTCTATAATTTTTTGAGACACAGTGTGAAGCTAAAATTTTGTGAAGTTCTTATTTTAAACAGTGTTAAAACATATTTATGTTATTTTCCCTAGCTTCCATATGCTCTGATTTTGCTAATGGATCAATGATTCTTTAGTATTTTGAAAAACTGTTTGAAGCTAAAATATTGTAAAGTGCCAGTTTTAAACATGTTAAATATATAATCTCTGTTATAATTTTTGCTGTTAATCTAATTGGTTTTGGGTTTAAAACTCTGAATTAATATAAAACATTTTTTCACTACTATACTAGCAACTATATAATTCCAACTTCATATTTGGTAAACTCTCTTTGACATTTTAAAATGTTACTGTGATTCTTATCTATATTATAGACTATGGCGAAGCATAGGCTTATGCTTCGGATTTCCATGTACATTAAAACTTATTTTCTTCTTATTCTTTTGAAACCCACTTTATATAAACCGAAGTTGGAAAAATAGCATTTTCACACCTATTGCCTCATAGCACATTAGTTTGAAAAATATATATATCATAATCCTGGTAACATTGGGCCGTGTACTTGCTTCCAAATTGGTTTGAAAAATATGTATCATACTCAGAATAGTGGGGCCTGTGCTTTCTTTTTAGCATAATTGATTTGTAAAATTCATCATATGTGCAGAATGCCTGCGAATTTCAATTTTGTATTTACGGTCCATGAGTGGGGTTGGGTATTAATGTCTTTCATCGCTGCACGACTGCCCAGACGAACTGACAACGATGTGAAGAACAACTAGAATACTGGCCTGACAAAGAAACTCTGCCAGATGGGTATTGACCCCGTGATGCAGAGGCCATATCACAGATATTATAGCTGATTATGCAGGCAACGTGGCACATTCGGGAAGTGTGACTCGACAGCAAAGGCCAGGATCAGCTGCCTTAGCTGAGACAGTTAAGGCTATTCGTTGTAAACTGTCCAATAGTATTATCTTTTGAGACGGCCGTACTTAAAAGTATTCTTTCTAATATTTGGAATGGTTTTTCACGGTGAGGCTGATTGTTATTTCACTCATTCAGTTCCTTATTTTTAACTTAGCAATCTGCTTATAATTCATGGCATATTTAGCAGCCTATTTGTTATTACGTGTGTTTATTGTCAAAGTTCATTATTTTCAAATTTACTAAAAATAATCTTATTTGTTCTTATGTGGGAATGGTCTGTGTAAATTCAGCATTTCGTTTCATTATTGAAGGGGATCAGTCTTTTCAAAGGAGAGTCTATATCAAATTTAAAACAAAATATTTTGGAATCGAAGATAGATTTAAGAAAAGTATAAAGTATTTACATATTACAACAATTTCATCTGAAATAAAATTTTCAAATCATTTACTTATTTTGTTTTTCTAACTTTTTAGTGAATTTTTTTAATAATAATATAACTTTATTTTTTAACGAATGTATTTTTAATGATAATATACTTTTATTTTTTAATAAATATTATAAATGTAAATAAAAAAATATTTATTTTTAATCTAAATTATTAGTGTTTTTTCTTGAGAATATTATAATGTTTTTGATATTGACCATTTTTTTAATATATATATATATATATAATATAATATAATATAATATGGGAAAGGATTGTACTGCATCCAACAATACTTATTGTACTTGGTAATTGAACAAACTTCCTTTTATGTGAAAGAAGAAAATACCATAATATTGTCATTAATATATATATTCATTTTATTTTAAAATTTTGCATATAAATAAATATATAAATTAAATCTATCAAAAACATTATGCCATAACTAATAAATAATTAATTAATTTAAAATTTATCTTAATATATAAACATAGCATCTCTCATTATTTAATAAATTTAGAAATAAAAGACATTTAATCATAAATTATATAAACATCTTTCATTATTTAATAAATTTAGAAATAAGGGCTACAATCTTTATGCTTTTCGGTGAATCGGGGCCGTGCACTGCAGTACGTAGGGAAACAATCACTACTGCTCTGTTTCTATGTAATTATTATTTCACAATAGGAAATAATGGAAATTTCAGTGGGATTTGATTTGTCACTATTACATGCTTTTCCCATACAATAGATAGATGGGATTTAGAGTACATTATATCTTTTTGCAACATAGTACTTATCAAAAAATTTAGATTTTTGGCTATCAAACATATGTGTATTGATTTTTTTTAATTTTTGGCTATCAAACATATGTGTATTGATTTTTTATAAGATTCTTATCTAGCTCATTTTAATTTAAATTAGTTTATTATTTAAATTAATACTACTTCAAAATTTTTTATTTTAGTGTTTATTTATTATATTTTTTATTTAGTTTTTATTTTTTTATTCGTTTTCCTAAGCTTTTTACACTACATCTAAAAATACTATATCTTAGTTCATATGGTATGAAATTTCCATTTTATATTTTATATTATATCAAAACTTTTGATTATAAATTCTATATTTTATATTATATCAAAACTTTTGATTATAAATTTCATCTTTTATAAATTCCATCGATATAGGATTCGTAATCAACCTTTTTGCTCGATAAAATAGGAGCTGCCAAGGTCTCAAGAGATTTCTTTATCTGTAGGATGCACTCGGCCATATCTACAGCTCCCATAAGAGTTGTAGATACATAAGGCATTCCAAATTCCTTATTCAAATACATCGCTGTCATTAAGCCCACTTCACGATAAGGAATTAAATTGAATCGAGCTTTTTGTAAATTTTTCGGATCCTCTACAGATTCTCCTTCAGGAATTATTTGATTAATTCTGATGTCCAGATCTTTTAATAAACGTCTCAACTCACGACAATCATGTCGATTATGAAAACCCAGAGTAAGAATCCCAATTATATTTACAGAAGGTGCCTCTGTTAGGAATTGATCCAATGTATGGGATTTCTCCAAATAATATCGAACTACCTGTTCCAAAGTTCTATAAGCTGCCTGAATTTCATTCACTTGATAATGATCCACATCCACAAAAATGATGTTGCAATCGGAGATTATGGATGTTCTATCCACAAAGTTTTTTAAATCCTCTTGCAAGATACTAGAGGTACATGTAGGTGTTAATATTATCAGATCGGGACCTTCCTCCTTATCTTTTCGAATAATATGATCCACAACTCTTTTTCGAGATCCACGTGCTAGTACGTGACGATCTACTGAGTAAAATTTCTTTCCCGTTCTAACATAGAACGCATTACATTAAAATAATCATCTCCTAGAGGAGCATGCATAATGGCATGGACATTTTTTAATGAACTAGCTACTCGTAGAGTTCCAATATGAACAGGACCAGCATACATCCAATGGGCTAATTTCATAAATTGAACCTTATCTCAAATTGATCTGTATTCCCATCTTGCACTATAGATATATCCCTTTATCTCTTCCCTATTGTAATCACATTCCCTTCTGATAAGTATGGTTAAATTATGATAAAAAGGAAAACACAGTTTTGATTATAAATTAGGTGACCATATCTTAGTTCATATAGTATGAAATTTCCATTCTATCTTTTATATTATATCAAAAATTTTGATTATAAATTAAGTGACCAGTATGAAGCTATCATTGTATTTTTATATTAAATCTTGTTATAAATTCAGACGAACAAGTATGCAGTCATCAATAATGAAAATATTCCATTTTATATATGCAGTCATCAATAATGAAATATACCATTTTAAGGAAATACATTACATACATGAATGTGCATATTGACTGACGACAGTATTGGGTACGACGAGCTGCCAAACCTGGTTTCAGGCAATGAAAATTTGTCCTACTGTCTGCTATTCGCTTTCTGACAGTCATCTATAATCGACGACAGTATTGGGCACGACGAGCTGCAATGAAAATTTGTCCTACTGTCTGCTATCCGCTTTGTGACAGGCCCAATACCAATTGTGCGACTCTTTCAAGTTCGTCCATTTAAGTTTTGTTTCACGTCGGCAATGTAATACGATTTTGTGGACCAATGAATCGGGGCCATGCACTGCAGTACGTAGGGAAACAATTATTCTCTGTTTTTATTAATGATTATTTCACAATGGAAAACAATGCAGTACGTAGTGAAACAATTATTACTTCTCTGTTAAGTAATGATTATTTCACAATGGAAAACAATGCAGTACGTAGGAAAACAATTATTACTTCTCTGTTTTTATGTAATGATTATTTTACAATGGAAAAGCATGGAAATTACAATGGAAAATCATGGAAATTTTAGTCGGAAAATATTTTTGCAGAAATTTTTGGCAATCTGGTTTACAGATGTTATTTTTCAAAATTTTAGATGAGGAGGGATTTTTGATGGTGTTTAATCTATTTTCATCATCAAAATATGATTCAAGTATTGTTATTATCAATTTTTTTGAAAAAAATAGTAAGATTCCAAAAAAAATCTATCTTCTGCCTACTTAAACAGAGCATTTTTTAAAATAATCATTATTAGATAATTTCCACAGTTACCAAATTGGAATTTCCCACTAAAAACTTAAATCCAAAAAGTCTAATAAATAAATACATATTTAAAAAATTGCCATTCTAAACTTATATATGTAAAATCTGTCTAACCACTTTCACAGAATATTTTTTTTTCTTATTTTTTTAAAACTGTCTAACGCTACAAAACCAAATAAAATTAAAAAATATTTTTCTTCCAATTTACACATTTTTTTCTATTTCCTTTCCTTTTCTAAATAAACACAGTTATGTATTCCTTAATTAATTTTATATGTCAAGGAATCTTGAGCAAAGCGATCCTAACGTTTAGGAACTAGCACCTCCTGACTCCCTTCAAATTTTCTATTATATACCTGACTTATGCGTTTGCATTCCAAAAGTCTAAACCTAAAAAGTAATACACAACCTCTATACCCTTTTATGTCAAATTCCTAACTCATTTAAAAAACATATTATACATCTCAACCACCAAAGTATATGTTAAATATATTTAAATTATATGTTATAGATTCATTTTAACCACGGATTAAGAGCACGTTGAGAAAGATTGAATTTAATGAATTTGAAATATTTTACTATTATATTATATTTTTTTAATTAATATATATTTTAAATATATAAATATTATTTAATTTTGTATATTGAATTTTTTTTATTAATTTTTATTTTAATTTTAATTATTTAATTTTTAACATTTCAATATTTTGTTAGGGTTAATATTATTATTTTATTTTTTTCATAATATTGATATTTAAATGAATTACATAATAGGTGATAACATGAAGTTGGATTACACTTTTTTACAAGAGAGGATGCATTTAGGTGGATGCACGCGATTGAGTTCTTCGAGTGCTAAAAAATGCTAAAAAAATAGCTCAATTGAGGGTTACAAACAAACCCTCAATCGAAATATAGGGCTTGATCGAGCCATTTTTCCCTATTAAATTGTGTGTCTGCGGTATGCTTGTGTTATTTGTACAGACTGTAGGACATTTTAGAGCTCAACCAAGAGTCTTTAGGTAGCTCAACCGAGAGTATTGAAGCTCGATCGAGAAATTGGAGCATGGAACATTCAAACGAATCTAACTGGTCATTGAAGTAACTGAGCATGTAGTAACACCTCATGAAGTGTTAATCAAAATCCCAAGACACAAATCTACACTACTGCACTATGGACATTATTTTACAATTAAGAACAAAAATTTCAGACATGCAAGAAGAAATAACACACATGCAACAAATATTTTTATCCAGAGAAAGCAATATGCTAAAAACCCCAATTTCTCTTACAATAATCAAATGAAATAGAGATGTATTACAATTGTTTTGCTCAATTGAGCTCACCCTATAAGTGCATAACCTATCTCTCTGCTCACTGAAGGCCTCTGACCCAGACTTAGTGGTGAGCACCAATATTGCAGCGATAATGCTGCAACTCCTGGGATGCCTACTTTACTCTTATCAACCTGGTAGTTCGTAACAAACTTGGAAGTGATGGTGCTCTATGCACAAGTACTAGTTCTTACTGCAGGTTATCACTTGGTCAGCCAACGAAAGATCACTAGGAGCTCAATCCAACTTCTATGGATTCCAAAAGAAGCTCTATATGTGATGAAAGGAGAGAAAGACTACTCTACAGATACTATTCTAACTACAAAAAGGAGAATGTCTGGAATGTAAAGCAAAACTAGTAAACCCAAATTAACCAACTAAACCAACTTTTGCAAAAAGCACTATGAAACCCATGAAAAGAATGTCGTTACCTATTCAAGGAAGTAAAAAACATCTAACTAAGCTAATTCTGGAAGTGAAAGAGCAAAAAACATCTTTTTAGATTTTTATATATTTTTATGTGAATTTGAAATGTATGTAATTTATTGTTTGTGAATGTGGCAGCGAATAGGTGGCGTTGGAGGGTGGTTTTGGGACTTGAGAGGATGTAGGATGGTGTGGATGGGTCCTAAGAGGTCTCAGGTGGCCTTCTGGAGGCTTTTCCCACACTTTACTTTCAAAAGAAGGCCTACAGAAAAATCTACAAGAGGAAAAACAACGTTCTACAGGAGGCCTACAAGAGGAGACCAAGAGCAGTTTTCACTATTTTGAGGGTGTGAGAGTGGGTGGAAGAGGTGGATGAAGGTTAGAATGAGGTGTTAGGGCACCTAGGTCTACCAAGAATCATTAGGAGAGAGAAAAATGATTGGATTTGCTTAAGGAGAGAAGAAGGAGTTCTGTGGAAAATGCAGGAAAGTAAGGCAGAATGGGGGGGAGACTTGGGCGACCTGTAGGGCATGGATCAGATGGAGGATGGGATGGCTGATATGCTGGCTTGCTGCTAGAAGATATCCATTGCATAAACAACTGACAATCAACCAATAAGATCAAGCAAGCAATGGAATAAGTGCATCTAGGAAAACATAGTTTTTCATCAAAATAGTTTGAACTATGATTCTATGAAAAGAAATGCTGAGAAATGTTGTAAGAAAGAAAAGCATGAAAGAAGACTATTGTAAATAAAGAAGTGAGCATGATGAAGAATTTTTGAAGCAAAACAAAACTAGACTATTATCTAACTAAAAAGCTACAAACACTAGAAGTCCTATGAATGAGGAAAATCTGTGTTTTTGGGGCAGCAAGAGGGTCTTTGCCTCAAATCATGGTCCCAAAGGGAGGAAGAGATGCCAAGGCACTATTGATAGCCTTTTGAATCTTTTCTTTATCACTGCTTAACCTGCTATAGGAAGCACAAATGGAAGCAAACTACTAAATCATCAAAAACAACCTATTGTTATCCATAAAAGAAATACATCTAACAACAACCTAATCTACCAACTAAAATAAAACATACAAATACAAGTAAAAAGGAGCTTGGATGCTTGTATTGGGCCCTAACCCAAGAGCTTCAGCCCTCCGAGGTAACTCAGTGCTAACTCAAAAAGGATTCCATCTTTATTTCCAAAACAATAGTAAGATTACATGAACTGTCACAAAATAATAAGCTCAAAGTTGAGCTGAGTTTACATAAGAAAAAAAATACATCAAAAATCTGACCCTAGTGAGGCCCTAGGCCTCTCTACTTATACAAATGAAGCTACCAACGGCTTCCTTAAAGTCAGGGAGGCTTGGCTCCCAAAACTCGAGATAATCATTAGTCATCCTCCACTTGCTTGGCTACCTTTTAGTGCATGAATTGTCTACTTGTACTCCGAGCTGAATGAAGGGGAATTCGAAGTGGGGAGTAATAAATGAGGGGGATTCCCTCTTATAAGTCCTCTCCTTTGTCCACTTCAAGTTATTGCTGCCATTTGTCCACTGGATCCTTGACTTTGACCTCAAAATTCATCAATAATTTGCATTAAAAACATGTTAGACCACATGGCATCATAACTAACTCAACTCACTCCATAAGCATAAATATAATAAAAAATTTATACAATAAGCTAAGAGAATGGTTGATTTGACTAGGTTAGGAGGTAAAATGAACCCATATAATTACCCATTTATGAGGTTCATCATCAGCCCCTACTGAAAGTGTTGCTCATCCTCTGAGAAACTTAGTCCATCTCCTCATCTTTTATGGCCCTGGTGGCCTCCCTAGCATCCCATGCTTCTGATGTGGTCTCCTCTTCCTTGTCATAGAATCATGCCTTCATGTCTATCTCTTCCCACTGCTCCTGCTCTTGTTCTTCTCTTCTACCTTCTAGCATGCCTAACAGCAGTGGGGGACTCAGTTTGAGGCCAATCCAGTTGACCTTCAGCCTCTGCATGGAGCGCTTATACATTGGCACATTCCTTAATGCCCCCTTCATCCTCATGGGGGAATGATATTCCCTGATCTGCAGACTATGTGGTAAGGTGTTCCATCTCCTCATACATGCATGCACACAGTCATCCCCAAGTAGTCTTTCCATATCCTCAAAGTGTGCAATGGCTTGTGCCTGATCACTTATATATCTGGGGGAAATCTGAGGATTATTGGTAAGCAGGTTATGGGTGCTAATGAGTGCCATGGGATCTGATGGCACAACTTTGATCATTAATGGTTCATTCTGCTCTTTTATCATCATTATTCTTATTTCTGCTGCCCTTAACTCTTCATGGTTCATCCATGAGGCCATGGCCATTAGTTGTAGGTCCGCTAGCCTAGCATTAGGGTCCCACACATTCATGTCTATGAGGACCATGTTATGTAGGTAGAATTCTGCCATTTTTTTCCTTATCCTCTGATGTGTTTTGGTCACATGGGTCCATAAACTGTCTGTAATCTTGGAAAGGCATTGTGCCTCTTTGTGCCAAAGTCTTTATCTGAAATTGCAACCATTGGTCCTTGAGATATAGGCCATAGCAATTTGCTGGTGTTCTACATTGTAATGCCTCCATGGATAAGTTGGCCATGCATGCCAGTTGGGTCTCTTTCTCTTGCAGCTGCCTCCTTAGCAATTCATTTTCAGTTTCAAGGTGGCTTCTTGTAATTTTTTCCCTGTGTCTGATAGCACTCAACTCTCTGCCCATTTCTCTGAGATTGTTCTCCATATGGTCAATATCCTCAACTCCTTTGGATTTGGCTATTTTCATCCACCTATATGTTCTTATCCTCTCTTTCTCTAATTCAAAGAATAGTGGAATAGCAAATTTTTGTGGAATTATTCTTCTTGCCTCAAGAAGATTGTAGTAGGAGGCAAGACTAGGCTAGGGATCAGGTTCTTGTAGCTCTGTCTCTTCCTCCTTTACCTGTGGCTAACCTTCCATTTCTTTCTCAAGCTTTTGGGTCTCCTGTAGTTTTGACAGTGTCTCCTATAGAACTGTCTAAGCCTCTTGTAGCACTGTTTTTGGGTCATGTAGTTCTACCTTTTATTTCCATGTGGGAGATCTAGAAGTCCCTCTTTCATATGTGATAGGTGCCTTAGAAGGGGATTCTTTTCCTTGGGTAAAGGGTGAATCTTCAATTGTAATTGGCTCTTTTGAAGAGGGCTGAGGTTTCCCTGTTTTAATTCTTGTGCTCTTCCTAGCCCTGAAATACATGGAGGCTTGCCTTTTCGTCTTTTGTTTTGGCTTGATTGGTGTACTGAGGGTAGTGAGAGCAGCTTCTACCTCTCTTTCTAGAGTCTCAGGGGACACTTCTCCCTGTTTTGTCTTTTCTGCCTTTTTTTCTCCTCCTTCTATCTCTTTTTTTGTCTCTGCTTGCTTTGTTTCTTTAGCTTTCTCCTCCTCTATCTTAGTTTCTTCCTCCTTCCCTTCTTGTTCTGCTAAGTCACTAGTTGCTTCACCTTCTCCCCCCTACTGCTTTTCCTCTTACTTCCAGTAGGACTGATATCATAGGTTAGGATCTTTATATCATCCTTAGCTGTCATGTTTCAGAAGATTCCCCATGCTGTAGGGAGTGTAAATGTATGGAGGGCCTCTTCCACTAAAATTTTGATTAACCCATGGTGAGTTAGCTGCTCTAAATTTCCTGCTTTTACTTTAGTGTCCATCCCATACCTTAATTCATGGAGGATTCTAAAGTGATAACCATAGACAATGATGTACCTCCCCTCGCAGGAAATATACTTGATTATTTGGTAGCTAACCTCATCCCAAGGATATGGTATGCTAGCCCTTCTTATGCCATTTTTATCTTCTATAGGGGTTTCATTGTTTTGGAAGAAGTTTTTCTTGGCAGCTTGGCCAATTGGTTTTTCATGCTTACTCCAAGGCAGCCCAAGAGGAAGGGTAGTGACCCTCCTAATAAATTCAGGGTTTATCTCCATAAAAAGACCTTTAAAGGTGACAATGGCATGTGTTCTGGTGTGAGGGACCAAAAAGTGGGCAAATTCTTTGGAAATTTTCTCATCAAACCCTCGGAGTTTCTCAAAAAAGTTTATCCAATTTGCTCTTGTGAATATGTCCACCACTTGGGGATGTGCATGGATCCTAGAGGAGTTGGTGGGTTCCTTCCTTATAAGTCCTCCTGTCATTTTTTTTATACGTTTTTTTGGAACCAAATGTGGAGATGGAGACAAACAATTTTTGGAGAAAAACAAAGAAATAGAGGAGACTATGTTTTTTTATAGAAAAAAACAATATATATATATATATATATATATATATATATATATATATATATATATATATATATATATATATTTAATGTATTTTCTGCTTCTAAAGGCTTTATTTTCTCCTCAAATTTAAACCACTGCTTGCATATTTTGATATTCAATGGGGACATGCATGGAACCTACCTCCTCAGATCGAAAATCATGCTAAAACCCGTGTTTTCTCCTTCCAAAACAACTCACTGCCCCTCCTGTAGAACCCTACTGTCCCTCCTATAGAATTCCTGTAGGTGCTCCTGTAGAACCTATAAGTGGTCCTGTAGAAAACGCCGAGAGCAGGAATATGGGAGAGATCAATGGAGAACAATGGTTACGAGGCTGTGGGGGCACAAGGAGTCTGTTGTAGCTGAGTTACGAGGAGAGAATGAAGGAAAAGGTGGTGAGAGTGCTTGGGGAGGAGTACTTATTACCCTTTATGGATATTTCCTGTGATGGAGGGTGAGCTGGCAAAGTATACGCTAGCCATACTCAGGCTGCTGGTCCCTACATGCCTTGTCATCATGGACCCCCTCGTAATCATCCCTCATGATTGCATCGGAGTTCACACTTCCTCCACTACATGTCCTTCACATATTTCTTGAGTTGATTGTGCATACGTGTGGATGACATCTCGGATGAGTGGAGTCAACTAGATGAAGGTGACCAAGTTAATTGACCACCTTTCCCTCGTTCAACCTCAACCATCTCATTGATTTTTCATGGCCTCTAATTACACAAATGAAAAGAGAGGAGCGATTTAGTTACTTACCTATGATCCGAATGTATTCACTGTGAGGTGTTGTGGCTCTCTCTGCTACATGCCTTTATTTCTTTTGATGCATGTTGTCTGCTTGCTGATGTGTGGTTGTGTGCTTGTGCAAGTTCTTCTCTGGCTGGATCTAAGCTTCAGGTGCCTTCTCAACCTTCATGTTTTCACTCTCTTGCTGCTGGTGTTGGATTTTAATGGGATCAGCTGTTGTGGGTTTGCAGGACAGTGACTTGTTTTGTCCATATCTCCCAAACGGTAGACTGGGTTGACCTAAAACTTTCTGAGCATGTTTCCATCATCATTATGCACCTCCCATAGAAAAATTTTGGTCAATGGATGCACGGATCTCAAGAAAAACTAAAAATGGTTGAAGGTGATGGAGGTCAATTTCTTGGAAACCGTGCACTGGAATTGGCTAAAATTGCTTGGGCATGTTACCATCATCCATATGCAACTCCCCATGAAACAATTTTTTAAATGGATGCACGGTTTTCAAGTTAAGGAAAAAACAAATTTCTACTCTATGTATTTTTGTATCCTATAGGAAAACAGAGCATCCTGTAGTTTTTTTTAGGACAGCAAGGAAAATGAGTGGTAGAAGCTCAAGAATGATGGGTGGATGGTGAAAATAGATGACGGTGATGGATTGGCATGGCCTTGGCCTTGTTGGAGAATTTGAGCGAAGTAGGAGAAAGTCAAAATTTGACTTCTTTTGACTAGGCTTGACCAATTTTCCTTTTGGTACCAACTTGTTGTTGTTGCTTGCAGATGTTAGAGAGTACATGCGTGCATGGAGCAAGGATTTTTATTTTTTCTCTTTTTTCTAGGCCTACTAGCTGCCTCAATGAGGTTTTCAACTAGTAGGTCTGCCTAGGCACCTCAAAGGAGGTTTTCACCTAGGATATTTTTTCCTTTTTTTCTTCTTTCCAACCCATTGACTGCCTCATGGAGGTTTTCAATCAATGAGCCAATATGAGGTGCCTCCAAGGAGGTTTTCACCTTATATTTTTTTTTTTCATTTTTTTTCTCTTACCCTACCCTACTTGAAAAACAAAATCACTTTCAAGTATAATAATACTTCCAATGGAGCCATGTGCACATCAAGATGATAGACAGAATGATGTGGAGGCTTGAAATATATGCTTTGACATGTACGTGGATTTCAAAGACTAAATGATTTGACTTTGAAGGGATCAAGCATAGTTGAGGAAGAGAGTGATGCTGCAATTTAGTGACTGTCTGGAACCATATTTCAATATAGTTGTGATGTCCTTGGTTCTTTTGTTGATCTGGATCATTCTTCATGTCTTCTTCTACCATGACCTTCACATCTTCCTCTTTTTTCTGATTTTTCTTGAATACATGGAGGATTTGATAGTAACCATGAGGGAGCTCTCTTGATCTCTGATTTTGATGTCTTTTCTTCATCAAGTGCAACCGATAGTTATTTGATCTTCTCTTTTGAATCTTCTTCTTCTGGATGTGGTCCTTCAATGATATCAATATAATCTCTTTTTTGAAATACTCTTCCTCAGCTATGGTGAATACCATTAAGCTCAAGAGGAGTTCTTTGGAAGTGTTGTACCTCAGCATTGTAAATGGGTTGAGCTACTTCAATATGTGGGTTTGGAAATGGTGGTACATGTAGTCGACTGGGAATGTATATTTGAGATGGATGTGGATGGGGTTGTGGTTGGGAAGGTGGTGGAGGCAAAAGAGTGGGAAGAGAGATGTATTGGGGTCTCCACCCCTGATGAGATGCATTCCACTGAGGTTGCGGCAAAGCATAGGGTTGAAATGAATGGGTGGTTGGTTGGGGATGATATGGAGATGTGAAGGACCAAGGAGGACGTGTGGACCAGGAAGGATGAGCAAGGGGGGCCCCAGGAAGTTATGGGTGTGATTTGGTTGGGGTTGTAGTATGCCTGAGATGTCCCTTGCATCCCCTGCTAATATGGTCTAGGTCCATGCAACCTCCCTTGGTTTATGTAATAGATCTGTTCAGTGGCTCCTTCGGCCCCTTGGTATACAACTTTAAGGCCGGGAAAGGACAGACACTTTTTTTTAGAATGATTTTCTTCACAGATTGAACAAACCTCTATAGATTTCAATGGGCATTCATTCCTAGGATGCCTCCTGGTGCATCTAGGGAAAAAAATGGCCAAAGCCCTCTCTGCTTCCTCTTGTTTCCTTTTGATATGTAAGGTATCCATTTGCATGGAAAGAATCTACAACATCTCACTCTTGAGGTCTTCCAAAATGTTTCTAATTTCACCTTTAATGGATGAGTTGGAAGAAAAGGTACTGCTCCCAGCATTTGTGTTTTCAGCCATTGGCTCCATAGGAATGTTTCCTTCTTCTTCTTCCCCTATAGGTTCTTCAAATATGTCTGGTTGTTTACCTAAGGGTTCTTCTTGATCTCGACCACCAAAGAAGAGAGAAGGTTGGCTGTGTGAAGCAATGGGGGTGTTGGGAAAAAAATTTCCTCAGTTATCTCTATTCTTACGAGGCATGAAAGGAAATCTCTTTGGTTGGCTTTTGTTTCATTTTCCCCACACTGATAGTACCTGCAAAATTTAAATTGATTGAACAAAACAAATTGCAACTAGCTGAAATGAACTTGTTGAAATGAAATTTGCAGAATTGGAGAGGAAAGCAAGGAAATGTATAAATTCAGAGAAGAGAAATGACTAGTCTACTTTTGCTGAAATGAAATTTGCAGAATTGAAGAGGAAAGAAAGGAAATGCAGAACTTGAAAGAAGAGAAGTGACTAGTCTACTTTTGCTAAAATACACTATTAGTAGAATGTTGCAATAGAAAATAGAAGAAAGCAGTAATCACATAATACTCTAACGCTTCCCCGGTAAAATGCCAAAAAGTGGTGAGCACCAGTATTGCAGCAATAATACTGCAACTCCTGGGCTTCCTACTTTACTCTTATCAATCCGGTAGTTTGTAACAAACTTGGAAGCGACGGTGTTGTATGCACAAGTACTAGTTCTTACTGCAAGATGTCACTTGGTCAGCCGGCGCAAGATCACTAGGAGCTCAAGCCAACTTCTATGGATTCCAGAAGAAGCTCTATATGTGATGAAAGGAGAGAAAGACTACTCTACAGATTGTTGGGTTGTGTTATATTGCTTCCATGACTATCCCACATAGTTAACTGGGGGGTTAGAGGTGGGGGCGGAGCCCCCCTTCGTTGCATCAATTTTGTAGCCGGGGGGGGGGTCACATGGGGTTTGAGGCATACCCGTAACCTCACTTTATGGGGTCCGAGGCAACACCCCGTAAAATTTTGGTTTTGGACCCTATGTTAGGTTGGGCGGACCTACCTATGGTTTTGTGCATGATTTTCGCACATGTTTTTTGGACGCAATGGTTTTTCTGTCCATGGTATTGGACACGATGGTTTTCGGTCCATGGTATTGGATGATTCGACATGTATAAATATGTATTGTAACATTGAAATGAACATAATGAAAAATCAAGCTACTAGTCCCGGTTTTGGAATCTAGGGGAAAATCTTTGTGTATATGTGTTTTATGTGTTATGCTCTCGCATTTTTATTTTATGTGTTTTAGAATTCATATGCAGGTAATTTATGTATGGAGTTAAAACCTACATTTGGTATCAGAGCAGTTTTGGCTTCAAGGGGACGCCTTTGTTCCTGAGGGGTTTCGCTTGGGCCTATGGTAGACCCTGTTCAGTAGGAGATTTGTGAGATCGATTCTAGTGGTGAAAGAAGATGGTGAGAACTGGAAAGATAGAGATCGAGAAATTTAATGGTTAGAGTTTTGAGTTGTGGAAACTCAAGATGGCGGATCTGTTGGTGCATAAAGATCAATGGATCGCGGTAGATCTGGGTACTAAACCAACGGGAGTATCCGATGAAGAATGGAAGAAGTTGGATCGGATGGAAAAAAGCACAATACGATTGTGTGTCTCAGATTTAGTATTGTTGAATGTATCAGAGAAGCTACGGTGAAGGCTTTGTGGGACAAGTTAGGGACTTTGTACCAATCTATGTCTCTAGTGAATAAATTGTTCTTGCAGAAAAAGTTGTATAACCTGAGGATGAAAGATGGAGACTCGGTGACAGAGCATCTGAATCCATTTAATACTATGGTAAGTCAGTTAGCATCTGTTGATATTAAAATTTCAGATGAAAATAAGTGCATCAGTTTGTTGTGTTCTCTACCAGATTCTTGGGATAATCTGGTTATTGCAATAGGTAGCAATGCAACTACCTTGCAGTTTGATGAAATAGTCTCATCCATGCTGACGGAGGAGATGAGATGGAAAAATATGGAGAGCCATAATGGTGATGCCTTGTCTGTACAAGGACAGTCCCAGAACAGAAACAAAACTATGTCATCGAGTGGGAGATCTAAATCTAGAGGGAGATCTAAATCTCTAGGAAAACCTGTAAAGGTGGTGTGCTGGAAATGCAGAAAGGAATGGCACTACAAAAGGGACTATAAATCTAAAGCTCTTGATAAAGGAAAGGAATTTGATGATGCTCCTTCTATAGAGGTGAAAAGCACCTCAGATGAAGGTGGGGATATGTACTTGGCTTCTTCAAGTACACATGTAGATCATGAGGCATGGTTGATTGGCTCAGGTGCATCCTTTCACTTCACTCCCCATAAAGAGTGGTTCTGCGAGTATGAGAAATATGATGGTAGTGATGTCTTCCTAGGGGATGATAGGAAGGCTAGAATCATTGGTCGCGGAAAAGTAAAGTTGAAGTTGCAAGGTGGAAGGGTTAGAACACTTCAGGGTGTTCTGCATATTCCTACATTGGCCAGAAATCTGATTTCTATAAGCAAGCTGGATGATGCAGGTGTAAAAAATGTGTTCGAGAAGGATACCTGCAAAATGGTTCGAGGAGCACTGGTATTGATGCAGGGAGTTCAAATTGGAACTCTGTACAAGCTACAAGGTAGCACTGTTATTGATGGGTGCAACATTTTTGTGGTTCCTGAAAGTGGAGCAGAAAATCTAGTGGTCTTTGGAGAGAAGACCATGTTGTGGCATCAAAGGCTTGGACATATTGGACAGAATGGCCTTTGAATACTTCATGGTAAAGGTATGGTAGAAGGTATGAGTAATAGCTCTCTAGATTTTGATTTCTATGAAAATTATGTATATGGGAAGCAGAATCGGGTGAGTTTCCCCTCTGGCGGTAAGAGGGCGAAACAGATATTAAAGCTTGTGCACAGTAATGTGTTTGGACTTGTGCAGGTTTCATCACTAGGTATGTCTGTGAACTATGTATCATTTATAGATGAATTCTCAAGGAATACATGGATATATTTCCTTAAGAAGAAATCTGATGTCTTTGACAGGTTTAAAGAATTTAAAGCTCTGGTGGAAAACCAGACAAAAAAGAAGATAAAGGTGTTGAGGTCAGATAACGGTGGAGAGTTTTGCAGCAAAGAATTTGAAGAATTCTGTAAGAAGCGTGGTATAGCACGACAGAAGAATACTCCATATATAACTCAGCAAAATGGAGTCACATAAATAATGAACAAGACATTGATGGAAAGGGCAAGAAGCATGCTCAGTGGTGCTGGGTTAGGATAGGAATTCTGGGCAAAGGTGGTGGGGACAGCATGTTACCTAGTCAATAGATCACCTTCATCAGCGTTGGAGGATAAGACTCCACAAGAGGTATGGACTGGTAAGAAACCCTCTCTTTTACATCTGAGGGTATTTGGATGTGATGCATATGTACATGTTCCAAAGGAGAAAAGAACCAAGTTCGATAGTAAATCTGAAAAGCGCATCTTTATTGGGTATAAGGATGGTTTAAAGGGTTATAAGCTTTGGAACCCAATAACAAGGAAGGTTGTGTACAACCGAGATGTGGTATTCAGAGAGGTGAAAGATGTTATTGAACATGAATTCCAACCAAAGGAACCTGAGAAGATAGAGTTTGAGCTAAAGGAGGAAGAATCAGACTCTACAGAAGAGGAGGAATCAGAAGATGAAGAGCCACAAACTCCGAGTGTGAGAAGATCAGTTCGAGAAAGAAGGCAGCCAGAAAGGTATAGTCCATCTACTTTCTGTTCAAATTTTTCTTTGTCTGTTACTTATGATGATCCCAGAACTATGAAGGAAGCAGTAGATTCAGAGGATGGAAAACTCTGGAAAGAGGCCATGGTAGATGAAATGACATCTTTGCACAAAAATAAGGCTTGGGATCTGGTGGAGTTGCTGGCTGGAAGGAAAACCATTGGCAGCAAATGGGTGTTCAAGAAGAAGACAAATGCAGAAGGAAAGGTGGAGAAATACAAAGCTCGGTTGGTAGAAAAAGGTTATTCCGAGGTGCCGGGAATTGATTTTGGTGATATTTTTTCTCCTGTTGCCAAGGTGACTTCTATTAGATTACTTTTATCTGTTGTTGCTGCTTTTGATTTTGAGGTAGAACAAATGGATGTGAAGACAACATTTCTTCACAGGGATCTAGAAGAGGAAATCTACATGAAGCAACCTGAAGGCTTTGCGGTGAAGGGTAAGAAAGAACTGGTATGCAAATTAAAGAAGTCTTTGTATGGGTTAAAACTATCACCAAGGATGTGGCATCAGAAATTTGATACATTTATACGGGGACTTGGCTTCACCAGAAGCAAAGAAGATCACTGTGTGTATTTTAAATTAATTAGTGACTGTGTTATTTATTTGGTATTGTATGTGGATGATATGTTGCTGGTTGGAAATGACAAAGAAATTATCCAGGATTTGAAGACCCAATTGTCCTCCAAATTCGACATGAAAGATCTTGGTGCTACAAACTATATTTTGGGCATGGAAATTAAAAGAGATCGGGCAAAGAGGAAGCTTTGGTTAAACCAGAGAAAGTATGTCGAGACAATACTGGAGAGGTTTAATATGCAGGATAGTAAACCGGTGAAGGTTCCTATTCCTGTAAGTGTGAGGTTATCCGCTGAACAGTGTCCAAAGACACAAGAAGAGGAAGAGGACATGTCTCGTGTTCCATATGCAAGTGCAGTCGGTAGCTTGATGTATGCAATGGTCTGTACTAGACCATACATTGCACATGCAGTGGGAGTATTGAGTAGGTTTATGTCAAAACCAGGGAAGGAGCACTGGACAACAGTGAAGCAGGTTTTCAGGTATTTGTGTGGCACTAGTGATTATGGTTTGTGCTACCAAGGAAGACCAGGATTGGACAGAATGTTGGATATGCGTGGCTTTGTTGATGCAGACTGGGCTGGAGATCTGGACCAGAGAAGATCTACAAGTGGGTATGTGTTTAACCAATTTGGAGGTGCAGTCAGTTGGATGAGTAAAAAAAAATCTATAGTGACACTATCAACTACAGAGGCAGAATACATGGCAGCCAATTATGCAAGCAAGGAAGCAATTTGGTTACAGAGATTGTGTTCAAGTATGGGGTTAATCCAGGAAACTATAAGGATAGACTGTGATAGCCAAAGTGCAATTTTCTTGGCAAAGAACCCCGCATATCATTCAAGTACAAAGCACATTGATGTTCAGTATCACTTTGTGAGGGATATGATAGAAGACAAAAAGGTGTTGCTGGTAAAGGTGGACACTTTAAAGAATACTGCAAATGCATTGACAAAATCTGTGAGCTCTGAGAAGTTCTCTTGGTGTAGAGAGACAATGGGCATTTCAGGGCTAGAAAAATGACTAAGCTCTCTTGTGGCCCCATGTGGAAAGAAAACAACAAGTGGGAGAATGTTGGGTTGTGTTATATCACTTCCGTGACTAGCCCACATAGTTAACCAGGGGGTTAGAGGGGGGGTAGAGCCCCCCTTCGTTGCGTCGATTGTGTAGAGGGGGGTGTCACAGGGAGTTTGAGGCATACCCATAACCCGACTTTATGGGGTTCAGGGCAACGCCCCGGAAAATTTTGGTTTTGGACCCTATGTTAGGTTGGGCAGACCCACCTATGGTTTTGTGCATGATTTTCACACATGTTTTTTGGACGCAATGGTTTTTTGGTCCATGGTATTGGATGCTTCGGCATGTATAAATATGTATTGTAACATTGAAGGGAACATAATGAAAAATCAAGCTAGTAGTCCCCGTTTTAGGATCTAGTGGAAAATATCTATGTATATGTGTTTTATGTGTTATGCTCTCGCATTTTTATTTTATGTGTTTTAGAATTCGTATGCAGGTAATTTCTATACGGGATTAAAACCTACACAGATACTATTCTAATCGCAGAAATGAGAAGGTCTGGAATGTAAAGCAAAACTAATAAACCCAAATTAACAAACTAAACCAACTTTTACAAAAAGCACTATGAAACCCATGAAAAGAATGCCATTACCTACTCAAGGAAGTAAACAACATCTAACTAAGCTAATTCTGGAAGTAAATGAGCAAAAAACATCTTTTTGGATTTTTATGTGAATTTGACATGTATGTAATTTATTGTTTGTGAATGTGGCAGCGAATAGGTGGCGTTGGAGGGTGGTTTTGGGACTTGAGAGGATGTATGATGGTGTGGATGGGTCCTAGGAGGTCTCAGGTAGCCTTCTGGAGGCTTTTCCCACACTCGGCCTTCAAAAGAAGGCCTACAGGAAAATCTATAGGATGACACAGGAAATATACAGGAGGAAAAACAACATTCTATAGGAGGCCTGCAAGAGGAGGCCGAGAGCAGTTTTCACTATTTTGAGGGTGTGAGAGTGGGTGAAAGAGGTGAATGAAGATTGGAATGAGGTGTTAGGGCACCTAGGGTCTACCAAGAATCATTAGGAGAGAGAAATATGATTGGATTTTCTCAAGGAGAGAGGAAGGAGTTCTATGGAAAATGCAGGAAACTAAGGTAGAATGGAGAGGAGACTTGGACGACCTATAGGGCATCGATAAGATGGAGGATGATATGGTTGATAGACTAGCCTAGTACTTAAACAAATGGCAGTAAACCACTAAGATCAAGCAAGCAATGGAATAAGTGAATCTAGGAAAACAAAGTTTTCCATCAAAATAGTCTAAACCATGATTCTATGAAAGGAAATGCTGAGAAATGATGCAAGAAAGGAAAGCATGAAAGAGGACTATTGTAAATAAAGAAGTGATCATGATAAAGAAGTTCTAAAGTAAAGCAAAACTAGACTATTATCTAACTAAAAAGCTGCAAACACTAGAAGTCCTATGAATGAGGAAAATCTGTGTTTTTGGGGCAGCAAGACGGTCTTTGCCTCAAATCATGGTCCCAAAGGGAGGAAGAGAGGCCAAGGCACTGTTTCTAACCTTTTGAATCTTTTCTTTATCACTTCTTAACCTGTTATAGAAAGCACAAATGGAAGCAAATTACTGAATCATCAAAAGCAACCTATTCTTAACCATAAAAGAAATACATCTAACAACAACCTAATCTACCAACTGAAATAGAACATACAAATACAAGTAAATAGGAGCTTGGCTACTTGGATTGGGCCCTAACCCAAGCGCTTCAGCCCTTTGAGGTAGCTCAATGCTAACTCAAAAAGGATTCCATCTTTATTTCCAAAACAATAGCAAGATTACATGAATTGTCACAAAATAATAAGCTCGAAGTTGAGTAGAGTTTACATAAGAAAAAAAAATACAACAAAAATCTGACCCTAGTGAGGCTCTAGGCCTCTTTACTTATACAAATGAAGCTACCAACAACTTCCTTAAAGTTAGGGAGGCTTGGCTCCCAAAACTCGAGATAATCATCAATCATCCTCCACTTGCTCGGTTGCCTTCTAGTGCATGACTTGGCTGCTTGTAATTCGATATGAATGAAGGGTAATTCGAAGTGGGGAGTAATAAATGAGGGGGATTCCCACCTATAAGTCCTCTCCTTTGTCCACTTCGAGTTATTGCTGCCATTTGTCCACTGGATCCTTGACTTTGACCTCAAAATTCATCAATAATCTGCATTAAACACATGTTAGACCACATGACATCATAACTAACTCAACTCACTCCATAAGCATAAATATAATCAAAAAATCATACAATAAGCTAAGAGAATAGCTGAATTGACTAGGTTAGGAGGTAAAATGAGCCCATATAATTACCCATTTATGAGGCTCATCACTTAGTCAAATTTTCCTCCAACATGATCTCATATTTATTTGCGTTGTTCCTTGAGAAACTAGCCGCTATTATTTAGGAAAATCCCTCAATTAAATTTTGCAATTCCTTTAGGTTGATCATCTCACTGCATGCAACACCTGTATACTCAAAACTAGTCTGCAAATGATGTCACATTGCCTTGGTATCTCCATCTCAATTGGGTAACTTGAATTCTCTGCATGCATTAGCTATTTTGGTTTGATTGATCAGTTAATTCAATGATCACTAAGCTTGACTGAAGCCCCACTGCTTAATTGACCTTCCACTGGCTCCTCCAAAAGTTGGAACTAGTTTAATTGAAAATAACATGAGATGATTGACTTTGATTGCTACAAATTAGCAATCACACATGCAAAATTGAACTCTAATTCCTCAAAATTGAATTTACTGAGTAAACTGGGTGACACAAACCATGTCACACAAGTTAACATCATCCAAGTTGTCTGCTGATGTGGAAATTCGAAATTTCTCAATTTAATCAAGGCAAAATCAAATTGAGAGTTTTTTGCTGCATTTTTCAACACTCCTTCTCAGTAAGAAAGGGATTATTCACCACCCATATCCCGCACTTGTGGAACTCAAACTTCCCTCTTGATAAGGCCTTTGTCAAAATATTAGCAAGTTGTTCCTTTGTCAAAATGAACTGCAACAACATTATACGCCTCTACACATAGTCCCATAAATGATGGTACCATATAACTATATGCTTGGATTGATTGTGAAAAATAGGATTTTTAGCTAGCTTGATGCAACTCTGATTATCATAGTAGATCACATTTTGATCCATCATCTGACCAAACAATCCATCAAGTATCTTTCTCATCTACTATGATAAGATTATAGCTTAAGTATCAAGTTTCAGTGTCAATAAGATTTTGGCTTAAGTATTGAATCACGTGTTCATTTCCATCATCATCATCTTAAACTAGTACCATGGAAATAGTAATATTGGCTGCAATGAAGTATAATAAATAATTTCGGTGGTAATTAGCGGGATGCAACAAAGCAGCACTAGTGAGGGTGCTCTTTAATGCATCGAAAGATCTTTGAGCGATTTCATCCCAAATAAATGGGATCGATTTATTTAGCAAACGAGTAAATCCCTGACAAGTTCAACATAATTGGGTACAAAACAACGAAGGAAATTAGCTTTCCCTTGCAAGCTCTAAAATTGGTGTAAAGATTATGGAGGGGGTAAATTCACAATGGCCTCTACTTTGAGGGGGTCAATCTGGATGTCTTCTTTAGATTTACAAAAAAAGAAAAAACCCTAGGAGATGACTAGATTCGACGCAAAAGACACACTTATGTGAATTTAAATGAATATTGTAGTGTCTACAATGAAGAAAAATTGCTCAAAGGTGGTTAGGATGGTCATAACGCTTAACAAAATGCGTTGGTAAGTCATCAAGATATGGTTAAACAATGTGTTTAATGTCATGAAAAGCATAAGACATCACTTGTTGGAAGGTAGAACCAATGTATTTTAGACCAAAAGGGAGTTTTTTATAGGCAAAGGTTCCCCATGGATAGATAAAAGAAGTTTTATGATGATCGGCGGGAAAAATGTTAATCTCGTTGTAGCTAGAAAAACCATCCATAAAAGAAAAAATCTCACTCCCAGCACACTCATCAATGGTCTCGTCTATAAAAAGAGTTGGACAATTATTCAGACACGCCCAATTGACATCACAGTAATCAACACAAAAACGAATATTTCTTTATTTTTTAGTCACAAGAACAATATTCAAGACCCAATCTGTCAATGGAATAGGATAAATGAAACCAGCCTTAAGAAGCTTTTCAACTTCTCCCTTTATAGCGGCTGCCTGTATAGGGTGTACTAGGTGAAGACGCTTATGAACAAGATTTTAATTTAGATAAGTAGGGATTTTGTGCTCAACTATACTCTGATCTATGTTAGGAATTTATTCATATGACCAAGAAAAGACATCACGTAATTCCTTGAAAAGGGCAGGGTAAATATTGATCTCATCTCGAGAACAAGAAACCCCGACATGGATTTTTTCGACAATTCTTGGTTTCATAGAAATGTCGATGGCCATCGTAGCCTTAATGTTCCCCATTTTTCCTTCAGAAAAAACTTCATGCACCAAAATAGATGTTTGAAGTGCATCAGTTGGTGGACTGGAAACAAAGGTTTCTAAACACGATGAAATATATCTAAGAATCGGGAGAAACGAAGAATGATGATGGGCATCATATCAGGGATTTTATTCAAGAGACATAACCTCGGTGATACTCTTGTCAGTTGGAAATTTCATGTTCAAGGGATCTGGAGAATCCAAAGAACCAAGCCAATGGGATTGTGAATACGCATCTAGATGCATACTAAGATTAGGATTAATTTCAGAGGTGGTCATTGAAACCAAAACAATAGCTTGATAGGCTTGTTCTGCTGGGTTGAGCATCATGACATCATCAAAAGAATCAACTTGATCGGGATGAGGAATGATCCAAGGGTCGTGTCAAGTGGAGATCATGTTAACAGAATCAATGTTTGGAGGTGGGAGGGAAAAATTTACCATAAGAATAGAGTCTTTAAAAAGACCCAACCCAACACTCTCATAAGGGATGTCAATATTTTCCACATATGGAACATTTCCATTTGAAGAGCTAGAAGAGAAAAAGGCTAACTCATCAACGATGATTATTTACCCATCATGAGGAAAGAAGAGCACATAGAATAATGCAGAAACCACGCAAAACATAGCATTGGTCCAACTCTGACCAAGTAGAAGGTTATAATTCAAGTTGGCATCAATGACTTCTACTTCTAGATTAACAGTTTTCCCTTCCAATGTTATGTGCAAGTTTGTGAGAATACCGTATGGATGAGATCCTCTACCATGGAAAGTTTCTAAGGTGTTAGGAGACTAGTTGAGAGGCAAAGAGCCAATATATTTCCAGCATGAGATAGACATGATGCAGGTGGAAGTATCCTCACCAACAACAGTCCTACGAATCGTCTTCCCTTTGATAATGACTTGGATTAAAAAGGCAAGCTGATGTGGAAGCCATGGAACATGATTTTCCAGGTCAAAGGTAATCAGACTCAAATCAGTAGGGTCTATTCCTCCTATAGCAGATAGTAATGCTTTCCGCTGTGATGGAAAACTTTGGAGAACTTCCAATGTAGACATCGTCAAAGGTGCTTGAGCTAAATCTTTGACAATATTATAATGTTGAGCACCTTGTGCATTCAGATTGTATGATGATTTCCTAAGGGAACCCTTAGGAGGTGGTCATATAACAGAGTCATTAATAGGTCTCTCAATATGAATAGGACCAGAATTGGGTGGAGTAGAAGTGGAGGGTGTCTTAGTAACTTCTTTCTCCACCACCTATTTGGGAGGAGTCAGATAGTATTTTGATCGAGTGGAAACATAAATAGGTGTCGTTCCACTCATATAAACCTGAGAGCCCGAAGATGTAGAAGATTGCAGTTGCTCTACTAATTGGGTTTGTTGTGATGGAAAATTTTCTTTTAATATAGCCAGTGTCCCTTGGGTGCCTTTTAACAAATGACTGACTTCAACACAACAGGGAAAATCCTTGGTATAGTGATATTCATCACAAATGAGGCAAGTATATTTGGGCCTACGTTTAGGTGCATCATCAGTAGATGATTTCAAAGGATCCTCTTTTGGGGTATCATATTTGGTGTTTCTTTTACCCTTCTTTTTACCTTTTGAGGTTTTGTTTGCCACAATAGATTGAACAACATTAAATTCAGAGGAGTTACCAGGATTTTGAGAGGGATTCGAAGGAGTTTGATATTGCCCCCACTAAGAGGTATCTTGAACATACAAGGGTGGATTTTTACCCCACAAAGGTGGGTTTTGACCAGGGTAAGGTTGATACTAAATAGTCATAGGTTGTTGAGAAACATAAGGTGGATAAATAGCTCGCGAAGAGTATGGAGTATAAGGTTTTCACTGCAACGGTTGACCCTAGTGGTAAAATTGTTGACGCTACTATTGCAAGGGATGTCCTTGTTGTTGTAAGGGTTGGCTTTGTTGGTACAAGGGTTAGTTTTGCTGCTGCAAGGAATGACCATGTTGTTGCAATGGCTGTTGATAAGGCCCTTGTTGCACATAAGGTCCTTGTTGTACATAAGGTTGCTGTTGTTGGAAAGTTCCTTCTGGAATTTGTTGGGCTCCATGTTGGTACTAATAGGTTCCATTTTGAAATTGACCAGATGCACCATATAAGGGATTTGGACTAGACTGCATTTGGGTCCTTTTTTATTAAAAGGTGAATTTTGAGGCTGTTGTGAGCCACATAGAGGGTACGGTTGTTGGTAGGGTATCTGGGTCTAAAGATGTTGTTCATACGAGATTTGGCATGTTCTAGATCGAATAGATGATCTACTAGGATAAAGTACACTTCCAATAGTTTGACTAACTTTGGTAGCATGAGTTTCAGATGCATTCACATAAGTTCCACCTGAAATAGGAGGTACATATGGAGGAGGTGGTTGTTTCCACCCATGTAGTGGGATAGGTGGTGGCACATATTTTCCACTTAATGGAGGACCTGAGGAACATATAGGGACATTAACCATCCCAACCATAATTTTCGGTTGTATAGAAACTGAAGATACTGTAGTTTGTACAGGAATTTGAGAGGCCACGCTTGAAAAAAATGAACCATAAGTAGGCATAGTGTCCGACAACCAAATGGGATTATGATAAAGTGAAGATGTACTTGGAGTACCTAAAAAAAATTGAGCCAAAGAGGTGTAAACTGGTTGAAACGAAGGTTCACTACTTTTAGGCGGTGGTGGAGGTGGCATACTTCCCATATACGGAAAGCCTTCAGGTGGAAAGTTATATTTATATTCATCGCCAACACCAAGAGTGTGAGTGGTTGAGACTTCTGGAGGAGGATCTCGAGGAGAGGTTGGAATATCACCCTCTGATGCCATAGGCAGAAATAGTTCATGAGGAGGAATCCACGATGTACAAGGAGAAAGTTCCAAAGATATGTTGGGGTTATCAAACAGACTATATGGCCATTGAGTAGATATGACCAATGGTTCAAAAAGATATTTAGAGGGAATAATAAATATCTCTATGGAACCTTAGGAGTTTCTAGATCAGATTCCTGAGATGATGACTCTTGAGGTGGAGGATGTGAATCAAGGGGTTGAATACTTAGGATAATTCCAAGTTCAAAACCTTGGGCTTCAACTGACTATGAAATATCAGGATGGAATCCTTGTGGTGACCCTTCAATGTCAGATGGTGAAGGGGATATGTAAGGCGAACCCGGTGGTTCAGCCACGATGACCTTCTCTCAAAAACAATAGGAGGTGGTTTATTTGAGCTTACAACTAAAATTTACTATTAATTAGGGAATGTGAGGCCAAGGAAAACTACATAGGTAAGTCATGTTATCATGGGCAGTTAAATTTTAGAACTGAAAAAGAAGAAATAAATTAAAAAGGGTGTACTAGGAAAGAGGGTTTACCAAGTATCCATGAATTGCAATATACACCTTAGATGAAACCGAGGACTTAACATATGATGAACAATCTCCCCGGATGATGTTTTTGGTGTATCACATTTACAAGGTGGCTAACTCGGTTACCTGTGGCTAAAGGATAACAACCTAGTGGGGTATCCCAATATATACACGATGGTTTGGGTAGAACAAGTCCGTGTTAGCGTTGTTTAATGCATAACTATTTGATGAGAGCGTTCCCATATACTTTCCATATGTGGAGTTCCTCTAATATACCCAAGAGTACTCGGGAACGATCCTATATACTTTCGTACGTGAAACACGATTTCACCCCTGGGATAAATGCAGGCAGTTAACGATAGATGCTAGGTTTATAGATGCCAAAACACATCTCTAGCCTAGACCTATAAATGTTTCTGTCAAGTTCCAAATGATCCTTAGGTTAATTGAGTAAATTTTAAAATTGTTCTTGAATTATGTTCCAATTTTTTGGCTCAAACGATGTCACCTGAATCCTAAACGAAACTATATGGGAAAAGGAAACTCTTCACTTCAATAAAAGCTAAACTAACAAGAGAAGAGAATTCAATCAATTAATGAATCAAACAAGAGAATGAATCAAAGAACATGCCTCCACTAACTTTTCTTTCCAAATACAATATGTAAAAAGAAAAAAGAATCTTCACTATCTTATATGCAATCTATCAGAAGAAAAATGATGTTTACTTCACTAAGATTCACTTTATATAAAGTATGTTCTCTTTGATTTTCAAATGCTCTAATGCAATCAAAGCTTCAACTAAATAAAAAATGAATTTTGATTCAAATGCTTCTAATTCTTCTAATGCACCAATAAAAGCAACACCAACTCAAATCGAAAAGCACTTAAATTAAAATGTCTTTCACTTTTCTCTTTTGAATGAATAAACAAAGCACCCTTTTCAACTTGTAAACCAAACGACATCATCTATGTTCGATAAATAACAAAGAGGATTTTTCAAGTGCAAGATGACCTAATGCAATCGAAAAGCAACTTTGCAAAAGACAAGCCGAAACTAATGCAGATTGACATTTTGAATGATTTTAACAGATAACCAAGTCTAATCAATCATCAAACTAGAAACTTAGTGACACTTACAAGTGGCAAGTGACAATCAAATGACCTAAAAACCCTAGAATCAATCCAATTTCACTCCAAACTCTTGAAATCTCAAGAGAAAAAAATTGGCTAATCAAATAAGATAATCAGACAAAACACCAATAAATCCAAACACAATGGACAAGAAAAAGGATCTCAAGGCTAAGATACACTAGATTTTGACAGAGAAACCCTAATTTTCACGAATATCTAATATCAACATGGCTATAATGGCCAAATGCGTGCTGAACTGGGGTTCAACATGACTGTTTTAAATGAAAGCACGGTGACAACGCGATTGTCTGAGTCAAAAACACGTTGGGCGAGGAATAAGGAAAAAACAAAAACAAAAAATTCAACAAACACTCCACACTCAGCACTCTAAGGTACTAATTAGTAATTGTGTAAACCTATATAGGCTCAAACTAACTAAGAACTCAATGTCGATCAAACTGATCAAGATATCAGATCAAAAAAGAGATTGAAGAGGTTATAGCATTCCCAAGTGCAGTTGCCATTTTGTTTTGAAGGAAAATACCCTCTATGGATAGAGGGGATCTCTCTCATCCAATGAGTGGGTCTAGCATCAAACTAAACAAGCTAACATACACCTTCCTAACTTATGTTTAGAAAATGTAGAGAGAGAGTGACCTACCTCACTCCGATGTTAATCGCTCAATCCTTTGGATATGAATTTGATTCCTTCGCTTCCATGCTTGCTCCTTACTTGTTCTTCATGTCCAAGTACCTGCAAGAAAGATCAAAGAGAAAGAAAAGGTACAAGAGAATATATGGCAAACATCAAACGTAAACTACTTAATAGGTGAAGGAGTATTAAAGTAAAATCATAAACATTTACACAATTATGGAAAGTGAACATCAGATGTATATATTAATAAGATCAAAAGGGAAGCATACGACCTATGCCTTGATGTTGCAGGCCTCCTTTTGGTGGATGTCCAAGTCCAAGTAAAGACCCTTCAAGCACTCCTTCTCCAAGTTAGAATGGGCAGCACTTGGGTATAATCTTAGTATAGGAATGCAGGCAATCAATGACCAACTATTTGGGGATTGAAGGGAGTTGATTTATAAGAAGGGAGAGGGAGTTAATGATCCATAAAAGAGGGAGGAAGGTCCACATGTCAAGTGGAAGGACCATAATGATAAGATCAATAGCTCCAAATGGGAGAGCTCAGCCATATCTACAACAACTAATATCCAGCTCGTTGTTCTCGAAGTTTCTAGCATATGAAGCTTCTTCCCCCATTTTGGGAAAACCTGCGAGAAGAGGTTTAACATGGGTTTTCATATCAAAACTCGGGTTGGCAGTGCTAGGGTAAACTAGTACAACCTGCGATTAACACAAGTAGGTAGTGTAGAAAAGATCATTGACCTTAAAAATTAGGGTTTTAGCTAACCTTCTTCAAAATTGACTCGGGGTAGTTTTCCTTTGTTTTTTTAGGGATGTTTTTGTTTGTTTATCATGATGGATATACTTCACAATTGTCAATATTTTGGCACTTCGGGATACAGAACAGTAAGTGAACATTAGGGGTGACAAAATACTTTGTAATAATATCGAATTTAAACTTTTCTATTGCCTTCCCTTCGATAACCGTGACCTTCAGGTTTTTGATATCATACAATCTAATTTGCATAGGAAGAGCAGGATAATGTGCTTTCTTATTCCTTTGCAAAGATGATAAAAAACCTGTAGATATATGATACACAACTTCTTGAATTATAGCTTATGGTGGTGTACCTTGGTAAAATATGGGTAGACTTTTGTCCACAGAACACCCTGAGGAAAGTGCCATCCAGCGATGCAAACCAATCTTCTATCTTCGATACTACTTCCATTACCCAATGTGACATGCAAGGTGCCTCTTCCTCAAATATCATCTTATACAATGGAATGAGGAGGTGATATTCTAGCTTCTCCATTACTCCTCTATGGCTGCACTCTAAAAGCATCTTGCAATAAACATACACAACAAGCTCTCATGGTATCCAAGTCTAATTCATGCCGTGGAATGCATTGTGTGCACAGCTTACATCTAGTAGATACGCTGACAAGGAAAATACATATTTACTGCCCTTGGGAGCAATAAGGGCATTAGATACATGGATCTACAGCTATTGAGTCAACAAATCTGACCAGTTGAATGGTTTACCTTCGTTCGCAATCTGGTCCAATAAGAAATCCCGCCCCTCAGTAAAGGTCTCAGTGCTTTGCTGACTGTAGATTTTGCAACATAGTATTATCAATAGCTGATGGGCCCTCTTGAGAGATATTTTCTTGTAGGTGTTTACGAGTGTCTGACAAAACTTTATGGGCTCTTTCACCCATTGTTGTAGTGTTTTCTTCTCAAAGATGTACGAAAATAACCCACTTAAGATTATGGATGACAAACAATCTCAACAATATAAATGGCTGCTAAACATTGTAGATCTGCAACAACTGCTAGAAACAAAACCTGCCAAAGTCTTGATCTATGCCACAATCATAGTTAAATAGCAAAAAGAGATAGTAATAACTCCAATCGTACAATGGAAACAAGATATACAAAGAATAGTTTTATCATAACACTTGTGAAGGGAACAAATAAATGTTACCAGTCCCCCTATATGGGATGGGTTCTTGGCTATCCTCAAATGTCTTTAGCTTGTGTAGAGTCTCTCTCCTCTATAATGTGTAAACCCAACAAAAATATAGTGTGCGACAATGAAAATAATCAGAGTTACAATAGTGAGTGCAAGAATGAAAATAATCAAAAGTAAATAATGATTGGAAAACCCTCCTATTTATAACAAAATATTGAGTTATCCTCGAATAATGAACAATAATAAAATATTATTAACCCCATTCTTGGAACAACCACTTGGAATACTTTATTATATTTGGTTTGAAGGGAAAATATATTTAAACTTTTATTTAGAAATAATAAATAAATAAATGATTTATTTATCATCTCATGGAATTGGCTAAGGAATAACAAATAAATAAAGGATTTATTTAATTATTCCTAAGGGATTTAGTCAAATTTGAAAAAGAATAGTAATTAATTAGTGATTAATTTGTTAGAAAATTATATATTACGAAGCAATGGAACACATAAAATATTCCAGAAATATAAACACAGAAAACACATAAAACAAAAGAGACACAGATATATGTGGTTCACCCAGTTTGGGCTACATCCACGAAGAAACAACCAGTCCTTCTTTTATTATATTATCCATCAAACTGAAGAGATACAACCTATCGCATATCCGTTGTAACACACTCTTCGCTCTCAATCTCCTCTCTCTTCCTCACTCAGAATACAGATCTACATAGACGCAATACAATTCCCTCATATATAGTGAGGGGTTGCCTTATAGGGAAAAAAAACCTAAATTAAACATAACTTCTACCGTCGGATCATCCACCTAATGAACGGCCTAGATTGACTAGAAATTACTAGACTTTTACAAGGCAATTTTACATCTATTTTTAACTTCGGGGGCGTTGCTCCCAAATCCCTGCCAAGGGATCACTGGCCCCTGCACCCCCTAGCCGGGGGGGATTAGCCCCCCTGCGTGGAGGGGCGTACAGTCTTCTTGGGGTATACATCCAGCTGAAACCTTTGAATACAGAAGATAATCACGCTCCACACCCAACATAATTAGTTATTTTGAATGAAAAATAAGATAATTAATGATTTATCTATTTATTTTTCATTATTGGGTCAAATATGACAAGGAATAATAATTGAACAATGGTTTATTTAATTATTCCTTAAATGAAATAAAATAAATAGTTATTTATTTAATTATTCTTCATGGGTTTAACTATAAATTACTTAACAAAGGTGGCTTATTAAGTAATTTCTCACAGTGAAAGCAATTTTACAATGGTAAAATTGGCTTTACATGGTGTACATCGATCCATCTAGTAAATTAGGCTAGATGATAATTTTTTTGGTGATAACACCCATTCTTTAACAATCTCCTTGGTGCTCAAGTAGCTGGCTTTCACATAGAAGTATGAATCCATGAGCGATTGTGGCTTTGAAAATGGTACATGATATCATAGTCTATTGCTAGAAAAGAAGCAAGCCTTCATTCGCTGGTACTGCTAAGAATCACAGTCTTTGGATCCATGTGAGACAATATCTAACTAATAACATTTGCACATGGGAATGTTGGGTACATACATGCAACCCTTTGTAACCTCGACTTTTGGACATTGACATACACATGTCGGTCTTCCAGATCTTTTTTGAAGGTTCTTGCGCAGAAAAAATCATTCACCTTCTACCTTGTGATATATGATTCCTCTTCTACAAATAATTGAGTGTTTGATTAAACTGGTGTACTCTCAACTACCTACCTGGTTCTGATCTCTTTGGTATCCTTTGAAGCAGTTCTCTAGGGTGCCATGATAACAATGACTGATGAATAGAAATGATCAACACGTGCAATAAATGTGGGAGGAAAAAGCATTCATGGCAGACATAAGTTAGCTTCAACAAATTAACTTTCAAGGCAAGATCAAGCAACAAACTAGTGAACAAATGAGGAGGATTGCGTAATTCTTGAGGTCAAGGGATGGATATTGGCTAGAGGAATTACACAATGCGTAGTCTTAGCAGCCAATTATGGATCTTGAGGCTAGAGACTGCACAAAGCGTAGTTCTTCTTAGGCATGTTGGGATGGAAACTACACATTGCATAGTCTCAGTGGCCAAGGGTGAGGGCTTGAGCCATGGAAATGCACAATGCAAAGTTGGTTCAGCCTGCAATTGCACATTGCATAGTCTCATAGGCTAAGATGAGTGCTTGAGCCTCAAAGTTGTACAATGCCCAACTAGACAAGGTGGTGCATGGTCATGGGGTGATCAAATTTGCCTGGTAAGAGTGTGGGAAGCAAGAGGATCTGAGTGATAGTGCATGTAAAGTTTAGATATGAATAATTATGAGTAGATCAGTGAAAAATAAGTGTAGAAGAATAACATATAAAACAAAAAACAATAATGCAAGAAGAGTCACCGTAACGGTGACCACTGATGGGAAAAAACAAGAAAACTAATGTGACACTTGTGAAAGACAAACGAGGGACCAAAGAAACACTTGTACAAGATAATATACATTAAAATGATAGAAACCATAAAAATAAACAAGCAAAAAAACACTCACAAAAACCAAACGACAAAAAGTGACAAAAGACGAAAAAAGAAAAACTCACCTGAAAAAGCACCACAAACTCCACTGACGGCTCCTTGATATCCTTGGGAATGCTAGAGATCCAAGGTTGAATGTAAAAATGAGATCTAGGGGAATCCATTATGTAGAGCTATACTAATTAGGGTTTATGATGCGTATGCCTAAAATCAAGGAAAAAGTGACACTTGGTGGAAAGTTCCAAAATAGTAAATGTGCCACCTTGGGGAAACTAATTAATGAATTCCTATTTTATAAGGATGCTTTTCATTTTTTTCTTTTTTGGGAAACTTGCATGCCCATTGCCAAGAAGGATTGTGTAATTCCCGAGGAGTGGGAAACTTTTTGACTCAACGCATTGCACATTTTCTTAGCTAAAGGGTTTCTTTGCATAGTTTCCATCAACAAGGTTGGGATTGCATCGAGAATTGCACAATTTTCATGCTCAATGATGGCCTACCAAGAAGAATTTCCCAGTTTTTGGAGGAAAGTTTGGCCTACCTTCCAAGATTGTGTAGTTTCTAGAGGTAAGCATAGCAATGTTGCAAGGTCAAGTGAGAAGTTATCTTGTGTTTGAAGTATGCCAAGCTAGGATCAGTACATCACAAGCAAAGCATGAAAATATAAGTCTTTTATGATAGCATGAATACTTACTGACAATGTAAGATAAGATGTTGTGGACAAAGGGAAGGCTCCAAAATCAAACATGATAAATTTTGGAGGGTGGTTGATGCAACCTGAGGCTAGAGACTGTGCAATGTGTAGTTCTTCCTCGGAAGGATGGGATGAAGACTATGGATTGTGTTGTCTTAGTGGACAAGAGTGAGGACTTGAGCCCTGGAACTAACTGATGCATAGTTAGGTTATCCTGAGACTGTGCATTGTGTAGTCTCAAAGGCCAAGTTGAGAGATTGAGGCTCAAAGTTGTGCAATGCCCAGCTAAACAAGATGATGCATGGCCAAGGGATGAGTATATCTTCACAGTATGAGTGTGGTAAACAAGAAGAGCTGAGTGATAGTTCATGCTAAAGTGCAGATCTGAATAAATATGAATAGATTGGTGCAAAATACCTACAGAATATTAACATGCAAAAGGAAAAACAAACATTTGAGAAGAGTCTTCACAACAACGACCACTAAGGGGACAAAATAAGAAAACTAATGTGACACTTGCGAAAGGAAAAATTTGGACTGAAGAAACACTTGTACAATATAATATACATTAAAATGCCAACAACCACAAAAGTAAACAAACAAAACAACACTCACAAAAACTAAACGACAAAAAGCGATAGGAAAATGACAAAATAGGAAAAAAGAAAAAATCACACAGAAAAGCATCACAAATTTCGCCAAGGTCTCCTTGATCTCCTTGGGAATGCTATAAATCCAAGATTGAATGTAAAAGTGAGCTCTAGGGATGTCCATTTTATAGATCTATTCCGATTAGGGTTTATGACAACGTGCCTAAAATAAGAAAAAAGCGACACTTGGTGGAAATTTCCAAAATAGTAAGTGTGCCACCTCCGATAAACTAATTAATAATTCCCTATTTTCTAGAGATTCTTTTTTCTTTTCTTATTTTTCAGGAAATTTGCATGCACACTACTAAGAAGGATTGCACAATTCCCAAGTATTGGGCAACTTCTTGAATCATTGCATTGCACAGTTTTTGAGCTCAAGGGGTGTTTTACACATTTTCCATCAGCAAGGCTAGCCCGCCATCCAACATTACATAGTTTTCATGCTCAAGGATGGCCTGCCAAGAAGAATTACGCAGTTTCTAGAGGCAAGCCCAAGTCAGAAGTTAGATTTTGTTTGAAAGATGTCAAGCCGGGATCAGTACATAACAAGAAGAGCATGAAAAAATAAGTCTTTTATCATAACATGAATACTTGACGATAGTAAAAGATAAGCTCTTGTGGATAGAAGGAAGGCTCCAAAATCAAAGCATGAGCAAAATTTTGGAGGGTGGTTGTAGCAACTACAATAGGTTCTTAAGAAATAAAAGTTGGTATTAGACGTGTAACCGGTTTTTGATATTATTGTGGTCCTTTAGAAAGGAAACAAGTAAACAAAAAAAAGAAAAATGTTGAGGACTAAATCCAAAGATTTTGTGACTATGGAAGAGTTGGAGGAATTTTTCATGAATTTTATAAAAGATATTTTGTGATTGGTGCAATGGAAATGGCCAATATGCTATGATTCTTATTTCTATGATCAAACCTTTAAGTATGTAAGTGATACACGTAAACATTAAATATATGTCATAATTACACCCCATAATTTAACTATTGCAATAAGGTGGAAGGGCATAATTTCTTAAGAAAGGTTAAGTTAGCATTCATTGTGCAACACATGTAGATGAACTAATGGCATCTAGAACATGAAATGAAAACATATGAAATTTTTTTAGCAAGGGACATTTCAATACATGAATCACTCATACTATGTAGATCGAATTTCTCAACAAAGTTATTGTGTAAATCTCTCTACCTTCAAAATTATAAAGTTTAGTCTTCCAAGGGATGTTACACACATGGGAACACCTATCAAATAAGGGAATGTGACATGTTATTGATTTGAAGCTAAAGGTACCATAATGGTGCATCACTATTGGTATGAAAGAATCATGTAGTCTAATATTGAATTGCTTGTGCAGGAACTTTTCAATCTAGTATCACAACCTATAGTAAGAGGCCTAATGATAGCATGATTAGGTAAACTAACAAGCTTGAAGGATGACATGGGATTCAGACACATTGAAGGAAAGGGGAGACTCAAGAGATATGCAAAAGATCAAGATAATGAAAAATGGATTCAATGGATGGCATGCCAAATACTAATGGAAATGTCTTTCAATGTAAAACTTATAGCCTCAATGTTCACTACCCATCTATTATAAATTGTTAAGGGGAATAACCCAATCAAATTTCAACATTTTAAAATGATATATATTATAATTCAATTTGTATGTAATTTTTTTTCCATAAATTGCATTTTAATATGACATAAATTTCCACAAATGTGTAGTCCCAAAATTATTGAAGATCTTACATATTCATAAACTTGTGTTCGTATACACCATGATTACAACGCTAAGAAAATTTAAACCATTGGTATATCAAACAAACAACTTGCCAGTGTTTTTACCTTAGTTGTGGAATCTAATGGTGCATTTATAGGTGTCAAGGGTTTATTATTCAAATGTAGCACTATATATATCTATATATATATATATATATATATATATATATATATATATATAAAGAAAGAAAAAATATGCGATTGAGATACTGATCCACTCAATTAAACTTTCATCTCTAGTGGCCTCCATCGACCTGTAGAAAGTCTTCCCATAGCTTCAACATTTTTAAGGGTCACATGAACTAGGATGGGAACAAAAAGTGTGTCTAGATCCTCTAGCAAGGGTTTATCACGTCAATTAATTACTTGACAAGGTAAAGGAAAAAATATATTGTTATTACTAATACCAATAATAATAATAGGTTTTATATATAATAATGTGAACTTTGAAACGAGAACTAATACTGTTACCTGTTTCTAAGAGATAGCAAAAAAGTGACCCGATTTTGAAAGGGGCGATGTAGAACACACATATTTTTTTTAAAGCATAGTTTTTGGCACTTTAATTTTTTTTATGTACATTACGTTTTAGAATGTTAGTGATTTGCATACTGATTTTAAAAAGTGATGATTCTGCATCATATCATTTTTTTAAAAGACCTATTTTTTGACTTTAAATTTACTCTAGTGTCACCCATTATGATTTTCAACCATAGAACAACAATCTTTATCTATTAATACTTATTTATTAATTCAAAAAAATATTATTTTCCAACCAGAATCAACTAATCTCAATCCCTAATGTTTTAGGTTAAATCAAAACCCTTAATGTCCAAACTATTATCACTATATTTTAAGTGATACCAAAGTTGCTAATCCACTTTATTAATTCCTCATTTAAAAATCCAAGAGTTAAAATGATAAAATACCTCATTTAAAAATCCAAGAGTTAAAATGATAAAATAGTAACTTCAGTAACATTAACACGGAATCAAATAACATGATAGTTTTCTAACATTAATAGGGAATAAAATAAATCTACATGCATCATTTTGGAGTGGTTACAGTTATAACAATTACAACATAACAAGATCAAAGCTTTTCTCGTTTACGTTGGGTGATTCTCGAAATTGCTCAGCTGCCAATATATTTTAAATTTATGAATTTTAATTTGAATCTAATTCCTCTAAATTCCGGCAAAGTATCATTTATTCTAGTGTCACCCATCATGATTTTCAACCATAGAACAACAAACTTTATTTATTACTACTTATTTATTAATTCAAAAAAATATTATTTTCCAACCAGAATCAACTAATCTCAATCCCTAATGTTTTAGGTTAAATCAAAACCTTTAATGTTCAAACTATTATCATTATATTTTAAGTGATACCAAAGTTGTTAATCCAATTTATTAATTCCTCATTTAAAAATCCAAGAGTTAAAATGATAAAATAGTAACTTCAATAAAATTAATAGGAATCAAATAACATGATACTTTTTTAACATTAATAGGGAATCAAATAAATCTACATGCACCATTTTGGAGTGGTTACAGTTATAATAATTGCAACATAACAAGATCAAAGCTTGGTTATAGTTATAATAATTGCAACATAACAAGATCAAAGCTTTTCTCATTTACGTTGGGCGATTCCCGGAATCACCTGGCTGCCAATATATTTTAAATTTAGGAATTTTAATTTGAATCTAATTCCTCTAAATTCCGGCAAAGTATCATTTATTCTAGTGTCACCCATTATGATTTTCAACCATAGAACAACAAACTTTATTTATTAATACTTATTTATTAATTCAAAAAAATATTATTTTCCAACCAGAATCAACTAATCTCAATCCCTAATGTTTTAGGTTAAATCAAAACCCTTAATGTCCAAACTATTATCATTATATTTTAAGTGATACCAAAGTTGTTAATCCACTTTATTAATTCCTCATTTAAAAATCCAAGAGTTAAAATGATAAAATAGTAACTTCAGTAACATTAACAGGAATCAAATAACATGATACTTTTTTAACATTAATAGGGAATCAAATAAATCTACATGCATCATTTTTGAGTGGTTACAGTTATAATAATTGCAACATAACAAAATCAAAGCTTTTCTCGTTTACGTTGGGTGATTCCAGGAATCTCCCGGCTACCAATATATTTGAAATTTAGGAATTTTAATTTGAATCTAATTCCTCTAAATTCTGACGAAGTATCATTTATTCTAGTGTCACCCATTATGATTTTCAACCATAGAACAACAAACTTTATTTATTGATACTTATTTATTAATTTAAAAAAATATTATTTTCCAACCAGAATCAACTAATCTCAATCTCTATTTTTTTTAGGTTAAATCAAAACCCTTAATGTCCAAACTATTATCATTTTATTTTAAGTGATACCAAAGTTGTTAATCCACTTTATTAATTCCTCATTTAAAAATCCAAGAGTTAAAATGATAAAATAGTAACTTGAATAACATTAACAGGGAATCAAATAACATGATACTTTTTAAACATTAATAGGGAATCAAAAAAATCTACATGCATCATTTTGGTGTGGTTACAGTTATAATAATTGCAACATAACAAGATCAAAGCTTTTCTCGTTTACGTTGGGAGATTCCCGGAATGGCTCGGCTGCCAATATATTTTAAATTTAGGAATTTTAATTTGAATCTAATTCCTCTATATTCCGACAAAGTATCATTTATTCTAGTGTCACCTATTATGATTTTCAACCATAGCACAACAAACTTTATTTATTAATACTTATTTATTAATTTTAAAAAATGTTATTTTCCAACCAGAATCAACTATTATCAATCCATAATGTTTTAGGTTAAATCAAAACCCTTAATGTCCAAACTATTATCATTATATTTTAAGTGATACCAAAGTTGTTAATCTACTTTATTAATTCCTCATTTAAAAATCCAAGAGTTAAAATGATAAAATAGTAACTTCAGTAACATTAACAGGGAATCAAATAGCATGACAATTTTTTAACATTAATAGGGAATCAAATAAATCTACATGCATCATTTTGGAGTGGTTACACTTATAATAATTGCAACATAACAAGATCAAAGCTTTTCTCATTTATGTTGGGCGATTCCTGGAATCGTCAGGCTCCCAGTATATTTTAAATTTAGGAATTTTAATTTGAATCTAATTCCTCTAAATTCTAGCAAAGTATCATTTATTCTAGTGTCATCCATTATGATTTTCAACCACAGAACAACAAACTTTATATATATATATATATATATATATATATATATGGGTATGATGTATTGATATAAACTAAGACATTCAATTTAAACAAATATACACATAATGTTATGATTTTCTTGAAATATGTTACGAGTGTTATATTATAATAATAATAATTTTAATTTTTAATTTGAATGAAAATTATATTTATATTTTTATAGGGTAGTGTGAGTTTTTTTTTTGTTTTTATTTTTTTAAACAATCTTAAAAAATAAAAAATTAAATCAAAATTTTAATTTTAAATTTTAAATTCGTTTTTATTGGCATTTTAAAAAATGGTGAAAATCGACACTAAAAAAAAGCCATCATTCCACTATCAATTCTTTTCATTTTCAGGGTGTTTTTTGCCCAATTTTTCCACAAAAAAATCGTTTTCACTGCCATTTTCAAAACATGTTCAAAATTGACCCTAAAATAAAAAACCATCGTTCCAGTATACACACTTTTCGTTTTTAGCACTGTTTTTCATGTCTTTTCGGGGTTTTGGGCCAAAGTTCATTATTATTATTATTATTATAAAATTAATTTATACACAGACATGAAAAACCATGTAACATGATTTCACTCCCACTTTATCATGGGGTTTTTTTATATCTAAATAGACTTTGTTAAAATATCATCAACCAATACCGTGGATTATCAATACCACATGCCCAACAAACCATACCTCATTAGTCACAATATTTTATATATATTTTATTTCATTTTATTTTATAACATTTTTTTATTAGATTGAAAAGAAAAATGTCGTAATTACCTTCCAGATAAATCTTAACCTGATATTCTAAGTACTACTAAAAATATTTCCTATAGGTTAAATTCTCCAGTTATTAATTATTGATAAATAAATTGAAATTATGGAAATTGCATAGCATAATAGACATGCCTTTTCTTTTTCTTTAATAAATTAAATAATTTTTTTATTCCTTTAAATTAGATGCATACTTTCATGTTTTCAATATATTCTAGTGTGTTATTGAGGAAACCAAACCAGACAAAAAATCCCAAATAGAGAGTACTCATCAAAATCATGAAAACATAAATGTTATGACTAGTTATTAGGCTTATATGACCATTTTTAAGCCAAAAATAACAAAAATAAAAATTTTAAATAGTAAAAACAAGATAATTGAAATCCATTTAATCAAATTTCTTTGAAATGGTAACTTTTATTGGTATGGACTCTTTGTTGCTTTCTAGGGAGTAGCAAGGATCATGTGGTATGCCCATGTGCTTCTTTAGACATCCAAGCCTTCGTCCACACTCCCATTAGAAAGTACCAGGAAACTCGTTCGGGTGTGACTTAGGATCATTATTTGTAGCTTTGTAACATTAGAGGCCTTCAATAGTATTTTTGAGAATGCATTTATGAAGGCTTCTAATGTGAATAAGGATGACTCAAACATGAGAATCCCCATAATTCTCTTGGCATACTAGATTATTTAAATGAAACTCATAGGACAAACAACATTTCGGTTATTATATGGGCAGGAGGCAGTAATTCTCATTGAATTCATAGTCCCTAGTATTTGTATTATTGTTGCAACAAAATTTGTTGCTTATAGCAATGTAGAAAAAATATTCATAGAGCTACTACAATTGGAAGAAGATAAATTCATAATAGTGTTACACTAGAACATGTAGAAAACTAGGGAAAAGGCATGGCATGATCATAATATTAAGTAGAAACATATCCAATCTAGCAATGACATGTTATTATATAGCAGTAGAAGTTGAAAAGGAAGAAACATATAAGACTTCACAACCGTGGAGAACACCATGACAGGTTTGACAGAGTAGAGATTTCCTATCATGAGCATTACATGTTCATGTCAAAAGGAACCGAATGGAGCATGTGGCATTGTAAATAACCTAACAGGTGGAATACATCTAGTAATTGGTAATGATAATGGTAACAAGAAGGGTGTGGAATAGGGCATTAGAAAAAGTGTGTGTTACCCATGTAGATTGAACATTGTGGGCCTTTATTGAAAATAACATCGAATTTATAAAAGGAAAAATATATTTTAGATTAGTGACTCTAGATGGAAGGTTGATGACATGAACTCCACCATGGCTAGGTCCCAAGAAAAAGAGTTCTTGCTTAGAGAAATATCTCATGTGATATTTGTTGTCGCTTCTAGAGACAGCCTCAGATTGCTTACAAGACGAGTGCCTGGTAACATCTAGATTGTATGTGTCTCATATGATTTTCAAGAAATCAAAGACATCATATACATTTTATATACATATGTGAATAAGCCATGTATTTCTGGTACTTTGTCACATATACAATTCACAAAAATATATGCATGAACTAGTGGAGGCTGAGTAGTTCAAGGACCTATAGTTTAATCAGCTTTAGTAGAGTAATGAAAGATGAGAAAAAGATAGAATAACTTATCATATAGAGCTTGAAACCTCAAGAATTATACATTTATCACATAGAGCTTGGAGCGTCAAGAGTTCTACACTTATCTAAGTTTCAGGTAGACATAATGGATAAAAGAGAATTGGATGCGATGATTCATGGAGCGCGGTCTAAAGATATAATCTCAAAGCTACATACAGGCATGTGCATTAACAAGTCAACACAAATGAATCTGTAAGAATGAATGAAACATTTCCGGTAGCTACAATTACATGAAATCAGAGAGGAAACATGAACATAATGGAATTTAATAGAAAGGTAACATACTGTAGTACTCGAATGTAGGAATCACCACAATTTCATTAATATTATGAAAGATTAAAATCTTGAAGTCATACGGCCTCAGAAATAACATGTAGTTATTCTTCAGAATTCAAAACATTTATAAGTGTTTCTTCCTCCCTTTTATAAGGAGAGGGAGAACACGGAAATTATAAAATATCTCAAGCTAGAGTTTCCAACTGCCTGGATGAAGTTGTCTCGGCGTGTAGGCTTTGTCGCCTCCAATTATTAGAATAGAAAGATACTTTTCTTGAAAATAAAATGAAATAATAATAGCAAACATAAAACAACAAAATAGAATTAACAAGTGAAGCTGAAATGATGGTCCTGTAGAAATATCTCCATGCCACTCTCTTTGCTGGCCTCTGGTCTAACCAAGTTTCTGTTACATTAGGCCTCATGCTATCTTAGTCGGTTCCCCGTCATGTTCGGTCTTAACAATTTTTCTTCTTCTCTTATAGGAAGTGGGAGCGATCACCGATGATGGCCACAACATTTTTTGAGCACTCTTACTAACTCATCTGTCCCTTCTTACATTCTTTATTAAGCCAATGGAACCAATCGTGCCCTGTGAAACAATCACGCAAGTGTATCGGGGATCAAGAAGTTTGGTAACTTTAAATTGAACAGGATTCATAAAGTTGTGATCATCGATCTCCTTTGTCCCCTTATGCCCTACCTTCGGGGGCTTAGGTAAAAAATGAATGGTAGAAACCTGGGGACTCAAGGCCTAAGCCTTCTGGAGCAAAAATCCCTTTAGCTAGGAGAGGGGGTGATTATTTGATATATTGAATTATAATCAGTCCCAATGCATAATATTTAGAACCATAATACATATGCGCATGGGCCCCTTTTGCAATATTGGAGCTTAGAGATCGGGAATCTCTAATCCTTGCCTTTGGTTGCACGCTCCCAATGCTTGAGGATAAGGGAGGGCCAATGCAAAGTCTTTAACACAAAAAACCTTTAACAACTTCTCCACCCAACCATTGGTTTGATACATAAAGCACACATAATCATGTGACCCGCCTTATGCCACCTATCCACCTCTCTTTGGGACCATGATATTGAGTGTTTTGTTATTAGCCATTTTCACTTAAAAACATTACAGAATAGGCGAGTTTTAGGATAATTAGGCCCTTTATAGTTTAGCCCCTTTCTGCATTCCTTCTCATATGACCAGGGGTAGTAACCTGGTGCTTAGCCTTATATCAGAGACCGAAAATCAAGACTTTTCTAATCCATGTCTCTAGTTGCACCCTCCTAACTCTTGTGATTGTGATATGTGATGAGTTGATACCTCTGATCACCTACTTGCAAGATGAAGTCATACTTTTCCACGTGTTACCTTGTGGGTGGTGGCACGTGTCACCGTGTTTTGGCCCCTTATGACCCCTAAAAATGCCAAATCTGCATGCCACATGTCCTCCTTACTACCACATCATGAAGACATCAGCCGCCATGTGGGGTTATAGGGACCAATATTATTCCACCACATGGCTTGTTGGAGGAGAGAAAAAGGCTTGTCCTTCTCTAGTTTTGCAACAGATTTCCTTTGTTAATTGCAATCGGCCCTCCCCGACACTTTAACACTAGAGTCCTGAACCTTGGTGATTTTTAATGTTATCAACCTTTGGTGGTTTCATGACGCCATATTTGGTTGTAGCCTCTGGTACTTGCGATCACCGATATGCTGATTCACCCTGAACCTCTAATTGCCTACTCATCCGTCACTGCCAAGACCTTTGATCTCTGAGATAATATGGGCCATGTACCTCCAATCATCGATAGGCTATGGACCATGGACCTCCGATCACCAATTACCGATATCAGTGATTGTTGATTGCAAGTTCATTGTGCCCTCTCTTGTTGATGCTCTGTCAAAACTCTAATTGTGATCTGTGACATTAGTATGACCTGTGATGCCTCACCCCACCGATACAGGACCTTCGATCGCTGATAGACCATTCCTTGAAACATAAATTTGTGATTTTTCAATATCGACAATCACTAATCACATATTTCATTGTGTTCCCCTGTTGATGATTTAGTAAACTCTGATTGCGATTTACAGTGAGCCTTACCCTTGGTCCTTTTCTCTTTGTTTTTTTAGCTTTCAAAGGGTAGCTTCAATCTACTCTAACTTCTAATTCAGGAGTCCATTTTTGAAATTCTACATACTGTTGGAAAGTGTATTCCGAGCATTATCTAATGGAAAGGTTCTGATTTAGTTTTGATAGCTTCTATGGCTTGGAAGATGGTTTCAAACTTCACTACTCTCTTTCACTTTGGACAACTAAAAACACATTTGGCAGTGAGTGACAACATTGGCTCCACCTGGGGACGGGGCATTGGATTGTAATGCGTCGAGAACCTATAATCTGTGAAATTCTCTTTTTGGGCATGGAGTCCTTTTTAAACAGTTGAATATTTTGAAAGTGGAACTTTAAACATAAGAATGGAAATTTCATATGCTAATTACTACACACACATCGGTATTTACAATAAATTCAAGGCAGGTACCTTTAATTCTGGAACTAGAGTTTTAGGAACTGACCATTTACTGGTAGCTCCAATGATTCACCTTCTAGATTTTGGAGCAAGTACATATTATTTCATTTCCCTTCTGAAATTTTGAAAGGGCTAAACCAAAGTGAATCAAATTTTTCATGTTTAGCTTTTTCTTCCCGTTAGATACCCCATCAGAGATTTAAATCCCCTGGATGAAGAGGTCGATCCTTGGCCTTTTTTTCAAACAATGACTTCATCTTTTTTTGGTAATTTGGTAATTTAGTCCCCACCTGTTCCCCGTTTTCATGAAGCTGAACTAGTTGGTTTATCCTTCGTGTCAAATCACGTGGCTCCTCCTCAGCTTCTTGTAGTAACTTCACCACTGGCATTTCTAATTGGATTTGGAAGACTGCAGCCTTACCATACACTGGCTCGAAAGGCGACTTTCCAGTGGAACATTTAGGAGTCACTCAGTTAGCCCAGAGGGAAAACTTCAATTGGGTGTTCCAGATTCTCTGATTCTCGGTGATGGTCTTCTTCATCACTCTCACCAAGGTTTTGTTTGAGAACTTAGCTAAACTATTTCCTTGAGGATAGTAGGTAGTGGAGCGCTGGATGATGATATTGAAATTCTGATAGAAGTTAGTGAATTTTGCAGATTTGAATACTTGAGCATTGTTAGTGATAATTTTTATAGGACAACCAAAACAAGCTAATATGTTCTCCTCCATAAATTTGATTACCACTGAATCTATAGTGTTTCTATATGGGATGGCTTCTAGCGACTTGGTGAAATAATTAGTGGTCGTTAATATCCACTTACGTTGGCAACTAGAAGGTGGGTTTATCTCTCTTATGAAGTCTAGTCCCCGATGTCTAAAAGTTTCTTCCACATGCACTGGGATCAGGGGAAGAGGAGAAAGTTTTTGTTTTTTAGCAAAGACTTGCCACTTCTGACATGACCTGAATTTTAAATGAACATTTCCAAACAATGTAGGCCAGTAGAATCCCGCCTTGAGGATTTTGTGAGTTGTGGTCTTCTAATTGTAGTGACGTCCACAAAATCCTCCATGGAATTCCTCAATCACTTTGAGTTTCACCTTCTACCAAACATAACAACAAAACTCCCGTCGGGTCCTTCCAGGAGAGTTGACCATTGGATATGATATACTTTTGAACTTGCAATCTCAAAGTCCTCTATTTATATTTGTCTAGCCTTAGTGGGCACCCCAAGAATAAGAGATAATGCATGATATTTTTATACTAGGGTGACCGCTCATATTTAGCACAAATATTTTGCCCTAACGTTTTAAGCTTGTTCTGCTAAACTTCTATTTTTCCTTCCTTTATTATCAGGTTTATTCCCAAATCTTGGCAATTAGATTCTGATAAATTCTTGGCCAACCCCTGGCCTTTTATGAGCTTAGTAGGCTTTATGTCTAACTTATATTCATGTATATTTGCTATCCACCTACACCTTTTTCCTTCACTGTATCCTTCCACAAGGATGTCCTTGACTGTTGTTGTTGGGACAAATGTTTTGATTTCTTACGGTATCACATACACTCGAAATGCCTTCAAAGCTTTGACTAGTGAATATGCTTGTTTCTCCAAGATGTTATATATCAGCTCAACATCCCTCAGGACATGGCTGAAGAAGGCGATGGGATGCTCATAACCATTCTTACTCTTCTGTAGCAAAACTTCAGCAATAATATGTGGAGAAGAAAAAGAAAAGATATAGAAAGGCATTGAGTAGTGAGGGATGACTAGTACCAGTGCTTCAGCAAAATATTTATTAATTCTAGTAAAAGAATCTCAAGAGGTATGGATCCATTTGACTTAATTTTCATTTTTAAGCATAAATGTAATACCCTTCACTATTTCTACATAGTTGGGTATGAACCTTCTCAAGAAATTGATTCTCCCCAAAAAGACTTGGACCTCTCTCTTATTTATGGGTAGAGAAATGTGACTGATAGCTTCGACCTGCTTGGGATCGATTTTCACTCCTTCTTGCGCTACTATATGTCCTAGTAGCTTCCCCTCACTCAGGGCAAACTGAGATTTCTTGGGATTTAAATATAGTCCATATCCCCTGCATTTCTCAAAGGTGAGATTCAAGTGGTGGATGTTCTCTTCGTCAGCCTTAGAGAAGACAATGATATCATCTGAATATATCACTATGAGCTTTTATTTCTCTCCTACAAAATCTATATCCATAGCTATCTGAAAGGCGGCCCCTGCATTGATAAGACCGAAAGGCATGCGAGCATTCATGAAAGTTCCCCAAGGGGTGGTGAAATCAGTCTTCTTTTGATCATTAGGGTGGACTACCACTTGGTTGTAACTATAGAACCCATCCATCACGAACATTGTAACTGATCCAACCACCTTTTGTAATATGTAATCCACCTTGGGTAGTGGATAATTGTCTTTCAAAGATGCCATGTTAAGGTTACGAAAATCTACACATAACCTTATTTCTTCATTCTTTTTCCAGATTGGGACTAGGTGGGCCACCCACTCTGAGTACCTTAAAGGCAAAACGATTTTAGCCTATAGAAGTTTCCTCACTTATTTTTCAACAGAGGGGAGTAAGAGTGGATTAATCTGCCTGAGCTTATACTTGCATGGTTTTACTCCACTCTTTAAAGGAATCTTATATTGTATGATGTTAGTATCAAATGATTTTAAATCCTCATAAGACCAAGAAAAAACATCTTTATAGATTTTGAAGAGATTTAAATACCTGTCTTTATATTGTGCGGGGATTCCTTTTGATAGTCTGGCCATATGGGGTTCATATTCTGAGAATATATTGCAATCTTCTACTTGTTCATCCATCTCCAGAGCCATTGTTTTGGAGGCTACATCATTCTTGTTAAATAATCTTTCCTGTGGAACTAGTCCACTAGGAATAGTATTCCCTTCTAGTTGTAGAATTTTCTATCCAGCCATTGTGTGTTCCCATGAAGTTGGTTCTTGATCTGCCTCTTTTTCCTCTCCTTGGTCAATAGTTGAGCTAATGAGCTCCCCAACTACTTCTATAAATCACTTGACCTTCTCATCGTCCTTGAATACCTGACAGTGCTTAACATTATCAGGTATAGAGGGTCTGTGTCTGACCACCACCTCGTACCTAAGAAGCATATTTTGAGGAGATTTGAAATTGATTTCTTCTATCGTAGGGGAATCAACCATTATGTTTCCTTCTCTTGGTAGAAACTAGATATTAATGGCCAAGAAAAAGTTATCAATTAAATCCCATACTTCATTATGGTAAGTCCTGAATCTGAGGTCTTTAGCCTGACAGTGATTTTGGATCTGCTTTACAATCAGCTCAGAGTCTCTATGCACAGTTAAGCATTCAATATTCATATTCCTTTTTGTTTGTAATCTAAGAAGAAATGCATCATACTCTACCACGTTTTTGGTTGCCTCAAACTCTTACTTGAATGAGAGGGGTATGAAGCTGCCCTCGGGACTTACCAACAATACTCCTGCTCCATTTACCTCTTTGAAATTCGCTCCATAAAAGTATAATTTCCATACTTTGTTTTTATCTGTGTGTTGGTCATCTAACTGCATCATTAGATGTACTTGTGTTTCTTCTAATATGGTCTCATCTTCTTCTAGGAACATGCAGGAGAGGTCACTTTCTTTTCCGTTCACTAGAGAATTTTTAGAATCTTCAGCTGGGGTCATATTTTTTACAAATATCGACTCTCTGTACAACCTCCTTTATTCACCTCCAAAAGTGGTAATAATGGAATAAGCTAGATCTAATTTGATAGAGCCCCCCACCTTGGAAACCCAAGACCTAGATAGGAGCATGCCGAATCGAGGGGGAATATCTACCACTACTATGTCAATCACTGCACTTTCACATGGATCTGAGGCAGGCTTACTGCCAGATATTTTATCATTCCCAAGAATTTGACCCTCTTATAGTCAAAGGAGTATAGGTCCTTGTAGGGTTTCATGATCTGCAAGCCAAGTTGTTCCATCATGGCTAAGGGCATGAGGTTATGCAAGGATCTAGAGTCCAACATACAGTTATGCAATAAGAGGTCATGAATTACCAGGGTCACATAGAAGGGTGCAGTGGAAGGATCAAGTTCTTCAACATGAGGCCCAAAGACAACCATTGGTCTCTATTCTTGAAGGCTTAAACAGTTATGGGTATGTACTGAGGTGGATGGAAGCATGAACTAGGAGACTTGAGCTTTATAAGTGGGATATTTTAGAAATTCAGTTAGGGAAACAAGGATACCTTCTCGAATTTCTTCTGAATATTGAATACAGACTCACCCTTTTCTACTCCTCCTATCTCTACCTCTCTTTCTTTATTACCTATAGTTTTTATTAGAATAGGTGCATTTTCTTTTCTGTGTTCCTTAGAGCTATTGCATTCTTTACTTAAGGAGGCTTTTACTTCGGATAAGTTAGGGTTCAGCTTCCCTTTTCCTTTATTTAACATTGGGGGAACATTTTGGGGAACAGTTTCCTCTTGTTTTTCAGGTTCCCTCAACCTATTTTTTGAAGATCCGAGGTCATACTTTTGATGTAGTTTTTCTTGCATGAAATATAAAAATTACTTATAATAATCCCCTATGTCTTCCTCATTTACTGTTGCTTCTCTATCATGGCACGTCTCATGGTGAGCCATGTTTTCTTGTTCCTCTTCAAAGAAGGAGGAATACACGTTTCCCTGCATCTCATCTGTATCCTATAGTTGCTCATCTAGATCATCTTCTATATATAGAGGAGGAGGGATCTGATTGAGTTGATCTTTTCTTTCCCTTTGAAGTATCTGCAATGGTGGTATTCTATATTGTGGGCCATAACCTCATTTTTAACCTTGAGCATTCTGTTTCAGGAGACTCTTTTTCTCAAGCTCAAGTTCCACCATCTTATGAGATAAAATCTTAATGAATTTATTCATTTCCTCCCACTTCAGATCTAGTAATTCTTTAGCTTGACCAGAGGAGGAAGTTTCTTCTTTCCCCTTTTTCTTCTTAGTATGTTCATTCTTTCCTCTTGACTTCCCCGCCAAGGTTAAATTTGCTTCCACCTGGAGAGCATCAACATGTAGTTGATCCAAAGTACGAGACTTCCTCTCCCTTATGGTAAAGCCAAATTCAGACTCAAAGGCTCCTACAAATACTACACGAGCAGCAGCTTGAGGAGGCTTTAGCTCAACTAGAAGGTTATCATACTACTTATTGAGCCGTTTTACGAATTCTAAAATATCTTCTTCTGGCTTCTTCCTTATAGCATTGAACTTTGTGAGACATACTCATGATATCTCATTTCACCCCACTTTTGTGTGAAAGAGTTTTCGAGTTCTTCCTAGGTGGTGATGGATGCATTGGGTATGGCTTTAAACCATCTTCTGGATTCTCCATCAAGGGATTATACAGAGAGTCTCAGGACCACATCCAATTGTTCTACATTTAGATTCTCAACAAAAGCATAGAAGGTTTCAATGTGTCTCTATGCAGTGTTTTCATCTTCCCCGTTGAACCTAGGAAAAATATTTAGGTAGTCCTGAGGCATAGAACTTAGGGGTTGAGGTAAATCAAGAAGGCCATATTTATTCAATAAGAAACCTAGAACAACCATCTGGATTAATGGGAGGGATTAAGATTTAATGGAGGAACTTGGGCCAAAACCACAGTGATTGTAGTAAATAGACTGAGAGTAGTGTGACTAAGTGTATAGTGGATGTTGCTATTATTGAGGATAGCTTTACATTTTTCAACCTCAAGAGCAGGAGGAAATGAAATAAAAGGAGTCTTATCTGAGATTTCTTTCTCTTCGATCTCTGATTTGGGGGCATGATGCTCTAGCTCATCTTCTGCAGTGTATGTAAGGACCTTAGGAGTAAAATCTGAGCAGTGGATGACAATGTGTTGGAATATGGAGGAGGAAGTTTCAAAGAATGATGAGAGAGTAGCACAGGTAGGAGTTTTCTCCTTCCAGACTCTTGAAAATCAATTTCTCTGGGTCAAATACAGAAGGGGTTTTCTGTTGAGAGGTATCTGAGCAAGTGTGAGGATTTGTAAAAGCCAGGATGATAATTAATAATGAGATTTGTGGAGTCACCAAGGTGATGAGAATGCAATCAAAACACCTTTGCTCACCTACACAAAGAGTGCTTAACTTGTCATCTCCAAGGGGGAAAATCCTTCAATATGTTCCCTAACAATGGTGCCAAAAGATCTTGTCGCTTCTAGAGACAACCTCAACTTGCTTACAAGACTAGTGCCTGGTCACATCTAGATTTTGTGTGTCTAATATGATTTTCAAGAATCCGGAGACATCATATACATTTTATATACATATGTAAATACATACAATAAACAACATGGGTTGGTTCATTCATCCAAGGACATAAGCCATGTATTTATGGTACTCTTTCACATATACAATTCATAAAAATATATGTATGAACTAGTGGAGGCCGAGTAGCTTGAGGGCCTATAGTTTAATCAGATTTAGAAGAGGAATGAAAGAGGAAAAGGAGATAAAATATAATATCATATATAGCTTGAAACCTCAAGATTTCTACATTTATCACATAGAGCTTGGAGCGTCAAGAGTTCTACACTTATCTGAGTTATAGGTAGACATAATGGATAAAGGAGAATCGGTTGCGATGATTCATGGAGTGCAATTTAAAGATATAATCTCAAAGCTACATACAGGCATGTGCATTAACAAGTCAACACAAATGAATATATAAGAACGAATGAAACATTTCTGGAAGCTACAATTACATGAAATCAGAGAGGAAACATGAACATAATGGAATTTAACATAGATGTAACACATTGTAGTACTTGAATGTAGGAACCACTACTATTTCATTAAAATTCTGAAAGATGCAAATATTGTAGTCATACAGTCTTTGAAATAACATGTAGTTATTCTTCAGAATTTAGAACATTTTCTAAGTGTTTCTTCCTCCCTCTTATAAGGAGAAGGAGAACATGTAAATTACAAAATATCCCAAGCTAGAGCTTCTAGCTGTCTGGATGGATAGTTGTCTCGGGATGTAGGCTTTCTTGCCTCCAATTATTACAACTTAAAGATACTTTTCTTGAAAATAAAACAGAATAAAAATAGCGATCATAAAAGAGAAAAACAAAATTAACAAGTGAAGCTGAAATGATGGTCCTATAAAAATATCTCAACACCACTCTCTTTATTGGCCTCTGGTCCAATCGAGTTTTTGTTACATTAGGCCTCATGCTCTCTCGACTAGTTCCCCATCACTTTCGGTCTTAATAGTTTTTCTTCTTCTCTTATAGGAAGCGGGAGAGATCACCCATGACAGTCACAACAGATTTTGAACACTGCTGCCAACTCATCCGTCCCTTCTTACATTTTTTATTAAGCCAACAAAACCTATCGTGCCCCATGAAATAATCATGCAAGTGTATTAGGGATCGAGAAATTCGGGAACTTTAAAATGAACATGATTCATAAAGTTGCGATTACTGATCTCCTTTGGCCCCTTATGCCTTTGCCTTGGGGGTTTAGTTGAAAACGGCATGGTACAAACCTGGTGACTCAAGGCCTAAGCCTTTTGGAGCTAAAATCCATTTAGCTGGGACGGGGAATGGTTCTTTGATATATTGCATTGTAACTGATCCCAATGCATAATACGTAGGACCATATTACATCTGTGCCTGGGCCCCTTTTCAATATCGGAGCTCAGAGATCAAGAATCTCTAATCCTTGCCTCTAGTTGCACCCTCCCAATTCTTGCGATTGTGATATGAGACGTGGTTTGGCCCATGTGGAAATAGGATAACAGAGGGCCAGTGAGAAGGCTTTAACACAAAAAACCTTTAACAACTTCTTCAGCCGACCATTCGTTTGATACATAGAGTGAACATAATCCTGTGACCCGCCTTATGCCCCTGTCCACCTCACTTTGGGCCCACGATATCTGTTGTTTCATTATTATCCCTTTGCACTTAAAACCATTAAAAAATAAGTGAGTTTTGGGATCTTTAGGCCCTTTATGTTTTAGCCCCTTTCTGCATTCCTTCTCATATGACCGGGGGCAGTGACCTGGTGCTTAGCCTTATATCGTAGATCAGAAATCGGGACTTTTCTAATCCATGCCTCTGGTTGTACCCTCATAACTCTTGTGATTGTGATATGCGATGAATTGGGACCTCCGGTCGCCGATTTGCGAGTTGACATCATAATTTTCCGCTCACCTTATGAGTGGTGGCACGTGTTAGCCTGTTTTGGCCCCTTATGAGCCCTAAAAATGCCAAATTTGCATGCCACGTGTCATCCATACTACCACGTCATGATGACATCACCAACCAGGTGGGTTTATCAGGACCAATAGTATTCTGCTATGTAGCCTATTGGAGGAGAGAGAAAAGGTCCCTCCTCCTTTGGTTTTGCAACAAATTTCCTTCGTTAGTCACAATCGGCCCTCCTCAACGCTTCAACACTAGAGGCCCGAATCTTAGTGATTTTTAATGTTATCAGCATTCGGTAGTTTCATGACGTCGTATTTGTTTGTACGCTCCGATAATTGCAATCACTAATATGCCGATTAAACCCAACCTCTGATTTCCTACTCATCCGTTGCTACTAAGACCTATGATCATTGATAGAATATAGGCCATGGACCTCTGATTGTCAATTGCCAATATCGGCGATCGTTGATCACAAGTTCGTTGTGCCCTCTCCTGCTACTGCTTTGTCAAAACACTTATTCCGATATGTGAAATGACTATGGCCTCCGACGTGTGGGCGCTTGGATCGTTGATAGACCGTGCCTTGAAAATACAATTTAATATTTTGCGATATTGACGATTTTTGATCGCAGATTTCACTATCTTCCCCTGCTACTACTTCAGTAAACTCCAATTGTGATTTGTGATGATCCTTACCCTTGGTCCTTTTTTCTATTTTTTTCTATCTTTCAAAGGGTAGCTTCAATCTGCTATTATGGGGCATAGATGGAGGTACCAAAGGGAATAATTTAATAATGGGATGGGTCATAGTTAATAAATAAAGTGGTTAACCTGCATCATGTAAGGGACCACAAGTAGTTAACAATAATGTGAAAAGCCCATTGCATTAGATATATGGTATTGAGAGACACATGGTAATGACCCATGATATTGTATATATGAAGCCTATATATAGGCTAGAGACTCCCCATTGAGAGATGTGAAGTATTATTGTATTGGCAAGCATATGCTTGTGCAGTGTTCTCCTTCCTTAAGGAGTGATTGTATGGTGTTACCCTACCTCAAGGGTTTGATATTAATAAAGATCTGACGGTCATCCATTTCTCTCTTGTTATTTCTTTGGTATATTTTCATTATTATATATTTGCAGGTTAGATCTATTACAAGTGTTATCAGAGCACTTTCTTGGGCAAAGCAGAGAGAATATATATATATATATATATATATATATATATATATATATTATTATTATTATTATTATTTTTTTTTAATATATTTTTTGAGGTGGCGAGTTTTCAAATCAGATCTAAAATTTCTGGGGCAAAATTTGTAGAAACAAATTGCAAATCTATATTCTTTGCGAAAAAATATCCAAATTTAAAAAAAAAAATCAGCTGAATCGAAGTCTGGATAAGGGAGATATCGTTGATTTAAAATCAGTTCTGTTGCAGAACTTTTTTGGACGAAAATTCATGGATGGCGGATCTCTGGTCATATATTGTATTTTTGTGGGTAATTTTGAGAAAATAATTGCATATGGGATCCTCTTGAAAATTTACCCAAATTAAAAAAGAAAAATTGGTCGAATCAGAGTCTGAATGAGGGAGATATCGCTGATTTAAAATCAACTCTTTTTTCAGAATTTTTTGTGATGACAAGACAATTGCAACGCAAATCTGAAATTCCAGCGTGCCTAGATCGGGATTTCTATCACATGGGAAGATGAAAAATCACTGTTCCATTTCTAAAACCATGTCATAATAAGGATTTTAAGCAATATTCACTGAATTGTGGCCATTTTAAATTTTTGCTAGGAAAGTGATTTTTTTTCAAAACCCTCCTCATGGCTTATAGCAAGGATTTTTTTACAGGGAAAGATATAGTCTTCCTATTGAAGAATTCCTAAAACATTTGAAGAGAACCATTTCGAAACATTGGAGAGGTTTATTATGCCTTGGGATGAAAGATGAGGTTGCCATATGGTGACTCTCACTTGATAGCAAGCAGTTGTCCAAACTTTCGAATGAAGAATTTGAAAAACTCCTTTTGGACAACTGGTCTCATGCTAGAAAACAAAGAAATGAGACATGTAAGGGGTTATGTTCTACTAGTATCTCATTACAGGTTCATGTATGTATTCAAAAGGAGAAGATCATTGTGTCTATAAATCCTAGTTGCAAGAAATTTTTTATAAATGTTAATTTGGCTAAAATATTGTAAATCCCAGCCAAACAAATGGAGCACACATAGGTTAATAATGGGCAGGTGCAAGTTTATAAAGATTTGAAGATTCCTCTAGATAAGTATGTATTGCATTCTAATTTTTATGCTTTAGATATGGCTAATATGGATGTTGTTTTGGGATACCCTTGGATGGAATCTATTGGTACTATCAATATTAATGTGCAAAATAAATTCTTGAAGCTTTGGTATAATAAGAAGAAAATTACATTACAGGACATTTCCATCAATAAACAGGTAGAGTCAAAGGAGGCTGAAGCAGAAGATGTTGCAGGTATTGACACATCACATAAGGAATCCGCGGTTGAAGTAATACTAGAAGATAAGAAACAACCACAAACACCACAACATACCAATCGGGCTTTATTAGGTGGTGAATTAAAGAAAGATACACCAATGGTTAAAACTTAAGCATATCACCACTCACATCACCCAGCTAGAAAACAACCAACAAGATGGAAGTGAATTAGCAACAAGGACAACAACCCCTGCATGATAGATAAATCGGTGTGACAATCCACCCACAACACATCAACATAGAGGAATTGCCAAGATCAGCTCCCATCTTAAGCAAGTGAGGCACTGACTAGATCAAGTAATCACCTCTCTCTGGGATGGCTAGATGCACGTGCATGATACCATTCGACTACTCTGTTGAGTAGATCTTATTATTTGTGTTCTTCCTATGTTTTAGGGACGAAACATGTTTAAGGGGGTTGGAATGTAGTATACCTAGGGGGGATGTTATGGGGTATAGAGGGAGGTACCCAAAGGAATAATGTAATAATGGGATGCGTCATAGTGAATAAATAAAGTGGTTAGCCCACATCATGTAAGGGACCACAAGTAGTTAGCAATAATGTGATAAGTCCATTGTATTAGATATATGGTATTAAGGGATGCATGGTAATGACCCATGGTATTGTATGTATGAAGTCTATATAGAGGCTAGAGACTCCCCATGGAGAGATCTCAAGGATTATTGTATTGGAAAGCATATGGGTTGTGGAGTGTTCTTCTTCCTTAAGGAGTGATTGTATGGTGTTGCCCTCCCTCAAGGGTTTGATATCAATACGGATCTGAAGTTTATTTATATTCATATATTGTGATTTCTTGGGAAAAGAGGAAATATTTTTATTTTTAATTTTGCAGGTCAGATATACTACAACTTTTGAGCCTCTATGTGACCTTTAAGTTCCTACATGACTCTAGGACTTCCTAGTGACTTTCCAAATTCCATGTGTGATGATGTAGACTTATGCAGGAACATAACAAAATGAAAAAATACCCATATAAATAGAGATGTAGAAAAAATAAAACTTCATTTCATTAACATCAAAGAACCGAATTATGCTTACATACAGAAATAAAAATAAACTAGCTCAGGCGATGGTAGCTTATTAATGAGAAGAGATGTGGTGGATACATTCCTATGAAGCATGTTACGATGAGTCTGAAGGGCCTATCTATTACTTAACAAGAAGGGAAAACTATAAAAAACCAAAAGCCTAACCACAGGAGATGGAACGCCAAGAGATTGTAGGCCCCATTGGGGTTAGTTGGGCAGCGAACTTCCCAAGGTAGTAAGTTGGTCATATTATCTTTGTTTGGCATGTACGATACCTTGTTGGAAATATCTCTCTCAGTACTACATGATTTGCGGCAAGCTGCTTCCTATGGCAATGGGCCTACTGTGGACCTCAAACAAATTCCATTTAGGGGGTCAAAACTGCTCTGGAAGTTTAGGACCTGAAAAAAATGCTAAAAATAGTAAATGCTACGATAAACAAGGAAAAAAATGATATCCAGTTGGACCAGTCCTCCATCCTTAGGACACAATGGTCCCCATTGCGTGTAGAGCCTTAGTGAGGTGAGAAGATTTCTTTTGAACTTGGTTCCCAGTGAACCACTTACCTTGGTGAGGGAGTTGGCCTTATTTGAAAAATTGGTATAGATGGATCCTTTGTTAGTGAGTGTTCTTGATTTACATGTGCATGCTTTGATCAGTTGTGGCCTATTCCATGCAGTATGGGTTTAGCTCTATTGGTGTGAGTTGTTATGCAGTGTCGTATGTGTCCAACAATGGTGGAAAGTATGGCCGAGCGCGATCTATATTGAACACTGGGTGTAGACCAAGGAATGGTGGAATGCTGAGCTTGAAGGAATTTTCCCTACAACCTTGGTGATGGTGTATGTCCCATATTAGAGTGGGTGAATCTTGTGGTGGGGTCTAGCGAGGCACTCCTTCTGCAAATGTAGCCAAACTTTGTCGCCCACCTTGAACTTGTGTGACACTTGATGATGATCATGACGTTGCTTGTACTTAGCATTGACTCTATCGAATATATCATGGACCTAATAGCGGATGTGTTGAATGCATTTAATGAAGTTATTATCCTTGTTAGCTTTGGACTAGACGTGAGCCAAGTCTACCTGAGTAGCTGCAAATGGTATGGCCACATCAATGGGACAGAGTGGCTGAAATCCCAACCCTATCTGAAAGGGGTTGTGGCCCGTTTAGATATGGAGAGCTACGTTATCGTTGTGCTGGACATAGGGGAGGTTTTCATACCATGTACATGGATGCTTCAAGTTTTACATGCAAAGAATGTGTACGATCATCTTATTGATGACCTCTATTTGGTCATCAGTTTGGGGTTAGAAAGTCGTGGACTTAGTAAGTTTGGTATCCAGCGTGGCCATTGATTTGACCAAAATGAACTTAGGAATTGTTGTCTGGGTCTGAGAAAATGGACTTTGGGATCCCAAAGTGTACCCACACTCGCTCAAGTAAGAGCTTACTAGTGGTCTCTAATGTGATACTCTTCTTGAAATCCACCATAATGGCCATCTTAGAGAATTTGTTGATGACCATGAAAACACAGTCGTTTTCGTGCCTAGTAGAAGGAAGGCCTAACGTGTAAACCTCGGAGATGGATTCCTAAGGTCAACTAGGAGTAGGTAGAGGAGTATATAGGCCTTGCTTCTTGATGGTTTGTTTGGTAATGGCACCGGCAGTGCAGGATCAAATGTACTTCCGAACATCCTGACGACGCTTAAGCCGATAAAAATACTTTTGTAGTACTGCCATTATTTTCTTTACTCTGAAATGTCTAGCAACCTGACCATAGTACACCTCCCAAATCATCTTGGTACGAAATCTTGAAGGAAGAAAAATGTGTCTCGTGGCATAACAGTGCATCCTGAAGGTGAAAATTTGGAACTTGCTTACCTTCCAGGAGTGTTTGGTATGTGCTGTCGAATTATGGATCACTCTTGTAAAGATGCAGCCACCCTGAAGGATCATTTCCACAAGAGTTGAGCATAATGATCAGTGCCAAGACTGGTGGTTGGCTAAGGCAATCTGCAACATTATTAGTGCTACTCTTCTTTACTTAATGTTCAAATGGAACTATTGCATGTATGTGGACCATTTATGATGGTGATCGTTTTGTAACTTCCCTTTTATCTGTATGAATTGCAGGGGTTCATGGTCTATGTGGATGATTGTTTCCTTCCCTAGAATTTAATTCTTCCATTGATGGCAAGCCTCCACAATGGAATACATTTCTTTTTCATAAGTAGGATACTTTAATACTGTGTCTAAAAGTGTCTGACTCTGGTAAGCCATTAGATGCCCCTGTTGAGTAAGAATTGCACCAATAACATAGTTGGAGGCATCTCTCTCAATCTCAAATGTTTGTTGTAGGTTTGGTAATGTGATCATTGGTGCAAAGTAGAGGTGATGATTCAACTCAGAAAACACCTTCTATTGGGTTTCAGACCAAAAAAGTTGTGCTTTTGCTCTGCCTTAGGTGACTTGACTTGAAGGCCAAGTGATATGAGAGAACCCCAACATGAACTTGAGGTACAAATTGGAAAGACCCAGAAAGATGCAGAGCTATATTTGAGTGGTTGGGGCTGGCCAATCCTAAATGAATTGTATCTTGGCTGGGTCCACATGCACACCCTGCTCATCAATTATGTAACCTAGATATTTAACTTAGGTCATGCCAAAAGTTCATTTCTCCAAATTGGCACACAACTTGTGTTGTCGTACGGTTTGAAGGAATTTTAGAATATGGTGGAGGTAGTCTTCCCAACACTGGCTAAAGACCAAGATGTCATCTAAATACACCACCACAAATTCATTAGTGAATTGTCGCAGGATTTCATCCATCAATCTCATGAAGGTTGTGGTAGCATTCGTCAACCCAAAAGGCATGACCAACCATTTGAAAAGGCCCTCCTTTGATTTGAAGGTAGTCTTCCACTCATAAGATGGTTCGATAGGCACCTCGTGATAACCGAACTTCAATTAAATTTCGCTGAAATATTTGGCCCCCTTGAGCTGGTCGAAAAGGTCATCAATTTGTGTGATTGGGTATCTATTCTTGATAGTGATCTTGTTGAGCACGTGATATTCAATATAGAGTCTCCAGGTCCTGTCCTTCTTCTGTACTAATAAAATCGGGATCCCACATGGTGATGAGCTTAGCCTGATGTGCCCTTTCTACAATAACTCTTGAATCTGCCTCTTGATCTCATCATTCTCCAAAACATAGCATCGATAGATTGGTCCATTGGGTAGCGGCATGCCCAGGGTCAGATCAATGGAGTGTTTGACCTAACAGTGTAGAGGTACCCATATAGGTGAGGTGAAAATGTCCTTGTACTCCTCCATGACCTTGTCCATATGTTGTTGCTGTGTGGGGGAGCCCTGTCTTGACGTTGTGGCCACAACCTTCTTCTTTCCCTCAAGGAGAATCATAAGGAAAACAAATTTCTTGGTCTAGGAAACGATCTTAATACATTTCTTCATAGTGATCAAAGAGATGGCAATAGGAGGGGCTACATCTGATATCTTGTACAACTTATTTCCCAAAGTAATAATCATGGAGTGAGGTCTAGACTCATATACAACATGTTTCTTTCACAAGTATGGTTGCCCTAATAATACGTCACAAACTTCAAGAGGAGAAATGTCACATAGTACCTCATCCATGAAGGGCTTGATGTTGTAGGGAAGGCAACACTGCTGGTTGACACAAAGATATTGTCCTTAATGAATCCACCCAATGGTGTACGACTATGGATGTTTTGTAGTCGGTAGGCCCAGCCACTTCACAAAATATGCTTACATGAGGTTCTTTTGGCTCCCACTGTCAACAATGAACTGCAATGGAGAACCATTCACCATATCTGTGAGTGGAAGAGGCATTCCCCCTCCTCTGGATCTCCAAGATCACTCTTCCGGACCTTAGTGGTGGCCACAGTGGCACTGGGATCCACATTAATGATCTTCTTCCCTTTGTCATTCCCCTTGTCGGGTTTTGACTCAAAATCAGAGCATGTGTCTGATTTGGAAGATTTCATCTCTACCACTAGCCATTTCTTAGCTTGACACTCACTTGTGTTGTGAGTGGAGCTATTATGGAACTCACACCATTTTCCGATGACCTTCTTTGTCTTCCTGGTGTTTTTCTTTTCTTGCAGCTTCGACGGGTTTTCCTGGGTTACCCTGCCTTGGTTTTGCCCTTTTCTCTATGGTTTGGAGGCACCTTTTCCTTGATTTGGATTTGCAAATCCGAAGTCTAGCTTCATCTATTTAAGTCTATGCTCAATCTTGACACCATATTGGTACGTCGTGTAGAGTGAGAAGATGTCCAGGAACTCCATCTCGTCTCGGATGTAGTTGTGTAGACAATTGTGGTACTTGAGTACCAAATGCTACTCAAAATCCTTGATACCCAGCTTCGTGCGAAGGGTATGGAAACAATTTGTGAACTCTGACACATCTTCGTCCCTTCCCTGTCGTAATGTGGTCCAATTTATGTATTTATCTTCATAACTCCCGATCGGGTAATTTCTTCCTTGATGGTGTCTCAAAAATAATGCCAAGTTGGTACAGCTAAAAATAGTGAGGATTCCTTCTCATCTTTTTGTTCATAGTAGGCTTCCCACCATTCCTTAACATGTGGGGCAACTTCGAGAAGTGAAAATGTAATATTTCCCCGATTGGAAAAGTCATGAACTAAAAAATATGCTTCCAACATATTTAACCATTTATCTATAACGTTTTCCTCTATCTGGCCCTCAACTATGGGAATATCAAAGTTAACTTGTACCTTAAAAGGAGTGGTGCCTCCAAAGCGACTCCTGAATGAAGATGCATCGCTTGTGGGTAGTCAACGAAGGATCTGGGCAAATTTATCCATTATCACATTCCTCTTTTGCTCGAGGGATTTATCGAGAAATATTTTGAATCTCCTACCCCCTTGCCTTTCTTTTCTTCTACCATGGGATGTCGTTGGGTTTTGCAAGGCTGGTCTTGCAAAGATTCAACCAGTTCGAGCCCTAACTCCTTATACCGTGACCTTGTTGGGGACATGCAAGGAATAAAACATAAAGAGAAGACCACTTTGATACCAATGAACTGGAGTTATGCAAGAACACAAAAAAATACAAATATACCCATATACACAAAGATGCAGCGGAAATAAAACTTCATTTCATTAATATCAAAGAACCGATATATGCTTACATACAAAAATAAAAATAAATTATCTCGGGTAATGGTAGCTTATCTTTGAGAAGAGATGTGGCAGCTACATGCCTATGAACCATGTTACAATGAGGCTCAAGGGCCTATTTATCATTGAACAACAAGGGAAAACCGTAACCCCAGGGGATGGAATGCTAAGAGCTTATGGGCCTCGTTGGGGTTAGTTGGGCAGCCAACTTCCCGAGGTCGTAACTTGGTCATATTATCTTCATTTGTAGTGTACGGTACTTTGTTGGAAATATCTATCCTAGTACTATAGGGTTTAAGACAGGACTAATGGGCCTGCCGTGGACCTCTAAAAAATATCGTTTAGGGGGTCAAAACGTCCCCGGAATTTCAGAACCCATAAAATTACTAAAAATAGTAAATGCTGCAAAAAACAAGGAAATAGATGAAGCAAACTAGAGGTCTAGGTGGAATAAGAGAGTGGCCACCAATATCCACTTGGATCATGTGACTCTTCGGCTTCCACACATTTTACATTTTCTCTTTTTTCGGAAATGCAAAATTTCATTCCATAAATTATGGTAAAATACATGGACAACATAAGGCTTTCTTGATGACACTTTGAGAAGCCAAAATTTGGCGACTGTGACATAAGAATTCATTGTAGTGTATTAGTTCCAAGTTCCTATATTTATTGTTATGTCTTCAGTTCTTCATGATAGATTTGACCCATACTTTATCTTCACCCTCCAAAGGGTATGGATAAGTATTGGAACCTTCTAGGTCAACATGAGTTTCCATCTATCTATTATAGTTTAAGATTCCTTTATTCCTACATGATAGAATATTTGTTTCTTATATCCACAAGTGTCCTTGTAACCTCTTCTTGATGACCTCCTTGAGCATCATTTTTCCATGTTAGGAAGCTAGCACCTAGAAATGAAGTTCATTCATGATAAGACAATATGAGTACCAAAATCACCTATTATATCTTTCTTTGCTCATGTGAGGCTGAATATGATGGGAAAATGCACATGGCTTGAGGGAGAGGCCTTCTTGGGTGCAAGAGTGCAGGACTAGAAGGCAAGGAGTGAAGGACGGGGTACTAGGAGTGCACAGTGTGCAGTGTCAAGGGAAGAGGATGCATGCTTGTGCGCATTGTGCAGGTCCTCGAGGAAGAGATGAAAAGCTTTCTTACTGAGAGTCTAGGTGTTGCACATTTAAGCACTTCAAGGGCTAAATGACGGCCCTACTCCTCACTGAAAGTGTTCAGTTCCCAGTGAAGGAAAGGGTGTTCAAGGCATTGCGTATATGGCAAGTTCAGGAGACAAGAGTGGAAAGCTTGGGCACTATAACAACACAATGCACAATGGTTGAGGAAGAGGATTTAAGGACTATATACTTAAGCATTGTAAAGGTCTAGATATGGCCTTACTGTCCATTGAGAATGCACAGTGCATAATTCAAGGCAAGGTTGGTCCAACCTTGTGAAATTGTAAGTGTAAGCAACAAGGTTGAGTGATTGTGCTTTAAGATTACTCAATGTGAAATGAAGGATGTTTTCCTCAAGAGGGGCGTAGTGTACAGGCACATGAGGTAAATATCTCATCACTAAGGCTTAGGAATGTGTAGTGCGCTCATGACTTGGCTAGAACTTGAGTGCGCTCATGAGTTGCATAAGAGGTGAGGATAGGGAAGAACTCCAAAATTGACTAAGTGTGCTCATATCAATGAGACAAGAGAGTGAGAGCACATAATAGGTCTTAAACAATGATAATGCACACACATACACCCATGCACATGAAAAGAAGATACATAATACCTAAAACCAACATGTATACATTAAAATGACACTCATCTTCATGTGCAACATTTAAAATATATCTTCACGATAGAAGTTTCAACTGCAACCAAAATGTGTGTGATTCCATGATAATGTGTCCATCTCATGTTCTAATAATAAATGGTATCAAATAATGTAAGAGAGTGTGTTGGAGATGCCTTTGGAATGTGTGCCAAGGTGCTCTTAGGATGTGTGAAAACAAGTGAAAGCGACGCATGCAAAATAAAAAATAAGAAAAAGCAACACATGCAAGAGTGAAAGCAACAAAACATGACACATGCGAAAGATAGAGGAAACAAAAATGCCACATGTAAGAGAAAAAGAAATAAAAATCGACACTTGCAAAAGAAAAAGCGATAGTTGAGAATATCACTTGAAAGATGGCGCATTTACAACCATGAGAGAGACAATACTCCTTGTGATCCAAAAGTGCACAAAGCTCAAAAGTGAAATATGAATGTCAAAATGAGATTTGGACTCGACTCTTTATATAGGGAGAGAATACATGTGAGTAGGGTTAATATTTGTGAGTAAGCTTAGTGCATGTTGGGAAACTAGGAGTCAAGATTGAATTAACTACCACTAAGAGGTGTGATTGTATTGACCTGAAGATGGAATCTCACTTTCAACAAAGAGTGTACAATCACTATCTATATAGGATTCCCTGACACTATCTCTATAAACTACACAAATTAAGTATTTTCTCAAGAAAATATCATAAAGTGCCATTAATATGTAGTGGAAGAGGAGGAGGGGTTGCTTCCATGGCTCAATGTCAGAGACATCATCCAAGATCCACACAAATTATTTCGTTGTTCGTGAACATCCACACTTGGAATTCTTTCTACATTTGGATCATTGCCCCCTACCATGCCTTCTAGACTTTTATTTCCTCTAGCTTAGGGGATGGGGAAGTATTTTTACTTCCTTAATGATTTATGTCACTTCTATATAGTATTATTTGTGGCATGGAATAGGCTTGTGTAGGGACCAATTTTTTGCTAGACCGCTCCAATAATTTTTCACAGTGTGACTTCTTTCCTTCAATCTAAACTAGTTTTTATTCCCTCTTTGAATCTACCTTCAAATACAAAAAGAGTAGTCTGAATTTGAGGTGAAAAAGTGAAAAAAGCAAAGACTTTGTGTGTTTTAGTAGACCACACACCTTTGTTGAAGCTTTTGTTACCTCTCAATACATGACCACAATGTAAGGCAATCAATGCTTAGCACAAACTAATTTCACATGGAGAGATTATTTCTATAGAGAGGTAATTCCTTTGTGTTGTGCATGGCTCAAATAGCCCAATTCACAACCACAATAGTTGTAGCTCCTCCTTTTGTCCCTCCAACATCTATTCTCATCTCCAACAACTCCTCTACGAATACTTATGCAACATAAACTTCAAATATTTACATCCATTGGATGGATCTAGCAATGGCTTTAAGGATAATAACACTAGCATCACCCTTCTCTGTTGTAAGGTATTTGTGTCTCTGACTCTTCCTAGTCCTTCATAGTCAAACCCCAACCACATTGACGATGAGAATCACAAAACTGATAGACATGTCTACAAAATTGTGTGTAATCTTTAAAACATGATGGATTGCATAGAATTATGCACAACCAATATACTCTAAAACTTAAAATTATCTATCCTACTCTCCCATGTTCCTAGGCTCTCCGAAGAAAAAGTGAGATCCATCCTTGTTCTCATACCATGTTAATATGGGAGAGTAAACGCTATTGCACAAATAAAAAGCTGTAGAGAGCTAAGATAGGGAAACTACCTTGGGCACACAATCCTTTAGTTGAGAAAAATATCTCAATCTCATACCAAAATAGGAAGCTAACTACGATTGGAGAGAATATCTCAAACCAACTAAGATTCAACAACTTCCTACATAACAGGAACAAAATTCTTGTTGTAGAGACTAAAACTATACCAAGTATGAGAAATAAATTTAATAATAAAAGATAATCACATAAGCATATGAGAAGTAGGATTTACATAGTCCAACTTCCTCTACCACTATCAATATCTTTACATGGTACTTCTCCACAAAGGTTTAACATAATTATGCTATTTAAATAAGAATAAGAGTATAATATATTAATTTGGAATAAAATACCACCAATAAGAATAAGAGTATAATATATTAATTTGGAATAAAATACCACCAATAAGAATATATTATTGTAATGATAATATCATATTTACAAATATGAAATAAATAGTAATGGTAAGAAATATAGACCCATAAACATCACTATAAAATTCCCAATTATGTTTGTATTAAAGTGGGGGAAATTTAAATCAAGTGTTAATACTTTGAAGGAATCAAAATTTCTTACTAGCAAACATTTTTGTTCATTAATGTTTCATTGCACTAAAGGAAGTAAAGTGCAATGTTAGACAATCTAGTATGAGGGGCTTGTGTAAGTATATGCAGCTAACCCTAATATGTAACATGTGGCATGAGATAACTAGTGTAGTATTCTCTAGAAAATTGAATGGATTTAAACTAGTGAATATGATTTAAACTTGTCTCTGGAAATTTGGTGTTTAGAATCGATTTGCAAAAAATCTCACTCGTGTTCTACCTATAATATACCTTAAAATCTTAAAGTTACCATTATTATTTTAGTAACAATGAGTATAAATTATAATGTTTAAATTTAAAAATAAATAACAATTTTAATTATAATTGAAAAAAATAATTTATTAACATTTGATTAGATAAAAATTTAGATCTCTGATTTTACATTTGGTGTCATTTATCCCGTCTCACGGATAAAGTTGGCTAACCCTGAACTATCATCCTAAAAAAGTTGGCCGCACAGATCTCATAATCTCATATTATTTATGCAGACACTCCCCCGTAGGTTTTTTTGTTGGCTAACCCTGAACTATCATGCTAAAAAACTTGGCCGCACAGATCTCATATTATTTATGCAGACACTTTCCCATAGGTTTTTTTGTCTGCACATGTTTCCACAACAGGTTCACACGGTCGCCCATGGCCAGGGCCTTTGCATCCAGATGCCTCAACACCTCACCATAATATCTCCGTTGTACCATGAGTGCGATGAATCCATGTGCTCGGGATTACTTTTACGACATAGTGATTTGTGATTTGTGATTTATGCAGGAATTGGTCAAGTGCGAGAGTATTAGTTGAGCAATAACATATAGAAATTCCTGCGATTATATATACAGGTGTAGTGCGCAAGTCTCTGCCTCAGAACTGTCAGTCTGTAGTGGTTTGAATGATAGTGCAATGGGAGGATATAGTAGCACATGGTCCAGAGTTGTAGTAGAATTGTGAAACTAAAATTTTGTGAAATTCTCGTTTTAAACGTGTCAAAACATATAATTTCGATTATAATATATGTTATTTTTCTTAGCTTCCCTATGTTCTGATTTTTCTAGTTGATTCATGATTCTCTAGTTTTTTGAGAAACCTTTTGAAACTGAAATAACCGTTTGAAATTAAAATCCTGTGAAGTGCATATTTTAAACATGTTAAATATATAATCTTTATTATATTTTATGTGATAATTTTTAACAATCTAATTGGTTTTGGGTTTAAAAGTCTGAATTAATATAAACGTTTTTCACTACCATACTAACATTTTTATAATTCCAATTTCATAATTGGTAAACTCTCTTTGACCTATTGAAATATTATTGTGATTCTTATCTATATTATATTACAGACTATGGCGAAACATAAGAGGCGAAACACAAGCTTATGTTTGGGATTTCCTTTTACATTAAAACTCATTTTCTTCTTATTCTTTTGAAACACACTATATATATAACAAGATTTTGGAAAAATATCATTATTACACCTATTGAATCATAGCACATTAGTTTGAAAAATATATATATCATAATCCTTCAACCATTGTGGCGTGTACTTAGTAACTTACTTCCAAATTTCCAAATTAGTCTGAAAAATATGTATCATACTCAGGATAGTGGGGCATGTGCTTTCTTTTTAACATAATTGATTTGTAAATGATTGATCATATGTGCAGAATGCCTGCGAATTTCAATTTTGTATTTACGGTCCATGAGTGGGGTTGGGTATTAATGTCTTTCATCGCTGCGAGGACGAACTGACAATGATGTGAAGAACAACTGGAATACTCGCCTGAGAAAGAAACTCTACAAGATGGGTATTGACCCCATGATATGCACAGGCCGGTATCACAGATTTTTAGCTGATTATGCAGCCAACGTGGCGCATTGTGGAAGTGAGGACCAGATAGCAAAGGCCAGGATACGTACTGCATACCCAAAATATAGCTAAGATTATTCGCCGTATGCTGTCCAATAGTATTATCTTTTGAGACCGCGGTACTTTAAACGTATTCTTTCTAATATTTTGAATGGTTTTTACGGTGAGACTGATTGTTATTTCTTATTTCACTCATTGAGTCCTTTATTTTTACCGTAGCAATCTGTTTATTATTCATTGCATATTTAGCAGCCTATTCGTGATTAAGTGTGTTTATTGCCAAATTTAAATATTTCAAAATTTAGCAGAAATAATTTTTTCGGTAATGTGTTTTTTTCCGAAAATCTTTCTAAATTAACCGAAATAATTTTATTGGTTCTTATGTTAGAATGGTCTGTGTAAATTCAATATTTCTTTTCATAATTTAATCTTATTGACTATTTTTTATCCAAAAATCTTCATAAATTAATAGAAATAATCTTATTTGCTCTTATGTTAGAATTGTCTGTATAAATTCAGCATTTCCTTTCATCATTTAATCTTATTTGCTCTTATTTTAAAATTGTCTATGTAAATTGGGCATTTCCTTTCACCATTTAATGTTATTTGCTCTTAGGTTAGAATGTTCTGTGTAAATTCAGCGTTTCCTTTCATCATTTAAGGGGATGCAGTCTTTCCAAAAGAATGTCTACATCAAATTTAAAACAAAATATTTTGGAACTGAAGATATATTTGTTAGAGAAGATATATTTATTAATAATATTTAATAAAAGTATTTGCATATTACAGATTTATCTTAAACAAAATTTTTGGATTATTTATTTATTTTATTTTTTCAACTTTTTAATATGTTTTTAAAATAATAATATAATTTTATTTTTAAATAAATATTATAATTTTAAGTAAAACTTATTATTTTTTATTTAAATTTATATAATAAAAATAATAATTATTATTATTATACAAGTAAAAATAATTCAATATTATTTTAAATATTTTATTAAAATATAAATTATGATTATAATTTTTTTTTTAATTTAGTATATCAATAATTTATATTTATATTATAAATTAATTTCATATATATATATATATATATATATATATATATATATATATTGACAAAAATATACATATTTAAAAGTTCATCTAAATAGTTAAATATTTTTGTAATTATTTAAATAGTTAAACACTTTTGTAATTATTTAAATTTGCAATGTTTTTTAGAATGTTATAATGTTTTTGATATTAGATTTGACAATTTTTATTTAATAATAATAATAATAGATAACATTGAGTTGCATCAAACAACACTTGTTATAATTGGTAATTAAATAACGTTTTCTCCAAATATTCCATATACATACATTTTAATATAATTCCCCACATGTATGTATATGTATATATATATGTCTATATATATAATGTCATAATTAATAAATAATTAATTAAATTAAAATTTAATGATAAATATATCTCAAATAGCATCTTTTATTATTTAATAAATTTGGAAATAAAAATACTTCCTAATTATAAATCGAAAGAAAATTTTAAGGTCAAAGATTTATGTTACAGTGAATTTTTTGCCAATGATTATGATATTTTTGTAAAAAAATTCTAAAAAAATCAACCTAATTAACCTGAAAAGAAAATCCAAATAAATAATCAAATACGTTACAAACGGCAAAATTCATTTCACATTGGAGCTAAATATAATCAGCAGACAAGCACAAAGCCCCATTTAGAGTGCATCAAACAACGGTTCTTTCGTGACAAAAATTTGTTACGACAAAATCCAATGCAATGGAAATTGATGTAATTGTAAACAAGGGTATTTTCTTGACAAAATATTGTTACTACAAAATGCAATACAATGGAAATTGATGTAATACTAAATCCAGAACCACAACCACAGTGCGGAAAATTGATGATTACAACGTTTTTGTTTTCACTTATTGAAAAACGGGTAGTCTAGCTTGTCTAACTATGAGACTACTCCATTGGATTGGAAATTAGAGAAAAACTTAACGGAATTTTTAACAATCACTGTAACTTGTTTTAGATTCAGGGTAATGGAAGATTTCACAATTACAGCGCTATATAATTAATTATTACAATATTTTATTTTCATTAATTAAAAAGTAGAGAAATCTAAACCTGACTATCAACCGATTATAAATTCGGATCATCGGAACGCTCGGCTTCAAAGCCACTGGTATCGTGGAAGTTGTCGCAGGCATCCTGTTGGCGAGCAAGACTTGCCAGCGTCTCCATCGGCGTGATTTTCAAATGCCTTACGATTTCCGATTCTGACGCCTCCGGATTTAATTCGATGATTTTGCAAAGTGGCCCTTTCTTGGATTTAATTCGATGATTTTGCAAAGTGGCCCTTCCAAATTTTACAAATTATTTTGGATATTAAGATGCTGATTCTTGTCCTTTTACTAAATTGCACAAATTTATATGTATTAAATCCATTTGGACTTGGTACAGAAGTTTGACCCATTGAATTTCTCAACCACTATTTGCTCCATATTTTAAAAAATAGTTACTGCAAAAATTATTACCTCATGCATTGGCTCCACTGCTTAAGGCTCTTGCGGTGAATCCCGCAGCTAGATTTCTCACAGATATGCACCAATATTGATAGGCAACGTTGTAGATTCCCTTAGGTTGTCTCCTTCCCACACACAACACTTACTGGCTAGGCATGCATTTACAACATGCGTTGTACCTAAATAATCTCCTTAATTCTGGAAGCAAGACGATTATCGTCTGGTACCGAATCTCCTCGCTCAGAGTTTCATGCCTCTACAAATTTAGGATGGCATCCACAATCAAAGGGGCATCAACATTTCCTTGAGCTTCTGGTGTGAAGCCTGTGATCTACACTAGTCAGCCTACTTGGAACAAGGCGAAAACATAAATGGCTTAACCCTCTGCTTCTGCTACGACCTGAATCTAGGTAGAATAACACTTTGCATGCTTCACAATTTTTCCACTGGTTGGTGTGAATTTTGAAGGCAAGCTTATCCTGTACGCTACTCTAAGAGGACACTACAGGAAGAAGTAAAAAAAATGCTTACACAAATCCTTGAGATCGTGGCTAATCGAACTCGTCAGAACGTAGAAAATTGAACTCATCAAGCATTAACCATACTCCATATTCGTTGTCCACCTCACATGCTCCACAAGCATTAATCATACTCCATGCTCGCTGTTGACCTCACATGCTCCACAAAATTTTGGGTTTAGGACAAGGAATTACTAAGCACATGAGAGATGTATCTATGTAAAACCGCTGACTACTTAGTTGGATTCCTCCATTCCATAATCCCAATGTTTATTGACACACTTAGGATTATCCTCGGAGAAGCAATAGGTAATCAATGTTATCATGCTATCGAATATTATTTCCATGCCTTGGGCAATCGAATCCGACTTGAGTGCTTCCGTTAGAGTGATTGCTACTGACGCCTTGGCTCTCATCGGCAGGGATGAATGCCTCTGCAATTGGATGAAGATTTATTTATAGATGTAACTTCCCATATGCCCAACTTTTGAATTACAATTGCCTACAACACCAAACGAATAATCTAAACTGCGGCAATGGCTTCTTCGCTTGCAGTTGGTATTAAAACTGAAATATTGGTGGACTTAAACTGTGGAAATTGGTAATTCATAGATGTTGCAAGTCTTAGCCCTTCAGGTCTTGTCTGAGGGAAACCCAACCGATGCAGTGTTTCGGGGAAATGTGGAAGGCCTCGCAACCAAGTTTCCTAACCACAACCCAAATGTTTAGCATTCCAAGAATCTAGTTTTGGCCACGCGATCCTAGAAATTATGACAGATCTGGCGGTTGGGCAGTCGTATCTTTCAGACTCCTCTCATATCTACCTGTGCCCTTTGTCTACCTGTGCCCTTTGTGAGGAGTAAACCCAGAGCTCCAAGTAGAAAAACACAGAGGTGCACATACAAACGAAAAGTTCTATACCAAGTATAAAAACAGAGAGATGCACATACAAACGAAAAGTTCTATTACACACTGCAAATTACATTACATATTTATGGTGCTAGTAAGATTTAACAGATTGGTTGAGAAATTATCTCAACGACTCAACCAAATATACCTACTATAATAAGGTTTATTTCAAGTCACACTACCACCAAAACAATGCCAACTAGTTCCTGTAGAATGGCAATCATGTTTCGGATAGCTGCAAGCAGGTGGCACACAACTTGTGGCTCCAGTCAAGATGCATTGCGTGGCTCCAAGGGACTCATGCTGTGTAATTTGTACTGTCCATTGACGTTAGAAGGCAAGCACTACTATAAATTAGATAAAATTAGCCTTTCTATCTCTTATCAAATAACAATTATTTTTTGTTATGGTGAGTCGCCACAACACTACCTCTATGCCTTTGTATTCTCCAAGCTTGTTGACAATTTTGGAAGGCCTTTTTGTTTATCTGATACACACATTAGGGAAAGCAGATACCTTATTAAGGTAATAGAAAGCAGAACTTCAAAAAAAACAAATAATCATTATTTTTTCTAAATATTATATTATATTTTTAATTAAATAAACATAATACTTTTTTAATTTTATTTAATTAAAAAATATTTATTAAAAATAAAATATATATTAAAATTTTCAAAAATATTTTTTCCCATTTAATTCAATTAACTAAATAAACATTTTTGTTTGTATCTCCTTGCTAACTTGAATTTTAGATCCTTCTGTTTTCACACATCTCATATTACTTCAATTACTAATTCAAATTTGAGTCGTGTTAACACCCAGGTTGTTCCCTTTGACTCTAAGGGAATACGGTCGGGGTAACCACTAACCGATCTTTGGATTACAGTGCCTAGCCACATTGTAATAAGAGAGGGCTCTCTCTTTATAATTTGTCTCTGTTCTGTGGAGATTTTAGGCTAGCTATGAAATGAGGGTGTTTAGTTTTATGCTTTGGTTGAGGGATATCTTTCTGTACTTGAAGTGTACAATCTGCAGATGAGTTTATTTCATTGGGCAATGGAGTCTGCGGTTACAAGTGTTTAGAAACCTTGAGATGATTTGCTGAAATTACAGGGCCATTTAAATACTTCATATAACAAAGTTAGATTAGGATGGTGACATGTGAACAACCAGTGAAAAGCATTCAAGAATTTTCCACTAAGCTGGGGTGTGGGAAAGAGATAGATGCCTCAGGAGCAAACTTGAATTCCTGAAAATATTTATCACAGTGAGAGATATAGCTTGAAAAGTGTAGCAATTAATAATTACACCTTATTTACTCTATCTGAAGAAAACATTTATAACAGCTTAGATTGAGTTCAGGGTAATCTGTGATTAAATCCTGGAACTATTCTTTTACTTTGCCATTAAGTGTAAAAACTCATAAACATGAAAGAAGGTGAAAGACTAGAAAACATATAACACAGAGTTTTAAAGAAGACTTATTGTGCTATGAAACATGCAGGAATCCTGTAACAATCAGCCAGCCACCACAGTGCATCAAGGAACACAGAGCTTTGGAAATTCCATCCACCTTTTGTATTATTTCTCTGAGAGTTGTACAGCAACAGAAATATAGAAATGAAATCAACAACAACCCTTTGCAAACTCATGCGAAGGGGACTTTATAGAAATGTTTATACAAAATATCTCAGGAATTGAGTCATCTGAGAGAGAAATATCTTCATTACTTCGTACAGCAAAGTAGAAGAGAAGTTATTACAGCTTTGAATGCATCATAACTGCCCTTTAAGTCTGTCAGAGGATATTTTGACCTTTGGAGGTCACTGAGTCGGTTGAAACGCTTTGCTTTAATGCTGGAAAATGTGCCTTTATGTTTGCTGCGTTGTATTTTCTCGGCCCTGCCACCTGTGACTGTGCTTGCTGCTGTGGTGACCGAATAGCCCTGCTGAGTTGGCTCAGCCTTTCATCTTTCCTTTGTATGTTGATCTACCAAAATTTTCCCTGTGTATGATCACTTATAAATTTGCAAAACTTGACATTACAGGTTCTGGCTTGATAATATTAGCTGTGTCAATCTGTTCCAGACTTCCTGTGTGGGCAATTGGTGCTTCACAATTGCCTCTATGGTTTCATCTGCTTCTGTATATTTATAGAAATTTGGAGGCACATCGAACAGATGATTGATCTCGTTCATGATGAAGAACAAGTTTTCCACCCTATTGTAGAGAGTCTGCCCTGACGCTGGCCCTGATTCTGCTGAAGTGCTGGGTTGCCCTGCAATTTGACTTGCAGCAAAGGCATTGACCCTTTTAGCATAATTTTCATGGGTAAGCAGTCTTCCCACACTGCTTAATATGCTGGGGAGGCCTCTGTTCTGTAATACCTGAAACCTGTCCATGAACCTGTTGATTTCGGTCTGTATATCTTGGGTCCTCCTTTCTAATGTTCCAACCATGTTTCTTAATGTCAGGACCCTTTTAACCATTGAGATTGTCTCAGTCTTGTTAGCAATCCCCATGGTGGTCAGTTGAGAGCTTGTCCTGTTATTTAATATGTTGATCATCCTATTGGCAGCATCGGGCATGTTGCCAAGGCTTGCTCTTGCTCTGTGTATCTCCCTATTTGCCTTTGTAATGAGCGTTGACTGCTCATCTATGGTCTCAATGAATTGCCACTGATCAGTAATGGACAGGCCAATATTGGCCCATAGGACTGTTTTGAGCTCTGCTGTCACCTTATCAAGTGTGAGCTCTTTCTCAAGCTCAGTTATTCTCTTTTTGAGAGCTTTTATATCTCTTTCTTTCTCAGCCACATTCTGTTTGCTCTTATCATACCTTTCATTTACTTTAGCCAAAGATTCTTTGGCTTGATTAAGCTCTAACATTTGAGCTTCCAGGACTTGAATCTCATTTTGAAGCTTCTGCATATCCAGACTATGAGTCTGCTCTGTTGTTGGTGCAGCTGTCGTAGAAGGTGCTGCTTGATCAGTCTGCTGAGGAGGAGGAGTAATAATGGGAGCAGTTTCCTCAAGATTAATGATTTGAGGAGGAGGCTGAGAGGTCTGGCCTTCTTCTCTTTGTTTCAAGGTTGCCTGTAATGCTGCCTGTGCAGCCTCTGATTCTCCCAGCTTCTCTTGTGTCTGGATAAGCTGTTTATAGAGAGTCACCAGCAGAGCTGTGGCATCTTTATCATGCCTTTGTTGAGCTACTTCATCTGTTTGGGGGTGAATCGTAGCTGGGAGTTTGATCTTTCTTCTTAGAGCTGCCATGTCAGCATCCCTTAATTTCAATATTTCCTGTATTCCCTTGATATCTTTGGGATCATGCCCAATCTCAATAATTATATCCTCTAAGGACCTTATTCTGTTGTCCTTTGCCTGGGATGATGCTCTCTCCAACTCTAGCTGAGAGGCTATATTGTTAAGGCTACTTTGTAGCCTGTAGTTATCCAATGTTTGGTCTGCCAGGGAAGCATAGACCATCTAACCTGTCTGCTTGTGAAATTCAATCTTATCCATTGGGTGGATGTCTTTGGCAAGGACCTCAAGATTGGTTCTTATATAATCAGCATTGGACTGTGGCTGCAATGTAGTTGGCATGAAGTGGCTCATGATCATCTTGCCCTCACTAACATCAAATGCAGACATTAAGCGTTGCTGGTTGGTGGGAGCCATTTTCAACAGATGGTTATATAACTGTATTTTTATTGGCTCACTCCTCTTCTTAATGTCAATGAACTGCTACTTGATGCTCAGTTCACCCTCCCTCTGCTGGCTAGAGGAGCTGACTTCTCCTCCCACAGTTCTGTTCTGTTCCTCCTGGAAGGAACTTGCAGATGCTTCCCTGCTTGGTGGGCCCATGCCTAATGCCTGCCTTATTGTTACATCTTCCTCAGAAAAGTCATTCAACCTTTGCCTTTTTTCTCCCTGATTTATAGAAGATGTTAGGGGAGTCTCTCTGTCTCTCTTTCTGCTTACATCCTCCTTTTGTGGAGTTTAGAGAATTGATGCTCCAACTGATGTTTCTTGCCTTGGAGGCACAGTTTGCTGTGGCTGTTGCCCAGTGGATTTTGGGGCTTCCACTGTTTGTTCTGGCTGCACAGGCTGTTCTTGCCTTTGTTCTTCATGTTGTTGCTGTTGTTGTTGTTCTTCTTGCTGCTGCACTTCTCCCTGCTGCTCCATCTCTTTATTTGTTTGAGTCATAGGAGGTAGTTGTTCCTCCTCCACATGTTTTCCTTTGTCTTTGTTGGATGCTTGCTGAGTTCTCATGGCCGCTTGCTGATGTGTTGTTGAAGATGAGGCAGCTTCTCCAAGTTGCCTTTGGTATGAAAAAGAGACCTGTCCACAAGTTTCCAAGTCAGCCTCCTTTTGTAGATTTCTAGCTTCATTCTCTAGCATCTGCTCTTTAGTAATTGGTTCTTCTATAGTGCCTTCTTTCCAGCTCAAGGCATTAGCATACTTCTCAATATGAGGCAACTTCAGATTTGAATATGTGCCTAATTTGTGTTTTATTCTCCTGAGGGAAATAAAGTGATTACGGTCATAGGGTAACCATCTGAAGCTGGTTTGAAATCTGAGGCCCTCTAGGATGCTGTCTGCCTCCTTCCATCCCTCTTCTCTTTTGTTATATAAGAAAGGACCCAGCTGGCTCCTTACCTTCAGTTGCACCTTCTTGTTTTTACTTTGGAAATAGATGTAGTCAGCATTTCCAAACTATCTGAAGTATTCTAGGGCAAAGAGCCTCATGGGGACATACCTTGGAAGCCTAAAAGTGTCCAATTCACAGCCATAAATCCTGATCACTGTGTGGTGTTGGTAGAAGTACCAATCACCAATGCTGTAGGCTTTAGAGAGGTGGAGGACTCTTTGCATCTCATCAGTTAGCCTTGGAGGAGGTACACCATATAGCAAGGTCATTGCTGGGAAAATGAACAAGTCTATGAACTCACAGTATGTGTATGGTGAGAGAGAAGCACTATGAAAAACTGAAGACCAAAAGACAACTGATCTTGGAACTCCCTGGGCATTTAGTTTCTTGAGGGGAACAGGGAAGCTGTCTGGTTGATAGAACAAGAACAGATGGTAGATGTATGAAGTGAATCTGAACACTCTTTCCCTTGGTAGATTCATTAGCTGCTCATGAATCTTTTCTGCAATATAGGTAGCATAGTCATAGTGTACAGCAGGAGGCATTCCTGGGGAAAATATGGACAGCATTGCCATTATGGTGTCATCAACATCTTCAATTCCCTTATACCCCAGGACATAACTGATCAAGTCCACCAGCATTCTGCCCAATTCATTCAGGTACTCATATCCAATAGGAGGAGTTCTTACAGTTTCAGAACCTGAATCTACAAATAACTGGTTGATCTTGACAATCTGGGCATGTGATAACTTAGTTCCCTCCTTTACTAAATCCAGTATGGACAAGGGAGTCAATGGTCTTGCAGTGTGGAAGTGGAGCATCTCATTAATGGTTTCTGGAGTGATGTAGAACAACACTGAACCTGTAGGAGTAAGAACAGCTCTTTGGCAAGGATCATAACACTCCTGGCACTTGTGGATCAAGTCTGGAAGGGGATTGACTTGAGGGAGGTTGTAAATAGGCAAATTTGAATCCCAAATCCCTAAAATATCAGCCCCACTAAGGTGCTGGGCTTTTATTTGATTGATCATATGAATATTATACTTGGAGCCCATTGGAAACCAATCTAACATTTGATAATCCAAGTCCCCCAGGGGTTTCCAATTTATCTCTTTGTGAGGGGCATTCAGAGGCTGGATGTTTAGAGCTATTGGTGTCTCCATGGCTACTGAGGCTCTTGACTTGTATGTAAACTAGTTCCAATTGAACAGAACGACACAGAGGAGAGTTTCTTTGCAAGGGAGGTGAAATATAAGAAACAGAAGGAAAATTGAGTAAAACAGCAATTGAAATACTATTTACAGGACTGAGCAGAGTGTTTTCTGTGGTGAATTTGGTCAGTTAAGGTTCCTAGTTCACGACTGAACTAACTGTGAATTCAGGTTGATTTAGTCAAATGCAGGTTTTACAGACTGTTTGTTGCCTTGCCAGAGGGAAATAGGTACATGTTACTGGTGTTTAACGGTGAAAAACAGAGTTTTAACGTCTGTTAACAGTTTACTTGAGGAATTATGGATAAAACCAGGCTTATGGGATGATTTTGAAGAATACCTGGTGAATTCGTCGGCAAGAGTTGCAAATGCAGGTGCAATGGAGGCTCTGGCGGTCTCGGAATCGACTTTGGCAGGCTGGTGCTGGTTTGGACGTGAGCAGCATGCAAAAATAGCAGTAGAGTCTTCTTTCCAAAAGTGGAAAAAACACGAGATTTTGGCCTAAAAATAGATTTTTGGCAATATTGGCGCGTTTTTGGGATGACGTCAGCATGACGTCATCGGGTGGGGTCGGAGTCGGATGACGTCAGCATGACGTCACCGGGTGATGTGGCAGGTCCTGGTTGGTCCACGGATATGCTGAAGTGGCGGACATGTCAGCGAAGGGACGGACGAATGAGGTGATGCGACGGCGGGGTGGCAGCGACGTGGCTCTGACGTGGGCATGACATGGGACCAACAAAACCGGGCGGTAAGTGAAACGGTGGTAACAGTTTTCTCGGACCGCTTACGATACGGCCCCGGCTTTGTCAGAGGCCGACCCGAGAGACTAAGAAGGTGACGCGTGGCCGAGGACTGACGTAACCCTTCGTCAGTTTCTCGGGTACTAACTGTCGGGCGTCGGGACCAACCCGATATGCATAAGGGCCGTCCGATCAGAGGCGCTCGATCGGACGGCTGACGGGTTGATGAAGTGATCGAGCGATACGGAAGGGGGGCGGGATTTAAAAAATATATTTTTTGGGATGCGCGCTTAGCGGAAGACTATTGGGGTATGAAGGATTTCGATGGTTTTTTAGTGTATTTTCAAATAAAACCAAAATAGCGCCCGAACCATTGGATAACATAAAAATGGGTTTTTTATGAATATTTTTGCAAAAATGCGCCCGGTGCTTAGACTTTGGATAAAGGAAAAAAGTGGGTTTTTAGAGTATTTTTGCCAATGAAGCGGGTTAAAGGGACAAAAAGGGGTTTTTAGCAAGGTTTTTTGGGGATTTTTTGGGTTTTTGTGAGCAGAGGGAAGGTGAGAGCTTAGGGGAAAGGTTGTTGCTCATAACCAGAGGTTAGAGCAGCCCCAGGACAGGGTTGACCACAGTCCCAGGTGGACTAAAGTCTCCCTTTAGACAGACATATTTAGCTATAATGCTAAAAGGAGGATATTTATAGAATGCTTGGGGTTTTATACACCATGGTGTTAATAATACTAGGGAAAGGGTAACATATGGCAATTAAATAATAGAGTTAGAGTTAATATGGGGGAATATGTGAATGAAGGGGAAAAATCACTAAGTTTACTTGAAACTTACTTAGTTCAGGGAGTAGATCAAAATGAAAAGAATTTTTTAGACAAGAAATGTGGCTTTTCAATGAATTAAACTACCATCAAACCTCAAGTTTTCTAAGCAATTCAATTGATGAGGGGATGTTAGTAATGAGTGGGAAAAGGGATAATTGGGAAGTTAGACATGCTTCTTTGTTTTTCTTTTCTCATCTTGACCATCAAGGTTAAATCTGAGATGAATACCACTTCTGCAACCCCATCTACTTACCCAGCTACTTTGCCTAGCATTTTTTGTTTCTTCTTGGAGGGTGCACTTAGGCTTGCAGACCCTTACTTGCCTTTTCTTTTCTTTGGCTTTTTCTTTTGTTTTCTATCTACTTCTACCCTTATTTCTTCCAAGGTCCCAGATTAAGCTATTGGGAGCCTTTTCTTTTCTACCTGAACTACCTGTCTGCCAAGATTAAACAGTTTGGACAGACTTCTTTCTCTATTCTACAACTGAAAATTTAAAACACGACATGATCCAGATTAGACTGTTGGACCATCCATCAAAATTTGAGTCCATACCAAGCTATAAGCACAGATTGTATTCTTATGTAAATATGTGATCTTTGCATCATCAAAGCAGAGCATATTTGGACCTTTTCAGTGCCAATCATGAAATATGAAACCTATTGGTATAGGTAGCTAACAGTGACTCCACATGGGGATGGTGTTTTATTTGAAAGACCAAGAACAACAGGTCAGATTGCCTTGCTCCTTGACTGCTTTTGCCAATCTTGAAGTTTGCTGTTTTGAAATGCCAAAATTGTGTGCTTCTCTTCTTGGTAGACCTCTGATTCTATTCACCTTTTGCTGGCAGTTTAAGAAAACTTTGAGAAATTGCATTTTTACATTCTGGCAGAAAATAATATATACATCTGGATATGTACAAGGGAAGACTTAGGCTGCACTTATGGGTGATATTCAAAATAGTGCTTCAGCATCCTGCCATTCACAGGACCCTCATCCAAATCAGTTTCATTGAGACTCTTAAGGAAATAAGTGTTGTTTCCTTGTACTGCTTGGACAGCAAATGGTCCTCTCCAAAGGGAATCAAATTTTCCATGTTTTCCCTTATCCTCTCTTCTTGAATCCCACTTGAGGACTTTGTCACCAATGTTGAAATCTTCTGCCTTAGTTCTTCTATCAAAGGCCTTCTTTAATTTTTCTTGTAGAACTTGAACTCTGCTGAAAACTTGGTCTCTAGTTTGCTGTAAACATATGATTTGATTGATTCTTCTTTGCATATCATTTGGTTCAGCTTGGCTTTCTTGAAGAAGTTTCATAACAGGCACTCCTAGTGATGAAGGAAATTTGGCCTCTAATCCATAAACCAACTCATATGGGCTGGTCCCAATTGATCTTTTGGTTGTTAGTCTATCTGCCCATAGGGCATTCACAAGCTTCTTATGCCAATTCTTTTTGTTCTCTTCTAGCACTTTCTTTATGATGTTTACCAGACTTTTATTTGATGACTCAGCAAGGCCATTTCCTTGGGGACAGTATGCAGTAGAATGGCCCAAGGTGATGTGAAATTTATGGCAGAAGTTCACCATTTTCTTGGATCTAAAAGCAGCAGCATTGTCTGTTATTATTTTGTCAGGACAGCCAAATCTAGCCAATATGTTGTTCTCCAAGAACTGAATGATAGTGGAATCATTTGCTTGTCTGCATGGAACAACTTCAATCCACTTGGTGAAGTAGTCTGTGGCTGTTAAGATCCATCTATGTTGGCCTGAAGATGAGGGATGGATTTCCCCAATGAAATCCAAGCCCCATTGTTGAAAAGGTCTCTCTGTTGCAATAGGCCTCAAGGGAAGTGGCAGCAACTGTCTCTTTCCCTCAAACACTTGACATTTATGACATGAGGTGGTGAATTTCTTGACATCAGAGAACATGGTGGGCTAGTAGTACCCAGCCCTTAGTATTTTATCCACAGTGGACTTCCAGTACAAGTGTCCACCACAGTCACCTGCATGAAATTCCTTTATGATATTGTCAGTTTCATTCTCAACTAGGCAGTTTAGCAATATGCCTTCATGGTTTTTCCACAATAGATTTACATCCATAACACATAATTTAGAAGCTTTCATTTTTAAGAACCTACATTTAGTTCTGGACAATCCTGGGGGAGCACACAGGTTTTGCAATACATAACAGATATCAGAGTACCAAGGGGATTGTTCAAAAGCTACATTGATCTTTGGAGTCGCCAGCTCCGGTTCACTGTCCAGCTGGTTAATGTCTAAGGCTTGGAAATTTGCTTCTGTCATTAATTTGGCCAAGCCTTGCCCTTTTATTAGTTTTGTAGGTTTTATCTCAATGTCAAATTCCAAGATGTTGGCAATCCACTTTCCTCTTCTGCCCTCTAAATTTTCTTGGGTGAGAATGTCTTTGACTATAGGACTTGGCACATACGCTATAACATGGGAATAAAGGATATAAATCCTAAAGTCTTTAATGGCTTTGACCAAAGCATAAGCTTGCTTTTCCATGATTTGATACTTTAAAGGTGCATCTCTAAGAGCTTTGCTAAAGAAAGCAATTGGCTTCTCATTTCCTTGGTCATCTTTTTGCAGCAAAACAGCAGCAATAGTATGCTGGGAGGCAAAAGAGAAAATGATAAATTCTCTGTCAAACTGAGGATTGGTCAACACTGGGGTTTGGGTAAGGGCCAGTTTTATACCTTCAAAGGCTTGATTGGCTTCAACAGTCCATTTGACTTTTGAATCTTTCTTTAGCATGTTATTTAATAATCTGATTAGTTCTGCTAGGTTTGGGATAAACCTTCTCAAGAAATTGATTTTTCCCAAGAATACTTGCAACTCTTTGACATTTCTTGGGTGGGGCAATTGTAGGATAGCTTGTATCCTATCTGGGTCAATTCTAATGCCATCTTTAGCAATGATGTGGCCCAATAGTTTACCTTCCTCTAAACCAAACAGGGATTTCTTGGGATTCAAGGAAATTCCATATTTTCTGCATTTTAGGAAGATCTGTCTCAAATGTTTTATATGTTCTTGGTCTGATTTTGAGAAAGGTGTAAGGTCATCTAGGTAAATGACAAGGAAGTCATGAATCTCTTTGGAAAAAGCAATATCCATTGCTCTTTGAAAAGTTGCCCCTGCATTTTTCAATCCAAAAGGCATCTTTACATATTTGAAAGTTCCCCATGGGGTAGTGAATGTTGTTTTATCTTGATCATCAGGGTGCACCAGGATTTGATTGAAGCCTGAAAATCCATCCAGTAATGAGATCCTTGAGGCCCCTACCACTCTTTGGAGAATGTGGCCCATCTTGGGTAATGGATAGTTGTCTTTGAGGGATACTTGGTTCAGATTTCTCAAATCCACACACAACCTTATTTCCCCAGTTTTCTTTCTTGTAGGGACTAAGTTGGAGATCCATTCAGAGAATCTGATTGGTGCTATGATGCCAGCCTTGAACATTTTCTGTACCTCTTGTTCCATTGCTGGGAGAAGCATAGGATTGATTCTCCTCAATTTTTGTTTAAAGGGCTTTTGATCAGGTTTGAGAGGGATTGTATGCTGGATAACAGAGGTGTCATAGGACTTTAGGTCCTCATAACTCCATGCAAAGACATCCTGGAACTCTTTAAAGAGGTCAATGTATTTAGGCTTTTGGTCAGGAGGTAAAGAAGCAGACAATTTAATTATTTTGGGTTTGTCAATTGTACCTATGTTGCATTCTTCAATGGTTGCATTTAAGGGCTGCATTTTTGGTTTTCTGGGGATATCATTTGAATCAAAGATGTCCTTTAGTGGAGTTAGGCCTGTTGGTAGAAAATTGTCTTTCAGCTCTATGATTTCAGTTTCAGCATTGGCCACTTCCTCACAATTGATTGATTGAATGTGCTGAATGTTGTCTTTGTTGAAAATAGTTGGATTTAGCATTTGTTTTGCTGTTCTAGGTGATATTGGGTGAGTAATCTTTAGAAACTGTATTTGTGATGGACTTGCTCCATCAAGTATTTGTGATTGATTTGCTGTATCAGGTATTTGTGATTGACTTGCTGTATCAGTGTCAATATTTAATCCTGCAAATTCCTGTTGTAGAGTTAAAAAATGGTTTATTTGCTTGTCATCCTCAAATACTTGCCAATCATTAACATTGTTTGGAATGGAGGGTCTATGTTTTACCTCAGTTGTAAAACAATGATGGGGCTCAAAAGGCAGCTTACATGTACTTGCAAATGTGGCTAAACTATGAGCATGCAGATTGTGGGTTCTAGGAATTTTAGTGATTTGGAATTCAGAGAAAAAGTTTAGTACCTCAGCAACAGCAGACCTATAAGTCCTTAGTCTTTTGTCATTGGTGACAAAATTTCCCTTCACTTGTTGGATAACTAAATCTAAATCACCCATGATTGAAACCCTGGTAGCTTGTAATAATTTTACTAACTTGAGGCCTAGTAAAAGGGCTTCATATTCTGCCATGTTATTAGTACATCTGAAGTTCAATCTATAGGCTCTGCCCTCTGCATGACTATTTTCTTTATTGTGTACCCAAACTCCAGCTCCTGCCCCTAACTTGTTGACTGAGCCATCAAATTCAAGGAACCATAGAATATCCTGTTGGGAAGGAGATTTAATGATCTGTTCATGGGCTGGCAATGTTAGTAGAAGTTGTGGTTTTTCATCTAGCTTGTCTTCTAGGACAGTTTCATCATTTGATTGGGTATGCTTGATATTTAGAACAGCAGCAGTATCTAGCGTTTGATTCACTGTTGTTTCATGGGTGGTAATTCTTTCATTTGAGTCTTCCTCCTGTATGAGTATCTTGGTTTCAACCTCACCTTTAGAGGGAGTTGTGCTGTCATTGAAGAGAATGTATGAGTCTATGTCTGAATGGACAGCATATATGGGAAAGTTTTGAGGCTTTTCTTCACTTCTGACCATGTATTTCATGAGTGTTTCTCTGTACAGTCTTTTTGGTTGCCCAAAAACAGAGATGGTGGCATATGACATGTCTAATTGCAGGGAACCTTGGAGTTTAGCTCCCCAAGATCTTGATAACAACATCCCATACTTAGGTGGAATATCAGCAAATACCACATCCATTAGGATTGTCTTGTTTGGGTACTGAACCAGAGACACACATAAATCTTTTATGAGACCTAGACACTTGACTTGGCTGGAGTCAAAGGAAAACAGGTCCTTGTATGGTCTTGTTATGTCTAGATTCAATCTCTCCATGACTGCTTTTGGCATGAGATTGTGAGAGGCACCTGAGTCAAACATTGCATTATGTAATATTTTATCATGAATATGTAAACTGACATAGAAAGGTAATACCCCTGTGACTACTGTTTTTCCATCCACTTTTGGGCCAAACAGTAATTTGGGGTGTCATCCAGCACATTGACATCATCTTTGTTGCTAGTGAGTTGAAGGGACTTCTTGATCTGTAGTTTATAGATGTCATGCTTGGCTAGTTCTGAAAGAGGGATTGCTATTTTTAGTTTGCCAATTTCAGTTTCTAGGTCAAAAGGTTTTTCAGATTGGGTCTTGGGGTTATGGATAACAGTCCTTTCCTTGTTCATTAAATCTTCTTCTTGACTTTTATCTTGACTTTGGGACTTGCCTTTTTTACCCATCTCTTGGGGAGTAACCTTTAAATTAGGTTGAGAAGGTGAAGTAGCCATAGGCTGCTGTTTTAAGGACAATGGTTCAGTGATCTCTTCAATAATCACTTCTTCTGCAGGTGAATTTATTTTGTCATTAGGCTCTGTGACTATGACTCTTTCAAGCTGCTGATTATCATTTATATTTTCAGGCTAGTTTACATTCACAGTTCTGCTCCTCAGCTTATATTGTTTATGGACCTCATAAACAGCAGTGTCATAGCCTTGTTTAAAGTCAAGGGATTCACCTGATTTAGTTTGGAACAGTTTGATTTCATCATCCTCATGATCTTCTTGTGTTAAGAAAACTTGACTTTCACCATCTAGACCCATTAAATTAATCTCAGGATCTTCATTGGGCTCTGTTGCTGTGGAAGTTTCTGCATAATTTTCTTGGAAAGGGGGCCTTATGTCTTGATCAGCACTGGGTTTGCCAATGCCTGGGTTTTGAGTTCTCCTAAAGTTTGGATTCCTAGGAGGGTTGTTTTGTGGTGCTTCCCATGATGATTTTCTTTCAACCAATTCCACTCTATCACCCAATCTTTTCATTCCAGTGAGAATTGCATCTAGCTTTTGATCAAAGGCAGAGGGTTCCTCTTTGAAAGCAGTCCTCTTTTCCAACCTTGCCCTGTTCCTTTTGGAAATTAGGTTGGCTTCCACTGTAACAGCAACCCTTTGGGCCTCTGCAAGGGATTGAGGATCTCTTTCCTTCAACTGATAGGCCATGTCAGGGTCAAAACCATCAGGGAATTTGTACAAGGCTAAATCAGGAGGAGGTCTTAAATTTTGTGGAATCACGTTATATACATTGTTAAATCTTGCACAATACTCCAAAACAGTCTCTTGGGGACCTCTTTTGATTGTGTCATATTCCCCAAGTATGTGCAGAGGATCTTTCTTCTTCTCCCATCTACTAGTAAAGGCTTGATATAGTTCATCAGGAGTTGTGATGGAATTTGCATTCAGGGACCTAAACCAAGTTCTTACATCCCCAGTTAGGCTTTGAACAAACATCCTCATTCTGACACTGTCATCATCTATTTCATAGGTTTCAAAATGGTCTTGCATCCTCTTAACATGCTGGACAGCTGTCAGAGGGCCATTGGAGTAAAAATATGAGATTTTGGTTTGGTAATCTTGGGGTAGAGCTGCAGCATTAGCTGGTATTTGCAAGGGTGCATACCTGTTAGCCATATTTACAGGGTTTAGAGGATTAACAAGGGTAGCTGGGATAATAGGAACAGTGGGTATCACAAGGGTAATAGGTAAGGGTGAACTTAGGGCGTTGGTCAAGGGGATATGTGTAGTGGATGAAGATGTGAGAGGAGGACTTTGAGATGTGGATGGTGAACTAGGGGAACTAGGGGTAGACCGGAAAAGGACCTTGCATGGGGTAGAGATAAGGCTGGGATGATCTGAATCTGAGGTTAAATCAGCAGGCTGCTCCTACCTTTGCTGCCTCTTAATGTTTCTAGGGATGGTATTTGGATTATCAACAATGATGGGTGGATTAGGGTCAGGATTTGCCCTAGTATGCCATGGATTTTTCTTGGGAGCCAGCTTCTAACTGTTTTTTAGGATTTTATAGGAAGTTTTTATATCTGCAAGGACTGGATAAAGATTTTGGAATGGCTATAAATATTTCAAAACTGAGATGAAGACTTACTGAAAAAGCTCTTCCCTAAAGCTGTCAATGTGACACAAAAACAGCTTTGAGGCCTCCTGACTGATTCCAGGCTTGATTTACAGCTTTGAGAGATGTATAGAAATTGGAAAATCCTAAGAAGTCCCCAGCGGAGTCGCCAATTATGTTAACACCCAGGTTGTTCCCTTTGACTCTAAGGGAATACGGCCGGGGTAACCACTAACCAATCTTTGGATTACAGTGCCTAGCCACACTGTAATCAGAGAGGGCTCTCTCTTTATAATTTGTCTCTGTTCTGTGGAGATTTTAGGCTAGCTATGAAATGAGGGTGTTTAGTTTTATGCTTTGGTTGAGGGATATCTTTCTGTACTTGAAGTGTACAATCTGCAGATGAGTTTATTTCATTGGGCAATGGAGTCTGCGGTTACAAGTGTTTAGAAACCTTGAGATGATTTGCTGAAATTACAGGGCCATTTAAATACTTCATATAACAAAGTTAGATTATGATGGTGACATGTGAACAACCAGTGAAAAGCATTCAAGAATTTTCCACTAAGCTGGGGTGTGGGAAAGAGATAGATGCCTCAGGAGCAAACTTGAATTCCTGAAAATATTTATCACAGTGAGAGATATAGCTTGAAAAGTATAGAAATTAAGAATTACACCTTATTTACTCTATCTGAAGAAAACATTTATAACAGCTTAGATTGAGTTCAGGGTAATCTGTGATTAAATCCTGGAACTATTCTTTTACTTTGCCATTAAGTGTAAAAACTCATAAACATGAAAGAAGGTGAAAGACTAGAAAACATATAACACAGAGTTTTAAAGAAGACTTATTGTGCTATGAAACATGCAGGAATCCGGTAACAATCAGCCAGCCACCACAGTGCATCAAGGAACACAGAGCTTTGGAAATTCCATCCACCTTTTGTATTATTTCTCTGAGAGTTGTACAACAACAGAAATATAGAAATGAAATCAACAACAACCCTTTGCAAACTCATGCGAAGGGGACTTTATAGAAATGTTTATACAAAATATCTCAGGCATTGAGTCATCTGAGAGAGAAATATCTTCATTACTTCGTACAACAAAGTAGAAGAGAAGTTATTACAGCTTTGAATGCATCATAACTGCCCTTTAAGTCTGTCAGAGGATATTTTGACCTTTGGAGGTCACTGAGTCGGTTGAAACGCTTTGCTTTAATGCTGGAAAATGTGTCTTTACATTTGCTGCGCTGTATTTTCTCGGCCTTGCCACCTGTGACTGTGCTTGCTGCTGTGGTGACCGAATAGCCCTGCTGAGTTGGCTCAGCCTTTCATCTTTCCTTTGTATGCTGATCTACCAAAATTTTCCCTGTGTATGATCACTTATAAATTTGCAAAACTTGACATTACAGGTTCTGGCTTGATAATATTAGCTGTGTCAATCTGTTCCAGACTTCCTGTGTGGGCAATTGGTGCTTCACAATTGCCTCTATGGTTTCATCTGCTTCTGGATATTTATAGAAATTTGGAGGCACATCGAACAGATGATTGATCTCGTTCATGATGAAGAACAAGTTTTCCACCCTATTGTAGAGAGTCTGCCCTGACGCTGGCCCTGATTCTGCTGAAGTGCTGGGCTGCCTTGCAATTTGACTTGCAGCAAAGGCATTGACCCTTTTAGCATAATTTTCATGGGTAAGCAGTCTTCCCACACTGCTTAATATGATGGGGAGACCTCTGTTCTGTAATACCTGAAACCTGTCCCTGAACCTGTTGATTTCGGTCTGCATATCTTGGGTCCTCCTTTCTAATGTTCCAACCAGGTTTCTTAATGTCAGGACCCTTTTAACCATTGAGATTGTCTCAGTCCTGTTAGCAATCCCCATGGTGGTCAGTTGAGAGCTTATCCTGTTATTTAATATGTTGATCATCCTATTGGTAGCATCAGGCATGTTGCCAAGGCTTGCTCTTGCTCTGTGTATCTCCCTATTTGCCTTTGTAATGAGCGATGACTGCTCATCTATGGTCTCAATGAATTGCCACTGATCAGTAATGGACTGGCCAATATTGGCCCATAGGACTGTTTTGAGCTCTGCTGTCACCTTATCAAGTGTGATCTCTTTCTTAAGCTCAGTTATTCTCTTTTTGAGATCTTTTATATCGCTTTCTTTCTCAGCCACATTCTGTTTGCTCTTATCATACCTTTCATTTACTTTAGCCAAAGATTCTTTGGCTTGATTAAGCTCTAACATTTGAGCTTCCAGGACTTGAATCTCATTTTGAAGCTTCTGCATATCCAGACTATGAGTCTGCTCTGTTGTTGGTGCAGCTGTCGTAGAAGGTGCTGCTTGATCAGTTTGCTGAGGAGGAGGAGTAATAATGGGAGCAGTTTCCTCAAGATTAATGATTTGAGGAGGAGGCTGAGAGGTCTGGCCTTCTTCTCTTTGTTTCAAGGTTGCCTGTAATGCTGCCTGTGCAGCCTCTGATTCTCCCAGCTTCTCTTGTGTCTGGATAAGCTGTTTATAGAGAGTCACCAGCAGAGCTGTGGCATCTTTATCATGCCTTTGTTGAGCTACTTCATCTGTTTGGGGGTGAATCGTAGCTGGGAGTTTGATCTTTCTTCTTAGAGCTGCCATGTCAGCATCCCTTAATTTCAATATTTCATGTATTCCCTTGATATCTTTGGGATCATGCCCAATCTCAATAATTATATCCTCTAAGGACCTTATTCTGTTATCCTTTGCCTGGGATGATGCTCTCTCCAACTCTAGCTGAGAGGCTGTATTGTTAAGGCTACTTTGTAGCCTGTAGTTATCCAATGTTTGGTCTGCCAGGGAAGCATAGACCATCTCACCTGTCTGCTTGTGCAATTCAATCTTATCCATTGGGTGGATGTCTTTGGCAAGGACCTCAAGATTGGTCCTTATATAATCAGCATTGGACTGTGGCTGCAATGTAGTTGGCATGAAGTGGCTCATGATCATCTTGCCCTCACTAACATCAAATGCAGACATTAAGCGCTGCTGGTTGGTGGGAGCCATTTTCAACAGATGGTTATATAACTGTATTTTTATTAGCTCACTCCTCTTCTTAATGTCAATGAACTGCTGCTTGATGCTCAGTTCACCCTCCCTCTGCTGGCTAGAGGAGCTGACTTCTCCTCCCACAGTTCTGTTCTGTTCCTCCTGGAAGGAACTTGCAGATGCTTCCCTGCTTGGTGGGCCCATGCCTAATGCCTGCCTTATTGTTACATCTTCCTCAGAAAAGTCATTCAACCTTTGCCTTTTTTCTCCCTGATTTATAGAAGATGTTAGGGGAGTCTCTTTGTCTCTCTTTCTGCTTACATCCTCCTTTTGTGGAGTTTGGAGGATTGATGCTCCAACTGATGTTTCTTGCCTTGGAGGCACAGTTTGCTGTGGCTGTTGCCCAGTGGATTTTAGGGCTTCCACTGTTTGTTCTGGCTGCACAGGCTGTTCCTACCTTTGTTCTTCCTATTGTTGTTGTTCTTCTTGCTGCTGCACTTCTCCCTGCTGCTCTATCTCTTTATCTGTTTGAGTCATAGGAGGTAGCTGTTCCTCCTCCACATGTTTTCCTTTGTCTTTGCTGGATGCTTACTGAGTTCTCATGGCCGCTTGCTGATGTGTTGTTGAAGATGAGGCAGCTTCTCCAAGTTTCCTTTAGTATGAAAAAGAGACCTGTCCACAAGTTTCCAAGTCAGCCTCCTTTTGTAGATTTCTAGCTTCATTCTCTAGCATCTGCTCTTTAGTAATTGGTTCTTCTATAGTGCCTTCTTTCCAGCTCAAGGCATTAGCATACTTCTCAATATGAGGCAACTTCAGATGTGAATATGTGCCTAATTTGTGTTTTATTCTCTTGAGGGAAATAAAGTGATTACGGTCATAGGGTAACCATCTGAAGTTGGTTTGAAATCTGAGGTCCTCTAGGATGCTGTCTGCCTCCTTCCATCCCTCTTCTCTTTTGTTATATAAGAAAGGACCCAGCTGGCTCCTTACCTTCAGTTGCACCTTCTTGTTTTTACTTTGGAAATGGATGTAGTCAGCATTTCCAAACTGTCTGAAGTATTCTAGGGCAAAGAGCCTCATGGGGACATACCTTGGAAGCCTAAAAGGGTCCAATTCACAGCCATAAATCCTGATCACTGTGTGGTGTTGGTAGAAGTACCAATCACCAATGCTGTAGGCTTTAGAGAGGTGGAGGACTCTTTGCATCTCATCAGTTAGCCTTGGAGGAGGTACCCCATATAGCAAGGTCATTGCTGGGAAAATGAACAAGTCTATGAACTCATAGTATGTGTATGGTGAGAGAGAAGCACTATCAAAAACTGAAGACCAAAAGACAACTGGTCTTGGAACTCCCTGGGAATTTAGTTTCTTGAGGGGAACAGGGAAGCTGTCTGGTTGATAGAACAAGAACAGATGGTAGATGTATGAAGTGAATCTGAACACTCTTTCCCTTGGTAGATTCATTAGCTGCTCATGAATCTTTTCTGCAATATAGGTAGTATAGTCATAGTGTACAGCAGGAGGCATTCCTGGGGAAAATATGGACAGCATTGCCATTATGGTGTCATCAACATCTTCAATTCCCTTATACCCCAGGACATAACTGATCAAGTCCACCAGCATTCTGCCCAATTCATTCAGGTACTCATATCCAATAGGAGGAGTTCTTACAGTTTCAGAACCTGAATCTACAAATAATTGGTTGATCTTGACAATCTGGGCATGTGATAACTTAGTTCCCTTCTTTACTAAATCCAGTATGGACAAGGGAGTCAATGGTCTTGCAGTGTGGAAGTGGAGCATCTCATTAATGGTTTCTGGAGTGATGTAGAACAATTACATTGAACCTGTAGGAGTAAGAACAGCTCTTTGGCAAGGATCATAACACTCCTGGCACTTGTGGATCAAGTCTGGAAGGGGATTGACTTGAGGGAGGTTGTAAATAGGCAAATTTGAATCCCAAATCCCTAAAATATCAGCCCCACTAAGGTGCTGGGCTTTTATTTGATTGATCATATGAATATTATACTTGGAGCCCATTGGAAACCAATCTAACATTTGATAATCCAAGTCCCCCAGGGGTTTCCAATTTATCTCTTTGTGAGGGGCATTCAGAGGCTGGATGTTTAGAGCTATTGGTGTCTCCATGGCTACTAAGGCTCTTGACTTGTATGTAAACCAGTTCCAATTGAACAGAACGACACAGAGGAGAGTTTCTTTGCAAGGGAGGTGAAATATAAGAAACAGAAGGAAAATTGAGTAAAACAGCAATTGAAATACTATTTACAGGACTGAGCAGAGTGTTTTCTGTGGTGAATTTGGTCAGTTAAGGTTCCTAGTTCACGACTGCGCGAACTAACTATGAATTCAGGTTGATTTAGTCAAATGCAAGTTTTACAGACTGTTTGTTGCCTTGCCAGAGGGAAATAGGTACAGGTTACTGGTGTTTAACGGTGAAAAACAGAGTTTTAACGTCTGTTAACAGTTTACTTGAGGAATTATGGATAAAACCAGGCTTATGGGATGATTTTGAAGAATACCTGGTGAATTCGTCGGCAAGAGTTGCAAATGCAGGTGCAATGGAGGCTCTGGCGGTCTCGGAATCGACTTTGGCAGGCTGGTGCTTGTTTGGACGTGAGTAGCATGCAAAAATAACAGTAGAGTCTTCTTTCCAAAAGTGGAAAAAACACGAGATTTTGGCCTAAAAATAGATTTTTGGAAATATTGGCGCGTTTTTGGGATGACATCAGCATGACGTCATCGGGTGGGGTCGAAGTCGGATGACGTCAGCATGACGTCACCGGGTGATGTGGCAGGTCCTGGTTGGTCCACGGATATGCTGAAGTGGCGGACATGTCAGCGAAGGGACGGACGAATGAGGTGATGCGACGGCGGGGTGGCAACGACGTGGCTCTGACGTGGGCATGACATGGGACCAGCAAAACCGGGTGGTAAGTGAAACGGTGGTAACGGTTTTCTCGGACCGCTTACGATACGGCCCCAGTTTTGTCAGAGGCCGACCTGAGAGACTGAGAAGGTGACGCGTGGCCGAGGACTGACGTAACCCTTCGTCAGTTTCTCGGGTACTAACTGTCGGGCGTCGGGACCAACCCGATATGCATAAGGGTCGTCTGATCAGAGGCGCTCGATCGGACGGCTGACGGGTTGATGAAGTGATCGAGCGATATGGAAGGGGGGCGGGATTTAAAAAAAATATATATATTTTTTGGGATCCGCGCTTAGCGGAAGACTATTGGGGTATGAAGGATTTCGATGGTTTTTTTAGTGTTTTTTCAAATAAAACCAAAATAGCGCCCGAACCATTGGATGACATAAAAATGGGTTTTTTTATGAATATTTTTGCAAAAATGCGCCCGGTGCTTAGACTTTGGATAAAGGAAAAAGGTGGGTTTTTAGAGTATTTTTGCCAATGAAGCGGGTTAAAGGGACAAAAGGGGTTTTTAGCAAGGTTTTTTGGGGATTTTTTGGGTTTTTGTGAGCAGAGGGAAGGTGAGAGCTTAGGGGAAAGGTTGTTGCTCATAACCAGAGGTTAGAGCAGCCCCAGGACAGGGTTGACCACAGTCCCAGGTGGACTAAAGTCTCCCTTTAGACAGACATATTTAGCTATAATGCTAAAAGGAGGATATTTATAGAATGCTTGGGGTTTTATACACCATGGTGTTAATAATACTAGGGAAAGGGTAACATATGGGAATTACATAATAGAGTTAGAGTTAATATGGGGGAATATGTGAATGAAGGGGAAAAATCACTAAGTTTACTTGAAACTTACTTAGTTCAGGGAGTAGATTAAAATGAAAAGAATTTTTTAGACAAGAAATGTGGCTTTTCAATGAATAAAACTACCATCAAACCTCAAGTTTTCTAAGCAATTCAATTGATGAGGGGATGTTAGTAATGAGTGGGAAAAGGGATAATTGGGAAGTTAGACATGCTTCTTTGTTTTTCTTTTCTCATCTTGATCATCAAGGTTAAATCTGAGATGAATACCACTTCTGCAACCCCATCTACTTACCCAGCTACTTTGCCTAGCATTTTTTGTTTCTTCTTGGAGGGTGCACTTAGGCTTGCAGACCCTTACTTGCCTTTTCTTTTTTTTGGCTTTTTCTTTTGTTTTCTATCTACTTCTACCCTTATTTCTTCCAAGGTCCCAGATTAAGCTGTTGGGAGCCTTTTCTTCTCTACCTGAACTACCTGTCTACGAAGATTAAACAGTTTGGACAGACTTCTTTCTCTATTCTACAACTGAAAATTTAAAACATGACATGATCCAGATTAAACTGTTGGATCATCCATCAAAATTTGAGTCCATACCAAGCTATAAGCACAGATTGTATTCTTATGGAAATATGTGATCTTTGCATCATCAAAGCAGAGCATATTTGGACCTTTTCAGTGCCAATCATGAAATATGAAACCTATTGGTATAGGTAGCTAACAAGTCGAAGAGTGAGAGTCTTGTTGTTTGATTTCAAATTTGTTGAATACATCCAACAACAAGAAGTGTTCCAAACTTCTTTTGAAAATTATACGTGGGGAGATATATATTTCAACATAACAAAAGCTTTGGTAGGACTTTGCACCAGCATGAAATTCAATAAGTCCTTACAAAAGATGTCCAGACTACGTAACAGCAAATCCATCTGTTGTAAATATGGATTGATTGTTGATGATCCAATTGTGCAAAGAAGAAAACACAGAAAAGCTCAAAAGAAAGGTCATAAACCGTCGGCTAAAATTCATCCTCATAAGTCAAATAGGCACAAGAAATGATCATATAAAATAGTGCCCAGAACATATTACTATGAGCCCAAAGATATCCCTCTTAAGTCTCAAAGAAAAAATATGATTACCTATTGGTTACGTGGACAAACTGGACATACTGCAAACAAAGCTCCTCAAGGAAGAGAGTCAAGAGAAAATAGAGGCAGAAAGACACAAGAATGTGCCTCTAGAAGGTCTAGAATCCGCTTCAAGGAATAAGTACACCTGATGAAGAAAAATTGTTTCAGTTCATCAGAATCATCTAATTTGAGTTTATCTAAGTGTGAACATATTGAAGAACAGGGAATGTCCAACAGTGCAATTGCACAGATATTGATGAGTGCAACTATAGCCCTTCTGAGATAGACTCAGACTTTAGCTCAGAAACAGAAACAGAAAAGGCACCAACCAAAGAGAAAGTGTGTATGGTACACACTATTGATGATGATGAATCAAAAGTTCTGGAAGGCATCAAGATGCTTGCAGAAGGAGAAATGAAAGAAAAACTTCTAGAAACTTTTTTACAAATCAGACACAAAGATCTTGGTAATACCTCAAGAGGTAATATTTCTAAAGCATTGTTTGTTGATGCTTCTTATGAGAAAAACACAAAATCTTTTCAAAGAAACTAACAACATACAAAACCAAGGTCTTTGACTCTAGGAGAAGTCAGTCATGGGATTCATCATTTAAAAAAGGAAATAGTTGAGTTGAAATCAAAAATATCTTAGATAGAAAAGGGAAAATGGCAAGAACTAGACGAAAACCCTAATGTCGAGATTTTTGAAGATATGCGAAATAGCGGCATAGGGTTTGGCAATATGAAGATCATGACCATTTAGTATCAGCACCACCATGTACTATTAAATGTTAATATACAAGGAGAAAACTTCACTCTCAGAACATTAATAGATTCGGGTGCAGACATAAACGTTTTAAAAAAAAAGTGATCCCAGCGAAACACTGGACACCTGCATATAGGCAAGTCACTGGGGTAGGTACACAGGATTTCCAATATGAAGTTTCGAGCACAACTCTTTGTTTTCCAAGATATTCTATGACAATGAAGTTTGCAGTCAGAAATATTCCAATTGACTGTATTTTAGGCAATATTTGTCTTATTGATGTTGAACCACATGGATCGACGAGATTACAGGATGTCAAAGTTGGTTATTTTATACTTGTCTCCGATAACAAAGGTTTCTTACAAACCATCACATTGCCTTTTATTTCAACACCAAGAATATCCAAATTGGTATCAGAGCCAGTAACATCTGGTTCATACATGTATTTAGATTTTACACTCTCTCAAAAGATAACATGGAACCTGGAAGAAGATTTGTTTCATTCAGAGAACTTGAGAAAGAAGAAACACAAGAAAATAATTTTGATATGGAAAATCTGTTTCATAGTGCATCATCTTCAATGATTAACTTTGCAGAAATAGAGTTAATAGAAAGTCAGCCATAAGCCCGATGGGCTCTACCTTCCATAAGCCCATCAGAAGTTTATGGTGATTTGTCTGTGTTTCATTTGAAAGCTATAACTAGAGTCATTGTTAAAGAATGTGTCTCTCAGATCCAAGAAAATGTTGAATCCATTCAAACCATTTCCCTTTTAGATCCTAAAAAGCTTCAAGAAGAAGCTCGAAGACATGGTACTTCTTATCTACATCTTGGCTGTATCCAGGTGGGCATAAATTCTTTAACCCACAGAGGGCTTAATACATATGTGTTGGCTACTATTAGAGATCTCACGCATAATAGATATACTGATTCATTAATTGGTGGTATCGTGGCTCCTTTATCAAATGGTCCTGTATGGTTTGATTGCCACCCAAATTTCTCAGTATATGTGTATGATGAACACATTAAGGAAATCCTCCAATTGCAAATCAAAACTAGTGGTTTTGATATGAAAAGAAATAGGACAAACATTTTAGTTCATACTAGAGGGTGTTTCAGGCACACAAACACATTATATCCAGCCATTCTACATACACCCAGTCAAGAGTCAAAATCCAGCGGCCTGGTAATCACTGATTCTCACAATAAAAAAATTGAGCATCAAACCCTCAAATGGGAAGATCTTAGCTTTCCTGAAAACTGGGTAGTAGATCTACCTCAGTCGCCCAAAGTTCAAAGTATCACGACTACTCAGATACAAGAAGGACCAACTAAAGCTACTTTATCCTTCCTCGAAGATCTACTTTGGATTGCAAAAGAATACAAGAAGCATATCAAGCCACAAAATACCATATAAACTCAGAGCATATTTCATGTCAGCCATTTAGTTTCACATCTGTACATACTCCATCTGTAAGCTGCTCACATGTTGATTTATTTGAACTCACTCAGTTATTACATTTTTCCACCCTCGAAGTAAAATGTCATGTCTGCCAAACAATAGATTGCTTACAATCTCTCGCAATTGTTGTTCTCCGCAAAAAACATAATCCCAGGACTGAAGAGGCCCCTTCTACTATTACTACAAATTCATGTCCAAATCCAAAATGGTCCGACATTCCATTTCCTCATGACACTGTCCTAATGAATCATGAATTACCCACTCTGGAGAATGAAGACCCCCGTTTCACTGAAATGTTTAGCAAGATGAGATCACCTGGGATGCCAAAATATAGCTTGGGATATCTTGAAAGGCTAGATAGTCTCATTCCATCTTCAAGATTTCAAAATCTTATTCCACCAGACTACAAAAAGCCATCAATCCCTGAAATTTACAAATTCTTCTCCCTCATGGATGGGTGTCCTAAACATAAGATTAATAGAGTCTAGATGAAGAACATGCTAAATTGGGATCTCTATACACATCCTGAATCCAAATAATTTAGTCTCAGCACATCTGTTGATGAAAAATATGCTCTTTCTCTGGAATGGAAAAAGTATATGGAAGAAACAAACTCATGGATTTCTTTTTATGTCTAGAAGAAATTAAAGGAACAACCAAAAGTACATATGGCAGATGCAAAAACTTCATCTGCACAAAAACATTTATGGACAACTTGTGATGGAAGCAAGTTAGAAACAAATACCACATTCCCTCCATACAAGGGAATCATGCTAGGAGAAGCTAGCAACTGAACCAACGCCATTCCTTTAGTATTAAAAGATGATTCAACCCTAGGAATAGATGGAAGGACCTAGAAGGCCAGTGAACAAATAAACTGGACAAATACAACAATTAAAGGGCTAGAGATGAATATGGTAAAAACTTCTGAACAAAAGGACTGTTTTGACTCACTATCAATCGTTGTACATAGTGTGGATAAAAATTTGAATGATGTCAACTTTTCAGTTTATGTATTAAAAGGTTTTGTCAGAGAATCAACAACACAAATTGAAAGCATGGAGAGAAAGGTAGATTATGAGTTTGAATCTACTCAGACTCTTATGGGTAAACTATCTGAAAATTTTGAACAACTTGCAATATCTACGAAAGATAAGGATATCCCTACTTCTATGTTGTTTAACCACCATGTACCCATTCATCATGCCACAAAACATGTAGAAAGGTTTCCATTTCTATTTCCTCAAGAAAAACCAAAGCAACACACTAGCACTAAAGAATCTTGTAGTGAATCCTATTCTCTTTTCATAGGGACTATGACCAAAGAAGAAGGGCAACAATCCTCAAGACAACATCTTTTGCCTATATATGAACCTTTGTCTAGCCAATTCACTAGATATCCAACTCCTGACCTCAATGGCAAGGGAAAGATGCCAGAAACTCATATCTTTCAGTCTAGATCTTATAAAGAATGGAATATTGATGGCTCGAGTGCTAGTCAAATCAGACAAACGATTGACGAGATGTGCACTAAATATAAGCTTATGTGTATGAGAGGAAAATATGAAATTGAATCGTGCAAAACTCTCATCCAGTGCTTTAAAGGTACCCTATAGAGATGGTGGGAAGTAGAATCTTCCCCTAAATTACTTGCAAAAGTGGAAGAATAATTTGTTAAGGATGAAGCTGGAGATGTTATCCATAATGAAAATGGTGACCCCCAAAATAATATGATTGGAGAATTAACCTCATTCATCCTAGAACATTGGTGTGGAGCAACAATAGAAATTGAAAATAAACATGAGATGATCTAAATGAATCCCAAATGTGAGAAAATGTCCCAATATGAAGATTTCCACAAAGATTGGACATAGAGAATTTATGAAGTAAAAGAAAGCTAGAATGACCAGTGGAAACAACTATATTTAGCAGCATTACCCTCAAAATTTGATATGAAATCTGGGTTTTGGCAAGTTGCAGTAAAAGAAGAAGATAGATTCAAAACTTCCTTCAGCATTCTTGCTGGTCATTATCAGTGGAATGTTATGCCCTTTGGCCTAAAACATGCACCATCCAAATTTTGAAAGGTCATGGACCAGGTTTTCAAGCCCTACTTTGATTGTCTCATCATATATATTGATGATGTGTTAATCTTTAAATCTGTAGAAGAATATTTCAAACATGTACAAATTTTTACATAGGTAGTTAAGAAAAGTGGGCTCGTACTAAGCAAGAAGAAAATGGAATTGTTTCACACAAAGATCAAATTTTGAGGACATACTATTGAGGATGGCAAAATCACATTACAAAAGCATGCACTTGAATTTGCTGATAAATTTCGAGATATGATAACAAATAAAAAACAATTGCACAGATTCCTAGGCTATTTGAACTACGTCAACAATTTCTATGAAGGATGTGCCCATGACAGAAAAATGTTAAATCAAAGATTGAAAAAATATCTTGGACTTCAGGGCATACCAATGCCATCAGAAAAATAAAATCTAAGGTAAAAAATTTACTTATTCTCTACCTTGAAGATGAGATTTGCCAAAAATTGTAGAAAGTGACGCCAACAACATTGGATGGGGAGGTATTCTCAAGCAAACTAAAGAAGGAGAAGAACAAGTGGAGAAGAAAAAGTTATACAGTTTTCTTCAGGCACATGGAACCAAGCAGAACAAAACTATTCTACAATTGAAAAAGAGGTAAATGTTGCATGGAATTGTATAGACAAATTTGACATCAACCTCATACATAAAAGGTTTCTTCTCAGGACTGATGCTTCTGCTTTAAAGAAAGTGTTAATAAAAGACATCAAAAATCCTGGAGAATCCAAGTTTGCCAGATGGCAAGCTTTGTTTGCAAATTTTGATTTTGATGTCGAGCATATAAAGGGAGAAAGAAATTGTCTACCAGATTTTTTGGGTAGGAAGTATCTGGAAAAAAAATCATCTAATGGTTATTGTCACTGAGTTGGACCCTAAAACACAACAATAAGAACTTAGAAATATCCTAGACAACACCTCATGGCCAATCTATGTTGAAAAATGGAAACCCACTTGGCAATTAAGAAACACCAAAGTTATGGATGCAAATCTACAGCCTCATCGGGACTTACAACACCTTGTGCCAAAAAGAAAGATTTACCCTAAGTCCAACACTTGGATACATGATATGGTGTATAAGAATTCAATGATGTATTCTAATCTTGCAGACGAAGCATTAAGGGAAAGTTTTCATGATATCAGTTTGATATGGAATGAGGGAAGCAATAGAACCAAAACATTTCATAAATATTATACTATTAATAGAACCAGATATCCTGAACATCTTGCAAGAATAATGTGGCCACAAAAGGATCCAAGGCTTGTATTTCCTGACACTGCCTATAATTTCCAGGGCTATATAGATCTGTGGTGGGATCTCTTATGCAGAGAAGAAAGATCAGAAATACATTATACATTATTAAATTTTGGACCTGTTTCATTACACAGTTAGTTACAACCAACTTGGTTATAGGAATGGTGGAGATGGTATGGGATAAATAAGACTGCTATGGATCCAAGGTACTTTGAAAGAGACTTTCTAAGTGATTTCCAGGAGTGCATGGAGTGTTTTCACCTTCCGTGTAAGACTATTGTAGATCTAAATTTATCTAAATTTTATTTTATTTTATTTTATTTTTTATTTTTACTTCTGATGATCAAATTTTAGGCTACTTCATAAGACGACATCATCATTGGTTAGTCTTAACCAAAGTGAACCATTTTAGGCTACTTCATAAGACGACATCATCATTGGTTAGTCTTAACCAAAGTGAACCATCAGCTTATCCTCGGGAAACCAATGATTGTCCGAAGGATTTATACAAAGGCATGGGAAACTAGTGGAGCATACCATCATACTAATCAACTTGTTTTTTCTTCTGATGATCGAATTTTAGGCTACTTCATGAGACGACATCATCATTGGTTAGTCTTAACCAAAGTGAACCATTAGATTATCCTCGAGAAACCAATGATTGTCCAAAGGATCTATACAAAAGCATGGGAGACTAGTGGAGCATACCATCATAATCCATTGGGAACATAACTCAAAAGACTCCAAGGCTTCTCAGGCTTCTCCTGAAAAGCATCCACAATGGACAATAATGTCTTGTCAGTTGACTTTGATAGTGACTGATTTTCATGAGATTTTAGTGTGATTTGATCCATATGTCAAACTCTAAGTACAATTGTCTGATGTTTCCCCTTCTCATCCTATAAAAAGAGAGAAATAAAGCTCATTTGGACATCCAGGGTTTGGAGAGTCACATAGTGAGAGTCTTGTTGTTTGAATAGTAAAACAACTAAATAAACATTTACTTCAATCATATTTAAGTAAATTAACTAACTAAGCATTTGGTTCTTTATAACAAATAAAAATAAATAATTTCGTAAGTATGGTTTTCTGTGTTTATGGTCTTCATTTATTCATTAAAAACTAGAAATCAGTAAATTCATTATTACAATAATTTCCACGGTCTACCCTAATCCGACACAGTACATGTGATCGGTGAATGAGATTATTAGCACTAAATGTTGTCAGTACGTTTGGCTGGCCTGGAATTTGAAGATGTGCTGAACGTTTTTTAAGGGATTTTAAAACTTATTTGACGGCCACCGAAAATTTTGAAACGTTAAATAATTTTTAATTGACGTCTAATTATCTAGGCGGCTGGTCGTAGTTTAAACTTTAATGAGTAGTTGAACTCAGACAATTTGTACTCTGCTTAGCTGTAGCACTCAGTATTATCACTATTTCTTAGTTCATTTGCTCGAAATCAGATTTGTATAAACTCAAAAAGAGAATACAGAGAAAAATTGGAGTATTGTAATTTTCTAGTTGCACAATTGCGAACATATATTTAATAAATCATTTACTTTTGTTTTTAATCATTATAAAATTGCGAACATATATTTAATAAATCATTTACTTTTGTTTTTAATCATTATAAAATCTTGAGAGTGTTTATCAAAAATAGGAAATTGGAGTAGTGTAATTTTCTAGCTGTAAAATTGCGAACATATATTTAATAAATAATGATTAAAACCAAAGTAAATGATTTATCTGTATTTGATAATAATAGATGATCCATTTTTATTCATTAATTATCTGGTAAGAACCTTTATCATTAGTGAGTGAAAGAGGTGATTCACTCTAGATTGCATTTTTAAAAGTTTAGGAAAGTTATTTTCTATTTTGACATGGATATGGATATTTATATATGTGAAATAAATAATTATAAATAACCCAATATAATTTAAATAACATATAAAAATATAAAAATTAAATTTTATAATTATATATTTGTTAAATATATATCTCATATTATTCTATATTTTTTAATTGTAAATAAAATTTTGAAATAAAATAAAATCTTATTCCTCGTACATTTCTATTTATAGACATTGTCTCTTATCCAAGTTACAGAACTTTTTGTTTGGAATGTCACTGCTACTCAATTATAGTTTTTAAGAATCACTTAAATCTCAACATTTTCAATACTCTATTTTTAACTTTAAACCTACCTCCTAATTATTATACAAAATTTGTATATTTTTTAACACTCGCAACTTAAAATAGGAAAAACAAATGACCGTCATATAATTTCCGATGAAAAACAAATGACCTTCATGTAATTTCCATTTGATGATGTCTCGTAGCAATCTCTTCTTACAACATAGCTATAAATTTAATGCCCCAGTTTAATGTCTGGTTTAATTAAATGGTAAAGGAGTCTCTTCGTTTTAGCTAGAGTAATGGGAAAATTGTTTATGATTTTAATTGTTTATGATTTTTTTTAATTGGATTTAATTGTCAAACTTTTTAATTTCTTAGATTAATAAAGTTGATATGGATTTTAAATTAAGTGGAAATTTAACTCTTAATTAAGGTTTCATTTGATAAAAATAAAATAGTGTTGTTTTATGGTTAGTAAATCATAGTATTTACAATATAATATATTTCACATTACTAAATTTTTAAAAAATTAAAAAAATAAATTGAATCTTAATTTTATTTTAAATTATTATTATTAATTATTAAAAAAATTAATGTATTAATTAAATATATGTATAATTAAAAAAAGTCTGTAATAAGATTTTTAATTATGAATATTTATTTTCATTTTAGGATGGAAATTTTTAGCTTGATTTGTTAGAATATTATGGCTTATTAATACTACATATCAAAAAACCATAATTTATGTTCATATAATGCGTGATTACTAAAAAAATATTTAAAATATTACATGAAAATTAAATTCCTATCCTCTACTTAATAATTATTGAAAACTACATTAAAATATTAAAAAATATTTTAAATAAACACTATCATTCTAAATAAATACAACTTTAAAATTAAATCCTTCTATTTATTAATTCATTTAATTAAAAAAAAAACTTATATAATTAAAAATACCTTCACAACTATTAATTTTTCAAAAACTTATTTAAAATCAATTTAAATGGTAAAATATCAAACCAATCAAAATTAAAATTTTATTTTATGTGTGCCTCTTCATAATTTAACTAATCTCCAATATCGATTTGTTAGCTCATATGTATTGTCTTATTCTAACATTTGTCTTTACAACATGTTTTAGGTATGCAATTTACTCGTTTTTCCTCTTTGAAATAAATCTTCATTTCTAGATTTAAAAAACCAAGCAAATGTACAAATTGGGCGACTGGAATGGACGGGAGATTTAGGTGGAGGTTAAGAAAAAATAAATAGGAGAGTTACGTGGAGGTAAATGGGAGAGATAGGTGGCCGTTAGAAAAAATAAATGAGATATAATGATGGGTTTGTCAAAATGTGACTGCATATTATTTAACAGAGAGATATTGATGATGTATTCTTGTTTTGATGTTATAGTAGTTGGTACTTGGAAATGTGGAGGTAAATGAGAGAGGTAGGTGGCGGTTAAGAAAAATAAATGTAATATAATGATGGGTTTGTCAAAATGTGATTGCATATTATTTAATAGAGAGATATTGATGATGTATTCTTGTTTTGATATTATAGTAGTTGGTACCTGGAAATGTGGAGGTAAGTCGGAGAGGTAGGTGACGGTTAGATGTGATAGAATGATGGGTTTGTCGAAATGTGATTGCATATTATGTAATAGAGATATATTGATGATGTATTCTTGTTTTGATTTTATAGTAGTTGGTACCAGGAAATGCAACATTTACTTCGGCATATGATAGAAATCATAAAAAGTAATGCAATTAAAAATTATATAGATATTTGTATAGTTATATAAATTAAATTAAATTAAATGGTTATAAATACACATAGAAATTAAAATATTTTAAAATTATAAATTATAAAAATAAATTATATTATTAATATTAGTAGTAGGTATACTTATACATTTAAATTTTTTTAGAAAAAAAAATATCCATTCAAAAATATGTAATAACATTTTAATTATAAAGATTCATTTCTATTTTATTATGGAGATTTTTAATGTGTAAATAGGTTTTTTTACAATATCATGGGCCAATAGAGGTGAGTAGAGGTTAAGGAAAAATAAATGGGAGAAGTAGGAGGAGGTTAAGGAAAATTAAATGTGATGTGATGATGATGGGTTTGTTATAATGTGATTGCATGTGACATAATAGAAATATATTGATGATGTATTGTTGTTTTGATGTTATAGTAGTTGGAAATACAATTGTTTGCTTTGGGATATGATAGAAATCACAATAAGTAATACAACTAAAATCTAGATAGATACTTGCATAGCCATATAAATTAAGTGACTGGTAAATGTGGATAGACATCAAAACACTTACTTCATGATACATTTCACATTGTTAAAATTAAAAAAGTTCTAAAAATAAACTAAATTGTAACATTATTTAAAATTATTATTATTATTTAATTATATAAAAAATAATATATAAGTTAATCATACATAAATTTAAAAAAACATTTTGGAAAAATAGGCATTTGAAAAACATGTAATAACATTCTTAACTATGGAGGCCTATGGGGCGTAGAATAGATCGTGACAATGTGTTATGTTAAGGCATTCCATAGTGAAAAGGCCACCGGTTTGAAACCTTATGGGCAAAAATCCAACTATGCTAAGGGCTAGTGTGGCCTAGGCTAGGAGTGATCCTAGGTGATTTTGATGGCTTAGATGCCCTTGGGTTGCGGTTACTCAAACCACAGGTTAGGTGTGCTAGTCATCTCGGGACTCACATTACTAACAAACAAACAGAAAAGCATTCTTAACTATGGAAATTGATCTCCACATTACCATAAAGATTCCTAATTTGTAAATAGGTTTTGTTATAATACCATGGGCCAATAGAGGTAGGTGGGGGTTAAGGACAAATAAATAGAAGTAGGAGGAAAAAATAAATGTGATATAATGATGATGTGTTTGTTAGAATGTGACTGCATATGACATAATATAAACATGTTTATGATGTATTATTGTTTTGACGTTATATAGCTGGAAACATAATATTCACTTTGGGATATGATAGAAACGACAAAAGGTAATGCAATTAAAAATTAGATAGATACTTTCCTAACCATATAAATTAAATTACTGATAAACGTGGATAGGAATCAAAACACTTACTTCATGACACATCTTACATTGCTAAAATCAAAGTCATAAAAATAAAATAAATTATAACCCTTTTTTTGTTTACCAAGTTATGTGAGTCCTGAGATAATTGGCATGTTGGGTTGTGTTATATTCTTTCCACGAATAGCCCTAGTAGTGAAACTAGGGGGTTAGAAGGGGGGGCGGAGCCCCCCCTTTGTTGCGCCGATGCGCAGTGGGGGGTGGTGGCCCCCCACTACAAGGTTCAGGGCAACGCCTTGGGGAGATTTTTTTTGGACCCTATATTAGGTGGGCAGACCTACATATGGTTTTGTGCATGGTTTTTGCTCATGGTTTTGGGCATGATGGTTTTCGGTCCATGGTATTTTGTAAATCTGTTCAAGGGAACTACAATTATGTTCTATTCCAGGATTAATGGATTGGGGTTTATGGATAGTTTGACATGTATATATATGTATTGTAACATTGAAAGGAACATAATGAAAAATCAATCTAATAGTCCCAGTTTTGAGATCTAGGGGAAAATCTCTGTGTATATTTTTTATGTGTTATGCTCTCGCCATTGTTTATTTTCTTGTTTTAGAATTTTTATGCAAGTAATTTCTGTACGGGGTTGAAACCTACATGGCACACCTAACTTGTGGAATGAGTAGCTATGACCCAGGAGCATCTAAGCCATAAAAATCACTCGGGATCGTACCTAGCCACACTAGCCCTTAGCATGGCTATATTTTTTCCCACAGAGTTTCAAATTGGCGATCTTTACACCAATGAGTGCCTTGACAAAACACCTTATCATCGTTCTCTCTACGCTCCGTGGGAAAACTAAATTACAACCTTATTTTTAATAACAATAATCATAATAATTATAATTATAATTATAATTATAATTATAACTATAATTATTATCATTATTAACACAAATGAGTATATTTTTCTTTATGTTTGCACCTGGATTCAACAAAATACATGAGAGATGATTACAATGTTTTTCCATGTTTCGGGTCCTTTAGAGGAGGACCCATAATTGGATCCAAAATTTCAAAATGGAAATCTACTACAACAAATGATCAACATACATTCATTTTACAATCTTGGCCCAACAGAAAGACAAATTTAAAATGGGAATTCATAAAAAAAAGGGAGGGGATCTTTTTTCAAAAATTTGTTAAGGTCGATATGCAAATTCTCAAGAACATGACTAGGTGCATTGTTTGTGGATATTTTGTTTTCAATTGGCTCCATGTGCATCTGCAGATCATTTAGTTTTCAACCCAAGGCATCAATTTCATCATCCTGGCGATTAACTTTGTCTTTGAGTCGTGAAGTTCACCCACTAGAAAAATGATTATATAGATTTGTTGATGAATTTTCTAATTCAAATCCATATTCTCAAGGTGAAATTCTTCAAAATGTCGGGGATTCTTATTTCCATCTCTACGACCATCTACCACTATTGGGGGATCTTTTTTAACACCACTAAACATTTACTAGGGAGAGGAAGCCAATTTGCAGTGAAGACAAGGAATGAATGAGTCCAAGGGTTAGTATAGAGACAATAAGAAAATGTGAAATCAACAACTTTAGAGGAAAATCTAAGGCATATAGAGGAAGGAAATTTAATAACACAGAAAGATCATGGGAATCATCACAAGGCACACAACACAGGTAATACCATAGAAAAAATTGATCATGGGAAGAGCCACAAGGCACAAGCCACTGATAATACCATTGACAAATAGGAGAATGTTGAAGTGGTTAGGACTAGTGAAAATATTATTGCCCCAAACCAACAGGGGTCTCCAAGATGAGTTAGAGAGAGTAATTACATTATCCCAAACAAGGATAAGATGAATTCTAGCTTCACAGGTTCGCAAAGAGACCTGTCACCCAAAAATTTCTCAAATATCCACCTACAATGCAGTCAACTAGACAATCAACCCAGATTATTCCCCCAATGCAATAATTAAAATCTTAAATTGCGAGAATAGACTTTGTGCTCAGAGAGGTGTCCAATCGACACCATTGCATAGCAACCACCATGAAATTTTGACACAATAAATTCCATTGCTATTCATGAATTTAATCCCAAAGCCAACAAACTCACCCGCAACATAAACTTCTTCCCCATTAAATTCCATAATATACCACTTCCTTGAAGCCATCAAATTTGTAGATGCAAAATCAAGAAATTGATGTAGTACCATTTGATTACCTCTCTTAGTGCATGCAAGCACATTGTGGGGCTAACCTATGCATGGCTTGCATGTGCACCATCCACCACCTCACCTCATATGAAATGCCTAGAATATGAGACAAAAACTTTGCTATTTTTTCGCATGTGAGGGAAAGAGGGCGTTATGGGGGGTGTGGGGTGGGAGGGAATTAATATTATATGCTTGATTTTTGATAAGGTCTTGTCTAACAGCTCTATAAAAATTAATATGAGCTAAGGATAAAAAAATGATCATGGGATGTTTCACCATCCAGACAAGTCATTGATGTCAGTTTGGCCCAATTTTAAGAGGCACACAAGATTTGATTATTTGTTTGCCTCTCTGTTTTGAGATTTGAGGATATAGTAGAAGGTATTACTATGGAAGTGGTCGAGGATGTCCAACAATCTGTTAAGAAGAAGTTTAAATTTATTGTCCTTAGGAAAATAACATGTATAAAGATATTGGATGGTAAGGAAAGAATCTCCCATTATCACAATCTGAGTAATTTCCTTTTCTTTGCCAAATTTAGCCCAAGTAGGAGGCCATACATTTCCACTTGATTGTTGGTCTTCTTGTTTAGCCCCTAGGAATACTTCAACACTTATTTTCCACTAGGATTAAGGATAATCCCTCCCCCTAATTATTATTATTATTATTATTATTAATTATAAAAGGAATTAATATATGAGTTAATGACCCCAATGGGGGTATATGAATGGGAGGAGTTTAATGTTGGAGGAAGAGAGGGTAGCTTGACAGATAATTATGACCATTAAAGTGAAGTGGAGACCAAGGCACCAGTCGCCTGGATCGTTTGAGAAGTCAGAAGGAAATAAAGTCAGATTGAGGGTTTTCCTATGGAAATGGTTTTTCCTGGTTATGGGAGTGTTAGCAAGTGGTGAAATGGACAATGAGTATGCATAGATTGACAACCTATGCATGCACAATCCATGGTATACTAAAAAAACACTAGGTATGATAAGTGGTGGGTTGGAGGCTTGGTTGAGATTAAGGTGTTGAGCTGTTGGATTTGAGACCTTGACAAGGGGTGGTAAGCGTTTCTTCTAGGTGTTTGGAGCAAAACAATGTGGTGTGGCTCAACAACAAAGGAATGTCAAGAAAGGAAGCCATTCAAGATGTATAGGGTAAGCTTCACAACTCTTATCTTTGTCTTTCGGTTCTCGGTAATAATTAGAGGTGTTGGTGTGGTGGACATATTGTTTTTGGTGTGTGTTTCCTTTTGGTTTCTTTGGGGATTTTGTTGGGGTGGTAATTATTCCCCGTAGCTCTAGTCACTTCTTTATGGATATTTTCTATATCAAAGTCGAGTGTGGTAGCTTGAGGCTTCGGTTTTGCTGCGTCTTTCTCATTGGGTCTTATTCTTTGGTGGTACAGGGGGTTACATCTTGGTGTATGTTCTTGTTACTGGGAAAGGCACATCCAATGGATTTTTGGTCTCGTTCTATGGTTGGGGGTGTTGAAAATAGCAACAAGAAATGCTAAAAATAGAAATAATAAAAATAGCATTGCTATAAATAGCATTTTAGGATATACTCCAACTCTGCTGGAAATAGAAAAAATTAGAAATGCTAAAAACAACATTGCTATAAATAGCATTTCGGGATAGATTCCAATTTTAATTAGTCCCTGAATTAAAATTGAGAATTAAAATTCGAATTTAGTCTCACTAGTTGTTTGAAAAATAATTAATTAATTCATCTTGAGTTAATCAGTTGGAGAAAATCAAACATGAAGTCTATGTGAAGACATGCAACAGTTATCCCTTTGATTGAGGAAGTCATCCCTTAATTAAGGAGATAAGGATGAGTTGCATTTGAGTTGTAATTAGTTAGCTCAGTTAATTGAATTAAGTCCAGTTAAATTAGTTCCAAACAGTCGAAGGAACTAATTGTGAGTTCAGTTAGTGAATGCATGCATGCATGCAATTAGTGTTCTCTAGATAACTTAATATTGTCTCATAAATAACTCATGTATGTCAGTTCAGATAGAGACCCAGTTGAGATTAAAGGAAGGGACAATGTACTATCAGTTATATAAAGGAAACTCATCCATGTAGAAGGAATTAGCTCCTTCAGGATTGTGCAGTTATTTCAGAGGTCAGAGCAGTGTGTGAGGAGGCTTGGAGGATTGAAGGAAGGCATATGTGTTGTCTATTCTGTCTATGAGCAGCAGTGAGGGATTGTACTAAGAGCTGGATGGCTTGTGACCTAAAGCTTTGTGATATCCTGAGATATTTCCACTTGTATGATAATACAGATAGCGGGGTTTTTAGCTAAGGCTTTCCCCTAAGTATTCTTTTGTGTTTCATGTGTGATTGAATCTTGTTCTCTGTTGTATGTGTTTTGTTTGATCTTGCTCAAAAGCGATTAAGCTTCTGCAAAGTTTGATAGTAGAAGTAGATCAAGTATTTTTCTTTAGTATATTGCATTATTAGGTGATCTACGGTGAAATTTCTACATGGTATCAGAGCAAAGGTGATCAAAGCAGTGAACAGTATACGAAGAAGAGAATTCGAAGTAAAAAAAAATAAAAAAAATATTGGGCCGCGAGTTTGCAATGCAGATACGAAAATTTTTGTGCAAAATTTTCAAAAACAAATAGCAGATCTAGACTTGCGAAAAAATACCCAAATTCAAAAAAACAATTGGCTGAATTAGAGTTCGGATGAGGGAGATATCGCTGATTTAAAATTAGCTCTTTTTTGAGAAAATTTCGTGATGGCGGGAAAGATGAAATAGATTGGTGTGCTAGCCAAGAACCTGTATGCATTTGAGGTACAATATGCATGCAAAGCCTTGAGGAGCAAGGAAAAGGTTAGATACTTGGTGGTTGAGAGGGAGAGTAAATTACCTCTCAACATGCAGCCACAAAAGAAGTTTCAGACAATTGTGGAGGAGCCACAATTGGAGAAGCAGCTTCAGGAAGTTGTGGAGAAGCCACAACTAGAGAAGCTGAGAGGAGACCGAGTGGAGGCATCCACTCATGCAGAGACCTCCAATAGGGGGAAATTTCGAGCCAAGTGGGCAGAGGGATCACATGCATCCATACCTCCAGGTAGGAGGTGGGGCAATGTGGAGTGACAGTGCCAAGAAGGCTGGAATAGGGGCAGGATCATTGAGGTACCCAACCTCTTTGATTAGACCTTGCTACGGGAGCCCCGACGAGGAGTAGCAAGACTGGATGAGTGGGTAGAGACGGATGCAGATGGAGCGGTAGAGAGAGCTATAGTGCAGGAGTCCCAAGACAACACAGAGCTAGCAGGCTGCACCAATGCGAGAGGCACAGGAGTGTTGCACCAGTGCAGGATGACACAGAGAGGTGTGCAATGATGTGAGATGCAGGGAGTTGTTGCAGTAGCGCAGAGGTCAGAGAGGGAACACTTGTCAGTGGCAAAGGGAGCTTCAGCATTAGAGGGTGTTTCTAGATCAAGAGGGAGGTCAGTTACTTACTTCTCAGTAACTAAGTTGCAGTGCGAAAGTGGGCAGCACGATGCAACATGATGAGAGGAGATGCAGTGTGGATGCAGTGCTGGGAGATAGGACCAGTAGCAACACGGATGCAGTAGGAGGAATCAATGTGATTGATGCAGTCATAGATCAAAGTGACAGAGGCTAGAGTAGTCAGATACTGAAGGGCACAGAGGTGCAGAGTTTTCAGTCGACAGAGGCAATAACAGTCAGAGACTTTGATGATAGAGGCATCATTCTGATTCAGGTTGGATATTTTTTGTGTTCCTAGAGTTGCTGGAGCAACAACACTTGAGAGAAGTGTTGCATGCAGAACATTCCAAAGGTTCAGGATTGGGTTCGAGTTGAATGCCTTTCTTGTTGAGAGAGAGTGTTGAAAATAGCAACAAGAAATGCTAAAAATAGCATTGCTATAAATAGCAATTTACGATATACTCCAACTTTGATGGAAATAGCAAAAAATAGAAATGCTAAAAATAACATTGCTATATGATGAAAGAATATTTTGGGGTAAAACCAATTTTTTCGATCTTGGGACCTATGGGTTATGAGCCCATTACTTATCAGAAGCATTTCATAAGGCCTTAAGTCTTTAAAAACCCAGACCATTTAACTATTGGGATTTTTATTTATAACCAAGACCGCACCACTTTAACGGAAATACACAGGAAACAACGGGAAAACCCGCTGCCGAACCATAAGCCGGATCTCAAATATTATCCGCCCGCACTTATAACTTCATCGGGTCCGACTCATCAAACCACCTCCGCAGCGCTACTACTCCAAACTTCGATCTCCGAAATGTCGATACCTCTGATCGCCGATATCACTTCATTGACCCTTGGTCTATCAACAATATCGCTATCAACATATCGCAATTTCCCATTACATTGCCTGTTGTGTTTTGACTTTGCCGAAATGCGATCACCAATCAAATCTTGATCGTCAATCTGGACTCGATTTGACAGTTAACGTTTGGTCGCACAATCGCTTATCGCCATACCTTAAGGTTTGTGGTCCGCCTTCTTATAACAATCCACCATTTTGATTATAAAAGATCTTTGTTCCGACGATTGGATCTAGACCGTTGATCTCATAGATCTAACAACTCCTCTGCATTCTAGGCCATTTTCTCCTTAACTTAATCTCGCTTTCCTTTGATGGATTTTACGTTTAAAACACAGTCCTGCCACAGTCTTTATCTATACACGACATCACTCCATAACAATTAAAGATAACATTATTATTTTTTTAATCGATGGATCACCATTGATCCTACAGTGATCGATGGTCGATCAAACTTGCATCACTTAACCTTCTGACTATTTATGAAATATACACAGTGCACATATTCAACACAAAGTGTAGAATTTTGTAGAATTTTTCCTGCAAATCAGCTAGCTTTGATACCATGTAGAACTTTTTCTACAAATCAGCTAGCTTCGATACCATGTAGAAATTTCCCACCTATAGATCAACCTGGTAATGTAATGTACTAAAGCAAAACACTCGATCTACTTCTACAAACAATTTAGCGGAAGCTTAATCAAACATGAGCAACATCAATAAGAACACATATAACTGATATGGAGAAATCAATCACACATAACAAAGAAGAATTTACGCCTCAGCCTAAAACCTCATCTCTGTATTATCATACAAGTGGAAATATAGTCCGGATTACACAAAGCCTTAGCTCGAAAGCTATCCAGCTCTCAGTACAATCCCTCTGTTGCTCATAGATAGTCAAAGGCTTCTCACAAACCTTCTCCTCTGCCCTCCAAGCCTCCTATTTCTATGCACAGTTTTTCCTGGGTCCTCCAGCTGCAAGTTGTGTGATTCTCACCTCACACACAACACTGATCTCTGAAATAACTGCACAAACATGAAGGAGATAAATCCTCATCATGGATGAGATCCCTTTATAGGAAAAATATTCATCCAACTGATAGTACACTGTCCCTTCTCTGATCTCAACTGGGTCTCTGATAGAACTGACATGCATCAATTATCCATGAGTGAATACATAGTTATCTGAAAATAATAGTTGTCACATGCATGCAAGCATCAACAAAACATATCTCATTAATTTAACAACTTGTTAAATTAATCTAACTGAACTTGACTAAATTAAACTAAGTCAACTGATCCTCTCAATATAGAACTCATCCTTAATTCCTCAATCAGTGGGGTAAATCAAGGACACATTCCCTAATCAGTGGAGAAATAATTGCATGTTCTCACAAAGACTTCAAGTTTGCTTTTCCTTAACTAATTAACTCATGGAGAATTAACTAATTAATATTTTAAACTGTTGATAAGACCAAATTCGAATTTACTTCCTATAGATAGACCAGGGACCGCTATAAATAGGAAGGGACCCATAAATGCTCTTTTTAGCAGTTCTATTTTTACCACTTCCTAAATTTAGCATTTCTTGTTGCACACTTTTCAACACAAAGCACACTCTTATATTACACAGTATGATTACAAATTTGGCATTTCAGCCTTAGAACAAGTTCTCTCTCTATTACATTTTGCTCACTCTGTCTCTCACTCTATATTACTCTATCTCTCTCTCTATTGAATGCGCAGGTTCATCATATATATATAAAGAAACATTGGATCGGATTACTGTGAAGGATATGATCACATCCCTTCCTCAAATCCCTCAACTGTCCCTAATTCTCTCTACATGCATACATATGTGGCAAATTACATTTAATTAAGTCTTCTAGAGACTTAATCCATTCCATCATTTAAGCTTTGTTTTAACAGAAATGTCCCCTGTGTCACTTGATGGTCGACGTCCTCTCGTTCTCCACTTTGGATTCCTCTTTTGATTAAGGGGGGTCAGATGCTCCTACATCAGATTCCCGAGGCACAAAAATTTATGACCTCCTGGTCATATGCTTCTCATTGTCCTTAATAGTTCTACCCACTTCCTCGTGGAATTGCCTTTATGATCTTCTGTGAGCTGCAACCAACCTTTGCAGTAACAGTCTTCCTCTGCTACACGATATCTCACCAAGCTTTCTCCTCTGAGCTTAGTCTTTTGGCATCCTTCTGGTTCTCTCCTCTGGAACCAATTGAGCACACCTTGCTCTAGGTTGCTGCAAGTCTTCTCACCTCCTGATGTCATTCTCTGCACGACAGTAAAGACCATAACTCTCCAATCTCCAACACAACTATACCTCTTCTCCTTCTACTTGCACTCTTCTTCCTTCTCCTCGCAGGAAATCTCTTTCCCTGCTCTGATACCAAATGATGAAAGGAGATTTTGGGGTATAACCAATTTCCCCTTTCTTTTACAATTCAATCCTACGACCTGTGGGTTATGGCCCAAAAGCCTATCGGAAGCGTTCATTTGAGGCTTTAAGCCTTAAAAACTCGAGACCACACATATATCGGAATACACAGGAATGAGGAAAAACCCAATCGAGCGCTGAAACCAGACTTCAAATATTATAGGCCCGCATATATAAATATCGATGGGTCCGCACTCCATCGCTATCAGCGCTATCCTCCATTATCTCCGATTTGCGATCAGCGATTAGATCACGACCATCCATTACGTCCTCCAATCCAATGTTTATCTTCTTTACTTGCTCAATCCAACTTGCATGATAAACCTCAACCGTTGATATACTCGTGCAAGATCCAACGGTTCACAACAATTTCGGGTGAGCAATGTACACGAGGATTAACCACCCAAAAAGCAGTTTCCTCTCTCCTCGGTGCTGCTATGTGTCCTCCGCTGTATGGAATCGCGAGTCAATCAGAAAATACCACTTACCACTTGCGACCTCGCCTGAAAACCATTTCCATTGTTGTGAAACCACTTCTTCGAGGATTAATGACCTCACATCTCTGTTGGCGATGATCGTTGATATCTTGATCTATCGATCAGACAATCCACATTCAATTCCTCTGCCATTCCTCCTTAACTGATTCTCGCTTGTTTTGATGGATTTACGCGTTTCTGATGCAGGAGCATTTGACCCCCCTTAATCCAAAGAGGAATCCAAAGCGGAGAACGAGAGGACATGGACCATCAAGTGACACATGGGACATTTCTGTTAAAACAGAGCTTAAATGATGGAATGGATTAAGCCTCTCGAAGACTTAATTAAATGTAATTTGCCACATATGCATGCATGTAACGAGAATTAGTGACAGTTGAGTGATTCATGGAGAGGATTTGATTGGATCCTTTCAGTGATCCGATCCAATGTGTTATAGATATATATATATATATATACATATATATATGCGGCTAAGGGTTAATGAAGGTTTATAAGGGTGGAATGAGTTCCGATATTAAAGTGAATGAAGTGTATAAGGGTTAATGAGTCCCGATAGAAAATATATTGACTAAGGGTTAGACTATGGTTGGTTAGTCTATAAATCATTCTGCTTAAGACTTGAGTAAGGGGCCTTAAACCATTCCTTAGTAAATGAATATTTGACTCGTTTGTGAGTTAAAATTCTTGGGACAAAGGTATTTATGCATATAACATGCATACTGTGGGTGTAAGTGGGGGTAACCCTACATCATTTGGTATCAGAGCTAGGTTTCGATCCTGGGACCTATGGGTTATGAGCCCATTACTTATTGGAAGCATTTCATAAGGCCTTAAGCCTTTAAAAACCCAGGACCATTTAACTATCAGGATTTTTCTTTATAACCAGGACCGCACCACTTTAACACAAATACACAGGAAACAATGGGAAAACCCACTGCTGAACCATAAGCCAGATCTCAAATATTATCCACCCGCACCTATAACTTCATCGGGTCTGGCTCATCAAAAAACCTCCATGGCGCTACTCGTCTGAACTCCGATCTCCAAAATGTTGATACCTCCGATTGCTGATCATCGCATATCACCGATATCGCTTCATCAGCCCTCGGCCTATCGGTGATATCGCTATCGGCATATCACAACCACCCATTCCATTACCTCGTGTCTTTTGACTTCGCCGAAATGCGATCACCAACCAAATCTTGACCATCGATCTAGACTCGATCCGGCGGTTGACATTTGGTCGCGCAATTGCTTATCGCCATACCTTAAGGTCTGTGCTTCGCCTTCTTATAAAAATATGCTGATGCGATTATAACAGATCTCTGTTCCGGTGATTGGATCTGGACTGTTGATCTCACAGATCTAACGGCTCTTGTGCATTCTAGTCCATTTTCTCCTTAACTTAATCTCGCTTGCCTTTGATGGATTTTATGTTTAAAACACAGTTCTGCCACAGTCTCTATATATACACGTCATCACTCCATAACAGTTAAAGATAACACTATTATTCATTTAATCAATGGATCGCCATCGATCCTGCAGTGATCGATGGTCGATCAAACCTGCATCACTTAACGTTCTGAATATTTATGAAATATACACAATGCACATATTAAACACAAAGCACACTCTTATATTACATAGTATGATTACAAATATAAGGCATTTCAGCCTTATAATGAGTTCTCTCTCTATTACATTTTGCTCACTCTATCTCTCACTCTATATTACTCTATCTCTCCCTCTATTGAACGCGCAGGTTCATCATATATATATATATATATATATATATATATATATATATATATATATATATATATATATATAAGGAAACATTGGATCGGATCACTGTGAAGGATCCGATCACATCCCTTCCTCAAATCTCTAAACTGTCCCTAATTCTCTCTACATGCATACATATGTGGCAAATTACATTTAATTAAGTCTTTGAGAGACTTAATCCATTCCATCATTTAAGCTCTGTTTTATCAGAAATGTCCCCTTTGTCGCTTGATGGTCCATGTCCTCTCGTTCTCCAATTTGGATTCCTCTTTTGATTAATGGGGGTTAGATGCTCCTGCATCACTATAAATAGCCTTTCAGGATAGATTCCAATTTTAATTAGTCCCTGAATTAAAATTTGAATTTAGTCTCACAAGCTATTTGAAAAATAATTAATTAATTCATCTTCAGTTAATTAGTTGGAGAAAATCAAACATGAAGTCTATGTGAAGGCATGCAACAATTATCCCTTTGATTGAGGAAGTTATCCCTTAATTAAGGAGATAAGGGTGAGTTGTATTTGAGTTGTAATTAGTTAGCTCAGTTAACTGAGTTAAGTCCAGTTAAATTAGTTCCAAATAGTTGGAGGAACTAATTGTGAGTTCAGTCAGTTAATGCATGCATGCATGCAACTAGTGTTCTAGAGATAACTGAATATTCTCTCATAAATAACTCATGCATGTCAGTTCAGAAAGAGACCCAGTTGAGATTAAAGGAAGGGATAGTGTACTATCAGTTGGAGGAATTTTCCTATAAAGGGAACTCATCCATGCAGAAGGAATTAGCTCCTTCAGGATTGTGCAGTTATTTCAGAGGTCAGAGCAGTGTGTGAGGGATTATTACACACAGGTGGCAGTGTGAGGACCCAGGTGAAACTGCGGAAGGAAATAGGAGGCTTGGAGGACTGAAGGAAGGCATATGTGTTGTCTATTCTGTCTATGAGAAACAATGAGGGATTGTACTGAGAGCTGGATAGCTTGTGAGCTAAAGCTTTGTGTAATCCTAAGATATTTCTACTTGTATGATAATATAGATAGTGGGGTTTTTAGCTGAGGCTTTCCCCTAAGTATTCTTCTGTGTTAGCTGATCTTGCTCAAAATCGATTAAGCTTCCACAAAGTTTAATAGTAGAAGTAGATCAGGTATTTTTCTTTAGTATATTGCATTATCAGGTGATCTACAGTGAAATTTCTACAGGGGGCAGTCATTCTAGTGCAGCCTTACAGGAAGCCCACCTTGGGTAACCTAGGTGCCTAAGAGGATAACTAGACAAAGCATTGATGGCAGGTTGCAGGGAGCATCATGATCAAGCAGCAAGGATGCATGCGTTGTTGTGGGGAACCTCATGGAGAAGTGAAGGGTTGGGAAGAAAGTAGGGGTGTAGGGGAAGGCAAGGGGGGAGAGGAGGTGGGGGAAGTGGTCTTAGATGATGATTTAGCTCATGAAAACTGTCCTACACATAGATATTTGGGAGCTCTGCCCTCTTTGGAAACCATTGACATACAACTTCAAGGCATTACAGTGCTCCTGGTAGAACTTCAACAACAATGACATGATGATAGGAATGAAGTGATTTCCTTCATGAATGGCATTCAACACAACCAGTTGGGGATGCTAGATAGATTGATTTGGTCTGGAAGAGCCATATATGCATCACTGAGAGGCTAGATCATATTGAAGGCATACTTGACCATTTGGAGTTCCATGCTCACAGGGGACCTAGATCCCCTGATCCTCTTTATGTTGGGAAGGCCCTGACTCATTAGAGAAATTTTGAGGTCTAAAATGGGCCTCCTGAGGAATATTATAAAATAATAGTGGAGATAGTAAAATAAGATTAGATTACCTCATCAAGTTTTAGAGGGAAAAAATAAAAAATACTTTTCAACTTATCTCCATATGATTTTCCTCAAATTTCGAGCATGAGCACTCATTGCATGAAGAATTTCATTTTATATCCACGGAGTACCCATATTCCATACTTTTGATGGATCCTACTACACGAAATATGTGAAAACATGATTGCAATCACGATTTTCCATGTATTTCACATTTTTCAAGTAGCAGGGTCCATCAAAATTATGCAACATGGGTAATCCTTGGATGAAAAATTAAATTTCGTATACAGCGGGTGCTCCCACTCGAAATTTGAGTAAAATCATAGGAAAGTAAGTTGAAAAAATGAGTTGAAAAAATAGTTTTATTTTTTTTTTTACTCCAAAAATGGTGAATCATCCCCCATGGTTGACATCATCATATTGAATCCTATTAGTTCTTATAAAGTCAATTTTTGTTGTACATTTTTGTTTTGAGGCCCATTTTTTATCTCAAAATTTCTCTAATGCTTCCTTGTAATCTCTAATGTTGGTTGGTTATGTATGTATTATCGATGCTTTTGGAGCATATGTGGTTATGGGACATCGACATGCTATAGTTTTTGGCATTTGTCTTTCATTTTTTGTTTATCTCTTATGGCCAAAAAATCTAGTCAGAGTGAGGCTAGGAGAGAAGGGATATCTTTGAAAAATATGTGTAATGTTTTGAGGAATTAATGAAATTAGTTTGAATGAAATATATATATATATATATATATATATATATATATATATATATATATATATATATATATATATATATATATATATATATATATATATATATATATATATATATATATATATATATATATATATATATATATATATATATATAGATATAAGTTAATAATACATACATTTTAAAAATTCCTTGGAAAAATATACATTTAAAAACCATGTAATAGCATTCTTAATTATGGGGATTAATCCCCACTTTACCATGGAGATTCTTAATTTGCAAATAGGCTTTGTTACAATATAATGGGTCAATAGAGGTAGGTGGAGGTTAAGGAAAAATAAATAAGAGAGGTAGGAGGAGGTTAAGGAAAAGTAATTTTGATATAATTATTAAATTTGGAAGCTAGGGAGAAATTTACCAATAAAGAAATATTAATTAAATTCCTTTCGGGATAAAAAGAAATTATTCTTAGTCATGACAGCTTTAATTATTGGAGGGAAAATTGTTTGAATTAAAATTAAAATTCCTAAAATGGTTAAGTCAACTTTCCACTCATATAATCAACTATATATATCCTATGATATTGATCTTTAGTACAGAATTCAATGGCTTTTATGATTCTGAGATTTCGGGTGTCACTGCTGTCTTTCGCAAAGGATTATGGTATATGAAAATTATGCTCTCTCTCAACCTCAATCAAATTCTCTTGCTCTTCCTATAGGACTACCACCTAGGCTTATTCTATAGTTCTATATATTATTATTCTATCTCTTTCTCATTTCACTCAAATTGACATACTAGTATTCACTCTTTGCCTCCCCATATCCGCGTTGGTTGTCTCACTCTCTGTCATATGTTCTCGCTTTCTATCCCGTGCTATCTACTCTCTATATGACAACAATGTAATGGAATTCCACTCGATTGATATTTCACAGTTGATATATGGCATCTCTACATCCTTTGGCATTGATAATCAACTACTTATCACATATAGTCTTGGATCAATCAAGATATATAAGTCTCAATGCAAGGCACAATCTCTACAATATACATAGTCCTAATAATGTATGCTCATGATCTCGCTCCCCAATCTACGATCACCAGTGCATAAGGAATAATTTAGATCTTCCTCACACCTTTTTAACGTCATTATATGATTGGTATAACATCTCTTAGTGGCATTTCTACACCTGTTTAATCGACATCTCTTAGTCACAACATTTGATCTTCACATCATCTCACAATATACATGGTTTGGTATGCACATAGTTCAACATCCCATATAGTTGACACTAATTCACATGGTTCCTTTACATTCCATACAATTATATATATCTAGTTCCTCTATAGTTACATTGATGGTTCTCTGTGGTTACAATACAATTCTTTTAGTTATATGTATATAGTAAATCAATATTGGTAAGGCATCTCAAGAAACATAGGTATATTTCATAATATTTACAGTTATGACAACTTGATCATGATTCTAGTAATAGTATAAGCATGAAAAATATGACAATATTGATATGACAATGGTAATAGTGTCTCTATGGCCAGTGTAAAGTTATGATAACTATTCAGTTCACAAATGAAATTGTGAATTGATTTAGGTTTAACTCAAGGAGGCCTGATATGTATATGATGATGATGTAATTTGTACCTCAGTTGATAAATTAATGAAACCTAATAGAAGAAGAAGAACAATTCCAGTTTTTCCTATTGTGGGGTTTTTCCCTGGTCTTCAAACAATTCAAGTGTCTCTATATGTGCATGCTTTTCTTATGTGGTTCCTTTATGTTTCACTGCATGATTGATGATATTTTTCTTTCTATATAATTGTTATTATTTCTATGATGTTTAAATTCTATGGGGTGAATATGATATAAATGCTGAATTGCAAATATCTAAAGCATATAATAGTTAAACCCTAAGATAAATTAACATGGGATCAAATATAGGTTGAAGAAAATTCATCGCCCCTGTGAAGACACTATTGATGTTAGAAAGAAGGCAGAGACTTAATATAATGCTAAGGTTTGAAGGAAACCCTAGTCATCCTGGCTACTAGGGTTTGATAAACAATGTGAGATTAGGGGTTGGGAGAAACCCTTGATTCATAACATTAGGTTAAGGTTTAGAAGAAACACTTGAATTATTCTTGGAAGAAGGGCCTAGATATGATTAGCTTAGTCAAGTCTGAGATCACATGTAAGGAAAATTTTTTTGTCTATGGTCGTCAGGTTGGAACAAATTTTTTTTAGGTGTAGCTATATGCTTGATAGGCTTCTCTGTATGACTCAAGAGATATAGCCGCACTCATGGTAACTAGATCCATCCAGCTATGACCTAAGATATTTTTGACTATTGAACGTTGAATTTGAGTACTGACTATAGGATTAGAAACTCTAATCTGGATTGCATCTGTCTATTGGGCATATATCTTGGATATTGTTTGTTTAGTTTTGCTCATGTAACCCTAGGTGAGCTAGTCTCAGTTGGGCCTAGACGCTCCTAAAGACGATTGAAAATATTGAAGGAAAAATTGACATAAGGATGATGGAAAATAATGATTCTTGAAGGTTGGTTCAAGGAAGAGATTATCACTTCTTGTTAAAGATACATATCTTCTAGATTTATGTTGTTTCTTTATGACACTACTATTGTTTATGTTTATTATTATTATATTTATTATGCTTATTGTTGCTTATCTGTCTTGCATAAATATTTGAGTACTTCTAACTTCTTGATGAAGATAAGATAAGAAAATCCTTCTTAAGAATCATCTAGATGCTAAATGGTGCAGGAAGAGAAAAGTTGATAGCTACAACTGCCAATGGAAAACAAGTGCTAAAAGTTGCTGAAGGTATCTAAATATTATTGCAAGGTATGTATAGCATAGTGCTTCAGTGTTATGATTTAGATGCAATGTTAGATGGAAATTTAAGCCCTGAGGTATGACAAGAATATTACCCTCTGTAATTACTTAATTCATGCATACTAGTCACATGAATATGAAAGTAAGTTTGATTTCTTGTACATGTAATGTATCAGTGCACTTTCTAGTAACAATTAACATGATCTCCTTGATATATGGAATTTGGATACCTGTCATATGATTTTTCAAAATAAGACCAGAAACATTGATTTTAATGTGTGGTAACTTGATATTGTTGTCAATGCCTGTAATGAGTATGGGAACCTTGATGGAAATAATGTGGTTGTAATATTGATTTACTGACTATTTGTTTTTTTGTTTATAAGTTGTAACTGCTATGATGTGTTAACAACATGGTAAATTTGACAATATGACAACATCGATGCCCTCATTTGATGACGTTAGGAAATTGATGAAATATTTTTGATGATGTGACCATTAACCTTTGATGGATGTTTGATGACAAGTTCATATGTGATAATGAAACAACTGATGGTGACCTGTCATGACTATGATATATATATATATATATAGATAGATAGATAGATAGATAGATAGATAGATATAGATCTGTATATGTGTGTGTGTGTGTGTGTGAACTTGATATAGTTTGACTTTGTTATCTGACAGTTTTGTTGATGATATGAGAGTTAGGCTGATGTCATGATTCATGATGATTGAAGGGGCTTCCAATTCAGAGGGAGAGACTCTTGATGAGATCCCAACACCTACTATTTTACAGTGGATGATTGGAAGTATCATGGTTGCAGAATGAAACAAGTCTTCTATTATTGAACATCTGATATTGTTAAAAATATTTCTTTGCCTATTAATTTCATGAACTAACAGTTCTTTGCTGACAGGATTGGCTTACACCATGCAGTTTTAGGAGCCACGTCTCATACAGGAGTGTATTAAAAGAATTCCTTGTTAAAGGAAAATATATCTATTAGAATCATGACATGTTGGTTTGTTGGGACAAGAGGCATCTTTGAGGATTGAGATAACGTTGTTGTATATGACAAGATTAGGCTTGTGGCTTGCCGCTTCCTTGTATGAGAGGGAGAAAGGATGAATATGGTATTATTTTATTTAGTATATATATTTTTATCTAACACTTGATTTCCTATATGAATAGGAAAATAGAGAATTGTTGTTGTTGGTAATCCATGAGGAAGTGTGATTCAAATTTTCAGTAAGTTGTTAAAGCTGGTACTAGTCACAAACACTTCGACATGTTTTTGATCTTCAGAGAGCAACATGGATTGATAGATATGACCCCTGTGGGTGAGGATTCGAGTTGATTGAGGACACTGAGCTATGATCTCCTCCCCTATCTAAGCTCCTGGGATGAGGAAATGAGTCGAAGAGCTCCAGGGTTTGAGGGAACTCATAGACAATATGTGTTTCTGATCCTTACCTCACTGTAAGTGTTTATCTCCCCTATTGTTCTCTGAGGGAATATGTAATCCTTACCTCACAATAACTGTGTATCTCCCCCTACCGAGTATACCCCAGTATGCATGCTACCCATAAGATGGGCTTGTTGGGATTATTCCTCCCCATCTGGCCAATGGGTTGAGATGATGAATTGGGCATGTTTTATGCTTACCTTGCAAGGTAAGTGTGTACCTATCTTAAGTTCCTAAGGTTATGTATGATCCTTTCCTTGTAGGGTAAGTTTTTAAATCCTTGCAAGGTTGTGGATGCAGGTGTTCTACCACTGACTCTTAAGGGTTATGTTGGGAAGATCAACATATCATTCCCATGTAGTAGAATTGGAAACATGTTAGTAGATGATTCTTGGGTAGTAGAAATGGTTCCCCATTGGCATATCATTCCGAAGTAGTAGAATTTGCTCCCCATTGGCAGATAATTCCTAGGTGGTAGCTTTGGCTTCCCACTGGAAGGTGATTCCTAGGTAGTAGCATTGGATCCCCATTAGTAGAAGATTCCTAGGTAGTAGCATTGGATCCCCATTGATAGATAATTCCTAGGTAGTAGTATTAGCTCCTTGCTAGTAGATGATTCCCAGGTGGTAGCATTATCTCCCCGCTGGTAGATGATTCCTAGGTGGTAGCATTGACTCCCCGCTGGTAGTGATTCTAGGTGGTAGCAGTGGCTCCCCGATGGATAGGGTGTGGTGGCTTGAGATCCCCTATGATGTCATGTTTCTCCTCTATTAGATCGAGATTGTTTTGCTAATGATCAAAGGAAACTAAGACAAGATGTGATGATATGGATGTTTTGATGATATAGTTAAGATGGAAGTCATCAAACTTGATTGAAAGATAGGGTTTGAGGATTGATCTCCCCTACAATTGATAGTGAATTCTTCATCTTCTATAACATGATATATAATGATAATGCAATTTCCTACCTCTTTATATTGTGTCATGACATCTAAGATGAGATTGTTCCGAGAGGGAGTAGAGGTGAGATGAGACTATGTATACAGATGGAAATTTATACCTAACTGAGAGGGAGTGTTAAATTTGATAGCCAAGGAGAATTTCCCTAATAAATAAATATTAATTAATTCCTTTTGGGATCAAAACAAATTGTTATTAGTCATGTCATCTTCAATTATTGGAGGGAAAATTGTTTGAATTAAAATTCAAATTCCTAAAATTGTTAAGTCGGATCTTCCCTCATAGAAACAACTATATATATATCTTATGAGATTCATATTTAATACATAATTCGATGGATTTTATGATTTTGAGATTTCAGGTGTCACTTCTGGGTTTCACAAAGGATTATGGTATATGACAAGTCTACTCTCGCTCTCCCTAAATCAACATCTCTTGCTCTTCCTCTTGCTCTTCCTATAGGACTTCCACTCAGGACCATGCTATAGGTCTATATATTTGCATTCTGTCTCTCTCTCATTTATCTCTAATTTACATAGTAGTCTTTGCTCTTTGCCTCACCATATTCACACTAGTTTCTCACTCTCTATCATATGTTCTCACTTTTTGTCCCACACTCTCTTCTCTCTGCATGAAAATGATGTAACTAAATTTCTCTCTATTAATATCGCACAATTTATATATGGCATATTTGCATCCTTTGGCATTGATACTCAACAAATTATCACATATAGCCTTGACACAAGGCAAAATCTCTAAAATATACATAGTCTCAACAGTGTATGCTTATGATCTCGCTCCGTAATCTATAATCACCAGCATATGAGGAATAATTTAGATATTCCTTGCACCTAAATAACATCATTATACAATTGGTATAACACCTCCTAGTGGAATTTATACATCTATTCAATGGACATTTCTCAGTCATAACATTGGATCTTGGCATTGTCTCACATAACATGGTTTGGTATGCACACAATTCAACATGCTATATATTTGACACTAACTCACATGGTTCCTCTACATTACATACAATTATATATGTCTAGTTCCTCTACATTTACATGTATGGTTCTATGTGGTTATAATACAATTCTTTTTAGTTATATGTATATAATAAATCAATATTGGTAAGGCATCTCAAGCAACATAGGTATATTCCATAATCTTGACAATTATGACAACATGATCATGACACTAGTAATAATATTATCATGACATAATTGACAACATAAGCATGAAATAAATGAAAGTATTGATATGACAATGGTAACATTGTCTCTATGGTCGATGTAAGTTATGATAACTATTTAGTTCAAAAATGAAATTATGAACTGATTTAGGTTTAACTCAAGGAGATCTGATATGTATATCATGATGATGTACTTTGTATATGAGCTAATCAATTTATGCAACATAATAGAAGAAGAAGAAGAATTATAGGTTTTCTGCTAGTAGGTTTTTTCCTTAGTCTCTAACCAATCTGGTGTCTCTATATTTGCATTATTTTCTTCTATGGTTCATTTATGTTCCACTACATGATTGACGTCATTGTTCTTTCTATATAATTTCTATTTTGCTATGATGTTTAAATTATATGGGGTGAATATGATATAAATGATGAATTGCAATATTTAAAGCAAAGAACAATCAAGACCTATGATAAATTAACAATAATGAAAATGAGATTTTTATAATATTATATCATATGATATAATAAAAAGATATTGACGATGTGTTGTTGTTTTGATGTTATAGTAGTTGAAAATGCAATATTTACTTTTGGATATGATAGAAATGATAAAAATTAATGCAGTTATAAATTATATAGATACTAGCCTAGCCATATAAATTGAATGGTTGTTAAATGTGGTTAGGCATCTAAACAATTACTTCATGATAAATCTTATATTGTTGAAATTATAAGTCATAAAAATAAACTAAATTATAACTTTATTTTCGATTATTATTATTGTTAATTATAAAAATAAATAATATATAAGCTAATCATACATACATTTAAAAAACATGTAATAACATTTTTAACTATGGGGATTAATCTACACTTTACCATGAAGATTGTTAATTTGTAAATAGGCTTTGTTACAATACCATGGACCAATAAAGGTAGATGGAAATTAAGGAAAATAAAATAGGAGAGGTAGGAGGAGGTTAATGACATATAAATGTTATATAATGATGATGGCTTTGTTATAATGTGATTTAATATGATATAATATAAATATATTGACAATGTATTGTTGTTTTGATGTTATAGTGGTTTGAGATACAATATTTACTCTAGGATATGATAGAAGTGATAAAAAGCAATCCAATTAAAAATTGGATAGATACTTATGTACCGATATAAATTAAATGGATAGTAAATGTGAAGAAGCATCAAAACATTTACTTCATGATACATCTCACTTTGTTAAAATTAAAAAAATTCATAAAAATAAACCAAATTATAACTTTATTTTAAATTATTATTATTAATAATTATAAAAGTAATTAATATATAAGTCAAACATACGTACATTTAAAAAAATCCTTGGAAAAATAAACATTTAAAAGATATGTAATAACATTATTAATGAGCCCTAAGGGTTAGCTCAATTGGTTGAGTCCCCTTCATTAAAGTACATTTGGTATGGAAAGGCCATTGGTGAATTCTCATGAAACTTTGGCTTTGTGGTTGAGCCAATAGGAAGTGATCCCTTCTGGTGGATTTCCTAGAAAAAATATTTCATGGATATAATAGCATTCTTAACTATGGATATTAATCCCCACTTTAGCATGGGGATTCTTAATTTGTAAAACATTTTGTTACAATACCATGGGCTAATACCATTACTTATTGTGTCGAGAGGTTCTCTCCAACCTAGTATGTAAGAGATGTTGTAATGTCCTATCATGTAAACATTTTGACTAGATCAAATGACATAAAATAAATTAAAAATAAATTTAAATTTAAAAAAATAAAATTAATAATTAAATTTTATTATTATTATTATTATTAAATAAGGAGCTTTGTATTACAATTGTAAAAATTTACATAGTCAGTGATTGTCAATCTCTGGTCTGCCCAGTGGGAAACCAAATCATAGGTTTAGCTTCAAAGTCTTGAGGTTATGAATACCTCATCTAATGATAACATCTATTAAACAGAAAGATAAATATATTTCTTGATTGAATCAATACATAGACAGAAAATACATAGGCTACTAAGAACTGAAAAAATATGAGATTGCATGGAATCTACTAAGTTGAGTTATCCGATTTGGGGGTCTCCAAGGAAAGGGGTTATTATTTCACTTAATGAGGAGAATGTTGATTTTGTGATCCATTCCATCCAATTTCTCCACTAATTCTAACAATTTATGTACATTCTCCTCTTGAGCATGGTTTTGCTTTGTGAGGAAGCACCCCATAAGATTTTTTTGTGCGAATAAAGGTTAATTTACTGCATGTAACATGAATATCTAGAGCAAGTGGTATTTCCTAAATTAGCAATCCATTCTATGGTCTCATTTTGGACATGTTGGTTAGGAGTGTAGTGACATTTCTAGTGCATGACAACTTCAATTCTTTCATTTTCTTAGAGAACCAACTCAGGGGTGTATTTCTCATATCGATTCATGGATTCCCTGTCCTACCCTTGGGATGGAATTTGATTAGTGGAAGCCATATGGTTTGGGGTCAAAGAAGAGATTAAATGATGACCTATTCCCCTTCCTTAGAAATAGAATCTACAAACTAGAGAAGCCATAGAATGATTCAAACAAGCACAACTCAAGACGAAGGAAACAAAATTGTATTGAGAATATTGATATAAGAAAAATGGAACCTGATATCACTCAATTTTTCCAATACCAAGGGCATTCACATAATCAATGGTATGAGCATACCATTCATTTTAAGGGAATGCAGTGCATTAATTGGAGATGGTGTTGTGATGATGTTGTGTACCATCAATCTCATGGTAAATGACTCCCGTGGTGATAACTTCTTAGGAAGAATGAGCTGAAATGTTCAAATTATGGATAGTGTCCATCACTCTGGTGTAAACCTTGGGTGCCTCCACTGTCCACCATGAGTCTAACTTCTACAACATGGTACCAAGTTGGTACTTTGCATGCTGATGGAACCTATATTACAGATTTTTCCAAACCTTCGAGGTGACTTGCAAGCCATCCATTTTCCCTATGGATTACATGATGCAACATCTATTTTTATGGGCATCTATGATATCAAAGGGGGAGGAGAGGGTTTAATTGATGCACCTACCATGGGGGGATAACTATTGTTTATTAAAATAAAATAAATAAAATAATTTTGTACAATTGACACTACTAAGGGGGGGGGGGGGTGAATAGTGTATTAATGAATCACTTTTTAACCTCTTTTTACTTATCTTTCACATTAACAGATCATTCATCCATTAGCCGAACATTATGCCAAAAAACACGATAAGCATGTAAAACATAGGGGCAATAATACAAATTAATATATAGCCATCAACAACACATAAACATGAAAACCATGAGAGAATCAATGATAAACACATAAAAATAATCACACAAGGGGATACCAGATATTAGGTGTGAAACCCAACTTGGAAAAACCACCACTCTTGTTTTCTTCTTTTACTTCTTTATTATTAATAAAATTGTTCTATACATATGCATGCACTAGCCACCACTAGTGTGCAATCCTCTACTCACAAGAAATGTGAGCCACCACCCACTAGGAAGTCTCTGCTCCCAAAACTATGTAGGCCACCAACTACTGAAGGGCACCACCTTCACTAGTTTTCCAACCACCATTGGAAGGATGCATCTACTTCCTAAGAAATTTCTCCAACCTCCACTAGAAGAAATCCACACCTCCCTTGATAAGCCACGACTCATCTACAAGCCTCTACCTACAATGTTGAAAGCCCCAACCTTCAAATCCACATGGACCTAATTTCATCTATTTTCAAACTGTGGCCCACTACATCTTAATACAGACACTTGTGAGTCTCATTTCATCCATTTTCATACTAGACCCACATTGACAAAAAGTTGAAACACTAAATACATGCCCTCCAACAGAATCTTAACCATAATAAATACATCATCTCAACACAATCAACAACATACATATAAACTACAATACAATGATAAATCTAATATACAATATACCAGACATGAAACCTCCAGCATACACACTCTCAACACAATTCCATCAGTAGAAAACATAGTATGAACATAAAAAATCATCCATGTATCAACAATAGCAACCATACATAATACATACAATAGATTTGCAACCATATAAACTCTCTCTAAATAATAAAGCATGATATTCTCAGCTATGATCCCCTGCATACACAATGTTAGTAATACAAAGGTGCCACCGAAAACATGCTAACATCCTATTCTCCATTGTAACAGTGATATTTTCAATCAAAATCCTTTATAAATCTACATACTTGAGGAAGTGTGCACATAAAATTTTGTGATAAAATTATCTTTCTTCAATGATCTACTATAGCTATGTCTCTCCTCTCACATGTCTCTCAATGTTCTCAATGATCTACAATGAATTACTCTCACAAATGAACCAACCTCTCCAACATGTTGCTTCCTCCTACAAATATAATATCTAAAGTGATCAATCAATAATCACATATAGATATGGAGAGCCAAACACTCCTATTCATACTCTCACATTTTTCACCTATACTTGAACCAACACTAACTTCATTCAATGAGAGATTTATATTTGACTTGATCACCTTTTATAATGAAAAATAACATAAGTTAATTCTATACCATGAAAAACCATGGGAAAATACTCTAGGAAATGCTCATGGTATTTTATGTGCATGCATAGGAACTAAAAAATTCACCTACATGACATCATCACTGGGATAGAACTGATCCCCAGAGATGACCGTAATGGGGATAGTGTGGGATCCCAGTGAGGTTGCTGAGATCCTCGCTATGTGTTATTTACAACCTTGACAAATTTCTCTAACTGAGGGAACATCATCTCCTCTCTACCCAAAACTTTTCCGTTTGCCTTCAATCCTTCTCAAACACCTATAGAACCTCTGCAAACATTAGGCACTCCTTAGTAACATATTATCATGCGTATGATCATCATGGAAAATCCTCCAAGCTTGTTGACATCAATGCCAACACAATTGACTCCATGGTTCACTCCTTAAGTAGACATCCTAGGTTGACATCAATCCCAACACCGTGTGGCCAACAAATAAAATGTATCGTTGGAATTTTTTGACAACCCATGGTTTTTCCAATGGTATTCTTATGTAATGTAGCCTATTTAAAGGCATTAAGAAGATATATATATATATATATATATATATATATATATATATATATATATATATATATATATATATATATATAACCTAAATCTGTATTAACTCTAGATCTATCAAGTGCTAAGAGGGATAAATCTCTTTAGGTACAAAACTTTCCTCAAATTTAGCACTCAAAACAGGCTTGCACCTTGAGAGATTTGATCCCTCTCAGTGCTTGATAAATCTAGAGTTAAGGTGGATTCGGTTGGTTAATACCACATGCCCAAAAAACCGTAACTCATTTCATATGACACTTGTTCATATGACATTTATTTAATTAATCAATTTAATTAAAAGGCCAAAAATGGCATAGCTACTTTGAAAATAAGTCTCAACATTTGATTTGCGTATATTACTAAAAATATTCTAGAATATTCTATGATGGCTAAAACCATGTCATCTATCTATTAATTATTGATTGTTAAATTAAATTTCTAGAAACCCTATTCTAAAATAAACATGTCTATCGACATCATAATTTAAATTTTTTTATACAATTTAAATATTTTTTAATATAATATTTTGATTTCTCTTAAACCCAAGTTTGTTCATAAAAAATATTATAATAAAATAAAATAAAAAAGAAAAAAAACTAAGCACCACAGGGTGCACATTGAAATTTAAAGTATATGAAATAGGTAATGATGTCAATGATTATAATATCAAGCTTCTACCAACTAGGACATTTATAAGATGTTAGTATCTTCACATAATAGGAGAATTAAGTGTGTGAAAAGTCAATCTAGTGATTGTCAGTTTCACAAAATCCTTGGTTTGATGTTATAATAGTTGGAAACACAATATTTACTTTGGGATATGCTAATAGAAATGACAAAAGGTAATGGAACTAAAAAATAGATAGTCATAATTTAATAATATTTGTACAATTTAGATTATTCTTTTCCCTAATATTCCGATAGGATTTGACTTAACAATAACTTAGTTCATGAGAAAATAATATAATAAAATAAAACAATAAAATAAAAAAATAGAGAAAACTAAACACAATATGATGTAAATTGAGATTTAACATATATGAAGTAGGTAATGATGTGAGATTATGATATCAAGCTCTTACCAATTGGGACATTTATAAGATGTTAGTGTCTTGGCATAATCAACGAATCAGGTATGGAAAAGTCAATCTAATTATTGTCAATTTCACAAAATCCTTGCTAACAAACACACTTGTAACCTGTGGTGGTTGCATAAATTGGTGACCCTCTAGTGCGATGGTCTACATAGTGCATAGTGAAATCCATCCAATAAAATTGTATTGGTTATGAATGATAGAATACATTCATTTCTATTAGAAAATCTAAACAAGACCCAACATAGCTTCAATCCCAAAATCATAATTTGTTTTAAGTCTTATATTCACAACTCTAGTCTCTCTTAAGATGAACAAAATACTTACCTAGTTTATCATTTTATTATTAGAAAATATATGAAATACCTAATATAGATTCAATCATGAAATCATAATTTTTTCAACAACTTGTAGTTATAATCCTAGAATTTATCCATAACTAGGTCTTAAGTTCAGAACTCTAGTCTTGATTAAGATAAACGAAAGAGTCACCTAGTTTGTGGATCTCTTAGATTCACTAAAGTTTTACTAAAGCCTTTTACCAGTAATAAATTCAAGAACTTCTTTTTTTCTCATGAATACACTTTTAAGATACGGTATGCTATAGTCTCAAACAAGCTTTCCACATATTAGGAATTCTTTAATACATAATTGGGAATATCATCACTAAATACTTAGTCCAACTATTTAGTCCAATGTTTAGAATCCATTATGTCTATAATTCCAAGGCAAGACACTACAAATTTATTCAATCACAATCATGCTATAATGCAACCAAAATTCCAATACATGATGTGATAATATAGTTTCCAATAGGAATTTTGTAACTTTGATACACATGTTATATCAAAATACCTAATGCTTCACAATGTTCACATTAATAGCCATACTGTCATGGGTTTTCCAACCTATTATTCATAGCATAATCTTGCATATGCCTTATTTATTTATTCGAAGATCATTATTATGATCCTTGTAATTACAATCCACTTTGAGGGAGAAACATCCTTTTACAATAAATACAATGAAGAAGGAAAAATTTGATGATCATAAAACTAGGTATCCTTATATATAGGAGACAAAGGATACAACTATAATAAAATAGGACTATGATGGTTTCTAGTATACATAACGATATAACAATAGAAATGTAATAAATCAATATCTGGGGCTTAATAAGGGGTTTTTGGGTTAACATGGGGCTTATATAGGGTTTAACATTTACCCTCCCCTTCAAATAAGTGTTTTCCTTAACACTTGACTATCTATGGGTGCTTATGCATGAACAAATCATCTTCCCATGTCACTTCTTCCACTAGTAGGTTATTCCATTTGATGAGGTACTCAATAGTTGCTTGATTTCTCAGCTTCTTAGTCCTTGTTTCTAATTTTTTCTAGTTCTACTATTATTTTCCCATCTTCATTAATATCTGGTAGAATAGTTTGCACTAGGATCTTACCACCAATTATATTTTTTAAGAAAGAAACATGAAAGAGTGGATGTAGATGTGAAAATGGAGGCAGTTCCAATTTGTAAGCCTTCCAATTCTCTCGAACACCTTATAAGGCCTATTGTCACTACTACAACACCCTCCAAAATTTCTCTAGATTTAAAATTTGGATCCTACTATCACTGTCGAATCTAGAGTGGCTTTGATCACCAAGTTTTGTTTCATGTTATTCTATGTGTTTCAAGTGTCTCTGAATGGCCTCAAGTGTCATTGCATTTATCAGAACATCTTTTGGTGCATTGCGTAGTCATAGCATCTTTGTTGTCATAAAGCGACACTTTTGGGTCACAGTCGCACACACTACACTCGTTCACGGGGGCTTCACTCAATGAACCTCTGTCATATCATGCACATTCGTGGCATACTAAACAATACCCCTAATTTGACTACATATTGGAAAGTACCTCTAAAATTCACATTATTTAACCCCTACCAATACGAACCCAATAAACCTTCCCAATTTAAAAAACACCTACTTTCACTAGATATTGTAGGTCTCCATTTTCCATCAACATTTTTTACACACATTTATACTTTTTCATTAACTTTGAGCTCCATTTTTTATACTTTCTAATATCAATATCCTTCGCCCCCTAATATATGCTTAATATATTATGTCATTTTTTCATTAATATATATCGCCCAATATGAACCCATGTGGTATGGTATTTCTCCTCTAGTGAAGCCCTCGTGCACTCATTTCACCTAGGGAATGTGTATAAAGTGGCGTTTCGACGTATATTCATCATTGCTAAAGTTTTTCTAAGTTTTATTGATGAGTTTTTATGTGTCACACGTGATTCTATGTCTAAAATAATCTTGTTCGCCTGTTGCCTTATATTCCAAACTTAGACAAATCTATGGTTTCAAAACGAACTCGTTAAGGCCAAGGGTGCATGAGTCCACTCTAAAGCCTTGATTGTGAATCCTTGGTTGTCTTGAACTGCATCATGCACCCTCTAAGGGCACAAGGCACACTCCTTAACCCTCTTCTCCCTTCCTTACTCTGAACTACACTCTCCTAGAGACCAAGTATTCCTTGAGCACACTCCTTCAACTCGGAGAAGTACACCCTCGTTGATCTCATAGGGACACCTTGAAGGCCTTAATATCATCCCTTCAGCCTTCCAAAATGTGTCATGCACCCTTCATACCCTTTGATCATATGAGCACATTTTGAAGGCACGAAGCATTGACCTTCAGCCTCTAGGAGTGCACCTTGGGCCCTCTTGGGCCTCCTGAGTGCATGAGAACACCCTAAAGGCCCGAATCCTTTATCCTTCAGTGTCCTGGAGTGTGCCCTATGCCCTCCATCTCTCCTTTGAGTTCAAACCACACTTAGGAAGCCTGAATCCTTCCCCTTCATCCTTTGTACTTGCGCCTTACGCCATGCCTTGACTGCCTCCCTCTCTTGAGCTCATTAGCACATGCCAACACCCTAAAGCCTTCCCTCTTCATCCCTTTAGCCTTTCATAGTGCGCACATGCGCCCTGAAGCCCCTTTTGTTCCTCTTCAGTGTACTGAAAAGGCAAGAACAAAAAATACATGAAACATGGTAATATAGCATATTTTTAGGCTGATGGTTGCTATTCATGAGTGATTTGCAGATACAAGTATTCTAAAAACATCATAGCAAGCACACATGAGGAAGATCAAATAAGGAGAACAAACAAAGGAAGCTCAGAAATAACAGATAACACACATGAATCTTGATGATTAAGGAATCCCAAAGAATGCATTTGATCATCGATCCTTTGGAGGGTAGATGACATCAACGATCGAAGTTGCATGAAGAATGGCGATACAGTTGGAAACCATGTCACACATGAGAAATTCCATGTCATCATTCACTATAAGTCCCACTCATCAAAGATAGTGACATTTCAAGTCTCATCACATGATGATGTGGAAGTCATGATGTATTATTGTAAGGAAAAATAAGTGGAATACCAAGAGTCATGTCTAAACTAAAGAGTCATTGAAGTTCAATGTAATACCAAAATTCATATTTAATTCCAAAAGGTTAATTCAAAAAGGTTGTAGAAGTCCAAAGGTCACTAGAAGTTGGAAATTGAAGAGTCATGAGGATGTGAAAGGTCATTCCTAAAGTTATAAATAAATCCTCATTTCCCATGTAAAGGATTTTTCACCTTGGATTCTCCCACAAGGCATTAGAGAGATAGAGTTAGTACTTTTGGGGAAATATTAGTGGCTCTAACGCTCCACTATTGGAGCTAATGGTGTTCATTGTATTTATGTATCTTTGTACTTTTTTCTTAATATTGAATCTTTCCAGGCCATCACATTTTCACATATGGATTGTGAATGTTTCTAATAATATTCTTTGAATGTTTATGTGTCATGTTTGATTTCATTAGTATTAGAGTAATTGAATTATTTTGGTGACTTCGGAACTTCTTGCTGGAAATGTGTTGTTATGTTTATAATGGCTGTTGCATCCTTATGAACTATTTAGCTTGATGTAAGATGAGCCTTTCTCTTTTATGTTTGTATCCATTAGGGTATTACTATTGAGGGTCACTTCATTTTCCCCTCTGTAGTAAGAGTACCTTGATACATCTGTAATTGAATATTCACAAGGCGCACTAGATTGCTCATTCAAAAGGACATTTACACTTATCTTTCGTACTAACAGCTAAAGCCAAGGCATATCTTTAAGTAAATGACAATTGGGTTTTATTTTGGATGGGAATCCTACACCAAATGGTGTGAGGTCTAATTGGGAACTTATATTGGGGAGATCCCCTATAAGTTGGTTGTATCTAGTTCCACCAACATTCTAGCTCTAGAAGGGGGGGGGTTTCCAGTTTTTTATGACTGATAACTCCACACACCTAAATCATTCTTCTTTTAGACAAGGTAGAAACATTTCGAGCACCATTCCAACTCTGATTCCTGGAGTAGGAGGATCTTCTCAACCTAGCCCCGAATCGAATTTTGAGGTAACCTATGAGGAGATACAGGAAATTTGACCTATAAATCGTCAGTATGCAAAGGATATCGGATTAATTCCTGGAGCATAAAATATTCCTCATTTTCCAAAGAAGAAATAAACAACTAGTACCAACATATTAGTTTCTATAGTGGAAGACTTGGTCTTTTCCACTCTTGGGGAGTTGGAAAAATCTGCAGACGACACAATTGTTCTTTCTGATGATCTCTTTCACATATTAGACGATGAATATTCCTCATATTCTAATAAGAAGGAAGAACATAGGGATGAGAACATGGCCAACCAAGATTTGGATTGGATGGCCCAAGGGCCTCTTTCTCTTCTAGGCAATTTACATAAAATGCCAAGACATATAGAAAAACTACTTTCAAAGTATGATCTAGGTAAGAAGACGAAGGCATACTATCACCTCGATTAATTTTACATGCATATACAAATGTTTGATGTGAGGTATGATGATGTTTCTTGCAGGTTTTTCCCTTATACATTAGAAGGCAAAGCAGTGACATGGTACCACAGTTTGCCCATTAATGCAATCCACAGTTGGAAGGAGTTTAAAAAGTTATTTTTCGAGATGTTTGCTAATGACAAGACTCCCAGAATGTTACTTAAGGAGCTTCGAAGCATCAAAATGGGGGAAAGATATAAAGTGAAAGATTTGAGCTTCCCCAGGCATGCAATCCCATAATTCAGTCACTATTTATTATTACACAGCTTCCCTTCCCACCAACATTTCCCAATTTTTGAAAATAGTCGTAAATGTTATATTGACATTAAATTTTGTGGAAGCAATCATCATTGAGGAGGACTTGCGCACGATTGGAGTTATTATGAATGATGACGAATCAAAAGACTCCAAATAAACTAGTAGGAAGTCACAACCTTATTCTAGTAATACTAAAGAAAAGGAATCATCATACATATTAAGCTTGACCAAGATAGTAAAGACACTCAACAATGAAATATTAGAGCTAAAGAAGAGTTTAAGCGAGACTTCCACTAGCAGCGAGCCTCCTAATTCCTTCCCTTTTCGAATGAGTATTAGTAACAACAACAAATAGCCCACCAAGTTTACACAGAGCTAAAATATTGTGATGAATATAGAAATTATTGACATGGATAATTATTATTATTTCCATCAGGAACATCATTCATAGAAGACATGCCCTCAATGGAACCACAACATGAACACTCTGGCTGCACACGTTGTGGATATTCTATTAGCAGATGAGCAGTTAGAATGAACAGAAGAAATAGAAGAACTTGTGGTGGTCGAAGAAAGCAAAAGTGTTAGATATGTAGTGAATTCATATCATTTTATCTACAATGATGACAAGAAGAACGCTGAAGAACTAACACATAATGAGCCCCCCCTCAAAAGCAAAATGGTTGATACAGTTTAACGAGCAAAGGGCCCATCTCAAAACAATGATTAACAAAACATAAAGTAAAAGATAATTTTCTAAGAAGAACCTCACCACATGTCAATTCTGGTCAAAATGCACAAAGTAAGTTTGGAGATGCAACTAAGTCCAAGAACACTTCCCCCAATAATAAAGGTAATTCCAACACTCTAGAAGTGTTGAATAAAGCCGCTCCTCTAGGCACTTCAGTATTTCCTGCTATAGGTGAAATGATTGCTTATAACATAGTCGAAGATATGAATAAAATGTGAGTCAACATTTCTATCTATGAGCTCGCAAAAATTGCAAACCAACTTGAACTTATTGTCTAGGCATTTGCACAACCTTCAACAGGTGATACGACTGCCTCTTCTCAAAAGGTGTCACGTAAATCTTTCGGTTCCCTTGAATTTGTAGTGAATGATTTAACATTAGAAGTTAACACACCCTTAGTTCTTATTAACATTTGAAATTTTCAATTATAATGTCCATAATTGTTTACTCAACTTTGGTGAATCTCTAAATCTAATACCATTATCTGTAGCTAAGATAATAAATGAAAAATGGGAGAAACATTATGCACAAATTATTTAGATAGATAAGTATCTTGTCCAGACTATTGGTGAGATTAAGAATGTTTGTATCAGATTATCAGAAGACAATCAAGTTCACTAATGTATAAATATTGTAATCGTGGACATACTAGAAGCCTATGGTGTGTTTCTTAGTAGAGACTGGTCTAGCAAATTGCAAGGTTATTTTGCAAGAGACTGGTCATATTTTTGGCTTACATATAAGGGTAGGAATAATCATATTTGAGTGAACACTAAGACATACATGAAACACATTGTGACACCACTTGAGGGACATAACAAGCCACTTGATTTTGTTGATCTAAATTTTGGGAATTGTTTCCTTGAGACCATCCTCAATTTCTATCAAGAATAGCCATTGCCTATTCCACAAGATACACAACTCGAGCGACTTCCTTGTTCTCCAGCTAGTTTAAATGAAACATGTAATATAGATGTACATAATACTAGTAATAGTAGTATAGGAAGTAGATTAGTAACTCATGATATTTGGACTTTATATTTTGATGGTTCAAAGATGCCATATGGTCCAGGAGCTGGTTGTTTTCCTACAGACCCATGCAATAAGAAGCATATCATTTCATGCTTTATGGAGTTTGAGTGTACCAATAATACTACCAAATATGAAGCCCTCATATTCAGATCAAAGAAAGCTATTGACCTAAAGGTATACTTTCATAAGGTAATTGGAAACTCAGATGTGGTCACTCATCAGGAACGAGATACTATACACTTTGTTTCACCACATATTAAAAACTACCAGTAGGAGGTATGGAATTTGATCAGTCATTTCAAAGCTTTCAATATTGTTTATGTTCCTAGATTTACAAATTCTACAATAGATGCATTAGCAAATGTAACCACTAGGATGTCGCCATTGAAAAATGGTTTTTCTATTGAAATTATATATAAACCATTTGTACCATACAATGTCACTAACATGTTTTCAATGATGATGAACAAATGCTCCACTTTATGGCTAATGTTGACCTATTCAAAGATAATACCATAAAGGAGGATGAGCATAATCAGGCTCTGCAAGAGGTGTCTAATGCAATGAAAGGAAACACTATGCCAAAAGGCGCGGTATCCTTAGAGAAGTTATATGACCTGAAAAAATGATTTAAAGGGCCAACCAACACAAAGAGTCTGAGTTAAAAGTTAGCATTTGAACAAGTTAATTTGGGAACTCCCGAATGTGAACCTCAATACTTTTTGTTCTCCACAATAATCACAGGAGTTTATCAACTTTTTCAAATAGTACCAAGATGTGTTCACATGGACATACAATGATTTAAAGACTTATGACTCTCTTATTATCTAGAACATCATCCCTATAAAAGAAGGGGTGAAATCATTCCAATAGAAACTATGAAAAGTTCAAGCAACACTCGAACCCCTTATATAGAAGGAATTGATAAAGTCGTTCGATGCTCAGATCATATTTTATGTCAAAAATTCCATGCGGGTTTCCAATATGGTCCTAGTAAGAAAGAATTCCAGAGAGATAAGATTATGTGTAGATTTCCTTAACCTTAATCAGGCTTTTGATAAAGATAACTATCCAGTTCCATCCATGGAGTAGATATTCTAGACAATATCCGAGTTTGAAATGTTTTCGCTACTAAGTGGTTTCTCCGATTATAATCAAGTGCTAGTAACAAAACTAGACATACTAAAACTACCTTTTGAAAAAAACGGGGGCCATTCAATTTCAAGAGGATGGCATTTAGGCTTATAAAAATAGGCACGAATTTCCAAAGGACAATGGACATCACCTTTCATGGCCTGATAGATCAGATAATTGTTGTTTATTTCGAAGATTTTATTATGTTCTCCAAGAAAATATTAGATCACTTGCATCATCTGAAATTTATTTTTGAGTGGTGTCGAAAGTATGGGATTTATCCTAATCCCAAGAAGAGAGTCTTTGGTGAGTCCAAAGGGATTCTACTGGGGTAAATCATTGCAAATAACATAATTTAGATTGATCCCGAGAGGGTCAAATCCATAATGTAAATCCCATTCCTAGTGAATAAGAAAACTATGCAGTCTTTCTTAGGGAAAATTAATTTCATGAGAAAATTCATGTTCGATTATGCTCATATAGTCAAGTACATATAGGAGATGATCAAGAAATATGTAATATACAAATGGGATAAATGGGAAAAGGATGCTTTAGCTTATATTAAGCGGGATATTTCCCATGCACCCATTTTTTTCAGTCCAGATTATGGAAAATATTTCCTTCTCTATATGTTTTCTTTGGATTTGTCGATTGTGGTTGTGTTGATTGAGAAAGATATTGAAGGAAATGAGTAAAATATCTCTTTTATGAGCACTAGTTGATAAGGGTCAGAATTAAATTATCCTTCCATTGATAAACAAGCATATGATATATACAAGGAAATTAAATATTTCAGGCCCTATCTATTAAAATCTCACACAATCATATTTGTGCCTCATCAAGAAGTAAGGTCATTGTTCATGCAATAAGAGATGGGTGAGAAGAGGGCTAACTGGATGACCTATTTTCAAGAATATGACCTGGAATTCAAACCACTTCATACCATAAAAGGTCATGGTCTATGTAATCTATCTTTTGAAGCAAGTGATTCTCCTGAACAAGATATTTCAAGATGGGAGTAGGAGATCGAAATGTATAAAATTGAATATGTTCCTCATTCCATGTCTACAATTTCATGGTATTCAGATCTATGACAATTTCTAGAGAATGGAACGTTTGCCTCACACTTATCAAATAAACATAAGAGGGTCATTTGTTTAATAGCTCTATCTTACTGATTGGTTCATGGAGTGCTTTTCTGGAAGCACCAAAATGGTGTCCTACTGAGATGCCTTAAGCCACATGATACAAAGAAGGTACTAAAATATTTACACGATGGGCCAACAGGTGGCCATTATGCGAGAAACACTAATAACATAAGGTTATTAGGTATGGATATTATTGGCCCACTCTATTTAAGGATTCCCATGCTTATGTCCACAAGTGCCAAGCATGCCAGAGATGCGCCATCTGTGATCAAAGGTCAGTCATCCCACTACTACCAGTAGCAGTTTAAGAATCATTCCAACAGTGGGGCCTTGAAGTTATTAGAGATATTTTTCCTCATTATTCGAAGAAACACTGATATATCCTAACAACAAGATATTACTGCAGTAGGTTACCAAAAGCAGTTCCCCTCAGATAAGTAAATGACCAGAAATTCATTCACTTGTTACAAAAAAATATTATAACTAGGTTTAACATTCCTACGTCACTTGTCTTTGATAATGCGATTTACTTTTCATCGTTGAAAATTTATGAATTCAAATTGGAAAATGGAATTATATTGAAACATGCATCCAATTATTATGCACAGGGAAATGGTTTGGCTGAATCCACGAATAAGAATATTATCCACATAATCAAGAAGGCCATATTCTTTGAACAGAGGAACTAGCATAAATATTTTAATAATTCTCTTTGGGAAGACCATGTAACTCCAAATCCTTCCCTGAGAACCTTTCCATACTTCTTGGTTTATGGTAAAGAAGCTATCATTCCTCTAAACCTGTATCATTTGGCCTTGTAACTCTCTAAAGAGTCACAAGGTATACCTTTCCTTCTAGTTCAAAGCAGGATAGGTATGTTACTCAAACTCAAGGAAGAGAGGTGCAAGGCTAAAGAATGATTTTTTGTACATGAGAAATGTGTAAAGAATTGGTTTGATATGAAGTATACAGGGGCGAAGAGATTTGATGTGGGTGACCTGGTACTGAAGTGGGACAAACCCCGCGAAGAAAAGGAGAAACTCACAAAGTTCCAGCCTTTGTTGATTGGACCATTTACTGTTGATGAAAATCTTAGCCACAATTCTTTCAAGATGAAATCATTAGATGGAAAGATTGACCCCCTTCCTGTCAATGGCCAAGATTTAAAGCATTACCTTCAATGGCAACTACAATCTGCACTTCCTATATAGTTTCTTTGTTTCTCTTTATTTTTTGTTTGTTTTTTATCTGTTATGTAAGTTATGTCTTGTCATGTCTTGTTGGCTATTAAGTGTATATAAATAAGACCCTTATGTAAAGTGCATGTCTCAAAAGGCTTTGTAGTGTAATAAAAGATAAATGTGAAAAAAAAATGCTTGGTTTTATGTTGTTCTCCTTCTTTATTTGGGAAAATGTCATAGGTTGATCTAACTCCCAATGGAAAATATGATTCGTCCAATAGGAGAACCTTGAGGGAGCCTACTAGATCCATGCCTATGTTGGTATCTAAACTGTTCAACTTGGTGTAAATCTACTTGTGTGTTAATGCTTGTCCAATCTAGTAGAGAAGGGATAAACTTAAATCTAAAGTGAACAAACCAATATCATAGGTATTAAAAATACTTCTCTGAAGGGGAAACCTCCTTTTCTCTCAATAATTCGGGACCCCTCTTTTGTCCATTGAAAAAAAAGGTGCCAATGCATATTCATATTAAAATAAATAAATAAAGGGTGAAAGAAGAGAAAGGCTTCCTACGCAGGGAGGTGAAGCAAGCGACTTCACTGGGGTACTGTCCTAACTCAATGGAAACAAGGCAACATTTTTTCTCTTGAAGTGACTCCGTAGGGGTATTATCGATGCTTGATGGTAGCAAAGAAACATGAGAGATGGAAAATCATACATTGATACATCATAAATTCATCACAGACATTACAGTTTCCTCTATTGAAACAATTTTGATATGGTGTATCTTCTGTGTGTGTTTCGAACATGTAGAGAAAAGTGAGATGCTATGTATAAAACCTGGTCAAAAAGAGGAAATGGAGGAAATCAATACTTCTTGAAGTTATTACCCTTAGCCAAAAACTATTCCCGAACAAAGAATTTTAAGTTCGCCTAGTGTGTCACCAAGTTTTGTTGTTGCTACAACACCCTCCAAATTTTTTCTACATTTCAATTTTGGAGCCTACTATGAATGTCAAATATAGAGTTGATTTGTAACCAAGTGTCATTTCATGTTATTCTATGTGTTTCAAGTGTCTTTGAATGTATCAAGTCTCATCTCATTGATCATAACATATTTTGTGTGTTGCGCAGTCATAACATGTTTGTTGTCGTAAAGAGACACTTTTGGGTCGCAGTGGCACACACTACACTCGTTGCACTTGGGGAATGTGTATAAAGTGGATTTTTTTATGTATATTCATCATTTATTAATTTTTTCTAAGTTTTCTTAATGATTTGTTATGTTTAACACATGATTTTATGTCTAAACTCATCATGTTCACCCCTCGCCTCATATTCCAAACTTAGACAAATATTTGGTTTCAAAGTGAACTCATTAAGGCCAAGAGAGAATGAGCGCACTCTGAAGACTTGATGGAGAATCCTCATTGTTTGGAAGTGTGCCATGAACCCTCTAAGGGCACAAAGCACTCTCCTTAACTGTCTTCCCCCTTCCTTACTCTGAACTGTGCCCTCCTAGAGACCAAGTCTTCCTTGAGCACACTCCTTCGAATGAAAGAAGTGCACCCTCGTTGAGCACATAGGGACACCCTAAAGGCCTTAAGCTCCTCCCTTAATCCTTCCCCAATGTTCCATACTCCCTCCAGACCCTTTGAGTGAATGAATGCACTCTGAAGGCATGAAGCATCAGTCTTCATTCTTCAAGAGCACGCCCTAGGCCCTCCTGGTCCTCCTAAGCACATGAGCGCACCTGGAAGTCCCTTCACACTTCAGCCTTCAAGAGTGATTCTTGCACCCTCCATCTCTAACTTGAGAACACAACATACTTGGGAATCCTGAATACTTCCCCTCCATGCTTTTGACTTGCACCGTGCACCCTGCCTTCACTGCCTCCCTCTCTTGAGCACATGAGCACATGTTGAAGCCTCAAAGCCTTCCCTCTTCAACCCTTCAGCCTTTAAAAGTGTGCCCATGAGCCCAGAAGCCCATATTGTCCGTCTGTAGTGCAAAAAAAATGCATGAATAGAAAATATTCATGAGAGATGGTATAATAGGATATTTTCAGGCTTGCGGTCTCTCATCATGAGTGGTTTGCAGATACTAGTATTATAGAAACATCATGGAAATAACACAAGAGGAAGCTTGGGAAAGTTTAACAAATAAAGGGAGCTTGGAAAGAAAAAATAAAACGCTTGAATCCTTCTGATCAAATCACCCCAAAGAACCCATTTTATAGGAGACCCTTTGGAGTGTAGAGGACATCAACGATCGAATCTGCATGAAGAATGAATATACAGTTGGCAACCACATCATCACTGGAGAAATTTCATATCATTAGTCACTATTTGTTTGAGTCGTCAACGATAATGACATGTCAAGTCTCATAATATGACGATGTGGAAGTAATGATGTTCTATTGTAATAATTCTAAGGAAAAATAAGTGGAATATCAAGAGTCTTGTATGAACTAAAGAGTCATGGAAGTCCAAAAGACACATAATACCAAAAGTGATATGTAATCCCAAAATTCATTTGAAATTCCAAAGGTTCTAGAAGTCCAAAGGTCACTAGAAGTTGGAAATTCAAGAGTCATGAGGATGTGAAAGGTCATTCCTCAAGTTATAAACACATCCTCTTTTCTCATGAAAATGACTTTTACCCTTGGCTTCTCCCACTAGGAATTACAGAGATAGTGTTAGTACTTTTGGAGAGCAATTTGTGGCTCTAATGTTCCAGTGGTGTACATTTTATTTATGTATCTTGGGACTTTTGCTTAATATTATAGCCTTCTAGGCCAAACAATTTTCACAGATGTATTGTGAATGTTACTAAGACTATTCATTGAATGTTTATGATTCATATTTGCTTTCATTAGTACTAGAGTAATTGAACTATTTTGTGTTGGGAAAAATACTGAGAGGGTGGGTGAATCAATATTTTTAAAGAAACTCACAATAATAATTTTCTTTTCTGAAATATGTATGTGAATTTATTGAACCCAACTCACGTATGTACGTGACTGTTGTAAAATAAACTAGCGTATACTTAGTAAACTTGTAAAAAAACTAATTCTTTATCTGTTAAACTTAAACCATAATGTAAGAGATTTAACAAGCATTTGATAAGAAGTCAGCAGGTGAAATAAGAACATAATAAAGTATCACACATAAGAAACACACATGAACACCAGGATTTAAGGTGGAAACCCGATGTGGGAGAAAACCACCATTGTTATCATCTCAGTATTCAAACTTATTAATATCAAAAACTTCTTACATTCTTGTATTGGTGCAAACTCATGATGGTATGCAGGCACCCACTTTCTGAAGGCTACAACCTTCACTCATTCTCCAGCTCCTATTGGAAGGAAGTTCCAACCCCCTAATATGATTACTAACTACTAATGGAAGGAAGCTTCGACTTCCTCACTAAAGGATCCAACCCTCAATAACATCCATGGACCATGTTTCATCAATTTTCACATTGGATCACAACTTGTAAATCAACTGAAGAAAACACCTACTTAATTCAAACAAAATAGTGAGATCACTGTAACTAGGACACATAATTGAACTCAGAATACTGCATCAACACACAGAATCAACTGTAACCCTGATCATTCATATGCCAACATGTATACGCTACTTCAATTAAGGAAACCCGCATGTATACATGCTTTTCTCTAGAGAAACCTACGTATATATCTCAATATACTAGAAACTTGTAATTTTGAATTAGACATAAAGTTGATCAGAGTTTTTCTAAAATATTCTATTAGCTTACAAAACCCTCATACATTCAGCAACCTCAATAATATTTTCAACCAATCAACATGTAACTAAATTCAAATTCATCACTTAATCAGTTCTACTTCAGACATTATCACTCAAACCTAATCAACATGAGGACATCATTGTTAGACAATAGATATAAAACAACACTGATCAGGTTGATCAATCATTTATTAATAGAAACCCTTCCTTTATGTAAGTGACTTTGAAGAAATGAACCCGCGTGTATACGGGACTTCACCAAGACCAACCTGCATACATATCTACAAATTTTGACCTAAAATTGCACAACTCTTCAAAAATTCAGAAATACCAAGTTCATAATATTCAGAGATAAAGACACGCATCAATACTTAGATCTAGTCAATCCATGAGCAAATCATACAATGGAAAGTCATTTCAGGTCTCATGATCCTGATCCATCTCATTGTATTCATCGGTGCATAATTATTTTAGATCTATGTGTCAACTATGGCCCTTAGAATACAAATATACTTCAAGTTGAAGTATTCATCAAAAACCCTTTCACATTCACACTTAGCACTTTGATCTTCACCTCCTTATATAGTTAGAGCCTTAACCAATACCTTGAGTTAAAACTACACTAGTGTCGGTGGTTATCTTGGACAAGATTAATTAACCATTACTGCACTCAATATTATTGGCTAATACCATGTTAAGGTCCCTTGGTATTCTTAAATTAGCGCGCCAACATGTATTGAACTTTGATTCTTTGTACCTGCATGTATACATGACTTGGCCTTGACGAACCCACGTATATATCTTCAAATATTCACCTTATCAAACTTTTGATTCTGATCTGTAAACCTTTGTCCCATCATTCTGTTATTCTGTTCCATCACTCTGTCACCTCTGAGCTGACCTGTGGATTCATCTAGTTACCATATACTTTTTCTGTTACAAGTGAGTTTCCATCAAAGACAACACATGTGCCATAATGCCAACATTTTGGTGACTTCGATGTTTCTTGTTGGAAATTTGTTGTTATGTTTATAATGATCGTCACATCCTTGTGAACTATTTAACTTTGTTGACACCTAATAATAGGGATTGGGTGAAAAAATGTAGTTAGTGTAAATAAATAATAGAGAAAATGGAGAGTCATCGGGAGATGAACTGAACAGTCACTCCCTCTTGCATATAATAATGAACAACCTAAATGAATAATACAATTACATTTGAGGAGTTATCTCCTAGTCTGACTTGGTATCAGAGCAAGTGCCATTTCTGGCTTCCCTCTCTGATTTGTAACTCCTCTCTAGCAACTGCTACCCCTCTCTGGAAACTGCTGCAGACATTTGACTAGTTGTGTGAGGAAACTGCTGCAGAAGTTCAGCTGGTTATGTGAGGCAACTACTCCACAAGCACAATTGAGGTATCACTCTCTTGGTTTCATAGTGTTAAACACGGGTGCGATGAATGAAATTCTCTTATGACTGTGTATCGACATTCTGGACCTTAATCAGATATTTTTCTCTGTTTATACATTTATTTATAAATCACAGTCAATTAGTGTTAAGAGTTCATACTGAGGTTAAGCGCTAAACCTTTCCTTAAGCGTCTTTATTAAAATATGAATTAAGCATGTGGGTGGTATTGATAAGTGTAAGATGTATCTCGCGCACCCTAAAGGATGTAAGTGGTATTCCTAAAATTCACATGATTAACCTTAGCGGTTGACACGTAGCACAGGAAAACCACTTTTCTCACGCGATCTCGACTTTTTATGCATCGTGCAAGATTTCACGTGAGATTACGCGATATCCATTGGATCAAGCGGGATTGATCGATAGTGGAGATCAGCCAAGCTAGTTGGCGAGCGAGTGACGCGATAGTCATTTGATTAGATGGGTCAGATATGATGGTGATCATGTTGGAAGATGCATGTGAGTTAATTTAAATTTCGGACGCGATAAGGTTTTATATAACGGGATTAAAACCTTGTTGAGTTCCAGCCATCAAGACCATTCGTTGGTTGATTGATCGGACGCATATCGCTTCCGAAAGTGCGCACAAGTTAACATTAGAAATGGACATGATAAGGTTATGAAATGGGGGTTTAATTCCTTTTGGTTCCATTATGAGATTACACAATAGTCGTTCAATTGGACGGGTCCCATCGACGGTGGAGATCGTCTGGGTTAGTTGGTAAGCAGACGACAAGATATCCGTTGGATTTGGAGAAGTGAGATCAATGGTGCAGATTGAAGCGTTTGATAAAAGGAGAATTCAACGAGGGACCGACAGTGATTGGTCAGATAAGTGGGACCCTCAGGGGGAAAATCCACGTATAGAACCAGATTTAAGCACAGCTGATTGGTTACAAAGCTAACCAGTAGTCAAATGACAGACTACCACCTCATTTTCGTCAACCTCCTACGTCATTTTTAAAATGCACTCATTGATATCTATTGTGGGAGTGGTTCTCCTCGGGAAGGAGAACTATCCTGAGTGGTCTCGGAAAATCAAACACACTCTCATTTATAATTAGTTGTGGAAAGGAGTCTGTATTGGAGACGAAGACAAAGAGCCAAAACATCCTACCTCAAACAAGGAATTCAACATTTGGGAAAATAAGAACAGCAAGGCTTATGCATTGATTGTAACATCAGTAAATGAAGAGGTGAGTCACCATATTTCACCATTTTCAAATGCTTTCAAAGCCTTACAAAAATTGAAGGAACTCTATGACTCAAACTCTGCACTTGAATTTGTTCAACTCATGATTAAATTGTTCACCCTTGAATTACAAAATGATGATCCTCTTGCTCTTGCATCAGAAGTAAAATCTGTTATGCATGATATCAAAGTCACTAATGTTGAACTGGACATTCCTCAGATAGCTTTTCTCAAGGCACTTCATCCCACTTACTCAAATTATCTTGACTCATTGCAAGCAAATGGAAAACTCAAAGATATTACCTTTGACTCCCATGTGAAAAAAATTGCTGAAAGAGAGAAAGATTTTGGGAAGAAGAAATCTCCTCAGTATTCTAAAGAGGTTGTATGCCTTGCACATAGAGAGAAGAATCTTTCTCAATATTCTTCAAGAGGAAGAGGTGGTTAAAGAGGAAGAGTAAGAAATTTCAGAGGCAGGGGGGCACACACTCTCGAGGAGAAAAATCAGATTTGCACTGCATACATTGCAAAAGAGATGGATCACATGATGCATCCACATGCAAGTTGCCTTGGGACAGAATTGAGCATGAAAGAAATCAACCCAAAGGTAAAAATAATGACAAAGAGAAATGTAAAGCACTTGAATCCGCTCACCATGTTATGGCACACTGTAATATTGGAGTAAATGAAGACTAATTTAATGCTTCACTTACTTCTTGGAAAAATGATTGGTTGCTTGATTCAGGAACAACTTGCCACATGAATTTTAGAAAATATTTTTTTGAAGAATTTACTAAAAATGTTAATGGAGCAGTATACTTTGCAGACAAATCAAAACTCAAGCCATCAGGGCTTGGTACAATCAGGCTTAAATTGCCTGGTCATCCATACTTTCTTCTGCATCATGTTTTATATCTCCCACAGCTGTGGAGAAACTTGTTGTTCTTGGTCCACATTCGCCAGCAAGAACACTCCATTCATATGTTTGATGGTAAGCTTGAGGTGATAAAAGCATCAGACCACTCACTTGTCATGACGTGGATAGAAGAAGAAAGGCTTCTCAAGCTGCTGGGTACCTCTGCTCATGCACAAAATTTCTCATACAATTCTCATTATGAAGAATGTACATTTCTATCAAGTTTATTATGGCATACTAGATTTGGACACTTGAACTATGAAAGCCTTCACTTGTTGAAGAAAAATGGTGTTACTGGTTTTCCTACAATTCCTAGGAAACTTAAGCAATGTGATGCTTGCATTCTAGGAAAGCATAGCAAATAGTCTTTTTATGATTCACATTCCAGAGCACATAGAAAACTTGAACTCATTCATTTAGATTTATGTGGTCCAATGCCTATTCCTTCTGCAAATGGAAATAAATATATGATGACATTTATTGATGACTACACTAGAATGTGTTGGGTTTATTTATTGAAGAAAAAATCTGATGCTTTTCAAACATTTAAGAACTTTCATACATGGATTGAAACTGATGCACAATCTCATATTGGCTCTATTCGCACTGATAATGGAAAAGAATACACTTCAAATGAATTTGAAAACTATCTTCGCCAACATGGGATCAAACATCAAACAACTGTGCCTTATAATCCCCAACAGAATAGAGTATCCGAAAGAATGAATAGGACAATCTTAAATATTGTGCGCTCCAGGATGTTTTTCAAAAATTTAAAAATGATGTTTTGGGCTAATGCAGTTCTATGTGCTGTATAAGTAAAGAATAGATGTCCATCTAATGCTATTAGAAACAAGACTCCTTATGAAATGTGGTATGGGCACATTCCTTCGGTAAAGCATCTCAGGGTCTTTGGTTCCACATGTTATGCCTTGATACCAAATGTACATAGAAACAAACTTGGTGCAAGAAGTTGTAAGTGTATCTTCCTGGGGTATTGAAACACCTCCAAATCATACCATGTCTATGATTAAGTCAATAAAAGGTTTGTTGTATCTAGAGATGTAATCTTTCTTGAATCATCCAATGTTGACAATGTTGTTGAGCGGAAACTTGATTGCTTGGATAGATTCACAAATGAAAAATCATTTCAAAGATTGGATAATCAGATTCCACATCTTGAAGGAGGGATTCCTATACTAGATCAACCCGTGGAATCTTCTTCTGAAGCACTCTCTCACCCACATAAAACTCCAACAATGGATGATACTTTGAGTGATGTGAATGATAGAATTGGGAGACTCAATCTTGCTTCAGTCCCAACTCAATTACTGGAGCAGCCTGGACCATATCAAAAAGGTCCCCCAAAGTCGCTGATAAAGACACTTGAAAGTGTTCATCCTCATGAGGTTGGAAAGACAGGAACAAGAAATTCAACCTGACAAAATGGAGGTGATGTAGATGACTGTAATTCACCTGTTGATATGCATGTTTCTTATGATTGTGAATTGAATTTTTCTATAGATTTTAAACCAACTTCCTTCAAAGAAGATGCTTCTCATGATGAATGGCAAGAGGCAATCCAAAATGAGTATGATGCCTTGATAAAGAATGGCACTTGGAAGCTGGTTGATCCTCCATTGGGAACCAAACCAATTGGCTGTAAGGGGTTCTATAAGAACAAGTATAAAGCTGATGGCTCACTTGAAAAGCACAAATCCAGGCTTGTGGTAAAAGCTTTTGCACAGAATGAAGGGGTCAATTATGAGGAGACTTTTGCCCCCACAACAAAATGGACTACCATCAAGACACTCTTTGCCCTAGCAGCTTAGAACGGTTGGAAAGTCCATCAAAGGGATGTAAAAACTACTTTCTTGAATGGAGATCTAAACGAGAATGTTTTTATGTCCTAGCCTGGAGGATTTTCTGTAAAAGGACATGAACATAAATTATGAAAACTTGTGAAATCCTTGTATCACCTCAAACAAGCACCACGAGCTTGGTATGAAAAGCTAACTGAGCATCTTCTGAAACTCAATTTCAAACATTATGATCTTGATGATGCAACTTTGTTTGTCAAGAAGGTTGGAAAAATAGTTGTATATCTTGTGGTATGGTTAGATGATCTTTTGATGACAGGGAACAATGAGAGCTACATTCCATCCATAAAGAAGGAATTGAGGAAAGGTTTTGAAATCACTGATTTGGGCTATGTTCATTACTATCTCGGTATTGAAGTAACTCAACATCCGAAGTCCACATTCCTTTCTCAAAAGAAGTACATTGGAGATCTGTTGAATAGGTTTGGCATGACTGAATGCAATCCTCTGACTACTCTAATGGAACAAAACTTAAAGCTCACATCCATTGAAGGAAAAGAATTTGAGGATGCAACAAAGTATAGACAACTTGTAGGAAGTCTCAACTACCTGACTACTACCAGACCAGACATTTTGTTTGCTATTGAAATCCTCTCCAAGTTTATGCAAAAGCCTTGTGAGGGACATTGGTCTATTGCAAAAAGAGTTCTAAAGTACTTGAAGGGAACTCAAGACTTTGGAATCAAGTATACACAGGTGGGCAACTTCAGCTTGATTGGATACTCTGATTCAGACTTCGATGGAGACAAAGAACTGTATCTACTTTGGATTATTCTATAAGTCTTGGATCAGGATTTGTCTCCTAGAGATCACGCAAACAATCAGTTCCAACAGATTCCACAATAGAGGCAGAATATGTGGCAACAGTTGAGGCAACAAAAGAAATTGTGTGGCTCAAGAAAATTCTAGAAGATTTGCAGGTAAAACAAGTACAATCGACTCCACTCATGATTGACAATACCTCGGCAATAAAGTTTTCCAAGAACACAAAGTTCCATGATCAAACAAAGCACATCAATACAAAATATCATCTCATTCGACATCATGTTGAGGCCAAAACAATCCATCTTTGCTATTGTTCCACTAATGAGCAAATTGTAGACATCTTCACCAAAGCACTTGGAAGAGAAAAGCTTGAAAGATTTAGAATGATGCTTGGACTCACCAACATCCCTTCATATTAAGGGGGAGAATGTTGACATCTAATCATATGGATTGGGTGAACAACTGTAATTAATGTAAATAAATAATAGAGAAAATGGAGAGTCATCGGGAGATGAACAGAACAATCACTCCCTCTTGTATATAATAATGAAAAACATGAATGAATAATACGATTACATTTGAGGAGTTACCTCCTGGTCTAACAAACTTGATGTTAGATGAGTCTTTCTCTTTTACATGTGTCGCCATTAGGGTACTACTATTACTTCTCTCTTAGAGGCTCACTTCATTTTTCCATTCGCAGTAAGAGAACCTTGATACATCTTCAATCGAACATTCAAAAGGTGTACTATCTTACTCATTGAAAAGGATATTTACACTTCTCTCTCATGTTGACAGCTAAAGCCAAGATTATATTTAAGTAAGCATCAGCCTAGCCATTTTCTAGATGGGACTCCTACACCAAACGTTGTGAGGTATAGTTGGGAGCTTATATTGAGGAGATCTCCTATATGTTGGTTGTATATAGCACCGTCAACAAGGCCATAATACCTCAGAGATAATTTTTTGTCCATATTTTGTTGCTTGAGGGACATCTATTTATATGGTTGTGGTATCACAAATACCCAATCCTCCACTTCAAATTCCCTCTCACTCCAATGTTGATATACTTGTTGTTTCATCCTATTTTGTTCCATAATGAAGTTTTCCTTCAATAGTTTGAGAACCTCTTGTTGGTGTGGATGTGGTCCTTACTACACTTACAATAATATTTGGTATTGCATGTAGATTTTGAATTGTTTTCATGAATTCTTTTTCCATAATACTCATTTAAAAGAAAAGGTGGGAATATTTTGTCATTCGATCTACCATTATGATAATGACATGAGCTTTCCTTAAGATTTAGGTAAAGTTGTAATAAAATCCAATAAAATTCTTCTAAATGCTAGATTGGTATGGCTAATGGTTGAAGGAGCTCTCGAGACTTGATAGTCTTTCCTTTATTTTGTTGGCATAACATACATTCCACCACAAATTTTTTCACAAATTATTTAATAAATTCCCAATGAAAATTTTTCTTAATACTATGGTATGCTTTCAAGAATCCTAAATGTCCTCCTATAAGAGAAGTGTGTAATTCCAATAGGACCTCTTCTTTGAGTTGAGATTTCTTACATAAATATAAGAAATCCTTATACCATAAAAAATCATTTTTCCATGTAAATTTTTCTATTTCATTATGGTCCTCCTGTCGTTGTTGAACTATCTTGCATGTACCCTTATCTTGCTGCCATTTTATCCTTCCTTCTTCCACCTAGTTAGATCATGGAATGGAAAAAGCACATAGTAAACCATCTGAGTCTTTCTCCTTCCTTGGAAGTCGATCTTCCACAATATTTTATTTTCCCTTTTTTTAGATAATTTGAAAGTCGCCGCCCAACATCTTTGCGACCCATTTTTATTTATCTTTTGAAGATATTATTTTCTCCAAGAAGTACATCAAACCATCATGATATATTTTTACTTTGAAGTGTCTTCCTATTAGACATGGTTGTCATTTCTTAACTACATGTAGTATGGTTAATGTTTCTTTTTCATAAATGGGTCTCAAAAAGTTCCTTCCTTTAGGTTTTCTACTTTCCAAGGCAATGCGCCTTCCTTATTACATCAAAACTGCACCAATACCATGGCTTGATGCATCACACTCCACAATGAATATTTTTGTGAATACAGGTGTCACTAAGATGGGAATCATATATATAGCCCATTAAAGTTCTTCAAACACTTTGTTTGCTTACTTAGTCCAAAAAAATGTTTCCTTCTTCAATACTTTTGTTAGAGGTGTTGTTATTATTAGCCCCTGAGGTACAATGCTGCTATTTTTGGTAGAAATGTCCCCTGCTTAAGCTCTAATGGCCACATCTCCTCTTGCTCCGCTTTGGCCATAAACCAGACTTCACAATATTACTCTCGCATCTATAATTGCATCGGGTCCTAATCCAAATGGGTCCAAATATGCTATCTAAGTCTTCAAAAGCCAGTAAAATCATGCCAAAGATCAAAACCAGTGCAGGAGAAGAACCCTTAGAATGGAGAAAAAACATTATCGAGAGGCAAAAACACATAAAAACAGTGAAAAACCAAGTATCGGAGGCATAAACAATGAAATGCACAGCAGCCGTCTGATCTAGCCGATCAACGGTCCAGATCTGATCGGCCAGTCACAATCGGCGGATTAAGGGCAGACTATGTGGAACTTGCGATGGCGATCAACGATTCAATGTGGACCGTCGATCAAGCGGGAAAATCAATGGCCCACATTGCATCACAGGTTCGCTATCGAAGATTACAAAGAGCGCTTGCAAATGGCCCAGGGCATGAGCGATATGTGATTGCGATCAATCGCATTGGTGAATCTCAATCAGGGAAACTTTATGGAGCAGGGCCTTTATACATGCATAAGTGTGATCCGATGAACCAGACCTGATGGTTATATAAATAATATTGCATAATATTTGAGGTCCGCCGAAATGCATTCTCCTATGTATTTTGTATATTTTCGTTATTTAACGAAATATAAAGGGACAACGCCGATGCGATAAAACCTGGACCCGAAGGGGTTCGAGAATGAAAATGCATAATATTTCAGATCTGCCATAGGCCATTTTTGCATTATTTTCATGATTTTTAACGAATTTCAAAATACAAAAGGAAGCCTGGGAACAGGCCATAATTGACTTGCGATAGCAATAAGGAAGGACCCGATAGAGGAATAGATAGTGTTTAAGGACTTTTGAAGTCCGAAATAAATAGAGCTTGGCGGGATTTCACAATGTTGCAGCGTTTTTCTGTGTAAAACAGAAAACAGTCATTGTTAGTATTTGAAAGGATTTCAATGGCTCAAAGACCCATTCCATCGCGGAACAGAGGTCGAGAGACAAAGACTAGGAGACAAAAGGCCGGAAGGGGAAATGCAATAGTGCAACACAACCAAACCAATAAATGATCATGGAGCATCGCTTGCACGAGCGAGCTCCCTGCCAGCGCAACAAATTACTAGAATGCGGTTACTCTGCTGTTAGAAAAGAAACCTCCGAGCTCATGCATGTCGAGTCATGGCATCAAGTTGTTGAAAAGATAGAGAGGATAGATTAAGACACTCCAAGCCTTTGAGAGCTTAGGAGCATTGTAAAAAAGCCTATAAATGGCTGAAAGTTAGAAATATGAAGGGTTCAACTTTTGGAGACTGTGGAGACTTTGCTCCTCTAGCTTCTCATCTTCATTCCAGCAATATAAGCTTCTTTTGTTGTTACATGTTCAATCCCCATTTTCTCCTCTGTTCCAAGCTTGCACTTGAATAGGTTATTCATGTTTTCTTCTGTGTCTAATGCCAAATAACTGTCATCTTATCTCTACGTTGATAAATTAGATTTGCAAGCGTCATTTACTTCCTATAGCTAGCCATTCATATGTGTTTATGTATACATCTGTTGGTACAGTCAGTATTCTCCATTATCCATTGAATCTATAAACTATTGAGCATTAGTGGTCTAAAGCCTTGTAAAGTTGAGGGTGTTCATGCATGTCTTGAGTGAAACCAGAGTTGAAATAGTCATCTGACTTGATCCAAACCATCATCCATTCCAATAGTTCAGAGAACAATATTGAAGATTTATATGTTACCAGGCATCTCCAAGCTACAACCTAGGAGAGTTTCTTGGAGTGATAACATAATTGGTACTGTTGCCAGGGAGAGGAGACTGAAGCTCAGCTTCCCTGGGAGACGACACAGATCCAGCTTTGATGATAGACAAAGTCTGGGAACATTTTCGGTTGTAATCATCTATGTGGTGACTCTACTGAAGGACGAATGTCTTGGCAACTCCACTTCATAGTTCTGCCTCAGTTTGTAAGGCACACTCGGAGAAATCCTCAGAAGCCACAAGCTGGCCCAGTGCCTGACCCCGAAAAAATCATCAAAGAAAGAAATGAATTGCAGAAAGGAGCAACAGGTTCAGGTAGATCTAAACAATATTCTATATCTCTTCAAGAAAATCATGTAATAGAACAAATACATGTTGAGAGTATAGCATCTAATACTAGTAGTGAAGAAAAAATATCAGAGATTCATAAATCTCCTTATTCTTTAGGTTCTCCTTTTGTTGTGAACCCAAAGGAAACCTCACCTCATAGCCATCATACTCCTTTAGTCTTACCAGTCACTCCTCAACCCCCTGTCATTCAGACTTCTAGTACCCTTATAGCCACCATAGCTATGGCAAGACCATAAGCACCTACCAAAATGGAAAGAATCATAGCTGCTAGGTATGGACCTATAGTACTGCCCACTCGTTTGAATGCCATGCCTACTGGATAATATCAGAAGTATAGACCTAAGTTCACTGGCACTGAAGGTGTTACAGCTGAGGAACATCTTGAATCATTCTATAGCTATGCTAATAACCTGGACATTAGTGAAGATGATGTGTGGATGAGAGTCTCTGTACAAAGCCTAGATGGAGAGGGTAGAAAATGGTTTGGAGAACTATCCCCAAGATCTATAGAAGATATTGAGGCTTTAGATGATGCATTCCTAAAGCATTGGGGGGATAAGAAAGATTTACTCTACTACCACACCGAGTTTGGGAACTTAAAGAGGGAAAATGGTGAGTTGTCTGATTTTAATAAGAGGTTTAACTGCATGTATAGCAAGATACCAGCTGAAGTAAAACCCACCACTACCTCTGCTAAACTCAACTATGTTAGTGCCTTTGATTCTGATTTCTATCTACTGTTGAGGGAGAGGCGATGTGCTACTTTGGCTGATATGCAGGATGTAGCCTTGGAAGTAGAATCAAATGTCATGGCTGCAGAGAATCTCAAGGGGAATGTTGATAGAAGGAGATAGAGGGGCGAGTCTTCATCATATTTATTGATCCCAAGATAGATAAAATGACCAAGATGATAGAGTCATTAGCCTCTAAAATCTCAAAACTAAAGGTTGAGTAGCACCCTGGGAAAGGAAGAGTTCCTAATACCTTCGCTCCTAGAAATCCAAATCTATATAGAAGAGCTAATGAGCAGTTGCATATTTTTCAAAGAAGCAAAGATGCCAACGAAGACCAAAGGGTGAAGACACCATTCCAGAATGTAGTCATGGAAGAAGAACAGTTTGAAGAAGATGATGAGATCCATTGTCTGGAAGACAAAGGCAATGCCTCCTTTTTGACCTCAGCTGCCTATGAAAATTCATTATTCAATGACCAGATCAACCAAGAATGGGATGGTGAAGCTGATCTGAAAACTGAAGATCAACATAGATATAATATGAGGTTGAAGATGAATAATGCCAAGGAAACTCTTGTTCAAAGAGATGTTGTCCCTGCAGTACAACAAGCTAATAACCAAAAGTCACCAGCAGTTGATCCCATCATCCTCAAAGCTCCAGCTCACGAGGTAAGAGGCCTTCACAAGTCTTCTTCTCCTTTAAATTTTAAATCAAAAATTTAGAAGCTAAGAATACCTATACCTTTGATTGAACTATTGAATGAGTCCTTCAAAAGATCCATCCTTGAGGCCCTTGAGCCTAAAGCCATCCAAGCCTCCATTGACTATGTAAATCTGTAGGATGACAAACCAGCTATTATTCTCAGCCCAATGATTGAAAATTCTGAAGGAAGCTCCCCATCATTCTATATCTCACTGACTATTCATGACGAAATCCTTCATAACTACCTTCTGGACAGAGGAGCCAGCCATAATCTAATGCCCAAGGCTGTCATGGATGAATTGGGTCTTGACATTACCAAGCCTTATCATGACTTGTTTTCTTTTGACTCTAGAAAAGTGAAATGTCTAGGATTAATCAAGGACCTAGCCATCACTTTGTCTCAGCTACCCATGAAGAGCATGATGATGGATATTGTGGTAGCAGATGTACCCCCCAAGTTTGGCATGCTACTTTCCAGAGGTTGGATCAAGAGATTAGGTGGAACATTGAAAAATGATCTGTCCTATGCTACTGTCCCAGTTTTTGGAGGTGAGAGTAAGAGATTATACAGGGAAGCTCAGTTGGCTTATATAATCAGTGATGAAAAGAATCCCACTAATCATCCCATCTATGTCGTTGAAACTGACTTTAGAGCTTGTATTCTTTAGATTGAATAATCCTAGTTGGCCTCCATGCAGCTTAAGAAACCAGTTTTCCAGATTGCAGAGGAAGAAGGCCCACAAATTTGGGACATGTTCTTTGATGGAGCTTGCTTTAAGGAAGCTACAGGGGCATCAAAGATTTGAAAGTGTTTGGAGACGCAGACCTTATCATTCAGCAGGTCAACAAAAATTTCCAAGAAAATCATCCAAGGCTGAAAGCATACAAAGATGAGGTATGGAAGCTTAAGGACTCTTTTAATATTTTCAGCATTTCTTACATTCCAAGAACGAATAACCAGCTCGCTGATTCCCTTGCTATGTCTGCTAGCAGGTTTATTCCTCCTTTGCCTCCTAAATTGAATTATGAAGTTTAGGTGAAATATAGACCATCTTTGCCTAACAATGTCAAATACTTGAAAGTTTTTGAATATGATGATGAAATTAATAGGTTTTTACAAGTCGTTGATGAATTTCTTGAAACGCACATCGACCAAGAAAACGAAACCATGGAAGAATGTAACCAGTCCAAGCTAAAGGATGATATTGGCCGCGAAAGTATTGTCCAGCTACCTAGTAACCATATACCCAAAGGATTGGTGCCCCTAGAGAAGCTGTTTGATCATAACGATGTACCTTATAATCCCGCCAAGAAAGAAAATGAGTCTGTTGTTCATAAACATAATAAAGGGAGTCCAGCCCATCCGAAGTACATAAATTTGTCCACTCTCTTGTCTTCTGCCTAGAGTTCCGAGTATTGCACCCTGATGAAGCAATTTGCTGATATTTTTTCTTGGGAATATAGTGATCTCAAGACCTATGACACAAACATCATTCAACATAAAATTCCACTGGAGAAGAACACCATCCCGTTTAAGCAGAAGTTAAGACCCATCAGCCCTCTCTTATTGCCTTTGATTGAAAAGGAAATCAAGAAGCTGCTGGATGCCAAGATCATAGTTCCCTTAAGGTATTCAAAGTGGATAGCTAACCTTGTGGTAGTAAGAAAGAAGAATGGAGAAATCAGGCTTTGTGTTGACTTTAGGAATCTGAACAAATGCTCTAAAAAAGACAACTACCCCCTACCTAAGATGGAACACTTGCTGCAAAATGTTTCAGGGGCTAGAGTCATGTCTTTCTTAGATGGATTTTCAGGTTACAATCAGATTGTTGTACATCCTGAAGATTAGGAAAATACTGCCTTCACTATTCCTTGGGGCACTTTCATGTACTCCAAGATGCCTTTTGGACTGATGAATGTTGGGGCTACTTTTCAGAGGGCCATGGACATAGCCTTTGTGGGAGAGAAGGACAAGTTTGTTCTTATTTACCTTGATGACATAATAGTCTTTTAGAGCACTCACAAGTACCATTTGCAGCATTTGAAGAAGGTGTTTCTAAAGTGCAAACAATTTGGAATTTCTGTGAACCCAAAGAAGTCATAGTTTGCTCTAGAAGAAGGCAAACTTCTAGGACATATTGTTTCTGCTGAAGGTGTGAAGATTGATCCAGCAAGAGTTCAAGAAATTCAGACATTGTCTATCCCAAGATCAAAAAGGGACATTCAATCTTTCGTGGGTAAGATTAACTTTGTAAGGAGGTTCATTCAGAAATTTGCAGAGCTAGTGAAGCACATCACTTCCATGCTGAAGAAAGGATCAGAAATAAAATGGACAGATGCTGCAAGAAGCTCTTTTGAAGCCATCAAACAAGCTATCATGGAAGCTCCCACTCTAATCAGCCCAGATTACACCAAGGAGTTTTATATCTTCTCTTTTGCCTCTTATGATACACTTGCAGCAGTTCTGTTGCAGAAAAATGATGAAGGCATAGAGCACCCTATGGCCTTTTTCAGCAAAACTCTGAGGGATGCTGAACTAAGGTATGACCTTATTGAAAAACAAGATTATGCTCTCATAAAATCTTTAAAGGCATTTAGAATTTATATCCTGCATTCCAAAGTGATTGCATATGTACCTTCGGCCTAAGTAAAAGATGTTCTAACTTAGCCAGATATTGATGGAAAGAGAGCTAAATGGATTGAAAAATTCATAGAGTTCAACATAGAGGTGAAGCCCACCAAGCTTGTCAAAGGCCAGGGCTTGGCTAAACTTATGGCTGAGGAAAATTGCAGTTTGTTAGACATCAATTGCATGGGTTCAAATTTAGGTGATGAGAAAACAGAGGAAGCAACAGAAGAGAAAAAGCAGAATCAATCTTTGGCTGAAAATCTAGCCACTTGTGAATGGTATTCCAGCATAGTTCATTTTTTACAGAAGCTAGAAGTCCCTCCAGGGCTTAGCTCAAGTCAAGCTTGGGCCATTAAGCTCAGATCAGCCAAATTCTGCATTAATGAAAACCTGCTCTATTGGAAAGACCCATCAAGAATCCTCTTGAGATGTCTAGATAAAGGACAATATATGGAAGTCATGCACCAGTTCCATTCTAGCATTTGTGGAGGGCATCATTTTTGGAAAACCACAGCCCACAAGATCCTGAGAGTTGGGTATTATTGGCCTACCCAGTTCTCTAATGTGTGTTCTTTTGTGAGGTCTTGTGACAAATGTCAGAGGTTTGCAGGAAGACAACATCTAAGTTACAAACAAGATGGCTCGACCCTTATGAAACTCAAGAAGTACATACGAATGGTACTCTCACTCTGACTACCATTCACGGGTTTGGCCATTCTTTCAAGATGAATAGCCATTAGGTACATCTTTATCACAAACCACTCACTAAGGAGTCTTTCTGCCAACAAGTAAGTGAAGACCACACCATGCAAATTTTAGCTACAGGGAGTGATGACCCGATAGCTTTGCTCTTGTAAAATTGTGTCTTTTTTTAACTGTAAATAATGTATATATTTTTTTCCCGATTTATTGCAATTCAGTTAGGCATCACCATGTAAATATAAGGATTTTTCTTGTCTTTAGGTGTTTGGTAAGTGTTGTTCAATCGATTGAATGATTGTTGTTCAATCAATTGAACAACACTTATGTTTGTGTTTTGTTGTTCAATCGATTGAATGATTTCTATTCAATCAATTGAACAGTGCTTATTTTTTGTGCATATTGTTTTCAATAGATTGAACGATTGTCGTTCAATCAATTGAACAACACTTATTTTTGTGTTTGTGTTGTTGTTCAATCGATTGAATGATTGTTGTTCAATCAATTGAACAATGCTTATTTTTGTGTGTGAATTGTTGTTCAATCGATTGAACGATTGTTGTTCAATCGATTGAACGATTGTTGTTCAATCGATTGAACGATTGTTGTTCAATCGATTGAACGATTGTTGTTCAATCAATTGAACAACACTCTTTGTGTTTTTACGATTTTTGCTATTCAATCAATTGAACAACACGTTTTGTGATTTTTCAATTTTGTTGTTCAAATTGATTGAACGATTGTTGTTCAATCAATTGAACACCACTTTTTGCGTTTTTTGGATTTTTGTTGTTCAATCAATTGAACAACACTCTTTGCATTTTACGATTTTTGTTGGTCAATTCGATTGAACGATTGTTGTTCAATCAATTGAACAAAGTGTTTTGTGATTTTTCGCTTTTGCTGTTCAAATTGATTGAACAATTGTTGTTCAATCAATTGGACAACACTTTTTGCGCTTTTTCGATTTTTGTTGTTCAATTGATTGAAGGATTATTGTTCAATCAATTGAACAACACTTTTGCGTTTTTCTTTTCGATTTGGATGTTTAATAGATTGAATGATTGCTTTTCAATCAATTGAACAACGCTTTTGCGTCTTTTTCTTTTCGATTATGTTGTTCAATAGATTGAATTCTTGTTGTTCAATAAATTGAACAACGCTTTTGTGTTTTTCTTTTCGATTTTAATGTTCAGTCGACTAAACGATTGTTGTTCATTTAATTGAACAACATTTTAGCACTTCTATGATTTTTTTTTCAATTGATTCAACGATTGTTGTTCAATTGATTGAACGATTGTTGTTCAATCAATTGAACATCACTTTTGTGTTTTTGCGTATGAATAACTGTGATTTTCTCTTTGTTGTTTCATCGTCGGTCATTTTTCCATCTTTTATTTCTCTTTTATGTGTTGAATAAAAGCCATCTAGCTGGATTTGTGTCTAATATAAAGAAAAATAGTAATGTTAATACCATTATGACCTATGAAACCTTTTGATGGTTATGTTTGTTCAAAAGATGAAATGGTGCATCTCTATAATGATTGGTTGAATATTTTTTCTTTGGACGCATCATAAAATGATTTATTATTTTAATACCATGATGACTTATCTTTCACACTTTCAAATGGATAAATCTCTTTGATATGATGATATGGGGGTAAAAGTATAAACTTTCATTGGAATTTTTTTACTTCTTACACCATCCCTGACTCTTAAGGAGTAAATGAGCCTCCCTGTTTTTACAATAAAACCATCAAAATATGAAAGTATGAAAATATTAAAATGCAACAAACATTGTCTTAAAGAGGATAGGGGGTCTCAGTATGAGCCACCCTACCATGATCATAAGGATGTAATGGGTGACATACCATTTTGGCCACCAAACCAAGGTAATGATCTTCTTAATAATTAAAATTGTCATAAGGACAGGGGGTCTCATCACGAGCCAGCCTAGTCACTTTGATATATCGTGGTGAATGACACTATGGTTATTTGGTCACCATGCCAACATAGTGGTCTCTTTATGGCAACAAGAGAAAGAATCGTATACATACTCAAAGGAGGACTCTAGCTCATTTGTGGGGTTAAAAAGCAACCCTATCGAGGCTATGGATGCTTGATGGAAGTAATGGCTCTGCTTGTGGTATTGGAGTACTCTGTGACACTGCCAAATGCTCTCTATTCTATTACCACCAATGGATTCGTTTCTAACGGAAATTTCCCATTTGAACAGCACTCCTAAAAATCCAACATGCATGGTAACTTATATTTTATATTCATTATATCATATTTGTCCAATCACTTTAATGAAATTCATTAATACTTACCATTGATTATGCATTTTTTACTAATATCACTTAAGGTAAAAATCTTTTGACATAATGATTTAAAACTTTGTTTTAATTTACAGCCATTTCAAATCTGATTTTTTTCCTACATTTATGAATTACGATGCTTTCTCTTAATTTTCCCATGCTTGGCAGACATGGACACCCTTTTCTCATTAGAGGGGGTATGGTTTGTGTATGAACAACATGTGTGACAGTTTATGGATAATTGTGTGATAATTATTAAACTGATTTCCAGTTAAAGGACTGCATGATGATTGTGTATCTGTAATAATTATCAAAATATTTTTGATTGGAGGAAGGACGACAAACATTATGGATGGCATGCGGATTGATTATGATCTTTTGTCAAATATTGCTGACAAGACAAATGACTTGGTTGCATATGATATTAATTCTAAAAACAATGTCATTTCTCTGTTAATTTCTTTAACGTTCTATGTTGTTGTTCTAAACGACGGAAGTGTAAGAGAAGTGCACGCAAGTGAACCAGTCATAGGAAAACAATAGCCATGGGAGGAAGAGCCATCCGAAATGATCCCACAATGCTCATGCTATCGGACCAGGCTCGTGCAATTCTTGAGCACGTTGGCTAGCTGCAATATCTGAATAAATTACAAGGATTTCACAAAGAGATGACACTGGAATTTCTGCAGAATTTTTAGAATGGAAACACTATGGTAAGTGGCAGGAACATAACGGTCTCTGAAGTAGTCATAGCCAAAGTCACTGGACTTCTACTAGAGGGAACAAAATGGACAGACAAACATTTCCTTCTACAAAATGCGGTCACAGTATTTCAGGACCCAGGCGAGAAATTGTTGCGAACCAGAAAAGGGGTTCACCCTTCAATGTTAAGACAACCATGGAAGGAATTGGAAGTCATTGTGAAGAGGTACATCACATACGACGGTCGACAGGATGTGGCAAATCCTCACCAACTAAAGCTTCTAGCTATTTTAAAACAGAAACTTTCAATTAATTTGTTGTTTTATTTAAATTCGTTATTTCATGATGTTGTGCGTTGAGTTAGAAAAGAAAATGACCCACATACAGTCATCAATCATCATGGGCTGATCAAATTGATTATCATACATGGACTGGCCCAGCAATAATGAACCTGGGATAATATTGTAAATCCTACTCTGGCCCCACCTATAGAAAACAAAACAACAGAACAACAAGGGCCAAGAACCCCAGGTCCAAAAAGCACACAGAAAAGGAAGAATTCCTTCGTGGCCTTAGGCCCAACAAAACAAAGACGCTCTGTGCGGCTGAAGTCACAACGACATACCCTAATTCAAATAAATGAGGCCGGGCCATCTCACACACCACCTCCAAGTCCACAAAATGACTCCTTGCAAGACTATGAGGAAGAGGTGGCCAGGGTACTAGAAAACATGGGGATATTTGGTGAAGTAAGGGAACAATCTGAGAATGTTGAAGGACAAAATTGTTCCCCCAACCAGTCTGCCTCTGCTGACAATCCTAGTTATGATAAAACCCTGTCATTTACTGACAATTTGGAAGAACAAAGGGAATCAGTCGCTTCTGTGGAAAATCCCCTTGAAGCAGAAGTGCATGAAGAGGAAACCATTAGAGAAGAAAATCAAAGAGTAGCTACCAGTCCAGTGGACCCCCCAGCTGAATAAAATCCTATAGATGAAACCCTGGGAGGTGAAAATCAACTAGGAAATGCTAGTTTTATGAAGTTCCATGTGGACGAGGCCCACCTAGAAGGAAGCCCTGAGAACGATAATTGCTCAGGAGACACCATTCCATTAGGGTCTCCTGAGAGAGAAATTGATGACGAAAGAGACCTGAAAGGTGAAGATCCATCAAGAAATACGGTTCCCAGAGAAACCCACCCTGATGTTGACAAAATTCCACCTGAGCATGAACCTGAGGCAAATGCAACTATACCAACACCAGTAAGAAGTATCACAACAAAGAAAACCTACAAGGATAGGCTCAAAAATATGCTTAAAAAGTATAGGAAGCAAAAGAGAACAATTAGGCAGCTAAGATAGTGGTTGAATGAAGCAGTTAGGGTCAGAAAATTGAAAGCAGTAATGGAGACCACAGAGACCTAGACAAAACATTATTCTGGAGAGGACGATGAAATCTAGACTGAGACTCTTTTGGTTTATTCAAAGGAAACTCAGACAGAGCCATGTCTTTTAGAAGATAGTGAAATGCAGACTGAAGATCCCCATCTTTTCCCACAGGAGACCCAAATGGACTCCCCTACTGTGAACGTTGTCGTTCAAACAGATGCTGAAGAAAAGATCCAAGTTGATTATTGCATGATTCAAGAAGCGGCCAATGATGTTGTTCAGACTTGTCCTATGGAAACACAGGATGATGAGGCCCAAATAAAGGAGAGACATGCCTACATTCCCCTACTAAGGGAAGAAATCATTAGAAAATTGTAGAATGACCTACTTAAGGTCCAGCAGGAATTAACTCGGCACAAAGAGGAAGTAGTGCCTCTACATGTACATCAAGAATTAAGGAATAAATTTGAGGCACTCACAGTTACTGAGGATGAGACCTTTGATCAGTACAAGGCTAAGTAGAAGAAGGTTGGAAGAGAACAGGTCAAATTACAAAAGGCTAAAGAGTAGTTGTAGACTGTATGCTCTCTTTAATCAGATACACTGTCATGCCTAGCTCTTGCGACAAACTATGCATTTTTCCTCCTAGAAAGGTACCTCCTGCTGAAGATCAAAGCTCTTAAATCTGACAAGTCTATGGAAATCAAGACCACCCTAGACTTCGTCAAGTGTTTTAGAGAACAAAAAGGGCAAGTACAGCGCCTCTTGTGTGAACTTTACATGCATAATTTCTTTTTAGAATATGACAGAGACAACAACCCTGACCCCTTCATAGGGGATATTCAATTCCAAGCCTTTCTTTCCTTTGCTACTAACCAGATCAAATGGGCCAAGGCCCATAATACTTTTAAAAAATGAGAATATGGCATCGACCTATGGGTTAGGAGAGAGCCTACAAAACCCATGCACCTCTCTGTTAGGCACAAGAAACTTAAAAAAAGAACCGTTGTTGTGGGAAAATTAGGGTCGTTCCAAACAGACAGTATACAAGCTGGGAAGGAGTACTTCTAGGAGATCAAAGAAGAAATCGTCTCTACAACTAGATAAAGATGGGAAGCCTCCAACAATACTGTTAGGAATAGAGAACCATTTGGATACTGGAATTTTAAAGTTGCCTCCTCTCGCTTCCATAAATACAGTAAAATGGTCTTAACCATGGGGCTTGAGTAGATAGGATGTTAGTATAGAATCCCAATCATATGGTATCCCCTAGATAGGTACCGCAGTGATTATAACTTGAGAGATCAAGAAGTGAACCAGGATTTTGTTGTGCTTAAGAAGAAAAATGGTTTTAGAGTTTATAAGGAGGAGGTATCTCCCGCCTATTCTCTAACTCAACTGCACCTAAACCATCTGATTGCATGAGGACATGCAATAAGGTAAGCTGGGGAGTATGTTGGGACGAGAAAAAGGTATGTTTTATCCTTGTAAATAGCTTTATTTAGCATTCATCTTCACATGTTTATCTTTGTTTTATGGATAAAAGTAGAGGAAACAACAGATGAAGTTGGGTAAAAGAAATTAGTAAGAAATTAGATGAATCTAGCACACAAAACTGACTTTTAATATCTTTATGTGCAGAAGGCACAGATTGGATGATGGTTGTTAAATTGGCAAAACAACAGCGGCCTGTAAAGGGAAACAACAGTGTCTCAGGCAGGTAGGATAGCGGAAGACCGGGCAGACCGATGCTATTTTGTGATGAGATCAGATCAAGCGTTGTGAAATCCTCGGGATCCCCTGATCCTCAGGATTCACTTCTATCTATTTACTTTTCTCATTTTTATATAAGACCAAAAGGTGAACTAAACGGGAGTTCACAAATTCACAATTTGTAATTATTCTTTTTGACATATAATACTTTCATCTTGGTGATGTTGTAACTCTATTACTTATTTTAATCAAGAAGACTGCGTTTAATTCATAACCATATTCTGAGTATCTAATAGCGGGGACTTCTAGAGACTTTGGGCCTAGTGAAGAGAAGATATACTACTTCACTTGTGTTATAATCATTTTGGTTTATTCTTTACTGTTCGTTATTGTTAAGTTAGTATCCTTCTGATTATCGTGAGGATTGATGATTCTGATTTACATTTGCTGTTTATTCAAGATTCAGATTTAGTCGTGTGTTACATATGTGTGATGCTCTTTATTGAATTGGTTATGTTAGTTCCAACACTAGATTGTTGTTCATTCTAAGTAATGTTATCATATATTTCAAAGATCGATTGATTTTTTTTTGTGAGATGCTTATATGGTTATTTGTTGTTTAATTATCATTTGCTATTCAATTATCATTTGATGTTCAATTGTCATAGTTCTCTTTCATGCTCAATGAGTTAATTTCAATTCCCGTTAATATTTCCATGTGTGATTCTTTCTATTTGTATTCATATTCATTTTCTTTCAAAATAGGTGCAAAGTGTGTTATTAATTTCTTTCAGAGTTGTTTGGATTGAATTTGAAGAGATATTAGCAATTGCAATGATTCCACTTTCTTTCATGATCAATTATCCTATGAATTCACTGCATATATAGTGCTGACACTCTTGAAATAAAAATACTTGTCCTGGGTTGATAATTAATGTAGGAATTAAGATTGCCTGTAAAAAGACATCTTAGGGCACCAACAGAGAGGACTTTCAATTTTTGTGTCACAAATATGACACTATTTTCTCTTTCCCTACACATTCTTGTGTCTACCACAATAATCTCACTTCTCCTGGATCTTGTATTGAGTATGTTAACCCTATCCACTTTGGGAGAGTCCTTTAATTTTTATTCTTTTTTTAATTGAAACAATTTATGGGATACAAATATCACGCACTTTCAATTCATTGCAGGAGATATTACCCACATCTCACGATTCTGGGTGTACAAACACCCACTAATATCAATATATCTCCTCTCGTAATTCACATGTGCCCAATTAGAATATATTGGGATGTTAAGCACAACTAAAAAGTGTAGGTTTTAACATTGTACAGAAATTACCTGCATACGAATTCTAAAACCATAGAAAATAAACAATAGCGAGAGGATAACACATAAAACAAATATACATAGAGATTTTCCCCTAGAACCCAAAACTGGGACTACCAGATTGATTTTTCATTATGTTCCTTCCAGCATTACAATACATATATACATACATATATATATATATATATATATATATATATATATATATACATGCCGAAGCATCCAATACCATGGACCGAAAACCATTGCGCCCAAAATCATGTGCGAAAACCATGCATAAAACCATAGGTAGGTTCGGCCACCTAATATAGGGTCCAAAAAAATTTCCCCTGGGGCGTGCCCTGGACCCCATAGAGGGGTGCTTACCATCCCCCTCAAACCCCACTGTGCATCGGCACAACGAAGGGGGGGCTCCGCCCCCCCTCTAACCCCCCGATTTAACTAGGGGAGCTATTCGTTCAAAGAATACAACAGAACTCAACATTTTCCCACTTGTTGTTTTCTTTCCACAAGAGAGCTTAATCATTTATCTAGCCCTGCAATGCCCTTTGTTTCTCTAAACCAAGTGAACTTCTCAAAGCTCACAGATTTTGTTAATGCATCTGCATTATTCTTCAAAGTGTCCACCTTTACTAGAAACACCTTTTCATCTTCTATCATATCCCTCACAAAGTGATACTGAACATCAATTTGCTTTGTCTTTGAATGGTAAGCAGGGTGTTAGTGTCAGTCTTTGCAGTCTTCCACCAAAAATCAAATATGCTCTTATAAAGTGGTCTTAGGGTGTCAAAGTCAAAATTTTCTCATTTCAGCGAGTCTTCAAGTAAAATTTGGTCACTAGGTATTAGGTTTAGGATTTGTTTTCAGTCCTTCCAAAGTTTTCCAAGTATTGGTCCATGTCAACATTCAGCTAAGTGTACCATCATTCAAAGGTTTTTCATCATCATTTCAGGGTCCAATGGATCATTTTGCACCTTGTTTGTGCTTCAATTGTACTTAGGTAAGGCTCATTTACCTCTCCTAGGGTTTTGAAGGTATTTTTTCTTGGATGCTCAAAATCAACAAAACTTGTATCCTGATGCTCATACACCTTCCCCTATCCTTAATATACCTTCTTAAGAACTTCCTATCACTAATGTCCCTCAAATTCATCATTTTCCCACAAACCCTAGCTTATTGCCACAATATGACACTTTTCTAGGTTAGGCCTGTGTTTTTCCCTTTTGGACCCCTTCCCCTCACTCAATATTTGAAATTCCACTTTCCCCTACTTCCTAACATCCCTCCCTACTTCCCAAAATTTTCTCAAGAAATTAGAAGCCCCTCATCCCCTTCATTTCCCTTCATTTCTACAAATCCCCTGTTCCACACATCGGGATAGGTTTTATTCAAATGATGTTTATGAGCAAGAAAAGATGAATTTGACAAAAGTGAGAGAGGTTTTTGTCCACCATTGACCCAAGAAGAAAAAATTCTTTCCGTTTTTACACAGGTTTCATGGTTTGGGAGAAATGTCGAAAACATCATTTGCCTCAGGAGGGTTCATGCACTTCTGGAGTGACCTTGGTCAAATCAAATTTTCTCCTAGATGGAATGACTAAATGACTTGCTTGATGAGTGAAATGATAACTAGACACAAGGATATTTCCAATGATCTATCATGAGCTCAATTTGGAGTTGAGGAAGACCTTCAAAAGTTGACTGAAACAACACTCTGCATTTTGGCAGCCTCATTCTGCACATTTTGACTAGTCTTGGGAGATTGAACTTTTGATAGGGAAAATGAACTCCAAATTGAAAAATTAAGGATGTTTGGGAAAGTAGACTCGAAAATATTTCCAACGCGCTATCCCACACCCACTTTGGACACCGAGAAGGCCTCCAAAAGTGGCCTGCAAAAAGCACTATGTGTAGGGAAGGAGGTGTTGCGTATAGAACAGTGCGCTGCGCGTAGGGAATTTTTTCTTAGTTCAAAAATTAACGGGAAAGTGCCCATAGGAGCCAGCATTGTGCTTCTGGGTAAGTGCATTGTGCTTAGGGCATAAAGCATCAAAAACTCTCCAATCCTCAAATTTTTTCCAAATCACCTCCAAATTCACCTTGAACAAGTAAGTATTGTTGCTCTACTTGGTGATTAGTTTGCATATGTGAAGTTTTAGATAATTTTTTCACTCCCTATATGAAACCATAGTTTTCACTATAAAACCCTAGTCATTTTGTTTTTCCCATCACCTAGTCTCATAACTAAAACCCTTTACTTATCATTCCCTTCATTCTCATCACATTCTACCACCTAATTATCACTCCCTAAACCTTCCCCTCCCTCTCATGGTTTGTCCATAGCTACTAAAACTCACTCACACCCATCCCTGGAAACACTAGAGCATACTATTCATCTCATACATTGTTTGCAACTGTGCAAACTAAGAAAATTGATTAAACATTGATAGAGGTGACTATGGCTATGATGAGGAGACAACAAGTGATAGTTCAGTGTAGAGAAGAAGGCAACAGAGAAAGCCTCCTAAGGGAGGCAAGATCACAAGAGAAGAGCCAACTAACCTAAGAGAACTACAGGCCTCTCCATTGGCAGTTTCATGTTTTAGACACCTTGGCTGCGATGAATTATTGTGAACAAGTTGAGAGAGTGCAATATCACTCGGAGCTCAACATAATTTTTGTAGCAGCTAGGCAAGTGTTTTCTCCACAGGCTGTGGAAGGGGCCTTACCTTCTACATCGACAAAGCAAGAAAGAGAGTTTGAGTTGGAAGAACATGATGAGCCTCAGCAGCATGACACTGAGGTTATTGATCTAGAGGCTCAAGAAAGGGAAACTGTCAAAGATATCATCATTTAGGAGAAAGAAGCTCAAGTACAAGCCTTGATGGATAACTTAGAGAGAGAAAAGTTTGTCATCACTTACCTGGAACAGGAAAACAAACAATTAAGTGATAAACAGGTCCTCATGGAGCTTGAACTACTGAAAGTAAAGAGGCAAAGTGACAAGGAGGCTTATGTCACTTTGACTCCTATCGAGCAAGAAATTGAAAAGGATAGGGAGACTTGGCTTGAAAGGGTCAACCTACATCTTGAAGGGCTCATTGAGAAGGCCAATAGGGACAAGAAAATGCTTAGACACATGGCATACCATTATATGACCCACAACAAAATTTGTAACATGAGGATTAGAAAGTTAAAGGCTAGGCTAAGGAGAGCTTTGGAAGGCAAAAAGGAGCAAGATATATTAAAGATGTTGGCTGAAGCCTCCCTAGCCCATCAAAGCATTTGATGGTGGTGTCTCATGCCAAATTTGGGCAGCTTTTGAAGAAATTTTGTCATTTTGAAATTTTCGAAATTCAAAACACAGAAAATCTGCCCAGAAGCGCAGCGCCACTAGCGCTGCGCTTTTTCTAGGGACATCTAATGAACAAATGGTTTGCATTCTTGGATTCAAGGCATCAAGGACATTACCCTACCAATTTTCAGAATTTTTGAAACACATTTAGTCCACCAGAAGGTCCAAAAACACCCAAAATTTGACATTCCTGCCAGTTTTTGGACACACAAAAGTAGCCTTGGGAGAATTGATTTTTGAGGAGTCAAATGAGCTCAGAATTAAAAAATTATAGGGGTTCTAGATGATAGACGTGAGACCTTTCCAATGAGCTATCTTGGGCTCAATTTGGATGTTGGGAAGGCCTCCAAAAGTGGAATCAAAGTGGCGCTGTGTGTAGGGCATTTTTCACTCAAGATGATTTTTTGCCTAATTTCGCCTATTTTTCTTGATTTCTCTCTCATGCAAGTGAATTTGCTGATGTAATTAATGCCATGGATTGTAAATGTAATAGTCAAACACTAGTAGATGGTAGATTCATTAGATTAAAAGTGGTTTTGAGGGTAATGAATCAGTTTCCCCTCTTTTAGAGGCAAGATGTTTGGTTACCTAGATTCTAGTTCCTTGTTTAAAAAATGGTTGAAATAGCTCTGCTTCTCATGGATTCAACCCTGATTGCTAGGATGAGTGGTTTAGATGTCTATATCATGTATTCTCTTTGTCATTTGCAAGGGTTGGATTCAGCTGGATGCTCATGTACTGAACACTTATCATTTTGTAGCAGTTTTGGCAGGAAACTAATAAAGTTGCAGCTATTTTTATGGGATCCCTGTGGTATGGCCTTTAGCATGTGTTTCTTCTTTTGTTAATATGTTCTCATGTTATTTATGTATGCCTCTTTCATATAATTTCTTCTGATTGGTTGTTTTCAAGTCAGATAGGTGGAATACATTAGGTTTCATTGCTCTGCCTTGGGAAAACACCAATATTTCATGTTTTTCTTCTATTTAGGAAGGATTCTTGACTTGCTCAGGCCCTTCTTAGCTCCTCACTAGTCTAGAATTTCACCCCATCAAGCCTAAGGTGCTAAAGATCATACCTACCTTGCCCCATAGAATCCCCTATAATTTTGACTTAGCTTCCCAGACTTAAATTGCCAAGCTCCTCCTGATTTGGCAAATACCAACAAATTCAATCAAAACCTTTTGAGCTGATATACCTAGCCTAAAATCTTTACCTGATTTAGTCATCCCGACTGATATTCTAAAGCAAAGAGCCCTCTCCCAGCCTTGTAGAGCTAGCTACAAGGCTAAGATTAGTTTGTGGTTACCCTAGAATTGCCTCCCTTCAACCTGAGGTCAATCTAGGTGATAACACAAGGTTATTTGCCAAGAAAATTGCACTTTGGCTGTCACAGTCTATCCTTATAGCTCCCTCTACTAACCCCATACTTGAACACAATCTCTACAGCCAAACTGCTTTCTTGCTTGCATGAGTGGCTTCCATGTATTCTGCCTCTGTAGTTGATAGTGCCACTACAGATTGTTTCTTACTCATCCAACTGATTGCACCTCCAAATAGGTTAAACACATACCCATTTGTAGATATTCTCTGATCCAGATCTCCAACCCAGTCTCAATCAAAAAAGCCACAAATATCCAAAACTCTGTCCAATCTCGATCTTCCTTGGTAGCACAAACCATAATCACTAGTGCCATGCAAATACCTGAAAACCCACTCCACTGTTGTCGAATGCTCCTTCCCTAGTTTTGACATAAACCTACTCAATACTCCCACTACATGTGTAATTTCTGGTCTAATATAGACCATCGCATACATCAGGTTACCGACTGCACTTGCATATGGAAGAAGGGACATGTCCTCTTCCTCTTCTTATGTCTTGGGACACTGTTCAATAGATAACTTTACACTTACAGGAATAGGAACCTTCACCGGTTTACTATCCTGCCTATTAAACCTCTACAGTATTGTCTCGACATACTTCCTCTTGTTTAACCAGAGCTTCCCCTTTGCCCGATCTCTTTTAATTTCCATGCCCAGAATATAGTTTACAACACCAAGATCTTTAATGTCGAATTTGGAGGAAAATTGGGCCTTCAAATCCTGGATAATTTCTTTGTCATTTCCAACCAACAACATATCATTGACATACACGACCAAATAAATAACACGGTCACCAATAAATTTAAAATACACACAATGATCTGCTTTGCTTTTGGTGAAGCCAAGTCCCAGTATAAATGTATCAAATTTATGATACCACATCCTTGGTGACTGTTTTAACCCATACATAGACTTTTTTAACTTGCATACCAATTCTTTCTTACCCTTCACCACAAAGCCTTCAAGTTGCTTCATGTAGATCTCTTCTTCCAAATCCCCATGAATAAATGTTGTCTTCACATCCATCTTTTCTACCTCAAAATCAAAAGCAGCAACAACAAATAAAAGTGATCTAATAGAAGCTACCTTGGCAACAGGAGAAAAAATATCACCAAAATCAATTCCCAACACCTGGGAATAACCTTTTTCTACCAATTGAGCTTTTTATTTCTCCACCTTTCCTTCTGCATTTTCCTTCTTCTTAAACACCCATTTGCTTCCAATGGGTTTCCTTCCAGTCGGCAACTACACCAAATCCCAAGCCTCATTTTTGTGTAAATATTCCATTTCATAAACCATGACCTCTTTCTAGAGTTTTCCATCCTTTGAATCTACTGCTTCCTTCACAGTTCTGGGATCATCATTAATAATAGATAAAGAAACATTTGAACAAAAAGCAGATGGACTATACCTTTCTGGATGCCTTCTTTCTCGAATGGATCTTCTCACACCCGGAGTTTGTGGCTCTTCATCTTCTGATTCCTCTTCTACTGCAGAGTCTAATTCTTCCTCCTTTAGCTCAAACTCTATCTTCTCAGGTTCCTTTGGTTGGACTTCATTTTTAATAACATCTTTCACCTCTTTGAACACCACATCTCGGCTATACACAACCTTCCTTGTTGTTGGGTTCCAAAGCTTATAACCCTTTAAACCATCCTTATACCCAATAAGGATGCACTTTTCAGATTTACTATCCAACTTTATTATTTTCTCCTTTGGAACATGTACATATGCATCACATCCAAATACCCTTAGATGTGAAAGAGAAGGTTTCTTACCGGTCCATACCTCTTGTGGAGTCTTATCCTTCAACACTGATGAAGATGATCTGTTGACCAGGTAACATGCAGTCTCCACCGCCTCTGCCCAAAATTCTTGTCCTAACCCGGAAAAACTGAGCATGCTTCTTTCCCTTTCCATCAATGTCTTGTTCATTATTTTTGGAACTCCATTTTGCTCAGGTGCGTAAGGAGTATTCTTATGCTGTGCTATACCACACTTCTTACGAAATTCTTCAAATTCCTTCTTGCAAAACTCTCCATTGTTATCTGTCCTCAACACCTTTATCTTCTTCTCTGTCTAGTTTTCCACCAAGCCTTAAATTCTTTCAACCTGTCAAATACTTCAAATTTATTCTTGAGGAAATAGATCCATGTATTCCTTGAGAAGTCATCTATAAATGATACATAGTACACAGACTTACCCAGTGATGGAACCTTCACATGTCCAAACACATCACTGTGCACAAGCTCTAATATCTGTTTCGCCCTCTTACCACCAGAGGGGAAACTCACCCGATTCTGCTTCCCATATACACAATTTTCACAAAAATAAAAATCCAGAGAGCTATTACAAATACCTTCTACCATAAATTTACCATGAAGTATTCGAAGGCCCTTCTCTCCAATATGTCCAAGCCTTTGATGCCATAGCACGGTCTTCTCTCCAAAGACCACTAGATTTTCTGCTCCACATTCAGGAACCACAGAACTGTTGTACCCATCAACAATAGTGCTACCTTACAGCTTGCATAGAGTTCCAGTCCAAACTCATCGCATGAATACCAGTGCTCCCCTAACCATCTTGCAGGTATCTTTCTCGAGCACTATTTTTACACCTACATCATCCATATTGCTTACAGAAATAAGATTTCTGGCCAATGCAGGAATATGTGGAAGACCCGGAAGTGTTCTAATCCTTTCACCTTGCAACTTCAACATTACTTTTCCACAACCAATGATTCTAGCCTTCATATCATCCCCTAAGAAGACATCACCACCATCGTATTTCTCATACTCGTAGAACCACTCTCTATGGGGAGTGAGGTGAAAGAATGCACCTAAGTTAATCAACCATGCCTCATGAGCTACATGTGTACTTGAAGAAGAAGCCAAGTACACATCCCCACCTTCATTTGAGGTGGCTTTCGCCTCTGCAGAAGGAGCATCATCAGGTCCCTTTCCTTTATCAGGAGCTTTAGATTTACAATCCCTTTTGTAGTGCCCTTCCTTTTCACATTTCCAGCACACCTTTACAGGTTTTCCTGGAGATTTAGATCTCTCTCTATATTTAGATCTCCCACTCGATGACTTATTTTTGTTTATGTTTTGGGACCATCGTCGTATAGACAAGGCATCACCATTCTGGCTCTCCATATTTTTCCATCTCATCTCCTTTGTCAGGAAGGATGAGACTATTTCATCAAACTACAAGGAAGTTGCATTGCTACCTATTGCAATAACCATACTATCCCATGAATCTGGTAGAGAACACAACAAATCGATGCACTTATCTTCATCTTAAATTTTAATATCATCAGACAATAACCGACTTACCACATTATTAGATGCGTTCAGATGCTCTATCACCGAGTCTCCATCTTTCATCCTCAGGTTATACATCTTTTTCCATAGGAACAGTTTATTCAACAGAGACATAGATTAGTACAAAGTCCCTAACTTGTCCCACAAAGCCTTCATCGTAGCTTCCCCTGATATATTAAGAAATACTGAATCTGAGACACATAATCATATTATGCTCTTTGCCTTTCGATCCAGCTTCTTCAATTCTTCATCAGACACTCCTGTTGGTTTAGTACCCGGATCTACAATGATCCACTGATCTTTATCCACTAATGGATCCTCCATCTTGATTTTCCACAACTCAACACTCTGACCATTAAATTTCTCGATCTCTATCTTTCCATTGCTTGCCATCTTCTTTCACCACCAGAATCGATCCTATATATCTTCCACTGAACAGGGTCTACCATAGGCTCGAGCGAAAACCCTCAACAACAAAGGCGTCCTCTTGAAGCCAAAACTTCTCTGATACCAAATGTAGGTTTTAACCCCGTACAGAAATTACCTTCATACGAATTCTAAAAGCATAGAAAATAAACAATAGCAAGAGCATAACACATAAATCAAATATACAAAAAGATTTTCCCCTAGATCCCAAAATCGGGACTACCAGATTGATTTTTCATTATGTTCCTTTCAATGTTACAATACATATATATACATGGTGAAGCATCCAATACCATGGACCAAAAACCATCGCACCCAAAACCATGTGCGAAAACCATGCACAAAACCATAGGTAGGCCTGCCCACCTAATATAGGGTCCAAAAAAAATTTCCCTGGGGCACTGCCCCAGACCCCATAGAGGGGGGCTAATCGCCCCCCACTACGCATTGGCACAACGAAGGGAGGCCTCCGCCCCCCTCTAACCCCCAGGTTTAACTACGTGAGCTAGTCATGGAAAGAATATAACACAACCCAACACAAAAGAGTATTGGGGAATGAAAATCCTATCACAAACTTCAATTACATGATGAATTACAATGATTGGAATGTTTTCTCTTAACATCCAAACTTCAACAACTTGACCCAAATTTTTAGCTTCAACTACAAGCCACTTGATACATATGCATCTCTGAGTAAGTAACTCAATCCTTTTCCCCTATGTTTTCACACTTCACTGTTTCTAACAACACCTTATACTTTTTTCATTTAAATGTTAATAAGTTAAGATATCCCCATACTCGTTTATGTCTTTGATGGTGCCTTTACATATGATAATGCATTATTTTGGGGAATCAAATACTACAATGATATGCCTTTGGAAGCTGAAGTAATAGGGAATGTCTAGTTTGAATTGCTGCTTCAAAAGAATACACAAACATTCACTCTAAAACAGTGGGCGTTCCCTCGAAGAATCTACTTCTATGGTGAGGAATCACTCTTCATCTAGGCTCTTTTTCATATGCTACCAACTTACAACGTTTCCATTGCAAAATTTGGTGCAATTGCTAGCTACAATTATAGTAGAAATATAAAATATGTTTAAGTTTTTATACAAGCTTAAATATAGTGAATATACACTACAACATTCAATGAAAGAGATAAATAAATCAAGTAATTGTACACTCATCATTTCAATTTCGAATAATGTACAATTTCAATGAATATTATGTCTATCTTTGAATATTTTACAATTTTATACACCATCCACCTAGCAATCTAGGAAATAAATTAATCTTTTGTTAATATAATATAATAAAATTCTATGAGAATGAATGAATATTCATTACAAAATTATTCCGATCAAATATAAAAATTAAAATTAAAGTGTCCCTAAACTACATTATTCTAGTTTATAGTTTCATTTTCTCATAAAATGACCAAGACTCTTTCATAAACAATAAACTTAAATTAATTCTTCATCCCCATGAATGAGAATAAAAAATATTTTGTCCCTAAACAGTTTATAGTTACATTTTCACATACAATGACCAACATTCTTTGATGAACAATAAAATTAAATTATCTCAACATCCCAATAAAGTTGAATTAACTAAAAAAATCTTAAATAAACAATTTAATTTAAAATTTTATGATTTATCATCTGTCATTTTAATTGAAATTTTAACATCATTTCTCATTTATCATTTTTCTTAACCTTGACCCAAAATTTAATCAAATATAAAAGATTGAAAAGTAATGTATACAACAATATATTCAAAATGTTTATAGAAGAAAATATATATTTATAAACCTTTCATTAAAATTCTATTCAAGATTTATTTTTAAGAGATATAAAAAATGGAGATGTGATAAAATAAAAAATATAGACTAGTTTTTATTTTATAATGGTTCCATAAAAAATCATAACATGAAAACAATTTTCCTAATAAATCCTTGCACTAATTATTTATCAATTTCTAAACACTATCAATAAACATGTCTTGTTTTCTTTCTGAATACTTATAAAAAATTGTTTGTAATTGTTCCTAACCCTTCAAATCTATTATAGTTGTTTGAAGAATTAAATAATATAGAGAATTTGTAAGATTGGCAACTCATTAAAAAAATTTAAAATTGTATTATTTCTTGACTTTGAAAAATAATGATAAAAAAAAGTCACCAAATATTCTCGATGGAAATCAATTATTTCAAAATTTTGCAAGAAACATATTATTTCATGAGTAATTTAGAAGAAAATTATTACAATAATATTCGAAGAAGTAAATTATTAAAAATTATCCTCAAGATATGTTTAGTAATACATTAAGGAAATTATTAAGAATTAAATTAATTATTGACAAAATATCTCACTTCTGGATAACATAGACATATAGAAATTACAATTATTTAGTATTTTAAAAGTGGTTAATATTTTAAAATATAATGATAAATACAAAACTAAAATTAATTATTTATAATGGGTTAGTGTTTTATATTATTTATAATAAAGTGGAGTGGAAACATAATTTAAAAATGATAATTTACAATTACAATGTAATTGTTTAAATTAGTTTAAATTGATTTTAAATTATATATATATTTTAAAAAACTATAGCGTTTTAAAATATAGTTATGAAATAAGAGAATATTTTTTTTTGAGATGAGTGAAAAGTTTGAGATATAAAAATCTATTTTGTATTTTAACACAATCAAATAAGAGGGGAAAAATTGAGTGAAAATTTAAACTTGTAAAATAGTGGTCTATTTTAGTATAATTTGTTTTAATTACTATTATAATTAAATTTATCTATAAAAAAATCACAAATTACAATTAATATAAATTATTATTTTTAACAATTATGTAATAGTTGCTCATGAATTAGATCTAGAAACAATTAATCTCATTAAGATCATTATGAATTAAGTTTAGCATGGGTGGTTCAGATGAACAGTAGTTATCCTTCTCACCTAAATTTTATAGAAAGAGATATTCCTTTAAAATAATTTTTCAATCTTATTCTTTTTAAATAAATTAACTTTAACTAATAAAAAAGAAGATAATATTAAATAACTTAGCATAGAATATTTAAAAGTGGAAAAATGTTCTTACTCTTAAATTGTTTAAAGTAATATTATTGGTTTTTTACTATTTACTATATGATTTTATTGACACTTATCACTAATTAACATTGTCAATGAAGCTAGATGTGTAATTGATTGGTTTTGATTAATTTTGAATAAAATATTTATAATATTTATCCGTTGAGTTTACTAATCTAAGCGTTCATATTCCTAGGGTTTAATATTATTCCCTTGGTCTAAGTGTTCATCTTTCTAGGGTTTAATATTATTCCCTTGGTTTATTGATCTTAGTATGGTTGGTAATTGGACAACTAGCTATCCAATATTACATGTAAAAAAAAACTGATAAAAAATTCTTTTAAATATATATGTGTGTGTACAATTATACATCTATTTTAAAATAAACTCATTTTATTTTAAAATATTTCAAATATATATTTAAAAAAATTACATTTTAATTTAATTTTATTCATTTTAATAATTAAAATAAATCTGAACTAATAAATTATACATATCAGATATACCATTTCATAATTAATAAATTTAAAACTAGCAATTTCATTAGATGTTGCAAAGGAAAATCCGTAATGCATAAATTAAATTATGAGATATAAAATATCACTACATTTCACAGAATATAATACTCATGAAAATTACAAAAATTGAGGAAAACTTCTCTCCAATATTTATGATCATAAAAAAAAATTTCTAAAACAAAATAATTAATTTATTATCATTCCCCATAAGGCTAGATAAACCAAACTTAATCTATTTCAGGATCAGTATGGAGAGCCAAAAGACAAGTAAGAGGAAGCACAACAAAAGCTCTGGTGAAAGCTATTGCGGCAGATCCAGTTCCATATTCTATGTGGTACAATATGCAAATTTACCAACACTTCACTTAGAAGGCATATATTTTGCCCACTTCACTCATAAATTATATATTTGGCCCAGAGAGGCATTTGAAAGCTAAGGACATGTGGAGAGTCTAAGCATCAAATACTTCACTGATTGAAGGGGTTTTGTGACGAAATTTACAGTCCCATAGTGAGTGAAGGAAAGTCAGTTTCTAGGGTTTGTAGATCTAACAGAAAGGCTTGTATCTAGTTTGTATGGTAACTGTTAATGCCCACTACCTATTTCCTCTAACTAGTAATCTGATGACACACAAATATTCAATAGTTGACTTTGCAGAGTTGTACACACTAGAGCTAGGGCCTAAATATAATAAAATATGTGATTCATTTTCTTTGTTTAACTATTTTTATAGTAACGAATTTTTGTTTTCCTTTTTTATAATAGTTTTTATTATACTTTATTATAAAAATGTTTCCAATAATCTGTTTGGAGGTTATAACATCCAATGCCATGATGTGAAAATATCCATTTTATCCAGTTTAGCTAAAAGTAACAGCGCCACTCCTATTTAAAAATAAAAGTGTTACCATTATTAATTAAAATAATCTTTAAAAAATAAAGCACCACCCATAATTCATTCACATTTATGTAGGTCATGTTGAGCCCATCTCAGGTGTTTTAAGTCTCACAATAAATACAACTAATGCATAGTATACATTTATGTGGGTCATGTTGAACTCACCTCAGGCGTTTTATAGTTTTGCAATAAATAAAATTAATGCATAGTATAATCCCAAGAGTGAAATCACTCGTTTCCAAATGTTCTAGGCAAAACGGTAGAGGAAAAATAGATGTAACCAATCCTCTGCTGCAAACTTACAAAGTGTACATCTGCCAGGACCAACAAAATCCTTCTTCAAAAGTGAGTCCCAAGCGAGAATCCAATTATGAAGGGTTAACCATGTGAAACATACAAGCTTAAGTGGGACCCCCCAGCTCCACATAGGATGTGCAAATATCCATTTTATCCACTTTAGCTAGAAGTAAAAGCATCACTCCTATTTAAAAATAAAAGTTTTACCATTATTAATTAAAATAATCTTTAAGAAATAAAGCACCACCCACAAAAAAATAGGAAATGGAATTTCATTCACATTTATGTGGGTCATGTTGAACCCACCTCAGGCGTTTTATAGTCTCGCAATAAATAAAACTAATGCATAGTATAATCCCAAGAGTGAAATCACCCGTTTCCAAATGTCCTAGGAAAAAGCACAGAGGAAAAATAATAATCCCAAGAGTGAAATCATTTGTTTCCAAATGTCCTGGGAAAAAGGGCAGAGGCAAAATAGATGTAAGCAATCCTCCGCCGCAAACTTACAAAGTGTACATCTGCCAGGACCAAAAATATCCTTCTTCAAAAGTGAGTCCCAAATGAGAATACGATTATGAAGGGTTAACCATGTGAAACATGCAAGCTTAAGCGGGAACCCGCAGCTCCACATAGGATCAATTTGATCAGCAAAGGGAAGGGATAGTGGACAAGAAATAATGTGTTCATATGCTTGCTGCAATACAACCATCAAATGTTTTTCCTCCCCATTCCAGTCTGCCTATCTGGCATTAGAAAAAGAAATACCAGACTAACAAAGATTACCTCTATATGCTTCCCATTCAGCCTCCATAAACACATGAATCCCAAATTCGCTTGCATGTGGCCACAAAATCGAGAAAAGAGGCAGCAATTGACCCTTCCCAATACTGGCCAACTAATTTTATCATTATATCATTATAAATAGTCAAATTTTATAAAAACCCATTATATCATTATAAATAGTCAAATATTATCAAAACCTACTGAAAATTTATTGAAAAACAAATGCTAAAAGAAGGCTATGTTTTATGGGACGGCAGCTAGAGACCTTGCTGAAAGATATGGGGATACTTTGAGATTGTAATGCCCTACTTAATCTTATCATGCAAATTTTATTAGTGTTTAAATTACCTGAAAATATTGACTTATAATTATCAAGAAATATTGGAATATACCTACATTTGTGAAACTGTAATTTTATTTACTGATATAAATTTTATTATTGTTATTATTCAATTCCCAACTTGTCTTCTCAAATTTAATTTTGGATAGGATATGGTCTCCTTCCATTTATTCCAAATTAAATATCCATATCCCAAGATGTCTTATCAAAATCTACTTGGGAGAAGATATGGTCTTCTCCAATTAATTTCCAAATTAAATGTCCATATCTTATCCCCAAAATGTCTTCTCAAATCTACTTGAGCAAGATATGGTAAGAAAAGTCAAGGATATTAAATGAAAGGGTGAGGGGGTAGTCATGACATTAATGATAGGTGGATGATATGGATGGGAGGAAGGGACATAAAAGGGGAAGGATGATGAGAGGAGAGGGGGAAATCCTTGGTCTTGGATTTGTTTTGGGGGAGGAATGTGGAGAAAGAGAAGGGAAGAATGGAGAGACAAATGAGGGAATACAAACTTGGATCTAGAGAGTGTTTGTTAAACTTGGACACACTACATCTGTGTGGACTTGGGCTCGGAGGGGCAGGGAACCCATGGAGGTTTCCTGCGCTAGGAAATACTTCCTAGTTAGTTGGGAGGAAAATCCAGTCGGGTAGTCAAGAGGAGCATCCCAACAGAGTCAGGAGCTTAGGAGAATCTCAACTAAGATATTGGAACAAGTATTCCTCCATTTATTGATTACTTGTGTATATGGTTGCAATGAAATTATTACTTATTTAATTTGTGGTAAATAAATTTTCACGGTATATTGTCATCAAATAAATGTTTGGATATAAATAAATTATTTCTCTTCTTATTGTGTTTAAAATTAGATAAATTTAGTTTTTAGTTAGAGGACCCTAGGAGGGATCCTCACATGTGGTATCAAAGCCCAGATTCAAAATCCGGACCCAAATCCCACTAGATTCAAATCTCCGCTAAAAGAGTTTATAACGCTCATAATTACTTGTAATCATTTTTATTATAAAAATTATGTGGAACTGATTTCGTTTAAGACTAATTTAATGATTTTTTTTTTCATTTTACCGGAATTTTAGAACTTCTTTTATCACTGTCATGTACATACTTAACTGCATCACTTTGATCTCTTATTTGAAGCTCACAATATTCATTGTTAAAAAGCTCATCAGTATGCTTGGTTCTCTTTATTTTCCTTGGCATCATTCACTAGTAATAAACCTTCCATTAGCCATTCCCATTTTCACCAATTTTCCTCACGTGATCAAAATCATTGGTAATTTTACCCATAGGATCATTCTTTTTGAACTTATAACCCTTTCCTTCCTTAGTAGCTGATAAATGTGGAGTTTGATCACTTGCACATAAGTGAATCTCTTGTTGCCCTGTTTGATCTTGCTTATTTCCTACATTCATACAATCAAACGTCTTGGATTTATCTACTTTCCTTTTCCTCTTCTTGGAACATTTTTTTCGTTCAATATTTGGGCCTTTCTTGAATCAGGTGCAGTATCTTGCTTGTGATTAGTAGAACCCAGAATCTCATCTTCCTCATGTTTAACCACTGTATGCTTCTCCTCACTCTGCCGATGCATAGCATTTGGTTGTTCCTTCAAGTGAAGGATACTTCCCTGATTACCAAGAGGAATGTTTCCATTTGAAGATGGCTCAACATTTTGATTCGATATACTGCTAGCTTGAAATGATTTGGCTTTTGATTTATGTTTCTTTACCTTTGAGTGTAGTGGCCAAGTTTCCTGCTTGTGGTCTTCATATTGCAAAGACTGCAAGCCCAGGGAGGGCGAGTTGACAACCCAACACTCAAATCAACATCAGCATTCTCACTTGCATTAGGTTTTTCATAGTAACAATTACCCCCATTCATAGTGCTGCAAAGCACAAAATGATCGATGTGGAATTCAAACACTTGGGCGTGAGATTGATAGGCCATTTAAATTGACAGCTGTGGGATTTGAACCCACACCCTTTCGGGTCAGAGCCTAAATCTGACGCCTTACACCATTCAGCGAAACTGTCATTAAAAATTCTAGCCAACACCATTCAGCACATGAAATTCTTTCACATTTCCACCTGGATCTGAGATTACCAAACCTGGAATGCGAGGGCGTGAAACTACAAAAAAAAAGACTTTCATTTTGTTCGTATCGATGTGGGAATCGATCCAGTTCACCTAGGTAGTCATTCCTTTCTAGTAAGCTACCATGAAATCCATGCTCATGTATAAATTATTCCATTTCTGTAGGTAATCCCAATTTTTTTTTTTTTTTTTTTTTTTTTTTTTTAACCCGAACAAAGTGTCAACCATTCAGTCTGCCATTAAATATCACAATGCGATAGAAGATCACGGTCTAAATCTAACATCTATCATTAATGGCTTGCATAAAAGTACCCTCTGAGATTTCATGTGTGATTCCACCAATGGCCAAAGTTAAAATCAAGAATATAGGCTCCCTTGCATCCTCTGTCTTTACTCTCGGCTGAGATTAGATGAAGCACCACTTTCTGCTATCCTTGAACTATAGTCGTCACCATATCCACTAGGTATGGAGCTCAATAAAACTACATTGTAACTTAGTAATCTTGCCAATACCCAAATCATAACAATTTAGATTAACATAATAACATCAAAGAGATCATATTATCTAAGAATCCAGTACCCACCATGGATCAATGAGTGGGGAAGGATGTAAGTAAAATCCTTCATCTGCAACTTCTGAAGAGGGAAGGGCCATAGCAGAGAAAGCCAAAACCCTCTCTAGCACTTGTAGCCAAACAAAAATAAATGAGAGGAGAGGGAGGGGAGAAGGAAAGTAAGTCAAAATATTGTTTTCAACTCTTCCTTCTAGCTCTGTCTCCCCCTCTGGTGAAGAAGCTGAGAACTTGTCACAGTCAAAATCAAATCAATTTTTACAAGCTCGAGCGTGGGTCTGAGTCTCAAAGACTTGTAGTGCAGAAAATTATGGAAACATCTGATAAAAGGAAGGGAAATGAGGAGTTATAGAGTAAGAGTGTAGCGGGTGCACAGGTGTAATGTAAGGGGAGGTGGAGGATGAGCCATGGCCGTAGGCGGCAAGGAGGATTAATTGTGGTAGAAATGCATTTAATGAAGGTGTTGCAATTGCATGATGTGTGGGGATGGGTTTGGAAAACTGTCTGCCTCCTTAGCGAATGAAAGGCAAGGAGGGAGTTAATGCGCCACACATAAATTGTTGTTCCTCCACCTCCTTTGCATCGCTTCTGGTGTGCTACCAGCAACAACAGCGAAAGCGCATTTACTACGTTGGAGGACGAAAATCGATACACGAAAGTAAGTGGATGGATGGAATTGGGAAGCATTGGATACTTCAATATCATATCGATACTTACGGCCATCATCGCCTCAACGGCATGACGAGACTTCACACAAGCAAGTGCCACATTTAACGTTCTAATAACTCCCACACTGAAAAAATGCAATCTTCCTAATGCACTTAACGCCATTCTCCAAAATATGGAAAGTTGCCTTCACCGTTTCAACAATCTGTTACCTTTTTAATATTGTTACAAATGCTATATAAACACAATTTAGGAGTGTAGCAGGGATGTTTCGTTTTGGTCTTTACATAAATCATACATTTTCCATAAAGTATTTTTTTAATCAGAATTTGGCCAAGTGTTTCACTATTTTAATATTAGATATGGATTTAACTTTATCAAAAAATTAAAAAGAAAATTTCACAACTTTACAATTTTTTTTTATTTTAATCTGATTTAACTAAAAATCTATCCAAAAATCAAATTATATAAAAAAATATAAATAAAAATAAAATTAATTTCAATACAAATTTCAATACCATGGGCTAAACCCTCTTAGTTGAAATGATTTGAATTTTAGATTTCAAATGGACTTGTTTATGACGTGAAAACTTAACTATGCCATGTAAAATGTAGAATTGTGTTTGTTAATCCAAAGTTTCATGTTCTTGCATATTTTTTTCCTTGCAAACCATTATACATTATTACAGAAAACAACTACTACGTGAGAGACAATTTCTATGTGTAAAACAACTATTGCGTGAGAGACAATTTCTATGTGTAAAAAATTATGCTCTAGGAAATACAAATATTTTGTGTGACACGTATTATGACTTAAACTTGTAACACTCCACTTACAAACTATATCATGATACATTGTGGTTTCTTTTTCTAGTTATTTTAGTATAGATTTGTGGTTTTATTTTTTAAGATATTTCAATATAGATTTATAATCTTGAAACAACTTTAATCTCTTTTATATATATTATACATTTGAACTTATACATATTATACATTGAAACACCAATTTTGAAGGTTAATTTGAATATTTATTAATTTCAACATAATTACATATCTATCTATAAAGGGACAAGGGGTTATGGTTCACGCATGAATACACATTATATGTAATGAAGGCCAACAACTCGTTACTTGTTTGGTTTGGGGTTGGATTCAAAATAACCTCCCGGAGTCAACGATGTTTAATTCGTGTTCCCATAGTATATATCTAACAATAATGTCAAAATTGAGTTGATTGAGACAGTTAGGCATCTACTTTGAAAACTAATCTAGCATTGTTGATGGAATTTCAAGAGGATACCTAGTTATAATAATGTGATTAAAAATGGTAATTTAATGTTCATGTGAATGCCCAAAATATATAAGATGGATTTAGGATGATTGTTTAGGGATATTTAAAGATATTTGAGGGTGACTAGCAGTGTGTCATAGCACTTGCTTAGATAGAAATGGGAGAGGATTTAGTAGATCCTTGGGAATCTGCTCAGTATTAATAATACTTGTTTACGAGCATAGTAAAAGAAAAACTTACGACTATCATTATATACAAGTTGAATTAATAATTCTTGCGTATCATACAGATATTTGAACAAATCAAAATGGTGAGGATGTGAAGAAATCAAGGTCAAGGAGGGTCATCACAAGGACCTCCTACAAATAACCTATTACCATCACCAGAGTTGGCTCTCATCTTACATTCCCTATAAGCAATTAACGAGACTTTAGGAGGGCGCCAAACAATTGAAGTGGAAGTGGAAGACCCTCCACCAAGGTTGGGAAATCTCGAGGGATCAAGAGACTCTGATAGAGCACCTACAATCGAGGACATTACTAGGGAGATCCGAAACATTAAGCTCTCAGAGTTTGCTGGAGGTCGTGCCAGCGACGCACAAATGCCTGGTTAGAAGGAACGAGAAGGTGCTCCGCACTAAGGGATTATACTTCCAATTCAAAAGCTAAAATAACAATATTCCAACTCAGAGATAGTGCTTTGAATTGATGGGGTAACTTAGACACTGTCAACTACACCTCACTCTAGACACAGTTACTTGGGAGTTATTTGAGGAGATATTCAGTAAAAAGTACCTACCAGCATATTATGAAGAACAACAGGTAGGAGCCTTCCATGCTTTGGTACAGGTAAATCGTACAGTAGAAGAATATGAGATTAGATTCATGGAATTGGTCAAGTATGTCTCCTACATGGATACTAATCAGTGCCAAGCAGATCATTTTATTTATGGTTTGAACCCTAAGATTAGGGCAATGTTGCACATGTGGAAACCATCCTCAGTTGCAAAAGTTGTAGAACATGCTTGTTATGTTGAAGAGCACTTAGAATTAAAGGGTGGAAACAAAACCATTTTTCCACAACAACCAAGGCTTATGGGGAAGGCCCCTCGTACCTTCCCCAGGGGAGGAAGTTTGAGGCCACCGCCATATGGAAACAGGGTTGTACCCAGAGCACCGACAATGGGGATTTCAATGGTTACTAGTGCAGCTTCACCCGCAGCTTCAAGGATTCGTGCAAATCAAGGTCATACACGAGGAGCAACAAGTAGGGGTAGGGGTCCCAAGGGAAGGAACTCTTTCCAAAGAACTCCACAACATTATGTTCAAAGTATACCATGCATCACTTGTTGGGGATGCGGGGACCTCATTACTAGCATGATTGTCCTGAGTTACAGAATGGTAACAACCATGGAAAAGGAAAAGCACCAATGGGGGGAGCAAGTGGCCACCATCGAATCTATGCAGCAGTTGATAACCAATAAGTTGAACACCAATCTGCCATGGTGGAAACCCTAGGTATGATAAACAAAGTAAAAGTTAAAATTTTGTTTGATTCAGGTGCTACAGATAGTTTCATTTCATCAATTGCATCAGAAAAATGTGGGTTGGCAGCCTATGAGCACGATGTTTTAAAGCAAGTTGAGATGGCTTCTGGGATAAAGCAAGTAGTAGGACCTAGTGTTGACCAATGTCAAGTAAACCTCAGGGTTTGTATAACTAAGCTGAAGGCATACGTCACAACATTGGGGACGTATGATGTAATTATTGGAATGGGCTGGCTAGAAGCTCATTGAGCTTTCGTAAACTATTTAAAGAAGAAGGTGATTTGTTTAGATGATGAAGGTAGGTCAATTGAGATTTGTGGAATCAAGAGAGGAGCGTCGATACGATTCATATCCATGATAAAGGTAAAACTTTTTCTGACAAGGTTGCAAACTATATGTGGTCGAGGCTGTAAGTGACTAGAAAGGACCCTCCCTAGATCAACACCCAATTTTGTTAGAATTCAAGGATGTTTTCCTAAGGAATTGCCTAGATTACCTCCTGTAAGGGATATTGATTTCACAATCGACCTAAAACTTGGTGCATAACCAATATCTAAGACACCCTATAGGATGACAACTCCAGAAATTTGTGAGTTGCAAATGCAGTTAAAAGAGCTTTTAGACTTGGGATTTATCAGACCTAGTATTTCACCTTGGGGTGCACCAGTGATTTTTGTCAAGAAGAAGGATGGTTCCTTAAGGCTATGCATAGATTATAGGGACTTGAATAGATCCACAATAAAGAATAGGTACCCGATACCTAGAATAGATGACATATTTGATCAAATGAAGGGAACACCGTTTTCTCAAAGATCGATTTAGGATATGGATACCACCAATTGAGGATTAAGGAAGGTGACATCTCAAAAACTGCATTTCGAACTCGGTTTGGGCACTACGAGTTTGTAGTTGTTCCATTTGGTTTTACCAATGCACCAATAGTATTCATGAGCCCCTTGAATAGTGCGTTGAGGAAGTATTTGGCCCAATTTGTGCATGTCTTTCTGGATGAAATTCTTGTGTATTCCAAGAATGAAAAAGAGAATGAAAACCACCTAAGGGTTGTATTGACTTGCTTAAGGGAAAATAAATTGTATGGAAAATTGTCAAAATGTTCCTTCTTTCAGAAGAAAGTTCATTATCTTGGGCATATCATTTCAGGAGAAGGGATTCCAGTTGACCTAGAAAAGGTAAAGGCCATAATGGATTGGCCAATACTGAAAAATGCTCATGAGTTGTGTAGTTTTATGGAGCTAGCAGATTATTATTGTGGGTTTGTGGAAGGGCTTTCGAGGATTTCAAAACCAATCACCACATTACAGTGAAAAGGGGTTAGGTATGAATGGACATATGAATGTGACACTGCATTCACTGAACTAAAGAGTTTATTAGCTAGTGCACCAATACATTGAGTATTGGACATGGGAAAATACTTCATTGTCTGCATCGATGCTTCGAAGCAAGGATTGGGAGCAGTATTGATGCAAGAAGGTGGAGTAATAGCTTACGCATATAGAAAATTGAATAAACATGAAGAGTTGTATGCTACCCATGTTATCGGGAAAACTAGTGTCTATGCGGAGCTGCTAGTCCCACTAAGGCTGGTAGCTACCTTAGAAACAAAAAAACTAAAACTACTTTCATTTTCCTTTATGAGAAATAGATGAGAGGGGAATAAGGAGACCAACCTCTGTCTTGTGCTCGATTCCTCTCCCTTCTGATAGATCTTTGCTACTCACTTCCTTGTCTACCTAGCTTCACAGAGCACCAGTAGAATCAACGCAGCATAACACTATCTAAGAACATATATCTATTATCATAAACAATATAGGACTAGATATATATTGACCACACAAATGCTCATAACATCAATCATACAATAATGTGGAGGAAAACTTGAATAGCTTTATTGATAATCAAGAAAGAGCAAAGAGGATTACAACCAATTTTTCTGACCCAGCATCATCCTCTCAGCAAGAAAGCACTTCTTCACCTCATGAAAAGCTTAGATCACCCAACACTATGATATTGCACCAAGAAACCAGCAGCGCTTCCTTACAAGATACAAAATTCTAGCCTCTAGATCTCTGGGATGAGGGATCCATATATAGATGTTTGCAAGGGAGGTGAGTCAGCTTCTGAGATTTGATTAGTGTCCTCTCTCTGATAGTTCTTGATTCAACTTGGAGATTGATGATCTCTTACTCATCCTGGGCGAATGCAGAGAGGTAAGTGTCACAGGAGAAGTTTCTGGAAGATTCCATGATCCTCCACCTTGCGGATTGACCCTGCCATTTGTCCACTCTTGCCCATCGCACCCCATAGAAGGGCTTTTCAACATGCATCACACCTACTGTGTGTATTTAGGTGGGATGCAACGCACTTTGACCATGGAGCAGGTTAAATGGTCCAGTTTTGACCAGTTCTGAGTAGTTTTTCATGGAGAACTTCTGGGAGATGCTGTAATCAGTTGACCTTGTTCTTTTAGGGGTCGGAACAACACTTTTAGGGACTTAGGAGCCCTTGGTTTATGGACATTAATGATTGTGGTTGCAGTGCACAAAAATGTCTATAACAACCCATGACTTAGAGTTAGCAACAGTGATGTTAACTTTGAAACTATGGAGACATTACCTCATTGGGAGAAGATTTGAGTTAAGAACAGATCATCAAAGCCTGAAGCACCTCTTCAGTCAAAGGGATTTAAATGCTAGACAAAGGCGGTGGAGAAAATTCATGAGTGAGTATGATTTTGATATCTCATACATTAAAGGAAAGGAGAATGTGGTGGTCAATGTGCTAAGTAGGAGGCCACGAACCTTCTCCCTAGTAGCCTTGAGGGTCAATTTGAGGGAACGCGTGTTGAAGAAACTCTTTGAAGACAATTGGTATCTAAAGGTTATATCAGCACTCCAGAGTAGGAAGCAAATAGAACCAAAGTTTGAGGGATATGTCCTTAAACCAGATGGATTATTGAGATTTCAAGGGAGAATGTACATACCTAAGGAAGGGGGTATAAGAAGAACCATCCTCGAAGAGTCACATAGAGCACTCTATTGTGCACATCCTGGAATGAAGAAGATGTATGCGGACATGAAGAAACTCTTCTTTTGGGCAAGCATGAAGCGTGACATGGTCCAGTTTGTCACCAAATGTCTTGAATGTCAATGAGTGAAGGCTGATCATTGCCATCAGTAGGACTTATACAACCACATGACATCCCTATGCCTAAATGGGAGGCAATTTCTATGGATTTTGTTGTGGGTTTTCCACTCACGTCGCAGAGGCACAATGCTACATTGGTTGTAGTTGATAAATTGACCAAAAGTGCCCATTTCATCCTAGTAAGAGACACTTACGATGTTACTGATGTGGCACGAGTTTTTATAAGTGAAGTTATTCGACTACATGGTTACCCACAATGATCATTTCTGATAGAGACTATCGATTTACATCTAGGTTTTTGAAAAGTTAGTCAGCACTAGGGACTCAGTTGAACCTGAGCACTGCATATCATCCAGAAACATATGGGTAGACTGAAAGAGTAAATCAGGTTATGGAAGACATGCTTAGAATGTACGTCATGGATAATCATACTCAGTGGGAAAGTTAGTTACCATTGGTAGAGTTTTCCTATAATAACAGTTACCACAGTTCAATCGAGATGCCTCCTTACCAAGCTCTATATGGGAGGCCATGTAGGATGCCATTGAGTTGGGAAAAGTTGGAGGACTGAGTAATAGTTGGGCTAGAATTAGTTGAAGAAATGGAGCAACAGGTAAGACAGATTCAACAAAGGTTGAAGAGAGCACAAGATAGACAGAAGAGTTATGCTGATTCACATAGAATTGATCACGGTTATGAAGTAGGGGACCAAGTTTTTATCCATATCCGACCCAACAAAAGCACCTTCAGTTTGGGAAAGGGACAAAGTTGTCACCTCGGTTTATAGGACCTTTTAGGATCAAGGAGAAGATTGAAACAATTGCCTATCGTCTTGTACTGCCAGCCCATTTTCATAAAACTTATGATGTTTTTCATGTATCTATTTTACAAAATTATGTTTCTGATGAATATCACAAACTGGGGAGGGAATTGCAGGTCTCGAACATGGGAACCATTGTGGTCGAACCATTACGCATATTGGGCCGTAGGGTTCGATAGCTCAGACATCGCATGGTGGACCAGGTTAAGGTCCAGTGGGACAAGTATAACCGAGGATCAACTACCTAGGAGGATGCAGAGACTATACATCATGACTACCCCTCATTTTTTGAGCATCTGTGATGCCCATTTTGACTTTGATAGCTACCTATGCTAAGGCTCTATTTTTCAGTTTCATGTTATTTATTTATGGACGCTATGTAATTTTAATGCATTTAGTTGGACATGTGAAACTACTTATATAAATCATTAGATGGATTAGGTATTGATGATGGAAATGTTTGATGTATGACCTAAAATATGACTTACTTAGTGATGATTTATCTAGTGCATGACTTATCAGAGTTATTGTTGTTTCATGTATGGCTTAAGTGGATATGATTTATCTAATGAATGACTTAGTGAAAATTATGATTTATCTAATGTAAGATTTATTTCCAGTATGAACAAAAAAATTGACACGTGGATATTGACTTAATAACATGATGTTTAAGATCACTTATATATATATTTTATTGTTATATATATGCATGAGTGAGAACTAACTTGCAAATTGGAAAGAACTATATGATAGCCAAGATCTACTCTTCCATTGGGGAAGGTTGAGACATCTAATGAGGAAAGGTATGATGTACATTGTTCTATTACATTTTGTATCTACTTGATATGCACTCTTATGAGATGGGTAAAATGTAAACGGCAGGTGACAAGGCTACCTCACTGGATTATTTGATGAAAAGTATCCAATCAACATTGTAGTGTGGTCCATATTAGGGTGTTGACCCTAGTTGTAAGGAGGGGTGGAGGTATTTCCCACTGTGTAACCTCCAAACATAGAATCATGGGAGCGCAGTGATGGACACGCTCCCCTAGATATGTGATGACGATTGCTAGTTGCCTGCTGAGGAAGCTAGGTTGATATAGTCAATGCTTCTGCCATATTGGTTTTATCAGTGGTTAGATTGGAATAGCCGATGCCATAGTATATAGCAACAGAGGATGGATAGGGTGGAAACAAAAGTAGGTTAGGAAGGATAGGAGGATATAGATTAGTTGGAGACTCTTGATAGGAAGTGTTATCATTGCTTGAATTATTAAATTTTACTACTACAACTCCCTCTCTATTTTGTTATGCCTTATTGTCAAACTGCTTTCGAACTTCTTGTGTCTTTTTCACTCTAACTTCTAGACAAAGTTTTATGAAGGAGGGGTGTATGTAATGCCCTACTTAATCTTATCATGGAAATTTTATTAATGTTTAAATTACATGAAAATATTAACTTATAATTATCAAGAAATATTGGTATATACCTACATTTGTGAAACTGTGATTTTATTTACTGATATAAATTTTATTATTGTTATTATTCAATTCCCAACTTGTCTTCTCAAATTTAATTTTGGATAAGATATGGTCTCATTCCATTTATTCCAAATTAAATGTCCATAGCCTAAGGTGTCTTCTCAAAATATACTTGGGAGAATGTATGGTCTTCTCCAATTAATTTCCAAATTAAATATCCATATCTTATCTCCAAAATGTCTTCTCAAATCTACCTGAACAAGATATGGTAAGGAAATTCAAAGATACTAAATGAAAGGGTGAGGGGTTATTCATGCCATTAATGAATGGTGGTTGAGGTAGATGGGAGGAATAGACATAAAATGGGAAGGATGATGAGAGGAGAGGGGGAAATCCTTGGTCTTGGCTTTGTTTTGGAGGATTTTGTTTTGAGGGAGGAATGTGGAGAAAGAGAATGGAGAGATAAATGAGGGAATACAAACTTGGATCTGGAGAGTGTTTGTTAAAATTGGACACACTACATCTAGTTGGACTTAGGCTCGGAGGGCTAGGGAACTTGCGGAGGTTTCCTGGGCTAGGAAATACTTCCTAGTTGGCTGGGAGGACAATCTAGTCAAGTAGTCAAGAGGAGCATCCTAATAGAGTCAAGAGTTCAGGAGCATCTCAACTAAGCTATTGGAACAAGTATTCCTCCATTTAGTGATTACTTATATAAATGGTTGCAATGAAATTCTTACCTATTTAATTTGTGGTAAATAATTTTTAATGGTATATTGTCATCAAATAAATGTTTGGATATAAATAAATGATTTCCCTTCTTATTGTGTTTAAAATTAGATAAATTTAGTTTTTAGTTAGAGGACCCTAGGAGGGATCCACACAAAGCTAGAGTTGAGCGAGGAGCGAGAGCTACGTAGAAAGTATACTTTAGTTAGTAGGTAGGGAGATAGTCATGATGGTAGGTTTAGTTAGTTTACAGATCCATATTCCTTCAACAGTCTGCAATCTATTTATCTCCATTCAGTAACTATTTTAAATAAATTAAACAAATTATCTATTAGATATAGATTAGTTGACTACTATGAAGTTAGCCTCACCAAATATTTCACCACTTTTAGGAACTTAAACTATGCTAAAAAACATTCAAAACATTTAAACAGAACAAACTTTACACAAAATCTTTCAATAATCTTTAAAAAAACATCAACTCGAAATCATGGCTTACTCCCATATAATTTATGGTTTCGGTGCTTCTCTAAAACATGTAATTCTAGAATAGAGAAAAAACATTTACATCTTTAGGCTACTGTGAAAAGTCAACATGTCATGATTCACTGAACTCTCAAATACACATTGCAAAAATATTAGGGGGGTCTTCTCGTGTGATTACCGTTGCTCCGCATGGATGTTGAGATTTCTATCATAGGCCCCAAATGAATCAACCTCTTGGATAGACATGGTTGTGAACAAGATCTAGGTAGTTAGATGACGCAAGAAGCCTAAGATGCAATTGCAATTACAGAGAGAAGTTGTTGCAGATATTTTTGCAAGCAGTGCCTAGCAAGGCATGATATAGAAGCCACCTGGAATGAAAGAATTCATAGTAACCAGATATTATTCACAGTGATATAAGAATATGAAGAAATCGCATATACCAATCATAGTGGTGTTCTTCCTTTCACCTGTAAGGCCACCATGACAAGTAGTTATTAGTAATGCCAAAGATCCTCAGATTTGAGAATGTATAGCTAACTGTACACAAATGTCTAGATTCAAGCTTGATGGTAGAATGAATCATATTTTAATATATTAAGAGAAAAATTCAAGCGTTGACGTTTGTAATCATACTTTTACACACATTGGGAAACCTACCACTTCCGAGGCATTCGTCGAGCTGCGTGGAGCCATCACAACATTAGCATAAAAACTTTGCAGGTTCAGAAATGTTATAACCAAAAATCCCCTTAGTCCCCAAACAAGCGCGACACTTTTGATCTATGTTCCGGTGGACATCCCATGCTATCTTCACCTCATAAGAAATGAAATGTAATATAGTCTATAAGGTATTAGTTAGTTATGCTACTATTCAACTCTCAAAACCCTGGAGCTTGGAACAAAGATCTTTGATATAAAGCAGAGAAGCTTTCTCCATTTTTTCACGCCTTTTGCACTCAGCCTTAACATGATTCAGAATCTTTTCACGACCATTTGCAGGCTTTCTCCCGCGTTTCCGTGGCTTTCTCTCTTCTCCAACAGACCTTGAGTCTTTAATTGAGGCAGAGGGTTTTACTGTAGCAGACATTGAATATTTAATTCTCTCTTCTCCAACAGACCTTCAGTCTTTAATTGAGGCAGGGGGCTTTACTACAGGAGACGTTGAATATTTAATTCTCTCTTCTCTAATGGACCTTGAGTCTTTAATTGAGGAAAAGGGTTTACTGCAGCAGACATTGAATCTTTAATTCTCTCTTCTCCAACAAACCTTGAGTATTTAATTGAGTTACAGGGTTTGACTGCAGCAGACATTGAATCTTTAATTGTGGCAGAGGGTTCTACAACAGACAACTTTGATTCAATGCCAGAGCACAGGGTTTTATGGATTGGACGGTAAACCAATGGTCTCATCGTTTATTGCTATAAATAGCTAAATTCCTCTGATTGCAGTCGGCATGAAATATTTAGGACAGTTTGAATCAATGCAGATACATGTACAACACATGTTAAGTGTTGAACACGCTAAACACACAACACTCTACGAATTGTCGAAACAGTTAACTACCATCAAGCAGATCTGCAGACTAGATTATCTGTATAAAATAATGTTGTTGGGGTCAAGGTTCTGAAATGGTATTTAACTGCTGAAATGAAGAAAACAATGAACGAACGGAATTGTATTTCAACGAATTATTCGCCGATTGAATCTAATGGACAAATTTCTGAGATTTTTTCCCCGATTCGAGCGAATTTGGTAACTATGTTTATAATCATAATAAATGACAAACATATTACAGAGCAAAAGATTGAAGGAAAGGATGATTTAAAACACAAAAGAATGACCATATGCAAAACTTAACACTTTCTGCTTCAGGGGAGGCGTTGTTATCTGTTAGGTGGACTGGAATACACATAAATACATAGAATAATGCTGAACTTTTAGAAATGACAGTCCCAAGTCTAAAAATCAAAATACAATATGATCATTTTATCTAGCTCTCAGACAGGTTCTGCTTTCTAGGACAGGTACTGCTTCAATTGCATGGTATGCATAGCCATTTATCAATCTGAGCGTGATCATTTACCATACAAAGAAGTGATCTTATACCATTATAGTGAAAGAGACCATGTGAGTGTCTTACGATTAGAGAGAGACGAATATCTGATCATTCTAAACCATTTTTTCTCATTATTCATTAACTTATTTCATTTGTGGATCAACAATGAAAATTCTTTCAATCGTCTAAAACACAAATCCACGATGCAGAATAGGACATGGGGGTGGCTGGGGGAATTCATTTCAAAAGAAAACACCTTACCGTGTAACTAGCCAAGTGTGCAAAGTTTTTTAAAAAAATTCCTACCTTAAAATCTTTAAAAAAACTATATAATTTATAGTTAAATGTATTTTAATTTCCAAATTTATTAATTATTGAAGGGTGCAAAATTTTTATCTGACATATATTTATCATTAGAAATGACAGTCGCAAGTCTAAAAATCAAAATACAATATGATCATCTTATCTGGCTCTTGGACAGGTACTGCTTTCTCGGGCAGGTACTACTTAAGTTGCATGGTATGCATAGACAGGCACTGCTTCAGTTGCATGGTATGCATAGCCATTTATCAATCTGAGCATGATCATTTACCATACAAAGAAGTGATCTTATACCATTATAGTGAAAGAGACCATGCGAGTGTCTTACAGTTAGAGAGAGACGAATATTTGATCATTCTAAACCATTTTTTCTCATTATTCATTAACTTATTTCGGCTGTGGATGAACGATGAAAATTCTTTCATTCGTCTAAAACACAAATCCACAATGCAAAATAGGACAGAGAGGCGACTGGGGGAATTCACTTCAAAGGGAAACACCTTACCTCATAATTAAACATATTATATAATGATAAATATATCTCACATAAAAAGTTTGCACCCTTCACTAATTAATAAATTTGGAAATTAAAATATATTTAACTATAAATTATATAGGTTTTTTTTAAGTAGGAAATTTATTTAAAAACTTTGCACACTTCGCTAGTTAATAAATTTGGAAATTAAAATACATCTAATTATAAATTATATAGGTTTTTTTTTTAAGATTTTAAAGTAAGAAATTTATTTTAAAATTGTAAATTTTTTTGACTAGTTTTATTTATTTTTAATATGTAAACTATAAAATAATTACAATAAGTTTATTATAAATTATATAATTTATTAAAAAATAATTACAATAAGTTTATTATAAATTATATAATTTATTAAAAAATTACAAATTTATTTTAAAATGAGAAATTTTGTCTAATTTTTAGACCTTAATATATAAACTATTAAATAATACAATAATTTTATAAAAAATGAAAATTGTAATAATATTTATAAAAAAAATTTGACTAATTTATAAGCTATTAAATTACACAATCTTATAAAAAATCAAATTTTCAATAATTATAGTTTCTATAAAATTTTCACTTCTTAAAGTAAAATAAAAAGGGAAAATAAGGCATCCACAAAATTTAAGCCTTTGGGAAAAGAAAAAAAAAATCCTCGTAATTATTACTTCGACAAAATAAATTTGACATCGCAGCTATATTTCGTAAGCAGACCGGTCGTAATTATTACTTTTACAATATATAGAAACGACAAAATAAATTTCACATCGCAGCTATATGTCCTAAGCAGACCGGCCTCATTTTTTTCCATTAAGAAAAAAACACTGTTTTTATATATAGAGATAAAGAACAGTATATCCCGAGCATATACATTTTTACTCCAATTTGTTTTGTTGTTCTGTTGAGTACCAATCCATACATTTATGCCAACTTATATATTTCTAATATAACTTCCTATGTACCAGGAGAAAGGCCTCATTTACTGTGCATCAAACGACTATATTTTATTAACAGAACTTTGTTACTGCAAAATGCAATACCATGAAAATTGAAGTAATGCAAAATCCTGAACCACAACCACAGCGCCATAAACTTGGTGATTACAACGTTTTGTTTTCACTAATTGAAAAACTTATAGTCGAACTATCAGACTGCTCCATTGGATTGAAAAATAGAAGATTCAGGTTAATCTTAAGTATGACAATAAATTGTTTGTAGATTCAGGCTAGTGGAAGATTTCGCAATTACAGCGCCATATAATCCATTATTACAGTATTTTATTTTCATTAATTAAAAAATAGAGAAATCTAAACCGATTGTAAATTCGGATCATCGGAATGCTCAGCTTCACAGCCACGGACGTCTCGCAAAGCCAGCGTCTCCATCGGCAGGCTTTCCAAATGACTTATGATTTCCGATTCCGACGCATTGGCATTTAAGTTTTCGTGTTCGATAATTTTGCGAAGTAGCCCTTTGTTTGTTCCGATCTTAGCGCGGTTGTCGGAGTCGTTGGCCAAGATTTTCAACATCCGTTTCCCCAGCACACTGAAATACGAGTAATTATACTCGTCTGACGACAGGCCCTGGTACTTAGTCCGGTGAATTCCACTATGATTTCTATCATACACCAAAGAGTTTATGGATTGCATGGACTCAGGAATGGCCATCACCCGAATGCCATTTCGGGGTATCTCCACCAATTTGCAGATGATCTCTCCAGCCGCTATTCGAATCTCCTGCTCCTGAGGTTTCTCCCAATTCAGCAACTCGATCAGCCTCTCCAGCACGCCTGCCGTTGTTCCCAACTTCTCTGAACGAAGCCGGTCTGACTTCAGAAGCGTGGATAGTAGTCGAGCACCCTCCAGTACTTGTTCATCATCATCGATGGACTGCAGCAGCTCCACGCTGTATGACAGAAAATCCATCTTCAACCCGTCGAAAACGCTTCCGTTGATGCACCGACAATATGTATCATAGAAATAACACAGAACCGTGTTGAACTGAGAATGGTCGAAGCCATCGTCTTCTAACGCGCAGGACCACTTTTGTCCTACGGCACAAGAGAATATAAATTTAATCGGAAAATCCGAAATGGAATGTAACTTTCCGTGGAATGTTGATGTTGCGTGGTTGGGCTGGAGAATTCGCGAGAACGCGAGGTACATGACAACAAATCCCAACAGAGTCAGAAACGATTCCACTATGGACAGGCAGTAGAAAAGATTGAGAGCCAGATCTCGATTCATATTATTGCCGCTCCCGTAGTCTTGGTTGGATATACGTGTGGCAGACAAGGACATGCATGCACCGGCGGAAGCTTCCTGTATCGTGAGCGAATATAGTTTTATGAATGTGAGCCCGGAATGGGGAGACCATGACCGTCTGGTCGCCAGCTCGCCTTGTCGGCATAAGATGCGAAGACCCTCTACCACTAACATTACGCTGACGAACCAGAAGTCTATACTTTCTAATGATTGTGAGAAGCCTCCAAGCAGAACGACAGTAGCCCAAATGAAGTTCGTCGTTCCAAGCGTGCTCGCTGCCTTCTCGATAAGAGCTAGCTTGAAGGCGAAGTTTCTCAATTTCTTGTCCAGAGAGGTCTCCTTTTCACCGCACAAAGGAGATGTCAGTCGATGAGAGCCCGACTCTATATCTTCGGACGATTCTGCCATCCCGTTCTATTCCAAAGGAGGAACAGTATATGACAGTAGTGGGCACGACCGGCTGCCGGAGGTGGATTCAGACGATGGAAATTATTCCTGAAACTATGCAGAATCCTATTCAGTTGTATCCATCTCCCCCAAATTGAAATGTATGAGATGCAGGAGTCACTAATATATAATATCCCCGTATAAATTTGATTGACGGACTTTGTCTTGTGTTTTAAATTTGATTGACGGACTTTGTCATGTACTTGGATGTGGCTATGTGTTTGCAAATTAAAATTGAGAAAGATGTAGTCATAGTCATTGGCTACCCAATCCCTTCTACCCAATCCCTTCTGCCACATATGATCATGTCTTGATTGGATCTAGTTGCGTTGAAGCTGTCAACAATTTCGTGTTTCTTGAAGCGCAGACTTGGTCACTGAAACAAAATATTTTCATTTTCAGAGTACTGTAACCAGGCCATTGTTGTCAGCGTTTTTAGTTGGAATCTTTCTGGGTTGAAGCTGTCAACAATTTCGTGTTGCTTGAAGCGCAGACTTGGTCACTGAAACAAAATATTTTCATTTTCAGAGTACTGTAACCAGGCCATTGTTGTAACCAGGCCATTGTTGTCAGCGTTTTTAGTTGGAATCTTTCTGCGTTGACGCTGTCAACAATTTCGTGTTTCTTGAAACGCAGACTTGGTCACTGAAACAAAATATTTTCATTTTCAGAGTACTGTAACCAGGCCATTGTTGTCAGCGTTTTTAGTTGGAATCTTTCTGCATGTTAAATGTCTTTAAATGGTTCAAATCAACAATCTTAAATTATAGTTTTTATATTCAAAATTTGAATATGTTTTTATTAATATTTTTTTGGTGGGTAACATGATTTTTAAGATGACTAACAGGCTTCGTATTGAGTACGGGTTATTTTAAGTAACTAAATCTTCATTTTTTCTTTTTTATATAATATTTTCTGATTATTTAAAATTTAATTAAATTTTTAAAAGATAGTGTAATTATAAATTTTTAAATATATAAAATTTAATGGAAAATTTAAAAACTTGTCTTTTTAAATCGTTGGATATATAAAAATTTAAATATGATTTTTTTGAGTTGAAAATTTAAATTTAAATATGAATTTTTATATAAAGGTAAATTTATTTTTCGTATTTAAAAATTAATATTTTTATTGATTATAAGAGTTATATTTATTAATTAGTGTAGTTGTATAAATGTAATGGTTATTAAAGATGAAGGCAATGAAAGAGGTGGTACACTAAGGGGATGAAAAGTATGATAAAATTTTACTTCCATTTACTATGTCACTCTTTCCTACCCTCCCTTCTTATGGCATAAAAATATACTCAAATGTATATTATATTCTTTTTAATTATTTCAAACATTATAGAATTAATAAAAAAAATATTATTATTACCTGATTTTCACCTTTCCAATTCTATCACATTATTCAAAAATGTCTTCGTCATTGAATTAAAGAATTAAATATGATTAATATAAATTAAATAGTTTAAACATTTTTATTCTGAATACAAACTCTCGGTGAGCTAATTACCTAAACTACAATTATTTTTCATTCTGTAGTTTTTCAACATTTTTATTTTCAATACAAACTCTTGTTGAGCATTTAATTTTCCATTTGATGCCCATACCAAATATTTTTAATTTACTGAAAATGGTAAGCCCAATGAGTGTTGGATTCTTTCATTGGATTCTTTTTGTACTCGTGAAATGACGTGATTGAATTCATTTAATGAAATAGATGGAATTATTTCCATCATCTTCTATGGGTTTTCTTTTCATAGATGGAATTATTTCCGTCATCTTTTATGGGTTTTCTTTTCTACCCCAAAAATGACCATCAAATTCATTTATGAAATAGATGGAATTATTTTTCTTTCCTATTCCAAAATGATCATCAAATTCATTTAATGAAATAGTTGCGATTATTTTTCAACCACCTTCTAAAGCTTCTAGGTTTTGCAGAAATTCAATAGTGTTTGGCAACATTGAAAGCAATTGGTTGACCTAAATGCAGAAATTCAATAGTGATTGGCAACATTGAAAGCAATTGGTGGCTGGGTTTCCTTTTGGAATTTCTTTGTAGACATTTGAAGTCTATTGCAGAGTTTAAGAAAGGGCTTTTTTCTTATGTTGGTGGAGGATTTAGAAGAAAATCTCCTTATAAGAAATGAAATTTATGGCGACTTTGGGATATTCTTATTCTAGGCGATGATGATTATATTGAACCCCAGCTAACACTAATAAAAAAAAATTTAATGGCATTCAAAGAGCCAGAAAAAGAACAAGCAAGCACAGGTATCCCTTGTTCTAGCCAATGAAGCAGTTTGCATTGAGAAAATTTTGTCCAGGTCTCGGAGCAAGGAGGTAGAATTGAAAGACCAAGAAGACTATGAATTTGATGGGGTATTAGGGTGCATATGTCCAAGTCACCGACCAAGGAGGTAGACTTGAAAGACCAAGAAGATTGTGAATTTGATGGGGTATTAGGGTGCATATTAGCTAAATCATGAGAGTCTCTTGCAAAAGGAGAAACCTTTGATGTTCAAGATTGTCCTTGAGCACCCCTTAATTATAATCTTAATTTGGACAAGACTGTAAAGAAACAAACTCACATAAAAGAGAGAAATGCATCTCCTTACTCTAGGATGGAGATTTGAGCTCAAATCTAGGTGTCATGATGTTCATTATATCTCCTAGTCAGAATTACTATTCTCTTTTACAAGCATGTTCGGCATGGAAGAAGCAACAAAATGGAAATCATGATGGTAATGTGGAGGGGCTAACAATTCAAGAAAATTCTTTTGGGGGTGTTTCATCATTTCCTCCTCTGTAAAAAAGTTGGGCATGGGCTCCAAGGAACATGTCTTCAAATTATGTATGTCCAAATATGTCAAGGAGAGTCTATAGTTCTAGGGAAGTATTAAAACATCAAAACAACAATAATGAAATTGTTGGGGATGCTTTGAAAACTGACACATGACTAAAGCGACAGGTATTTAGGAGACAAAAGATGCATAATTGTGTCAATAAGAGGAAATTAAATTTCTGAGGTTTACTGGGCTCAAAGACTTCACTAATTTGTCTAGGACCTTCATTTTGCATGGTTTGAATGAATTGTTTGGTTCAAAGCTTGTGGTAATGATAATAATATATTGTTGTTGCAAAATATGTGTAATTTGATCATTCACCTTTATTATACGCACAACTATGCTAGGGTATTTGTATCTGTATGTGAACAAGGGAGTTTATTATCATTCCTTTCTTCTTGTAATGCGAATCTACAACATTTAGGAGGTTGTTTAGAGTATTTATGGTTGCTAACTAGAGTTTTGCCCTGTTTTATTGAATAACGTCTACAATTCTTGTTACTTTACTCTATAATTTTAAGGGAGACCCCCACCTCAAGATTTTCTATATAATTATACATGAATTGAATTGGATGTGAGGATTGAAGTTTTTAGACCTTTTTTTGTTTTATTATATGAGAAATTGCTTTGAGAAACATTGCCTGAGATAGGAATTTGTGGTGTATAACATGAGCTCTTTTGGCTTACACGTTAAGGGTTGTGGTGGAGAACATGAGTTGTATTTGGCTTATGTGTTGCATCATAGGGTTTCTATTATGCAAAAATCGTCCGGGACATGCTCCTAGCTTCATCACTTTTGAAATATGCCACTTTGGTTGAATTTTATATTGTTAATGTTAAAAACTCGGTGGAATTCAGAGAGTGGCTCTGATTCCTCATTACATTTTAAAATAAACATCGACACAACCATCGCATTCAATCAAGGATCCATACCTACATTCACCAACAATCCATTTCCAAATTTTCAGGCTAGTCAATTTCTTAAAAGGGCATAAAACAAAACTAGCTGCAAGTACAATGTTGAAATTGCTAAGCATTCCCTCAATTGACATATTGCAACCAAAATCATTAGGATAGTGAAAGAGGAGTTCACTTTATTTTTAACACCATGTTATTTATCTCACTAAAATTGTAACATATCACATCTCTCTTCATCTATGCTCTTTGTCCATATGTTATTGCCTTACGACGTTCTTTTGCAACATTTGGTGCAATTGCTAGTATATAATATCCCTGTATACTGTTCACGCGATTGAGAGAGTGTAACTGCGATTATTGACATTCAATAAGTTAAATCTAATAAGTTTATTATTAATTAATAAATAGGTATTAGATTCGTTTTCATTTATTGTGGTTATATTTTATAATTTTGTATAAAGGAAATGTGTAATTTTTTATGTTTAATAAAAAGTTTACATTTATTTTTTAAAAATTAAAAAAATTAAATATTTAATTAATTACATTTTTTTAAACTATATACTTAATGTCATAACATAATTAATATCATAATCATCTTTACCATTGTTAAAATTGCAGGGCTGTACAATGGGGCTCATAAGCCAAACAGGCCTTGTCTGCTGTCAGGCAGGTGATGAATATGACTTTGGTCTAGATCAATAGGGTAGAAGGTGTTGATGGTTCTGATTTGACTGGCAGGTTCAGTGTTTTGGTTTAGAATAAATTTTTCCAATAGTGTGGGTCCTTTTTCAAGGATTTCAATTAGTTAAATTTGAAGGGTACAATGGGTTTATTTCATTTATATATTTTAAATAGGTTTTAAATAATAAATAAATCATCATAAAATAAAAATAAAAAATATACATATCTCTAACAATTAAATAATTATGGTCTTTTTTTAAAAATCTCATATAGTCAAATTTAACGTGCCTAAAAGTAAAATAATTTTCCTTTGGCTGAGTTTTATAATTTTCCGGGATGGAGTCGTGTCTTGCTTTAAGGGTTTTTCTCATAAAGAAATTCAAAATGGGAGTTACTATGGCCATATAAAGAGCTTGGTCATTCTTAACAAAAGAAAATAAAGCAATGTGTTAAGAAATTAGGTAATGTGTTGGTAAATTACAGAATCAATGACTAAGGGAATTCCCATTTGAATTAGCATTGTGTAAGCTTGAAAGTTGAGAAATGATCTATAACTCCAAATTACTTGCCATATTCAAATTGGAATTTCTCTAGGAATATTGTGAAAGCTTTTTAATTGCTTTCTTGATAATGCATGTGATAGGAAGATTTGACGCTGGGATCATGAAATAGATGTTGATGGATATTGTCCATAACAAATATTGTTTGAAATTGTTGATGATCGTATATCTGATCGTATATTTTATATTTATATTATATGAAATATTTAATATTTAAGTGATAAACTTGTTTATTTAAATAATAAAAATTGTATTTTTTAATAAAAATATTTATTTTGAAAAATAAAAATTAATAAAATTATAATTAATATAAATTTGTAGTTATATTTTTTAATAAAAATATTTATTTTGAAAAATAAAAAATTAAAAAATTATAATTAATATAAATTTATTTTAAATCTGGATTTATTATTATTCATCAATTTTTTAAGATAACAAATATTACTATAAATATTTAAAAAAGTTTTTTATTAAAGAGATTTTATTTTTTAAAATACTGGTCAATTTAAAGAAAGACATATCACATAACTTTTTAAGATATTATTGTAAATGTATTAGACTTGAAGCGTGCTATTTTTCTCTAGCCTTTTCTTTTTTATTTAACATATATATATATCTATCTATATATATATATATATATATATATATATATATATATATATATATATATATATATATTTTAATTTTAATTATGATAAACTATTTCAATGTATGTAGAGAAAAAGTAAATGAGAAATCACTATAGATCCATTATTTCAATGTACATAGAAAAGAAGTAAATGGGAAACCAATACATATCCATCTTAACTACAGATTTAGCAAAAGTCTTTTTATAGTAGAAAAATTACAAAAACTGTATATCTAAAGATTGCATCCCTCTAGACACTTGATAGATGATGGTTAAGATGAATTTCTCACTCAAAGAAAGAAACTAACATAGAAAGAATGAACCTATCACTCAAAATTTCAACTATTTTCTAATAAAAGTAATAAGTGGGGATGCATAATTCATTCAATTCTTAATACAAAATTAATATGTGATATTTTTATTAATAATAATAAAATCAAACTTAAAAATAATGGAATAAAAATTTGTTATGTTGTTGTGATAGTGTTTGTATTTAGGAATTAGATACTATTTTCTAGGGGTTTGCTTGATTTAATTAACTAAATATATTGATTTAAACTCATGTATCCTTGATTGTTTATGCAATGAAATGGCAACCCTATTTTAGGCAGCCTCCTGGTGTAGATAGGCTCACCTAAGAGCTATGTGATTCATTCATAGGTATTCTTTTCTTACAAATTTCAAATTGGTATCCGAGTAGCAAAAGTGAGGGCTTGATTTTTTTTTTTTAAATGTTCTATTTGTTATTACTTTCGCTAGTATTTGATGTCATTTGATTGCTTGTGATAGGGACAAATGTGGATGGTGACAAAATTTGAGTTTGACCATTCCAACCGGAGATCAGACTTGCCGATCTATATTTCTTGTGAAACCAACTAGAACCTCAACGCTTGTAGCATTTTTTTAGTGATTACAGAGTCAATTTATGATCTGGTGATTCCATGTTATGACTAATGTGGAAGGAGAGAGTTGTGAATACAAACATTTATTCAGCTTGATAACTCGGTGACCGACGACAGTGCGTGTAGGATTTAAACTCGACTCTACTCAACTGTGATTATTGGGTAATCTCTACAGTGGAATGCCTGCTCATAAGGAGACCCCGACCAAAATTTTCTGCTGAGTTTCTGAATAGCGCAACTATGTTTATCGAGTAATCTCTAGGGTGGAATGCCTGCTCATATGGAAACCCCGAACATAATTTTCTGTTTAGTTTTTGAATACAACTGGTAAGCAGAGTGATCAACAATGTGAAGCCACGCCGGGGAGAGGCATGACTTCTTCCCTGTAGTCGGTTCCAAATCTTACACAATAGAATCAGTTTTGGGTCATGTATTAATCATGGCGCTCGTGTTGTGTACCGGCAGTGAGCCATCGAGGAGAAGGGAGGTGTCAAAGTGCAGAGAAGTGGCAATGTTATGAGATTGATAGTGTGGCTGAGGAGAGGCTGCAAATAAATTTATTTTTTGGTTATTTTTTATAGGATCATAGCACACAACAATAATCGAAGAGTGCGACGGAGATGCCACACTTATAAAATTTTAAATTCTCGCAGTGTAGTTCACGATCCATGCATCAAAAAGTGTGATGAGCCCCATTTATTTTAATTTATACCTATCATCTCATTTACAATCCACCGAGCTTTTGCAGCTTCATTTTTTCTTCCTCGGATTTGTATGGAGACTCTGAGAGGTGGGATTGGACACTATGTTCCCTGCAAGTGAAGTTTCTTATCTTGGGCTTCATATGTTTTTACATATATGAGCACGCTATTAGGGGTTTCATGGTAGACACATGGCATCTTTGTTTTGAAGTCTAAGAAGATGTATATTTGTTTATAAGGCTTCATTCTTATGTATGATATTAATTGAGCTCCGCTTTTGAATCTATTGAGAGAAGTGCGCTCTTTGTTGCAGTACCTTTCTAGATTTGTTTTGCATTTATATATTTGGAGCGGTTGGTGGTGCTTGTGAAGTAGCAGGGCATGGTTTAAGATTGGTATTTTATGTTAAGATGACTAATGAGACCTACTTGAATGAGGTTAATAAGTTGGATTGCTCAAATTACGTCAATTAGAATTTAAGTTGCAGATTCTGATGGAAGGATATGTTGCTTTGACAATCATAAAGGGAGAAGAAGAAAAACCAAGTGTGGCCGAAGGTGCGACTTGGAGAAGCGTGAGAATAAATCAAGTGTATTATTAAGGATATCTGTGAAAGATAATATAATTACTCACATTTGTGACTATAAAACCTCTAATGAAACTTGGAATAAACTGAATGAGTTGTATGGGACTAAAAGTATAAATTGGTTCCTTGTAACACCATCTCCAAGATTTAGTCGCTTTCACTGACATGCTCGGGTAAACATGACCTTAGGGATATTATGACATGACTCATCCTCCAAAATACAGTTAGGGAACTGGAATTGATAAACTTGAATCATACTAACCTTCTTTAGGAGCTATAGGACACCTAAGATCTAACCAACCACTCCCAGTGCTCAAATCTTGATTGGAATGATCTTTTACTAACCTGGGCTCCCAACCGCATGCATGAAAAGGAATCCATGTGGTTGAGGGCCTCAAACCGCATGCACAACCCTAGTTTCTAGTGGTTGTGACCTAAAATGTTCAATTCAAAAGGTGCGGTCACAAATTCTGAGCCTAAATTGCAGGTCAGCCTCCATACCACTGCCCAAAACTCAATGAAACTTTCTAGAATGATGAGTAGCTCAATGAAAGAGATAAATATACAAATTTGAACCACAGACTTGACCTAACCAGGCCTATCCATGATAGTTGTTTTGTCAACCACATTGAAAACATGTAATCTATAGGTCATGAATGCATATCTAAACATAGGGATTTGATACTTATCTGAGAATCATCAAGAATGTCTAATGCCCTCTCATAATAGTTGCAACAACATCTATTAGGGTATGCATTCATTAACCAATCATCAATAAATAAAACATATAGAGAGCCATAACAAGAACCTATTATGAAACCATGCTTATAACCAACATATAACTAGAATAATAACCATGATAGAAAAACCATCAAATAAACATAATAACAAGTACATATACTCATGAAATAGAACATGAAAAGAGATACTTTTAGCATATGCAAAAACGAACCAAGTTAGGGTCTTCCATGTACCACCCGACCATAGATTGGGCCGAACCAAATATTTATTTTAACTAATCACCCCATACCATATTCCAAGCATGAATGTGGGATTCAAGACCAAATCTACCAGGGCTTCCTAGAGAGAAAACCACCTATACCCTTAGGATTTACCGCAATCTTGCCAAAACCAGTCAAGGGAGCCATAGGCCCAAACAGGGGTATAAACAACCAGGATTTAACACAATCCTGCCAATATTGGTCAAGGGATTCCTAGGCCTAAAAAAGAGCATAAACCAATAAGATTTACTACAATCCTTCCAAAACCATTCAAGATATCACTAAGCCCACAACAAGCTTGGATTCCTCCATATTTATTCACCAATAGCTTGAGGAATTTGCTCATCTCCAAAATCAGGATTTATTGCAATTCACTAAAACGGGTCAAGGGATTCCTAGGCCCTTGGGAATTTTCCTGGGACCACCTCACCTGATTCCAAAACCATCTGGCATCCAAAGGTTAACCAAGAAAAAAAACCCCATCACACCATTACTATCTAGAAATGGCAAGGCAAGGCTGAAAACATTTTCACACCTAGAAAAACTCATGCCAATGACAACAAGAGAACCAAATATATACATGCATGTACCATGCATTCACAAAACAACTAGGAAATCACACATGCAACCTGTTACTTGTAATTATTCTATAACTACCCTCCTCCCACATCTACCCAAGTAACAGGCCAACCAGGGTAAACATGCGACGAGAGAGGCCACTATAAGGGATTCAACCTCCTTGGTGACCTTAAGGAAATGGAATCGACGGAACACATCAACCATACCTTACACATTAGCAACAACAACCCCAGGAGGCATCTTAGCCACTCATACATCCTACCCTTGGGTCTCACTGATATTTTATGCCTCTTAACCTCTAGAAGCTCTCATGCTATAGCTATACCAGCATTCAGGGACCTCTAGATGCTCTCCCAGGCCTACAAGCCAATGTCTAGGGACTTTTTCCAGCATACCTATGCTAATGTCTATGGAATTCATGACACTTTTCTAGCCCAGAATTTGGCCATTGCCCAGAATTTGTTATAACTTCCAAAATCCAACAAAGACATGATCACAAATCTAATAAACCAGAAATCTACTTGAGGACTAAACCTGACTATTGTTACAGGGAAAAGTGTCTATTTAGAACTGCTCTATCCCACTAAGGTGTGGAAGCCGCCTTAGAAACAAACAGAGAAAAGCTACTTTTGTTTTTCTTTTATGAATTATAGATAGAGAGGAACAGAAAGACCAACCTCTGTCTTGTGCTAATCTCTTGATTTGATCCCTCTCTTCTTTGATAGTCCACAGCTACCTTCTCCCTTGCACGCCTAGCTTCACAAAGTACCTGTAAGATCATAGAAGCATAGCACTATACAAAGACATGGATCTATAATCATAAACAATCTAGGATCAGATGTAAATTGACCATACAAATTTAACAAGCATCAATGATACAAAAGCATGGAGGAAAACTCAAATAGCTTTGATTGATAAACAAGAAAAGAGCCAAGAGGAGTTATAACCGGTTGTTCGGACCCAACATCAACCTCCCAGCAAAGAAGCCCCTCTTCACCTAAAACAAAGCTTAGATCACCCAACAATCTGATGTTTGTCTCAGAAAACCAACAACAATTCCTTACAATATGCAAAATTCCAGCCTCTGGATCTCTGGGATGAGGGATCCATATATAGATATCTGTAAGGGGGATGAGTCAGCTTGTGATTTGATTAGTGTCTTCTCTCTGATAGTTCTTGCTTCCACTTGGAGATTGATGGCCTCTTACTCATCCTTGGTCGAATTCAGTGAGGCAAGTGTCACAGGAGAAGATTCTGGAAGCTTCCATTACCTCTCCACCTCGCGAAATGACACTGCCATTTGTCATTTCTCGCCCATCGCACCCCACAGAAGGGACTTTTGAAATGCAATGCACCCTCACAGTGTATTTGGGTGAGATGCAACGCACCTAGCCAGTGGAGCAGCTGCAGTGATCCTGTTTTGACCAATTCTAAGCATTTTCTCATGGAGAACTTCTGGGAGAAGTTGTACTATATTGACCTTGTTCCTTTAGGGGTTAGAACAACACTTTTAGGGAATTAGGAGCCCTTGGTTTATGGAAATTTCATGCTTGGGGTTGTAGGGCCCAAACATGTCTATAACAGTTGCCCCCTAAAGTATGAGGCCGTTAATCTTTTGGTGTCGGGTGAAATGCTTTATTATGAGGATCCGAAGTTATTTCAATGTTGGGAGGAGACCTGTAATAAGATACAATACAATACATTATCTTCATACTATTTTCATGATCTAGCTGAGGCGGGCATTCCCATGCTCAACTTTATAAATTCATTTTCATGTACATAGGACAGACAATCGTCTGAGTGTAAACTGATGATTCTGATAGAGCCATCATCCTTTTGAGTGGATGATTATATGTGCAGCAATGATGTACATTTAATGTCTTTATTTCCCTGAATATATATCGCAGCCCAGATGGATGAAACTATATCCGGGGTCTTTCAATCTCGTCCGATCTTCACTCGAACTACAAGTCGTTCCGTGTGAGAAATGTTTTGAAGTCGAACATGGAAAGACATCGCTTGATTACCAGTCAATGATGTAAGTTGTTAACAAGTGCGAGAGGAATCACCGATAATGATAATGACCCTCAAGGTACTGCAGTACAATTCACGTGGTGTGAATAAAGGACTTGGCGTCGAACACCACGCAAAATCTTTCGGTCGAAGGCCATTGATGTAAACCTGTCGCCGGAAGTGAGAAACTTGCCATTGAGGCATGCAAGCTTCAAAGTACTGAATGGGGTGTTCCTAGATCAACTTCTTGGATAATGAGTTGATGTCGACAAGAAGTGATTCGTCACAGGAGGGCCTTAATGAATCCCACATCAATGACACGGAACAGAGCAAATGATTTTAATGGAGGTGAAAACGATCTGGTGATATAAGGTTCAGGGTGGCGGTCATGAAAGAATGGAGTATAATGTATGGTAGTGGGTGAGACACAGGTGAATTCTCTGAATGACTTCTCTTGAACATATCCGCGACACTGACGTGATGGATTGGTAGCATTAAACCCAAATGTGGATGGCATGGCGTGACCATGGTGATGTGACCGGTGAATGAAACAACCCAACCCGACTTGGACACGGAGTGGAAGTGTCATGTTCAAGAGCGACTTGCTACCAACAAAGTTTCTTCAAGTTTTCTTCCCAATTTTCCCCAGTCATTGCTGACGAGTACCTCTTTATTTTTGTCAAGCTTGAGGAGGATAACATATGCTTGTTCTATAATTTTCCCTTCGGGCAAACCCATCGCTATGTTTTAACGAGCCTAGCGATAGTGAAACTCGTTCTCGTCTATAGACAAGTTTGTCGCTATTAATCTTTTTAACGAGTTTAACGACAAAGATAACTCGGTCCTTTTCAATTTTAGAGAGTCTGAAAAGGGACGTAAAGGTGACTCCAAAATTCCTTTTTCGTCATCTAATCCCTTGAGTCCGAAAAAGTATAAAACAATATAGAAGGGATGAATTTTCGATACTTTTAACGAGCCGAACAAAACAAGCGCTCGATCTTTTTGTGTAATAATCCCTCAGGTCCAAAAAGATTAAAGTCTAGAGGAGGGATAGCACTTCCTGTCCCTTTAACGAGCTCGAGAGGCCAATGGCTCGGCAATCTTTTCATATTTTACGAGTCAGTTGAAAAGAGCTTAAAGGAGACTCGTCTTTTGAGGAACGAGTGATAAAACGGGTAGCAGCTGATTCCAGGTAAGGTTTGGAATTTTCCAATCATGGCAGTGTCACAAGTATGGCTAGTGAAATCACTCTTCGCAGCTGTTCCTCAAAATGGGTAAACAAGCAAATGGAGGTGAATGATCGGCCAATGAAAAAGTGGAGGTGACGGTGTAAACACGACCAAGGCTTTAACGGCTGAAGTACTGCATTCACGATGGTCATTTACCGAGGAATAGTTCATTTTTTAACGAGCTTAAACGCGGGTGTAAACATTTTCTCATGTCTTATGTTTATTTTTTAACGAGCTTGAACTATGTGCTAAAACTACTCGATTAATCCAGTCGTGTGATAAGAATGTCTCATATAAAATGGCAATTTTTAGAGATTTGCCCCACATCCTTTCTTTATGCAAGTTAGGAAACGACCAATCCTATGAGTTTAAAGGGTTAGAGGTCCTACAAATTAAAAAAATAAATAGTCGCTCTTCGCTTGCACTCCAAAAGGCTTGCATGCCCGCAGGTATAAATCATAATTTCAAGGTCACCTTTTATTCGAGCTGACAAAACATTTGTTTTATCAGGAAAGGTATACCTCTTTCAGGTTACCCAAAGATTGTTCTATTTAGCGCGTAAACAAAACACTTCTTCGGCGATGTCTATCGAAATAGCCAAAGGTGAGTGGAGGAAGTTAGTCCGCTTACATAACTTTGACAAGAGAATCTTGTTCTAGAATAACCCCCTCTTCCAATCACGGACGGGAGTACAGACTAGTCATATTTTCTCGCGGAAGCCTACCCTATACCCGAAGTTTTCCTGCCTAAGCAGACCAGGGTGCATGCCCCCTGGGTTTCAGTCATGTCCCCTTGAATCACTCGCGCTCATCGGGTGGACGGACTGGAGATTGAGACATTTCTTGCGTGAAAAGACCATTTAGGGATGGTATATGACTATTTGCTATGCGTGATCTGGGAAATGAAAGCTGGTCTACGAGCTTGACCACTCTTCCTTCGTGCGGAAAACACATCACTCTAAAGAGTGATGAGACAATGGCTCTCATACAATAAATATAGTCCAGTCCAAGGAGTAGATTGTAATCCAGGGGTCCTTGAACTACCATCACGTTCATGTGAACGGTTTTCCCTCTCAATGTTATGGGCACATTGGGAAGGATCCCTAGCGATCGACTGGTTCCTTTATCAAAGCCTGTCAGATTTCTCATCTCAGGCAAAAGCGATGGCGAACCAAGTGCTTTCCAAGTAGTTGAGGAAAGGACACTCACAGAAGCCCCTTCATCTATGATGGTACCAGCCATAACCATTCTATATATTTCAACAATAATTCGGAATGGTATACTAGCTGGTAAATGGGGTCTGCCTAGTTGATTCCAGTCGAAAGAGACAACTAGGTTGCTTGGAGGTGGGACCGAATAGACGGCCGGGTACGACTCTGACGAACTTCCTTCCTGCGGTAAAGGAACGGGTAAATTTCCCCCATGTTCGTTGGAGTCTGTGCTTATGAAAAGAATTTGGACAGTGTCATCCTTGTTCTCTTCAGTGACTGTATCATCTGAAGATGGAACCTCTGAAGGCAAGACCGGGTCAACTACCACCTCAACCTTTTGACTTTCGTCTGGTATGGATTCAGATGGTTTATCTTCAATGATAGATGCTTCGGCTGACCACCTGAGCGGGCCAGCCGGATTTTCAACTAGTGACGGACTCAGCAAGAGTTTTTTTATATCCAGGAGGAAGTCGTAACGGTGAAATCGGACGATCGTCCAAAACTCTTTTAGCTTCGTCTAAGAACGGACAACGGTGGACGGCATGATCGCCTTCGCACAGTTTACATGGAAATCTATATTTTCCTTTTTGTCCTGGGGCTTCACTTTCACTAGTTGACGGTGTGTTTTCAACATGATCATCAGAGGTTGACAACACCGGGTTGTGCAAACGAGGAGACCAGTCCCTTAAGATCGGACGGATGCAAGGACAATCTCTGTGATAGTGTTACCGGGAAAAGTGTCTATTTAGAACGACTCTATCCCACTAAGGTGTGATAGTTACCTTAGAAACAAACAGAGAAAACTACTTTTGTATTTCCTTTATGAATTAAAGATAGAGGGGGATAGAAAGAACCGACCTGTGTCTTGCGCTAATCCTTTGATCCAATCCCTCTCTTCTTTGACAGCTTCTAGCTACCTGCTCCCTTACTTTCCCAGCTTCACCAAGTTCCTGTAAGATCACAGAAGAAGAAAACTACACAAAGACATGGATCTATATTCATAAAAAGCTTAGAATCAGATTTAAGCTAAACATACAAATGTAACAGGCATCAATGATACACAAGCATGTAGGAGAAACTCAAATAGTTTTATTGATACAACAAGAAGATCCAGGAGGAGTTACAACCGATGATTCCTGATCCAACATCAACCTCCCAGCAAAGAAGCCCCTCTTCACGTCCAACAAAGCATAAATCACCCAATACTCTGATATCTATCTCAAAACCAACAGCAATTCTTTGTAATGTACAAAATTCCAGCCCCTGGATCTCTGGGATGAGGGATCCATATATAGATGTATGCAGGGAGAATGAGTCAGCTTATGATTTGATTAGTGGCTTCTCTCTGTCAGTTCTTGCTTCCACTTGGAGACTGAAAGCCTCTTACTCATCCTTGGTCGAATTCAGTGAGGCAAGTGTCATTGGAGAAGATTCTGGAAGCTTCCATTGTCTTTCCAACTCGCGGAATGGCACTGCCATTTGTCATTTCCCGCTCAACGCACCCTGATAGTGCATTTAGGTGCGTTGCAACGCACCTAGCTAGTGTATTTAGGTGCTATGCAACGCAGCTAGCCAGTGGAGCAGCTGAAATGACTGATTCTGAGCAGTTTCTGGTGGAGAACTTTTGGGAGAAGCTGTAATTTGTTGACCTTGTTCCTTTAGGGGTAGGAACAACACTTTTAGGGACTTAGGAGCCCTTGGTTTATGGACATTTCATGCTTGGTGCTGCAAGGCACAAAAATGTCTATAACAGTTGCCCCCTAAAGTATGATGTCGTTAATCGGGTGAAATGCTTTATTATGAGGATCCAAAGTTCTTTCAATGCTGGGAGGAGACCTGTAATAAGATACAATACAATACATTATCTTCATACTGCTTTTCATGATCTAGCTGAGGCGGGCATTCCCATGCTCAGCTTTATAAATTCATTTTCATGTACATAGGACAGACAATCGTCTGAGTGTAGACTGATGATTCTGATAGAGCCATCATCCTTTTGGTAGGATGATTATCTGTGTTGCAATGTTGTACATTTAATGTCTTTATTTTCCTGAATATATATCGCAGCCCGGATGGATGAAACTAGATCCGGGGTCTTCAATCTCGTTCGATCTTCACTCGAAGTACAAGTCGATCCATGTGAGAAATGTTCTGAAGTCGAACATGGAAATACATCGCTTGATTACCAGTTAATGATGTAAACTGTTAACAAGCGCGAGAGGAATCACCGATAATGATAATGACCCTCAAGGTAATACAGTACAATTCACGTGGTGTGAATAAAGGACTTGGCATCGAAAACCACGCAAAATCTTTCGGTCGAAGGCCATTGATGTAAACCTGTTGTCGGAAGTGAGAAACTTGCTATTAGGGCATGCAAGCTTCAAAGTACTGAATGGGGTGTTCCTAGATCAACTTCTTGGATAATGAGCTGATGTCGACAAGAAGCGATCCGTCAAAGGAGGGCCTTAATGAATCCCACATCAATGACATGGAACGGAGAAAATGATTTTGATGGAGGTGAAAACGATCTGATGATATACGGTTCAGGATGGCGGTCATGAAAGAATGAAGTATAATGTATGGTAGTGGATGGGACACACGGGTGACTTCTCTTGATGACTTCTCTTGAACATGTCGACGACACTTATGTGATGGATTGGTAGCATTTACCCCAAATTTGGATGGTATGGCGTGACCATGGTGATGTGACCGGTGAATGAAACAACCCAACCCGACTCAGACGCGGAGTGGAAGTGTCATGTTGAAGAGTGACTTGCTACCAATAAAGATTCTTTGAGTTTTCTTCCCAATTTTTCCCTAGTCATTGTTGACCAGTACCTCTTTATTTTTGTCAAGCTTGATGAGGATAACATATGCTTGTTCTATGATTTGCCCTTAGGGCAAACCCATTGCTATGTTTTAACGAGCCTAGCGATAGTGAAACTCGTTCTCGTCTAAAGACAAGTTTGTCGCTATTAATCTTTTTAACGAGTTTAACGACAAAGATAACTCTGTCCTTTTCATTTTTAGAGAGTCTGAAAAGGTACGTAAAGGTAACTCCAAAATTCCTTTTTCGTCATCTAATCCCTTAAGTCTGAAAAAGTTAAAACAATACAGAAGGGATGAATTTTCGATAGTTTTAACGAGCCGAACAAAACAAGCGCTCGATCTTTTTGTGCAATAATCCCTCAGGTCCAAAAAGATTAAAATCTAGAGGAGGGATAGCACTTCCTATCCCTTTAATGAGCTGGAAGGCCAAGGACTCGGCAATCTTTTCATATTTTACGAGTCAGTTGAAAAGAGCTTAAAGGAGACTCGTCTTTTGAGGAACGAGTGATAAAATGGGTAGCAACTGATTCCAGGTAAGGTTTGGAATTTTCCAATCACGGCAGTGTCACAAGGATGTCTAGTGAAATCACTCTTCGCAGCTGTTCCTCAAAATGGGTAAACAATCAAATGGAGGTGAATGATCGGCCAATGTAAAAGTGGAGGTGACGGTGCTAACACGACCAAGGCTTTAATGGCTGAAGTACTACATTCACGGTGGTTATTTACCGGGGAATAGTTCATTTTTTAACGAGCTTAAACGCGGGTGGAAACATTTGCTCGGTCCAGGTTTATTTTTTAACGAGTTTGAACCTCGCGGTAAACACTACTCGATTAATCCAGTCATATGATAAGAATGTCTCATATAAAAATGGCAATTTTTAGATTTTTGCCCCACATCCTTTCTTTATGCAAGTTAGGTGACGACTAATCCTACGAGTTTAAAGGGTTAGAGGTCCTAAAAATTTAAAAAAATAAATAGTCGCCCATCACTTGCACTCCAAAAGGTTTGCATGCCCCCAGGGATAAAACAGAGTTTCAAGGTCACCCTTTATTCGACTTGACAAAACATTCATTTTATCAGGAAGGGTACTACCTCTTATAGGCTACCCAAAGATTGTTCTATTCGCGGCGCAAACAAAACATTTCTTTGGCGATGTCTACCGAGATAAACAAAGGTGAGTGGCGGTGCTCGCCCACTTACATAACTTTGACAAGAGAATCCTGTACTAGAATAACCCCTTCTTCCAATCACAGACGGGGGTACAAACTATGCATATTCTCCCGCGGAAACCTACTCTATACCCGAAGTTTTCCTGCCGAAGCAGACCAGGATGCATGCCCCCTGGGTTTCAGCCATATCCCTCCGAATTACTCGCACTCATCGGGAGGACAGACTGGGGATTGAGACATTTCTTGCGTGAAAAGACCATTCAGGGATGGTATATGACTATTTGCTATGCGTGATCCGGGAAATGAAAGTTGGTCCACGAGCTTGACCACTCTTCCTTCGTGTGGAAAACACATTACTCTAAAGAGTGAGGAGACAATCGCTCCCATGCAATAAATATAGTCTCGTCCAAGGAGTAGATTGTAATCTAGAGGTCCTTGAACTACCATTACGTTCAGGCAAAAGGTTTTCCCTCTCAATGTTATGGGCACATCGGGAAGGATCCCTAAAGGTCGACTGGTTCCTTTATCAAAGCCTGTCAGATTTATCATCTCAGGCAAAAGCGATGGCGAACCAAGCACTTTCCAAGCAGTCGAGGAAAGGATACTCACAGAAGCCCCCTCATCTATGATGGTACCAGCCATAACCATTCTATATATTTGAACAATAATTCAGAATGGTATGCTTGCTGGTAAACGGGGTCTGCCTAGTTGATTCCAGTCGAAGGAGACAACTAGGTTGCTTGGAGGTGGGACCGAATAGACGGCTAGGTACGACTCTGACGAACTTCCTTCCTGTGGTAAAGGAACGGGTATATTGCCCCCATGTTCGTTGGAGTCTGTGCTTATGAAGAGAATTTGGACGGTGTCATCCTTGTTCTCTTCAGTGATTGTATCATCTGAAGATGAAACCTCTGAAGGCAAGACCGGGTCAACTGCCGCCTCGACCTTTTGACTTTCGTCTGGTATGGATCCAGATGGTTTATCTTCAATGATAGGTGCTTCAGCCGACCATCTGAGCGGGCCAGCCGGATTTTCGACTAGTGACGGACTCGGCAAGAGTTTTTTATATCCAGGAGGAAGTCGTAACGGTGATACCGGACGATCATCCAAAACTCTTTTAGCTTCATCTAAGAAGGGACAACGGTGGACGGCATGATCGTCTTCGCACAGTTTACAAGGAAATCTATATTTTCCTTTTTTTCCTGGGACTTCACTTTCACTAGTTGACGATGTGCTTTCAACATGATAATCAGAGGTTGACGACACCGGGTTGTGCAATCGAGGAGACCAGTCCCTTAATATCCGAGGGATGCAAGGACAATCTCTGTGAAAGTGGTCTCCTTTGCAAATGACACATGGCGATTTAGGCCTGGTCAGTGCAGTGTATGGATTTTCGTTAGGCGACACTCATTTTCCACCATTCACCTTTGGCTCCTTCTTCTTCTTCTCTTTCTTCTTCTTTTCCTTCTTCTCCTTAGGAACTTGACTTTTGGCTTTACCAGCCCCATCAAGCGAAGAGGAAGGAGGAGAGGAAGAATTAGAGGAAGTAGAAGGTTGGTGGGCCAGTCTGGACTCATCTAATTGCTGATTCGATTGTTCAGGAATAGTGGTGTTCTGAACGACAGAGGTTGAGAAGAGCCATACAGGCAAACCAATTGTCAGTCCTTGAAGCGACAATGTGGCCATATGGGGCGCACCAACATCTCCCCAAGAGGAGAAGGGACTAGGATTTCCTCCAAGGGGAATTCCTTGGTTGGTAGACTTCATTTTCTCAACCCAAGATCAACGTAGGAAAGGGGTAATGAATATTCTGTTTAAAATAAATTTTAAGACGCTTTGACACAACTTGTTTTTTCAGTTTTTAAGAGTCGAGAAAAAACAAAAGATGACTCTAGTCTCCTTCGATTTTTAATGAGCCTGAAGTGACAAGTGCTCAGATGGACCTTTTCCGTTAAAGAGTCTGAAAAGGAACGAAAGGGACTGCTCTGGAGATTTAGGTAGAGGGAGTACCAAACCAATCGCTAAACTGCAGAATACTTTTTACGGTACGACAGTCAATCTTCCCGAATGCTGTGTTCAGTGCATTGCGATCGATAGGGCGGCAGACACAGCTTCCTATGGATAAAGGATTTAAGCCTATAGGGGTCTCCCAATATATACTCAACGGTACGTGGGAGCACAAGTCCGTACTGGCACTTATCGTCTCAAAGTGGAGGAATCACCCAACCATCAGTGAGGACAACAGTTACCAGGCTTTATGACGCCGAAATACGTCTCTAGCCTAGACCTCTAAATGTTGTGCGTTAAGTTCCAAAGCGTTGTTAGATTCATTGAATTTATTTTAAGTTGATCTTTCTTATGAAGTTTTCCTTTTGGGTTCACCACGAGATGTAGATGTAATTCTTAAAATGCAATCTAAAGATGATAAGCAAACTTTTATCTCTTTTCAGCAATGAAAATCCTAGCTACTAGGGGAAAAGAAAGACACAATCTTTTCACAAAGAGCAAAGAGCACACTGTAAATGCACTTTTCCTAAATCAAGCCAAACAGACTGTCAATATGCAAATGCACATGTGCATGTATTTGTTTTCGAATTTATTAATATTGATGCTAAAAATAAAGTTGATGTACAAATCTGAATTTTCTTTCAAGCGATAAACACAAACAAGCTTCTTTTCGAAATCAAAAGATAAAGACGATTACGACGCTTTATGATTTTGAAATAAATACTCGTTTTGACACTAGAAAGTCACAAATTCAAACCAAAGGCAATAGTAAAAGTATAGTCAACCATCAACAGCAAATAAACTTTCTCCTATGATCAAAATCGACACTTGCGACAGATCCAAATCAAAGGACGAAAGTACGACTATTCTACTTTTGCAATGGAAAACTGTAAATGACGCAAAAAACACACAAAAACATCTACAGTTCTTTTGTACAAAGGAGGTGGAATTACAGCAAGGAAAAGGGGTTTTTAAACAGACACATACACTGATCACAGGCTGCAGAAATCAGAGACAAAACTGGAAAGAATGAAGCACAAGAACCTCAGCTGCACAAGGCTAGTCTTATCAGCGCACCTGTATCACAGAGAAACTAGATTGCAGCGCAGGTTGCCCTCTCGGGAACTATGCTGAAATGCAGGAACTCTTCACAGTACCTGCGCTGGGGCAGAAATGAGAATTCTATCCGGGTTCTGGGTCACGGTTTATAGTTTAGTCTTTGGTTTTTGGCCGAGTAAAAGCAATCAATAATGCACAATCAGAGGGTAGATCTAAGGAGGGTCTAAGAGCTATCACAAAGGGCAATCAGATCATTTGTGAATCAGATGTTCAAATCATAAACAGATCCAGTGAATGGATTAAAGTAGCTGATGTCTACTTTGCATTTGTTATGGCAAATGCAGTTCGAATGCTACTTATAAGTTTATGAAACAAACAACAAAGAGATACACAAACAAACTAATTAGACAATTGTCCCCAGCGGAGTCGCCATTTTGTTTCTGGGAAAAGTGTCTATTTAGAACGACTCTATCCCACTAAGGTGTGACAGTTACCATAGAAACAAACAGAGAAAACTACTTTTGTATTTCCTTTATGAATTAAAGATAGAGGGGGATAGAAAGAACCGACTTGTGTCTTGCGCTAATCCTTTGATCCAATCCCTCTCTTCTTTGACAGCTTCTAGCTACCTGCTCCCTTACTTGCCCAGCTTCACCAAGTTCCTGTAAGATCACAGAAGACGAAAACTACACAAAGACATGGATCTATATTCATAAAAATCTTAGGATCAGATTTAAGCTAAACATACAAATGTAACAAGCATCAATGATGCACAAGCATGTAGGAGAAACTCAAATAGTTTTATTGATACAACAAGAAGATCCAGGAGGAGTTAAAACCGATGATTCCTGATCCAACATCAACCTCCCAGCAAAGAAGCCCCTCTTCACCTCCAACAAAGCATAAATCACCCAATACTCTAATATCTATCTCAAAACCAACAACAATTCTTTGCAATGTACACAATTCAAGCCCCTAGATCTCTAGGATGAGGGATCCATATATAGATGTATGCAAGGAGAATGAGTCAGCTTATGATTTGATTAGTGGCTTCTCTCTGTCAGTTCTTGCTTCCACTTGGAGACTGAAAGCCTCTTACTCATCCTTGGTCGAATTCAGTGAGGCAAGTGTCATTGGAGAAGATTTTGGAAGCTTCCATTGTCTTTCCACCTTGCGGAATGACACTGCCATTTGTCATTTCCCGCTCAATGCACCCTGATAGTGCATTTAGGTGCGTTGCAATGCACCTAGCTAGTGTATTTAGGTGCTATGCAACGCAACTAGCCAGTGGAGCAACTGAAATGATCCTGATTTGACTGATTCTGAGCAGTTTCCGGTGGAGAACTTCTGGGAGAAGCTGTAATTTGTTGACCTTGTTCCTTTAGGGGTTGGAACAACACTTTTAGGGACTTAGGAGCCCTTGGTTTATGGACATTTCATGCTTGGTGCTGGAAGACACAAAAATGTCTATAATAGATAGTGGTCTCCTTTGCAAATGACACATGGCGATTTAGGCCTGGTCGGTGCAGTGTGTGGATTTTCGCTAGACGACACTCGTTTGCCCCCATTCGCTTTTGGCTCCTTCTTCTTCTTCTCTTTCTTCTTCTTTTCCTTCTTCTCCTTAGGTACTTGACTTTTGGCTTTACCAGCCCCATCAAGCGAAGAGGAAGGAGGAGAGGAAGAATTGGAGGAAGTAGAAGGTTGGTGGGTAATTCTGGGCTCGTCTAATTGCTAATTCAATTGTTCAGGAATTGTGGTGTTCTGAACGATAGAGGTTGAGAAGAGCCATACAGGAAAACCAATTGTCAGTCCTGGAAGCGAAAATGTGGCTATATGGGGTGCACCAACATCTCCCCAAGAGGAGAAGGGACTAGGATTTCCTCCAAGGGGAATTCCTTGGTTGGTGGATTCCATTTTCTCAACCCAAGATCAACTTAGGAAAGGGTAATGAATATTCCGTTTAAAATAAATTTTAGACGCTTTGACACAACTTGTTTTTTCAGTTTTGAAGAGTCGAGAAAAAACAAAAGATGACTCTAGTCTCCTTCGATTTTTAATGAGCCTGAAGTGACAAGTGCTCAGATGGACCTTTTCTGTTAAGGAGTCTGAAAAGGAACGAAAGGGACTGCTCTGGAAATCTAGGTAGAGGGATTACCAAACCAATCGCAAAACTGCAGAATACTTTTTACGGTACGACAGTCAATCTTCCCGAATGTTGTGTTTAGTGCATTTCGATCGATAGGGCGGCATACATGGCTTCCTATGGATAAAGGATTAAGCCTATTGGGGTCTCCCAAAATATACTCGACGGTACGTGGGAGCACAAGTCCATACTGGCACTTATCATCTCAAAGTGGAGGAATCACCCAACCATCAGTGAGAACAACAATCACCAGGTTTTACGACGCTGGAATACGTCTCTAGCCTAGACTTCTAAATGTTGTGCGTTAAGTTCCAAAGCGTTGTTAGATTCATTGAATTTATTTTAAGTTGATTTTTTTTATGAAGTTTGCCTTTCGGGTTCACCACAAGATGTAGATGTAATTCCTAAAATGCAATCTAAGATGATAAAAAAACTTTTTATCTCTTTTATGCAATGAAAATCCTAGCTACTATTGAAAAGAAAGACAGAATATTTTCACAAAGAGCAAAGAGCACACTCTAAATGCACTTTCCTAAATCAAGCCAATCAGACAGTCTATATGAAAATGCACATGCATGTGTTTGTTTTCGACTTTCTTAGTATATGAATGCTAAAAAGAAAGTTGATGCACAAATCTGAATTTCTTTTCAAGCGACAAATATCAACAAGTTTCTTTTCGAAATCAAAAAATGGAGATGATCACAACACTTTACGATTTTGAACTGAATACTTGTTCTCGACACTAGAAAATTACAAATTCAGACCAAAAGCAATAGTAACAGGATAATCAACCATCAACAACAATCAAACTCTTTCCCACGATTGAAATCGACACTTGCGATAGTTTCAAATCCAAGGACGACAGTATGATTACGCTACTTTTGCAAAGGAGAATTGTAAATGACTCAACAAACACACAAAAACATCTACAGTTCTTTTGTACAAAGGAGGCGGAATAACAGTAAGGAAAAGGGGTTTCAAATAGACATATACTGATCACAGGCAGCAAAATTCAGGAATAGAACTGGAAAGAATGAACCACAGAAGCCACAACTGCACAGAGCTAGTCTGATCAGCGCACCTGTAACACAGAGAATCTGAAATGCAGCGCAGGTTGTCCACTCGGGAAGTGCGCTGAAATTCAGAATCTCTGAACAGTACCTGCACTGGGCCAGAAACGAGACTCTGTTCGGGTTCCAGGTCACAGTTTGCAGTTCAGTTCTTGGGTTTTGGCCGAGCAAAAAGCAATCAGTAATGCAACAATCAGGGGTAGATCTAAGGAGGATCTAAGAGCTATCACAAGGGCAATCAGATAGTTTGTGAATCAGTTGTTTAAATCATAAACAGATCCAGTAGATGGATTGAAGTAGCAGTTGTCTACTTTGCATTTGTTATGGCAAATGCAGTTCGAATGCTACTTGTAAGTTTATGAAACAAACAAAAAAGAATGATAAAAAAACAAACTAATTAGCTTCCCTAGCGGAGTCGCCATTTTTTTACAGGGAAAAGTGTCTATTTAGAACTGCTCTATCCCACTAAGGTGTGACAGCTGCCTTAGAAACAAACAGAGAAAAGCTACTTTTGTTTTTCCTTTATGAATTATAGATAGAGAGGAACAGAAAGACCAACCTCTGTCTTGCACTAATCTCTTGATTTGATCCCTCTCTTCTTTGATAGTCCACAGCTACCTGCTCCCTTGCACGCCCAGCCTCACAAAGTACCTGTAAGATCACAGAAGCATAGCACTATACAAAGACATGGATCTATAATCATAAACAATCTAGGATCAGATGTAAATTGACCATACAAATGTAACAAGCATCAATGATACAAAAGCATGGAGGAAAACTCAAATAGCTTTTATTGATAAACAAGAAAAGAGCCAAGAGGAGTTACAACCGGTTGTTCTTACCCAGCATCAACCTCCCAGCAAAGAAGCCCCTCTTCACCTCAAACAAAGCTTAGATCACCCAACAATCTGATGTTTGTCTCAGAAAACCAACAGCAATTCCTTACAATATGCAAAATTCCAGCCTCTGGATCTCTGGGATGAGGGATCCATATATAGATATCTGTAAGGGGGATGAGTCATCTTGTGATTTGATTAGTGTCTTCTCTCTGATAGTTCTTGCTTCCACTTGGAGACTGATGGCCTCTTACTCATCCTTGGTCGAATTCAGTGAGGCAAGTGTCACAAGAGAAGATTCTGGAAGCTTCCATTGCCTCTCCACCTCGCGGAGTGACACTGCCATTTGTCATTTCTTGCCCATCGCACCCCATAGAAGGGACTTTTGAAATGAAATGCACCCTCACAGTGTATTTGGGTGAGATGCAACGCACCTAGCCAGTGGAGCAGTTGCAATGATCTTGTTTTGACCAATTCTGAGCAGTTTCTCATGGAGAACTTCTGGGAGAAGCTGTAATCTGTTGACCTTGTTCCTTTAGGGGTTAGAACAACACTTTTAGGGACTTAGGAGCCCTTGGTTTATGGACATTTCATGCTTGGCTTTGTAGGGCCCAAAAATGTCTATAAGAACTATCCCCAACCAGGATTAACATTTTGTCAAATACCTGGCATCAATGCAACTTACAGGTCTAGGATACAAGACAGAGCATGAATGACTGAAAACACTTATGAAACATGACAATAAGGATCACCACCTTCTCCATTGAACTGTTATAACATCAATTAGTTTTTGCATCCAACATTTTATCATTCAGAAGTAAATACATGAAATAACCATGACATGAACCAGTCGATTAACCATGCTTATAACCAGCATAAAACAATGTAAATATCAGAGATATAACAACAATTAAATCCACATATAAACAAGTGAAAAAGAAAGAGAAGATAGATTTAATTAATTATTGGCAAATCCGATTAGTTTCGGGACTTCCATGTACCACCCAACCGTAGACATGACTAAACCAAATCTTTCTTTCAGCTAGTCACCCCTGTGCCATATTCCAAGAATGAATGTGTGATTTTAGGGGAAAACCAATCCAAAACCAACCAAGGGAATTGAGAGGTTAAACTACCTCCACCCTCACCAAACCATGATCACACCAAAACCAGTGCTCCAATCACAACTGAACCAAACTTGGAATGCCATACAGAATCCATCACTATCCCTGAGGAATTTTATGTCTCCTTGCCTCTGAGGCTTTACCGCAATTCAATCCCAAATCACTAGGCCCTAAATCGAGACTAGTCTCTCACACTTTAACGCAATCCAAAATAGGATCACTAGGCCCTAAACGAGACTCCTCCCTCTGGATTTACTGTGTATCCTACCAAAATTGGTCAAGGGATTCCTAGGCCTTTGGGAATGAACCTTGAGAGCACCTCTGCCCCAGATTCTGAGATCCATCCCACAAACTAAAGCTCAAAACCAGAATAAACATTCCAACACACCATGACATCCAGAAAAAGGCAAGGCTAGGCTGAAAACCACTATCCTAACTCGAGAAATCATGCCTCTGACAACAAGAGAACCATACACCAACATGCAAAGACATGCATATCTAAACCATCTAGGAAATCACACATGTGATATGTTACCTGCAAGTATTCCTACTAAAGGTGCCTGATCCTACTATTCTTCCTTGATACTTGTTTTCCTTCCTTTTCCTTTGCTTTATTTTCCTTCCTTGATCCAAAGCTAGAGTGCTCCAAGAAAAATCTAAGTGCCCAAGAGTGAGTGAGAGAGAGAGAATAATTAGAGATCTCAAAACTTGAACTAATAAAAGGTTACCAACTGATCCTGGGAAGCCTTTTTATTAATGAAACCTCTATTTTCTTCATTTTCCATTATTTACCTTCTATTTCCTCCTCACATGTAACTTGTGACCTTTCACCTTACTTTTATCCTAATTTCTTTATTTTCATAAATAAGTGTGCCAACAATGCATTTTTACCTTTTAATGCCTTTGCCTTAGCCTTTGCCAATTTTCCTTAGCCAAAAACACATCCAGTGATGCCCACTAGGATATCTTTGCCCAACATTTAGCTTGTAATAAGTGTCCCTTAGCCATGCTCTTATTTTGCCTTTATTAACTTTTATTACATGAAATTTTCACCAAGGCTATTACAGAACCATCACCCTTGGGGAACACCATCGTCAGTGTTAAATCACACCAAGACCTCAGCAAAACCATTGAAAATAAAACAAGTTCGCATGGAGCTTTATAACTTAACACATTTCAATATTTACAATTAAAGACCTGCTCAAAAGAAAAACATCATGACAAGATGACAAGATAACAACCATACCACTTACTGGATATTTAAAACTTAGCTCATGGTAGTATTTACATCCATATACATATGCATACATATACCAAAACATCAGCAAAACATATTCCAAACATGTACCAACATCAAACCAAAACAACTTTACCTCAACGAGAAAACAATGAAGGATACAAGGCCTGCATTTGATCCGCCATCTCCCATGTAGCTTCTTTAGGACCAAAGTGCTTCCATTGCACTTTACCTTCCTCTATGGCTTTGTTCCTAAGCATGATATGTTTCTGCCGCAATATGCACTGAGGCTTTGACTGGAACTCTCCTTCTTACTCCACCTAAAATACAGACCAATTAATAACATGATCAACATCCTTTATATAATTCTTAAGCATCATGGAATTTCATTTTTGGAGGCAGTGCAAGTCGATATGCCATTGGTCGTATCCTCTTAAGGATCTCGAATAGCTCGCAATACAATGGTGCCAACTTGGCACATGATCCAATCCTCAAATAGCTTTTCTTGGGCTTGATGCACAAATACACATGCTCCCCAATATGAAACTCCTTGAATACCCTGTGTTGATCCGCATAATGCTTCTATCTATCCTGTGCTACCTTTATATTTTTCTTAATGACCTGCATTTCCTGCTCCATGCCTGCCACCATATTTGGTCCAATAAGTACCCTGTTCACTGGATCACTCCAGCTGATGGGAGTGTAACAACTCCGTCCATACAATGCCTCAAAAGGAATCATCCATATAACCATTGTTGTATGTGAACTCAACCAATGGAAGATACTCCTCCCATTTCGTCTTCTCATGCATCATGTACATCCTCAACATATCCTCCAAGATCATGTTGATCCTCTTTGTCTATCCATCTGTCTGTAGATGATAAGTTATACTGAATGCCAACTCTGTACCAAAACCTACAAACAACACCTTCCAGAACTTGGAAGTGAACTTTGCATCCCTATCCGATAAAATATTCTTTGGAAGACCATGCAATCTCACTATCTCTCTGATCAAAACCTATGCTCACTGATTGGATGAATATGCAGTCTTCACTAGAATGAAGTGGGCTACCTTTGTCAACCTGTCCACAAAAAACATGATGGAATCATGTCATCTCACTGTCCTTGGAAACCGTGTGATGAAGTCCATGGAAATGACCTCCCATTTCCATCCCGTGAGCACAATAGGTTGTAGTAAACCACCTGGATGCTTACATTCTACCTCTACCTACTAACAATCAAAGCATCTAACCATGAACTCTACCACTTCCTTCTCCATATTTGGCCAATGGTAGAACTTCTTCATCGACATCAATGTCTTCTGATATCTTGGATAACCTAAGTATGGATTGACATGAAACTCCCTGAAGATAAGATTCTTGAGCTCACTACAATTCGTTACATAGATCCTATCCCTGAATCTCACCAAGCCATCTACTGTGAGATGATAGTATGCATCCTAAATACCTGTACCTATACCTGCACCTGCACCTGTCCCTATACCTTTACCTACACCTACACCTGTTCCTGTACCTGTACCTGCACATGTACTCTGTTGTAACCTATTCATGATCTCCATGTACTTGTCATCCCGTTCTCCTACCTGCAATATCCTATCTTGTAACTTTGTCCCATAAGAGCTCATAGCTACTATATGATTTACTTATAACTTCCTGATGAGAGCATATGTAACCCAATTCTCCTTTACTTTGATGTATCTGATCTCAAAGTAGAACTCAATAAGGATGATCAACCATCTAGCTCCTAGCATTTAGATTCAGCTGATCAAACAAATACCTCAAGCCACTATGATCGCTCATTAGTACAAACCTCCTTCCAAGAATATAGTGACTCCACATCTTCAGTGCATGTATGATCATTGCTAGTTCAAGAGCATGAGTCAGATAGTTCTGCTCTTGCTCCTTTAGTTTTTTTGACTCATAGAAAACTACCCATCCTTCTTGCATGAGAACTCCACCAAGTCCTCTCTTGCAAGCATCTGTACACAATACAAACTCCTTGTCTGTATCTGCAATCTTTAGTACTGGTGCATGTGTCAACGACTGCTTAAGTTGCTCAAAACTAGCCTCACATTCTTCTTCCCATTTGAACTTCTTAGCTTTCCTTTGCAATGATGTGATAGGATATGCAGTGCGTGAGAAGCTCTTGATGAACCTCCTGTAGTAACCTTCCAGTCCCATAAATGATCTCACCTCATCTACATTCTTAGGATCTTCCCACTCCATGATGACCCTTATCTCTTCTAGATCTACTGTTATGTTGTCCTTGGAGACAACAAGCCCTAAGTAATGTACCTCAGTCTGAAAGAAGATGCACTTGCTAAGTTTAACATATAACTGATGCTATCTTAGCAATCTCAACACCGCTGCTAAATACTCAGCATGTTCTTCCTCATTTTTAGAATATACTAGTATGTCATCAATGATTACAATAAAAAATTATCCAGATAAGGATGCAACACACTATTCATAAATAAAAATAAATGTAGCTAGAGCATTAGTCAAATCGAATGGAACTACAACAAACTCATAATGCCCATACCTAGTCCTGAATGCAATCTTGAATATATCCTCTATCTTGATGCGTACCTGATGGTATCCTGATCTCAAGTCAATCTTAGAAAACACTACTGCTCCTTTCAACTGATCAAACAAATCATCAATCCTCGGTAATGGGTGTCTGTTCTTGATCATTACCTTGTTCAGCTGCCTGTAATCAATGCACAATCCGAGATTTCCATCTTTCTTCTTTACCACCAATAATGGTGCACCCCAACATGATACACTTGGCCTAATGTATCCCTTGTCAAGCATCTCCTTTACCTAAAGCTTCAACTCTACCAACTCAGGTGTGCTCATCCTGTAAGGTTCTTTTGATGTTGGAGCTACCCCTGACACCAACTCAATAGAAAAGTCTACCTCCTTGTGAGGTGGCAACTTTGTAATGTCCTCAGGGAATACATCCTAAAATAGTTGTAGGATAGTGTACCTTCTCAACACATCTGCATCCTCAACTTCCTTACCTTTATCACTAGAAATGTGCACTGCAAACATCACACAACCTTTTTTGCACTACACTTAGCCTGTATAGCGGTAACCATCCTCACTGATGTAGGCTTCTTCTTTCCCTGCAAGATTCTCTTTCCCCACTATCATCTACACACTTAATGGCCTTGTCGAAGCAATCCAGTTTGGTCATGTGAAGGTATAGAAAATCCATACCCAAAAGAATATTATATGATCCCAGTGGAAATACATTCAAGTGTGTTGTTGTAGGTATACCATTTAACTCAAATGCACAAGATGTTACCCAATGGTGAACTCTCCTCTTTGTACCTGTATCCAATTGTGCCAACCAGGATTCTACATGCACTTATTTTCTCAAACCACACTTATCCACCAGGTCATGATTAATATAACTATATTTAGACCAAGGAGCAATCAAAATATAAACAACTTGACGACAAATCTTACCATTCATCTCAATGATAGATTACTGATGATCTACCTTCTTATTGTCCACATCTGCATAGATCCGAGGAATTTTATGACCAACATCACCAACTGTATGCGCCTATTGATCATTGTAGATCTGGGGTCTACTACCACTGTGATACTGCAGACAATCCCTCTTACGATGATCCTTACCACATATCCAACACTACAATGTTTCTCTACCACTGCCTCTAGCCTACTACTCTTAATGTCCCTTCTCAGTTGTATTGAACCTCTTGTAAGGGACTACATTTTCTTTCTCACTTTCCTCTTGAGGTCTTCCTTACTTTGGTGGCTATTTTCCTTTAGCTTTCTCATTTCCTTTCAAGTAACGCTTAGGATCGACTTTTCACTTCGATTGCTCAAAATAATGTTTCAACTTTTGGATGGCCTCCTACAACGATCTAGGCTCATCGAAATCAATCTGGTCTCTATATTCTACTTACATACCACTGATGAATCTTTGAACCTTGTCCTTCTCCTCCTTGAGGTAAGGCACATATCTAAATAGCTCCAAGAACCTACTAGTATACTCATCATTTTTCATGTAACCCCTCTACAACTCATAAAACTCCTTAGCTCTATCATTAAAGTATTGTTCTAGAAAATACTTCTTCTTGAAGAGCCTCTCAAACTCATTCCAATTCAAATCATCCTGATGTATACCTATGGAATTCTTCATGTCTTCCCACCACATATATGGTTTACCTTTGAGACTGAAAGTGGCTATCCTTGCTTTCATGTTTTATGAATAATCATGCAATTTGAAGAACTTCCTCATACCAAGAAACCATGCCTCTACCTCCTGTGATTTATTCATCTCTTCATAAAAGGTAGGTGGCTTTGCTTTCTTAAACTCATATGGAAAGTATCCCCTATCACTCCTCATGTAAGGATGATAACGGTGACGATCATGATGCTTGTCTGAACTAGAACTAGAATAGTACCTGTGTCTATCACCTCTCCTATCCCTAGTGTCCAACAAATTCCCGTCTTTGACCACGTCATATATATTCTACTTGTGACCACTATAAGACTTGTTGCCATCTGCCCCATTAGCTTTTTCCTCTTGCTCATTGTTGATCTGAAGTGGTCCTTGTCGTGATCAGTTCTGACAAACTCTGAAGTAGTATTGCATTAACCTCTACTTATTTCTCTTGTTCCGGCATGATTTTGTCATTGTCCTCCTTACAACTTCTTATCTCTTTCTTCAAGCTTCTCAATGTGTTTTCCACATTAGAAGAGTGCCCAACACCATGCTTCTCATCTTATTCATAAAGGGAGTCTTTGTAGTCTACCATATTTCTAGCCATTTTATCTCTTTCATGCAAGGCATATTATGTCTGCTAAACGAAATCACCATAAATTAACGTAGCTTAAAATATTTTGGGGGGAATATCTCATCTACAAGATCATCAAATCAGCGTGATACATGTATAACATAATCATGAAAACATATACAATATAACACATAAGCATGTATCCATGTGTCCATCATTCTAGCTAGGGTCTAGTCATCAATGCATGAACATATCAAATACACATATCATGACTACATCCATGACCACAACCACCACGAAACTAGCATATACTTGACCACATGCAAACATTAACATGCATAAGAAATGTGTAATCGACCACATGCACGCATGAAACATATAATCAAGAATACGCGAACAATAATTGAAACCAAATTTACAAGAATGATACATGAAACCAACCATACAAGAATGTAACCAACACATATGAGAATGTAATCCAAGCGTACAAAATGATACATGTAAGAGACATATAACAACATGTAGCCTGCCATATACTCATGACAACATGCTTCACACAATGAAATCCTCATTCCCATGGCGGCATCATTACGACCATGACCAACACCATGCATACACAAGAAGCATTCAAGTATGACTAATAGATGTACAACCAACACGAATGCATGAAAAACACATTCACCTAAGGAGAGCGCAACCACGCTATGATACCAATCTATAATAGCCCTCCTCCCACATCTACCCAAGTAACTGGCCAACTGGGGTAAACATGCAACGAGAGAGGCCACTATAAGAGATTCAACCTCCTTGGTGGCCTTAAGGAATTGGAATCAATGGAACACATCAAGTAGACCTTACACATCAACAAAAACAACCCCAGGAGACATCTCAACCACTTAGACATCATACCCCTGGGTTCCACTGATATTTTATGCCTCTTAATGTCTAGATGCTCTCGTGATATAGGCATGCCAGCATCCAGGAAGCTTTGGACGCTCTCACAAGCCTGCAAGACAATGTTCAGGGACTTTTCCCAGCAGAGTTGTGCCAGTGTCTGCATAATTCATGGCACTTTTCTAGCCCACAATTCCGAAGACTGCCCATAACTTGTTATAACCTTCAGAATCCATCAAAGACATGGTGATAAAGCTAATAAACTAGAAATCGACCTCAGGACTAAACCTGACCATCCCCAACTGAAACTTACATTCGGTTAAACACTTGGCATCAATACAACCTATAGGTCTAGGATACAAGACAAAGCATGAATGATTGAAAATACTTATGAAACATGACAAGAAGGATCACCACCTTCTCCAATGAATTGTTATAACATAAATTAGCTCTTGCATCCATCATTTTAACATTCACAAGTAAATACATGAAATAACCATTACATGAACCAGTCAATTAACCATGCTTATAACCTGCATAAAACCATGTAAATATTAGATATATAACAACCATTAAATCCACATATAAACAAGTGAAAAAGAAAGATAACTTAGCTTTCATTAATCATAGGCAAATCCGACTAGGTTTGGGATTTCCACGTACCACCCGATTATAGACATGACTGAACCAAATCTTTCTTTCAGCTAGTCACCCTCGTGCCATATTCCAAGAATGAATGTGGGATCTCATGGAAAAAACAATCCAAAAAGAACCAAGGGAATCCAAAGGTTAAACCACCTCCACCCTCACTAAATTGTGATCGCACTAAAACTGGTGCTTCGACCACAACCGAACTGAACTTGGAATGCCATCTGGATTCCATCACTATCCTTGATGAATTTTCTGTCTCCTTGTCTCTCAGGCTTTACTGCAATCCAATCCCAAATCACTAGGACCTAAACAAAGATCAGCCTCTCAAGCTTCAATGCAATCCAAACTCATATCACTAGGCCCTAAACCGAGACTCCTCTCTCAAGATTTACTGCATATCCCACTAAAACTAGTCAATGGATTCCTGCCCCTTTGGGAATGAACCTTGAGACAACCTCCACCGCGGATTCCAAAATCCATCTAGAAAACCAAAGCTCAAAACTGAAATAAACATCTGAACACACCATGGAATCCAGAAAAAGGTAAGGCTAGGCTAAAACCATTGTGATAACCTGGTAAATCCATGCCACTGACAACAAGAGAACAATACACCAACATGCAAAGCCATACATGTCCAAACTAGCTAGGAAATCACACATGCAATATGTTATCTGCAAGTATTCTTGTTGAAGCTGCCTCACCCTACTCTTCTTCCTTGATCATTTCTTTCCTTCCTTTTCCTTTGCTTTATTTTCCTTCCTTGATCTAAAGCTAGAGTGCTCCAAGAAAACTGTAAGTGACCAAGAGTGATAAAGAGAAATAGAGAGAATAATGAGAGAGCTCCAAACTTGAACTAACAAAAGTTTACCAACTAACCCTAAGAAGCCTTTTTATTAAAGAGGCCTCTATTTTCTTCATTTTCCATTATTTACCTTCAATTTCCTCCTCACATTCAACCTATGACCTTTCACCTTAATTTTCTCCTAATTTCCTTTATTTTCATAAATAAACGTGCCAAAAATTGTTTTTTACCTTTTAATGCCTTTGCCTTAGCCTTTGCTAATTTTCCTTAGCAAAAAACACATTCAATGATTCCCACTAGGATATCTTTGCCCAACATTCAACCTGGAATAAGTTTCCCTTAGCGTGGTCTTATTTTGCTTTTATTAACTTTTATTACATGAACTTTTCACTAGGGGTGTTACATATTCCTACTGAAGATGCTTGATCCAACTTTTCCGTGCTTTTGCCTTTTCTTCCTTGTCCTTCCCTTGCTTTTCATTGCTTTCTTTCCCAAGTGCTATAGTGCTCCAAGAATGTTGTAAGTGTGCAAGAGTATGAGAGAATAGAGAGAATAGAGAGAATAAATAGAGCTACAAAATTGAACTGTCAAAATCCAAAACTAGCAAAAAAGCTACGAATTGATCCTCAGAGGCATTTTTATCATTGAGGCCTCTACTTTCTTCAATTTCCTCTATTTTTCCTTCAATATCCTTCTCATGCAAACTTGTGGCCTTGCATCTCCCTTTTGTCTTAATTTACTTTATTTTCATAAATAAAATGCCAGTTAATTCCTATTTGCTTTTTCAAAGCATTTTCCAATGTCTTTGCTAATTCCCTTAGCCATAATAAACCAGAATGAACACTAGTTGGAATTATTTTCCTAATATTCAGCTTGGAATACATGCCCCATGACCTTGGTCTTATTTTACCTTTATTAACCTTTATTAAATGAAATTTTAACCTAGGGCTATTACAGACCCCTCCCCCTTAGGGGAACACTGTCCTCGGTGTTCAATGACACCTATGACCAACAAGACCACTGAAAACCAAAACATACTTCCCATGGAGCTTTATAACTCAACTCGATGTAGGATATACAATGATCAACTTGATGAAAGCAAAACCATCATGAAAAACATGACAACATGACAACCATATGACTTATTGGATATTTATAACAAAAGTCATTTCAGTATTTACATCCATATACATACATATTTATACATATAACAAAACTCCTTTGCCTCAGTCAAAAAACAATGATGGATAATAACTTGCATCTGATCATCCATCTCCCATGTAGCTTCATCAGGCCACACTAAACTTTAACTTTCTTAATTGCTCGGTTTCAGATCATATGCCATTTCCACTGCAAAATGCACTGAGGTTTTGACTGGAATTCTCCTTCTCGCTCCACCTGCAATATAGATCAGTTAATCACATGATCAACATCCTTCACATAATTCTTAAGCATTGATACATGGAAAACATCATGGACTTTCATTGTCGACAACAATGCAAGTCTGTAGGCCATTGGTCTAATCCTCTTAAGGATATGCAAAGGCCCACAATACCAAGGTGTCGATTTAGCACATGATCCAATCCTCAAGGATATCTTGTTGGGATCCACGTACAAGTACACATGCTCCCCATCCTGAAACTCATTAAATTCCCTGTGTTGATCTACATAACTCTTCTCTCTATCCTGTGTTGCATTTAAATTCTTCCTGATAACCTGCATTTCTTGTTCCATTTCTGCCAACATTTTCGGTTTGATCAATACCCTGTTCACTGGATCAATTCAACTGATAGGAGTATTACAAATCCACCCATAAATTGCCTCAAATATACTCATCCTCAGTGACTCTTGATACCCATTGTTCTAAGAAAACACAACTAGTGGAAGATACTCCTCCCACTTCCTCTGTTGGTGCATAACATACATTCTCAACATCTGCTCTAGAATCTTGTTCACCCTCTCTAATTGTCCATCTATATACAGATGATAATCTATAATAAAGGACATATTTTTACTTAAACCTATAAATAACTCCTTCCAAATAATGAAAGTGAACTTGGAATCTCTGTCGAATACAATCTTCTTAAGAATACCATGCAATCTCACTCTCTCTGATGAAGATCTGTGTTATACTAGTTAAATAAGTAGACTTGACTATTATGAAGTGAGCTACCTTTGTCAACTTGTCAAACAAAACCATGATATAATTATGTTGTCTAGATGTCCCTAGTAAAATTGTGATGAAATCCATAGAAATGACCTCCCATTTCCACTCTGGAATCAAAATCAGCGGCAATAGATAACCAGGATGCTTGCACTCTACTTCTACCCATTGGCAATCCAAACACCCAGCGAAAAACTCAACTACCTCTTTCTTTAGAATCGACCAATAATAGAACTTCTTCACAACTGTTAGAGTCTTTTGATATCTCAGATGATCTGAATATGACTTGACATGAAATTCCCAAAAGATAACCTCCTTGAGTTCACTGTTGTCTGGAACATAGATCATGCCCCTAAATCTGACCATACCATTTGTTGTAAGATGATAATCCAGACCTTGTTAACCTATAACTTGTTGCTACAACTTGGAACTAAGGTCCCTATACATATCATGCTGTTGTCATGCTTGTAAGACTCGATCCTATAAATTTGTCCCATATGAACTCATAGTTGTTATGTGATTTACTTGTACTCTTATGCTAAGAGCATATAAAGCCCTATTCCATTTATCCTTAATATAACTAATCTCAAAGTCAAACTCACTGATTGTAGCCAACCATCTATCTTTCTTGGAATTCATATTAGGTTTTTCAAACAAGTATCTCAATCCACTATGATCACTCATCAAGATAAACCTCCTGCAAGAAGATAATGTCTCTACATATTCAATGTGTGAATGATCGCTGCTAGATCAAGATCATGAATCACATAGTTCTGCTCATTCTCATTTAGTTTCCTTGACTCGTAGCATACCACTTGTCCCTCTTGCATCACGACTCCACCAAGTCCTCTTTTACAAGCATCTATACATACCACAAACTCTTGATTTGGATCTACCATATTTATAACTTGAGCATTTGTAAGCAATTACATCAGCTACTTAAAACTCGTTGCACATTCCTATGTCCATTAAAAATTCTTTCCCTTTCTCTGCAAAGATGTAAAATGGTAGGAAATCCATGAAAATTTCTTAATGAAACTCCTGTAGTAACCTGCTAACCCCATGAATGATATGATGTCATCAACATTCCTAGGAGCTTCCCATTCCATTATAGCCCTGATCGTTTCTAGATCCACTACTATGCCTTTCCTAAAACCAACATGTCCCAAGTAATGTACCTCCATCTAAAAGAAACTACATTTACTAAGCTTAACATATAACTGATGCTATGTTAGTAATCTCAATAATGCTGCTAATTATTTAGCATGCTCTTCCTCATTCTTAGAATATATAAATATATCATCAATTAATACAATCACAAACTTGTCCAGATAAGGACATAACACTTTATTCATCAAACACATGAAAGTAACTGGAGCATTAGTTAAACCAAAAGGAACAAAAAAAACTCATAATGCCCATAGCTAGTCTGGAAAGGAGTCTTGTACATGTTTCCTTCTTTGATGTGTACCTCATGATATCCTGATCTCAGATCAATGTTTGAGAACACTACTGGTCCCTTCAATTGGTCAAACAAGTCATCTATCCTTATTAAAGGGTACTTATTCTTGATCGTTATCGTGTTCAACTTCTTGTAATCGATACAAAAACTGAGAGTACCATCCTTCTTCTTCACAAACAACATTGGTGCATCCAAAGGTGACACAATTGGCTTAATTTATCTCTTTGCAAGCATTTCCTTCAACTACAACTTTAGTTCCACTAACTATGGAGTGATCATCTTGTATGGTTCCTTTGATGTTGGTATTTCTCCTACTACCAAGTCAATAAAAATGTCCACTTCCATGTGAGGCAGGAATTCTGAAATCTCTGCTGGAAATACATCCTAAAATTATTGCAAAACCAGATACCTCTTCAAAAAAAAATCACCCTCAACACCCTTACCATTATCACTGGAAATATGCACTACAAACAATACACACCCTTTCCTGTGACTGTGCTTTTCTTGCATAGTTGTAAATATTCTAACTGATGTCACCCTCTACTTACCTTGCAATATTCTTTGTTCTCCATTGTAATCCAAATGCTCAATAGCCTTTTCATAAAAATCCACCTTAGTTCTGTGAATATACAACCAATCCATACCCAAAATCATATTGTATGAAGCCAATCGAAGCACATTTAGATTCACTGATGTAGGCATAAAATTCAGCTCAAATGCACAAGCCCCTACACAATGATGAACTATTTTCTTATTACCTCTAGCGAACTGCACCAACCAAGACTCTACATGCACTTCTTTCCTCAAACCACAATTATCCACGAGGTCAGGATTAGCATCACTATAATTAGATCCGGTGTCAATCTAAAGAGAAAAAACTCATTCATGAAGCTTACCTTCCATCTCAATAATAGATTGTTGGTGATATGCTTGCAAGTTATCGAATGTTGCATAGATCCGATGAATACTCTTTCTAACATCCCTAACTATTTGTTTCCTCCTGAGCACTGTATATTTGAGGCCTTCCACCCTAATACGATAGAAAATCCTTCTTGAGATGCTCCTTTCCACATATCTAACATTGCAACTATATCTTAACATCACCTTTATTCTATTGCTCTCTAGGCTGAGACCCATGTCCCTTCTCTACTACATTAAACTTCTTGCAAGACAAACATTCTCTTTCTCACTTGCATCCTTAGGTCTTATTTTCTTCGGTGGAAATTTTACTTTAGTCTTGTCATTCCCTTTCGAACCCTGCTTAGATTTTCTGTTACGCTTTGATTTCTCATAACAATGCTTCAACTTCCCAATGAATTCTTCTAGTGATCAAGGCTCATCATACTCAATCTGATCTTTAAATGCTAATGGAAATCCACTGATAAATCTTTGAACTTTTGTTTTCTCATCCTTAAGGCATGACACATTCCTCAACAAGTCGAGGAACAAAGTTGTCTATTCCTCATCTGTCATTGATCCCATATTCAACTCATACAATTCCTTGACCTTTCCATCTTGGTAAATATATCTGAAAAGTACTTCTTCCTGAAGAGTCTCTTGAATTCATGCCAACTCAACTCCTCTATTGTGATGTCACTGATGCACTTCACATCTTCCCACCATATATCTACTTTCCCTTTGAGACTAAAAATAACTATCTTGGCCTTCATGTTCTTTGTGTAATCATGTAGCTCAAATAATTTCTTATTACAAAGTAACCATGCCTTTGCATCTTCCTACTTCTTCAACTATGCATAAAACTTAGGTGGCTTGGCTTTCGTGAGCTCATATGGAAAATATCCCCTGTCACTCTTCTTGTAAGGATGATGATGAAGATGACCATGATACCTATCTGAACTAGAACTAGATTAGAACCCATAACCATCACCTCTCTTGTTAAGTGTATCTAAGAACCTGCCATCTATGATTGTATCATCCATGTCTAATCTATGCCCACCATGGGACCTACTGGCATATGCCCCATCATTCCAATCATCCTGTCCATAACTGATCCATGGTTGTCTATGTCTCTGCAAGTCTAATAAAATCTAAATGATAACTACATAAAATGTTTCTTTCTTCTACTATTCCTTGGCAAGTATTTCCTTCGACTGAATGATCATGTCATTTTCTGCTTTGCAAATTAAGATTTATGCCTCTAAACTTCTTAAAGTGTTTGGTATGTCAAGAGAGTACCCGTCTCTTAGCTGCTCATATGATTTGTATGAAGAGTCTCGTGAACTGTAATCCACTATTTTTCTAGTCATCTATGATCCTCTTCTTCCTTCAAGCATACTATGTCAAATAACTAGATAAAAAAATAATCCAACATCCCTAAGTGAAGTTTAGGGGAGGCTATCTCATCTAAAAAATTAGTCCAGATTAGCATGATACATGTATATACATAATCATATCAATATACTGACATCATCTCAATAATCATCCCAGTTACCATGCATGATGTCACAAACAATAAAATCGAATAGATACACACTAATCATAGCCACTATAATGCATGCATAATAATAGCCATATACAAAACTAACATACATGCACGAACAACACATTCTTCCCATTCAGTCCAAGTATTGAACTGTGCTTTGATACCACCTTATACCATCACCTCCTACATTTAGCCACTTTCACCAGCCTAATGGGGTAAACACGAGCTGAGGGCTACTATGACATGACTAAACCTCCTAAGTACATTTAAGGAAGTGGAACCAACAAACTATAACCATACTAAACTTCCTTAAGAGTTGCAGGATGCCCAGGAGCCAACCAACTACTTTGAGTGCCCAAATCTTGAGTTGGAATGACTTTTTACTGAGCTGGGCTCCCAACCACATGCATGACAAGGCCTCCATGCAATTGAGAGCCTCCAGCTGCATGCACAAGCCTAACTTCTAGCAATTATGACCTAAAATGTTCAGTTCATAGGGTGCGGTCGAGGATTCTGAGCCTAAATTCTAGGTCAGCTAGGGGACCACTACCCAGAACTTAGTGAGACTTTCCAATATGATAAGTAACCCAATGAAAAGTATAAATATACAAATTTGAACCACATACTTGACCTCACCAGGCCTAACGATGATAGTCATTTTGTCAAACACATTGAGAACATGTAATCTACAAGTCATGAATTCATATCTAAACATATGGGTCTGATACTTATCTAAGAATCATCAAGAAGGTATAATTCCCTCTCATAATAGTCACAAGAAGATCTATTTTGACATGCATTCATTAACCATTCATCAATAAATAAAACATATAGAGAGCCATAACTAGTACCTGTTATGAAACCATGCTTATAACGAGCACATAAGCAGAATAATAAACATGATAGAACAACCATCAAAGCCACATAATAACAAGTAAAAATACTCATGAAATACAATAGGAAAAGAATACTTTTAACATATGTGAAAACCAACCAAGTTAGGGACTTCCACATACCACCCTACCATAGATTGGGTTGAAACCAATCTTTCTTTCAGCCAATCACCCCATGCCATTTTCTAGGTATGAATGTGGGACTCAAGACAAAATATACCATGACTTCCTAGAGATCAAACCACCTCCACTCTCAAGATTTACCGCAATCCCACCAAAATTGGTCAAGGGATTCCTAAGCCTAAAAAAAAACATTAACCACCAGGATTTACCCTAATCCCACCAAAATTGGTTAAGGGATCACTATGCCCAAAACAAAATTGGACATGTTCGGATTTCTTCTCCAATACCTTGAGGAATTTTCCTGTCTCTACCCTCAGGATTTATCACAGTCCTGCCAAAACCAATCAGAGGATTCATAGGCCTTTGGGAATTTTTTTGAGACCACCTCACTCGGTTACAAAATAATTTGACAATCAAAAGCTCAAACAAATAAAATAACCCCATCACACCATGTCCATTTGGAAATGGCATGGAAAGGCTAAAACCACTATCACACTAGGAAAAACCCATGTTAATGACAACAAGGGAAGCAAATGCATAGATGTATGTGCCATGCATTCACAAACCATCTAGGAAATCACATAAGCAACCTGTTACCTGCTACTATTCTTTCTAAAGCTGCCTTATCCAAATTTTCCTTGCTTACCCCTTGTCTTCCTCGTCCTTCCCTTGTCTTTCTTTGCTTTATTTTTGAAGTGCTAGAGTGCTCCAAGGAGAGAATAGAGAGAATAAAGAGAATAAAGAGAGCTCCAAAACTAAATTGTCAAAATAAAAAAGTTGTGAAGTGATCCTCAGAAGCGTTTTTATCATTGAGGCCTCTATTTTCTTTAATTTCCTCTATTTTTCCTTCAATTTTATTCTCATGCAAAATTGTGACCCGTCATCTCCCTTTTCTCCTAATTTCCTTTATTTTCATAAATAAAATGCCAATTAATGCCTATTTTCCTTTTTGAAATCCTTTTTCAACTTTGCCAATTCCCTTAGCCATAATAAACAAAAATGAACACCCACTAGGATGTTTTTCCCAACATTCAACTTGGAATATACGTCCCATGACCTTGGTCTTATTTTACCTTTATTAACTTTTATTACATGAACTTTTAACCCAGGGTTGTTACAGTCCTCTTCTTGGAAAGTAAGCTCCTTTATATTAAAATGGAAGAAAATGAATATGATAGTGATTTTGTTTCAAGAATCAAAGACTTGAAAGATAAGCTAGGAGACATAGGAGAATTAGTACCTAGTACTAATCTTGTGACAATTACTTTGAATGGAATGTCAAAGGACTATCATATGTTTATTACAAGTCTTGCAAGAAGGGAGAAAGCTCCCACTTTAGAGGAATTGATAGGTATACTAATGCAGGAAGAAGAGAGGTTAATGAATTTTAGGCCTCAAAATCCATACTTTACACTTGTGGAGAAGAAGAAATTATTCAAAGGAAAATAGGGAGAAAGAAGTAAAGATGGAAGTCTGTTTCAAAGAAGGTCATCTCCAACACCAAATCAAGGCATGTCACCTGCTAGAAATGATTCTAAAATTACATATTTTGATTATGGTAAAAGTGGGCATCTTTCCAAAGATTGTTACAACAAGAAAACTGATGAAGTGAGGCATTAACATAAAACACATTCATGACACTTTGCAGAAGAAGCCTTGAATCCTGATCTTAATAATCTTAAGTTGTTTGTGTTTAATGCTGCATTATCTACTAAAACTGATGATGTCAATGCATGGTTTGTGGATTCTATAGCTTCAATCCACATGACATGCAACAAGAAGTGATATGAGAACTCCAAGGAAATAAGAAATGGTGGAAACATTTATCTTGGATATGATCATGCACATAAAATCAAGGGCTATGGAGATATTCCAATGACTTTACAAAATGACAACATATGACACATTTATAATGTTATGTATGTGCCCCGGATCAAGCAAAATATGATCTCTGTGTCGATAATTACATATCATAATATGAAGGTTGAATTCTTTAAAACACTGCATAGTAAAGGACTTGTTGGATCACTGCAAACTTGTTGCTTCAAGAGTCAAAGTAGGAGGCATGTACAAACTTGATGTCACTAGCAAGAGTCATAAAACACTGACTTCTACATATATGTCAACAGAATGTCTTTCGCACCAGAGATATGGCCATATCAATTATGATGATTTGTTTTTGTTAGAAAAACAAATAATGGTTGAAGGACTCCCTTTGTTAAAGAATGAGTCTGCTTCTAGTGAAGGTTTTGCAGTAGGAAAAACTCACAGAGATGAATTCCACTCTAATATTGATAGAAGAAGAAGAGATGTAACTCTACATGAGTATGTAGATGAAGACATCAAAGACAATAGCTAATAAAAGTGGCACATACTTATTGAAGTTGAAGACACTGCAGAAGAAGCTGAAGACAGAGAGCAACAAAAACACACAATCCATTAAATTTGGAATTAAATAGTGGATCTAGAATTTCAAAATAACCAAAAAATAAAATTATAGTGATGTCCCTTTAATAAAATTTTCCCAAATTTAATGAAATATTTGTTAAAAGCTTGAGGAAGAATCCAGTGATATGGATACAACCAGTAGTCAGGGTTCACCCAAAGGTGGAGAAGGACCTTCAGAGAATAGGGATGAAGACAGTGAAGTGCTAAGGATATCTACTTGATAGATTTTCCTACTTGAAATGTATAAGGACTCTGGCCTGTTGGGTAGTGTTTTGAATGTCATAGAACCCATGATTTTTAATGAAACTAATGAAGATGAAGAGTGGAAAAAAGTAATGAAGGAAGAATATGACTCTATAATTAAAAAAAAAAGTGGGAATTAACTGAACTATCTAAAAATAAAGAGCCCATAGGATGTAAATGGTTGTACAAACCAAAATTTAAAGAATATGGTAGTATAGATAAATACAAGGCCATATTGGTGGCAAAAGGATACTCACAAAAAGAGGTCATTGACTACACAGAAAAATTTGCACTTGTAGCTAAACTAAATACTATTATATTGTTAATTGTATTAGCTACAAAGTACCATTGGAATTTGCACCAACTAGATGTAAAATTTTCTTTTCTAAATGGTGATTTAAAGGAGGAGGTGTATTTGACACAACATGAAGGGTTTGTGAAAAAGGGACAAGAACATTTAGTTCACGGATTAAAGAAAGCTTTGTATGGCCTGAGGTAGGCACCCAGGTCTTGGTATGAGAAGATATATTCCTTGTTTCTTCAACAGGATTTTACAAGGAGTCAAAGTGACCCAAATATGGATACAAAATTTGTTGAAAAGGGGCATGTTGTATCTTAAATGAACAATTAATTTTGGTATTAATTATACTGATTCATTTGATGTTGAGTTGACAGGTTACCCAAATTTAGATTGGGCTAGTAATCTAGATGATAAGAGATCTACTACAGGTTATGATTTTAGTATTGGATCCAAGATTGTTCCATGGAGTAGTAAGAAGTACCCTATTGTATATTTTTCATCCACTGAGGCATAGTATAAAGCTTTGTGTGCAACAAATTGTGAAGTTTTTTGGTTGAGGAGAGATCATCAAGATGTTGAGGAAGAACAAAAGAAGACTACAATGATCAAATATGACAACCATAGCTCAATCAAGTTGGCAAGTAATCTAGTTCATCATGCTAGAACAAAGCATGTTGATGTTCAATTTCATTTGTTTGGAGAGAAGATACAGTCTAAAGAATTTTTTCTTGAATATTGTAGTTCTTGTGAAAATGTTGCTGATATTTTCACTAAGCCTCTTTAGAAGATGAAATTTGAATTGTTTAGGGAGATACCATGTGTGGAAACAAATCCTTTCTCCATTAAGGGGGAGACTTAGAAATAATGGAGTACACATTTTTTAGGATGTTGTGATAAGGTTTGTATTTAGGACATAGATCCTAATTTATAGGGTTTTGCTTGATCTCCCTAATTGAATGTATTGATTTAAATTCATGTATCTTTGATTGATTATGCAATGAAGTGACAACGTTTTTTTGGGCAATGTCTAGGTGTAGCTAGTCTCACCTAAGAGTTGCCTGATTCATTCATAAGTATTTTTTGTCTTCCAAATTTCAAATATCAATGTGGGTGATAAATAAATTATTTCAATATTCATGGTTAAATAATATTGACATATATTTAAAAATATATAATGACTAGAAACGTTTTAATGTTGACTATATATATATATATATATATATTTTAAAAAGAAAAAAACAATGCATGTTATATAAAGCAATTTAAAAGAACATTTTTTCATGAGTAAAAAATTTTAGTGTGTCCCCATTGTCCTACATTTCGGTTACTTTTCAAGGTTCAACACAAATTTACTGAGTTGAAGACAATCTAGTTCACTAATGAGATTTTGAAGGCATGAGTTATATTTATGCATTTTAATTTAAATAATTAAAATTATAGTAGAAATATAATGAATGTTTCAATGTCTATCCTAGTTTAAATATAGTGAATATACACTACAAAGAATAGTTTAAATATAATGAATATACACTACAAAAAATGAAAGATAAATAATTAAAATCACTGTATACTCATAATTTCAATTTCTAATATTGTAAATTTCAACAAACAATATGCCTATTTTTCAATATTTTACAGTTATATACAAGATGTCCCTAACAATCTAGGAAATATATTTATCTTTTGCAAATATAATATAATAAAATTCACAAAATAAAATTCTATAATAATAAATAAATCTTGAAATATAATATTAAACTGAAAAACAACATGCTGTGAGAAAATACATATAAAAAATCTCATCAATACTTCAGTAGGTGCCTCATTAGGCCAAAAAGAAGAGTCTTTCAATTATGCCATATATTTCATTAGTAAAAATCTAACACCTGCAGAATTAAAGTACACAGTCACTGAAAAAGAAATGCTTGCAATCATACATGTTGTGAATAAATTCCGACATTATATAACTGGTTATGAGGTTTTTGTACATATTGACCACTCTGCCATTAAGTATTTAATGAATAAACCAATCACTAATGGCAGAGTTACCAGATGGTTATTATTATTACAGGAATTTAATATTACAGTGTTAGATAGACCAGGTAAGGAGAATCAGGTGGCAGATTTTCTTTCTAGACTGCAAAATTCAGGTGAGGTTGTTCCGGTTGAAGATTCTTTTCCAGATGAAAATTTATTTGCAATTTCAATAGTGAATCCTTGGTATGCTGACTTAGCCAATTATTTGTCCACAGGAAAAACACCTCCATATTTTACTCCAAAGGAAAAGAAGAGGCTGATCAAACAAAGTGCTAGATATTCATGGGTTAATGGAGATTTATTTTACACTGGTTATGATATGATTATTAGACGATGTGTAAGAAATGATGAAATAATTGATATTTTAAAATCTTGTCATGATGAAACGTGTGGTGGGCATTTTGCAGCCAAAAGAACAACATTCAAGATTCTCAGTCTTGGATACTATTGGCCATCTATTTTTAAGGATTCCAAGAAGTATGTGAAAAGTTGTGATAGCTGTCAAAGAATGGGCAGACCAACAGCTACAGATGAAATGCCACTTCAGCCTCAAGTACATTTAGAGCCATTTGAAAAATGGGCTCTAGATTTTATAGGACCCATCAAGCCAACTTCCGAAGGCAAAAAGTACATCCTAGTATGTACTGATTACGTGACCAAATAGGCTGAAGCAAAAGAACTAGTCTGGGCAACTGAAAAAACAATGGTAAACTTCCTTTTTGAAGAAATTTTTGTAAGGTATGGAGTACCAAGGGAGATAGTGACCGATCAAGGTACTCAATTTACTTCAAAGCTGGTCAAAGACATCACAGAAAAGTATAAAATCAAGCACAGGAAAAGTACACCTTACCATCCATAGGCCAATGGCCAGGTGGAATCTACAAATAAAACATTGGAAGGAATTATCACTAAGACAGTAGCAATGAACAGAAAGAATTGGGAAGAGAAGCTCAAATATGCACTCTGGGCTTACAGAATCACGTGGAAAAACACTACAGGGTTTACACCATATGAGTTGGTGTATGGAAGAGACGTAATGCTTCCTATTGAATTTCAAATACATACTTATAAGATGGCGGTAGATTTAGGAATTGATCTCAATGAAGCCCAACAAGAGAGAATTCGACAATTGAACCAGTTAGATGAAATGAGGCAGCAAGCAGAGGAGACAACAATCCTAATGTAGAAATAAAGGAAACAGTGGCATGATGCACACATTAAAAAGAAATAGTTCAAAGAAGGAGACTGGGCTTTACTTTTTTACTCTAAATTCAGAGATCATAAAGCCAAATTTACAGCACATTGGCTGGGCCCATATGAAATAGTCCAAGTATATGAAAATGGATCAATCAAGCTTACTACAATTGATGGAGAAGGCAACACCTTTCTTGTCAATGGACATAGGCTGAAACTCTATCATAAGCCCATCGGCAAGGAAGATTTTCTTCAAAATGTATCTCAGCAAAGGGAGGTTGAGATATTGCAGCCTTCAGCTGTGATATCTCTACCTTAGTTCATTCAATTTCATTTTTTCTTTAACAAAAAAAAATAAAATAAAAAAATAAAAATAAAATAAAAATAAAAAATACAAAAAATAAAATAAAAATAAATACAAAAAAAAAGAATTAAAAAATAATGGTTTAGATGTGAAAACCAGACTCTGGCACACTCTAAACCCGAATTCTTACTAGAAAACCAATCCTTTGGATGGTAAGAATTCCTTGTTCTACTTGTTTATTGTTTTTCATCAATTCAATAATGACTTGAGGACAAGTCAACGACTTAGTGGGGGAGAAGAAACAATGGTTTTTCCAAGTCTCATCTCCTCATTTTTAAATCTTCAGGGAATTTGTTTCAGTAATTCAGTATTTCAATAAAAGAGCTGTTTTTGTTTTTATTAAAGGAACCTGTTCAAGCAATGAGATATGCAGTGGGACTTGTTCAGAAGTACTATGTCAACATTGAAGAAACAGTGAGGGACCTGGTCAAGCAATATGCAGTGGGGCCTGTTCAGAAGGCTATGTCAACATCACCCATGTCAGAGGGACCTGTTAAAGATTGCATTCAAGATATATTAGGCTACTTCAACAAATTTTTCAAAGGTTGCTTATCATCAGAATTATAATCAAGGCTACATCAACACCAAGGATAAAAGAAGCTTCACAAACATGGTTCTTCAGAGTTCTTCAAATTTTCAAAGGGACCTGTTTTAGACAATGAAGATCAGTCATACCTGTACAAACAGATCAGTCATACCTGTGCAAACCAAATCAGCATTTTTTCAACCAACAAGTGTAATGTATAGTTGAAATTTTTATTTTTAACATTTAAAATTCTTAAACTATTTTAGTTTTAAAAATGATGATTATTATTGCTTGTTATCAATTTCAAAAATCCTTATCCCCATAACCTTTGTCATATTCCTAAATCCCCACCTCATTATCACTCTACTTATCTTCCCCTATCACACCTTTACTACGCTCTTCAAACCTTTTCATAACATAAACCCATCATTTTTAAATCCGATCTCTGTCAATAAAGTACCAACAAGTAATGGGCACCAATGCAAAAGGCCGGTCAATGGAAAGACATTTGTCACACTGTTCCTCAAATGATTTCATTCCTTTCGACTGCTGGAGTTATAAAAGCAAGCTTCTAACGAAATTCTGCTTATGAAATATATATATCTGTTACCATCATACGATTTGTATATGGTTTTCTCATGATTATACCTTTGCAAATTAGTACTGCTCCTTTGCCTTCATGATGTGAATGCGCCTTCCAACTCTGCATTGTCATCATAGAAATTGGATGAAGGTCGGCTGTTGAGTTTTCATTTTATAAAACTTTCAGTTCATAAAGTTAGTGACCGTGTTAGTGTTCAGACTCTGAGTTTCTCAAAGAGGGCCGAGATAGTAGGTGCTACAAAGGGAGAGAATAGCAGACAGGCTTATCCCGAGTTTTTTTACTTCCGCCCATAATTTGAGGACGTTAACCAGGTCAGCTCAAGCAATTGAATAAGTAAACCCAGAGAACGAGGACGTTAACAGGTTAGCTCAGCGGAACGCAGGAAAAGAGGTAACAAGTGAAAACCCTGATTGAATTTTTGAGCATAAAAAAAAGGGTTAGAACATAGATTTTTAACAAAATGACCAATAGAGGAGAGCCTGAAAAATTTGATAGTTCACAATATCATGAAGACTGTGTCACAATTTTAAGGGAAAAACACTGGTTGTCTTTTCTAGAGAAATTCAATGGAAATAATGAAGAATTTACAAAGCAATTTGCATTTTCCTTCAATGGAGAGAAAGCTTTAATAGGAAATTTCTCTTTTAGAATTTCAAAGGATACCATAGCACAAACATTGGGAATCAGTCCAGAAGGGGAAAAGTATTTCAAAACCAAACAATTTAGAGAAAAATCATGGACTCAGTTTATGTCTAGGTCAAGGGTTTCCTTTGTCAATTGGAAAAAGGGTGTTCCCAGAAGTTGGCTAATCCACCCATGGGACGAAATGGTATACATTATTCAAAAATTTGTTACATGTGAAGGACGTTACAGTATAGTATACCTATATCACATCAAAATTCTATTTCACTTTAAAAGGTCAATGCACTATCAGTCTGCCCTATTTTCTGTTACAGAGTTTGACTAAAATGTCGAAGACCATTCAGAAACAAAAAGGTAATGAAGATAAGAGTTTGTATCATTTTGGTTTGATCAAAATTCTAATTGAATTTGAGTTGCAGAGGAGAGGAAAAACATGGAAAGAATATTTTATTGTCAATCAAATTAAAATTAGAGAAGATGAACAGGAACAACAAGAACACAAAAAGTTTATGATTGATATTGATGAGGAAATCACTAAGCGTAAGTCAAGAAATGTTCCTCAACCTAGCAATAGTGTAAGGACAAGAAGGATGAGGCAAGAAACTGCCAAGAAAATTGAAAAAGACAAAATCTTCACTACTTATAAGAGAATACCAAGGAGAATAAAAATGAATCAAACACAAGATGATCAACCAGAGCCGAATGCACCAATGGAAATTGAAAGTAGTACTAATTCATAGCCAGAACAGGAAGCAGAAATGGAAACTGAGAGTAACAAGGGAGAAAGGAAAGAGCCAGCACCTGCAAACAAGAAACAAAGAAGGTTAGAGAAATAGATTGAAGAGATAAAAGAGGAATTGATGGAAGCAAACATGTTAGAGAAGGTCGTAAAGAAGGAAAATGAAATGTTGAGATCTCAGAGCAAGAAGATTCAGCAGAAAAATGAGAAACTGAAGAAGCAAATCAAAGAACTTAAGACTGATCAAACTGAAATGTGCAAATGAGCGACAAAATGGTACACTCAGAAAAATGTTCTCAAAGAAAAATATAAGAATCTGAAACATGAGTTCCAAGTTCAGAAGAATGCCCAAGTTCAGAAGAATATAGATGTATTGCTACGAGCGGTAGAGGCACAAGCAGGAACAGAATATAAAGGGAACACATCAGGATTAGCATGAGGACATGCTAAATCATTGAGTTTGGGGGAGATGTTGGTACTATTTTATTGCCATTCTTTTCTTCTAAAAATCCATCATTTATCTATCATTTTCTTCCATAAACCCCTCATAGTCCATTGAAATTGATTAATGAAGCATTAAAATTGTTATTTTGCATTAAATTTAATTTATGGCTTTTTATGTTAAAAATTGGAAATTTTCAACAAAATTACTGGATGTCATGACTTCCTATAATTGGTTTATGATGTGACACGTGGCATGGTAGGAAAATCAAAACAGAAGATAAGGATGTGATCTAGGATGTACATACATGGTGGAAGATCTATTCAACATCGAATCTGGAGCTCCTGAATACATGGTCAATGCTGGTCAAACCCAGCCTTTTTGGTTATAAAAGCAGCAAAAATCTGAAGTTACCTAAATTGATTTCGTTTTGTATTAGAAATCAGTTAGGATTAGAAAAAAACGAACCTAGCCTTTTTGATTGTAAAAGCAGAAACATCTGAAGCGATAATGCATGTACGTTTGGATGTAAATGGTAATAATTAGGATTAGAGACAAGAGAAGACTGGAGACTGTGTATTCCAGAACTCTGTTTTGCATGTAATCGATTCTCAGAACTTAATCAAAGGCAGAATTTCATATGGTGTTTATGAGTTAGCATTTTTATCATCTGAAGTTTTCTAAGTGTGCCATCAACGCGTGGACGGACCCTACGTGAAGAATGGTACACTGTCATTTCATTTTCATAGGATTTAGCCTTCAGATCTGAATAGCGTTTGATGTTATTTCCTTGCTTGTGAGTTTATTAATTCAATTAGAAGTTCTGGTGAGTGTTGTTGTATGATTCATGGTGATAGATTGAAAATTCAATTGTTAAATTATTGAACAAGATCTTGTAAAAGGTTTAATTGAACATTGAATTTAAAAGTATCTCTATGGACTCTGTTTTCATGAATTTGAGTTTTAGCATGCTTACAAGAGTTTTTTGGTTTTCATGAATGCTTAGTGTGTTAGCTGGAAAGAGTTTTTGTGAACTATATCCTTGTAAGAGGATTGAAGACTCAAACTAGTAACACTCTGTTTTAGAACAACTAATTAAATTAGAGGATATAGGTGTTTAAATTGTGAAAGGAAACATATTCCAATCTCTTGTAAAAGAGTGCTGTAGCCTGTCACAGTAGACACTTATCTAGGTAGATGAGATCCTTTTAGGTCTATAAATTTTAGACACGTGCCTCTAAGTTTACTTACCTTGGTTGACATTAAATTTAGTCTAATCTAGACCCCTGGATTGGTCACTACAAGGGCTAAAGATCTTGGGTTAGGTCCCAACCCTAGCAGCAAAGGTTCCTCTTTTTGTACATGTATTCTTAGATTAAAATCATAGTTAGTTGTTGAAGTTATTTCTACTTTGTTTAGTTTAACAAGTACTTGAATGATTATTTAGTCTTGTTTCCAATAGTTGAAGAAGTAGATCAGTGGTACAATAGTGAAAAAGTGTACTTCAGAAAATCTTGTGACAAGCCTCTTCCTAATCTCCCTAATGGGATCATGGTTTGAGGGCCCCACTCTCACAACCCCAAAAACAGATTTATCTTTTGATCATTGCATAACTTAGGGTTCATTAGTGAATAAATCATTGTTTATGATTTCTTAGAAGCACCTGCAGTTGTCATTTTGTTTCTTGATTTTTCTAGAGTTTAAGAAGGAATTTCATTTCATAGATCTCGTCATTAGCCATCAATAAGTCAGTTTCATCTTTTCACTATTTATATGAAGTTATGAAAGTTGGAAATAATACTGAGAGAGTGGGTGAATCAATATTAGATCAATATTTTTTTATTTCCAAAACAGATTTATATATGCTACTTCTGTGAAGCTAACTAGCATGTACATGCTACTGTGGTTAGAGAAACCCACGTATACCCAGAGAACTAGTGATATAGTCAATTATCATGTGTTAATATTTAACCAATGCATCGGTATCTTATTAAATAGTGCAATAAAAATAGAACAAAACCATCACACATAAGAAAAACACATGAACACCAAGATTTAAGGTGGAAACCTAATATGGGTGAAAACCACCTGCTGTTGTCGTCTTTGTCTGATTTTAATAATAAGAAAATATATTTACAATCATGTACTAGTGCAGGCTCATACCAGTACGTAGGCACCCACCTGCAGAAGGCTGCAACCTTCTCTCATTTTCCAGCTTCTACTAGAAGGGAGCTGCAACCCCCTAGCTCTTGTACTAGCTAATGTGTTTACTAGTACGTAGGCGCCGACCTACATAAGGCTACAACCTTCTCTCTTCATCCATGGACCATGTTTCATAAATTTCCACACTAGATGATCCTAGTACACAACAATAGGCATGAATGCCTCGTTTCATCAAATTTTCATACTGGACCGATCAAAAACATTGAAACTTAAACTGCATCATCCAACATTCAGTTAATATAAACAATCATATCACTGTCACCAGACCACTGTGCTGAACACAAAAAATTGCATCATCATTTAGAATCAGTTTCAACCTCAGAAATCATGCATTAAAATGTATACACTTCTTTACTGAACCCAACCTGTGTGCATACGGAACTTCCTTTAATCAAACCTGTGTATACCTTCAAAACTATTAAAACAAAAACTTCTGATTCAAGTCTGTACCAACCAGAAATATACTGAGCATCTACTGTAAATTTACAAATCTTTACACAAGCAGTATCAGAAATCACCCTTCTCACTTGTACAATCAATCAATCAAATACCAAATTACTTATGCATTCAATTTTACATTCAGATCTAAGAAGACTTCGTTGACAGACAATAGTAAAACAATAGAACTAATCAGATAGATTAGTCAGATCTAAAGCAACAGATTTTTTTTTGTATACACTACTTGGAAGAGTAGAACCTGCGTGTACACATGCTTTTACCGAGATGAACCAGTGTATAGATTTGAAATTATTAACTCATAACTTTGCTGCTATTCCAGACTTCAGACAAACCTAGATCATGACATTTAAAGAATAAAATAGGTGTACATAATCAGATCTAGCCCACCCAATATCAGATCATTCATTGATAAGTCATTTCAGGTCTCATGATTCTGATACAACATTGAATTCAAGGTGCACAAAATATTTTAGATCAAATGACAAACATAGCCCTTGCCACATAAAATAAACTTCAAATAGAAGTATTCCTTAGAAAACCATTCACTTGCACATCCTCGCCTAATGATCTTCTCCTCCTTATATAGTTTTATGCCTTTCTCAATACCTTGGACCAAAATCACTTAGGACCAATACCTTGGACCCAATACCTTGGACCAATACCTCAGACCAAATACCTCAAACCAAATACCTTGGACCAGTACCTTGGACCAAAACCTTGATTTTCCAATATGTACGCACTTTTCCTCTTGTGAGAGTGCGTGTATATGTATACGCTCTTTTTGTTCTGTGGACCTGTGTGTATACACTGTTTTGACTAAGTGGACATCCGTATACTTCTTAAACTTCTTTACATCAACCTTTACCTTTACCTTCTTTATTCTGATCAGTAGACCTTAGTTCCATCTTCCTGTTCTGCTATACCACTACCTTGTTACCTCTGAATATTCCTGTTGTACTGTGAGTTTCCTTTTATAAAAACTGAATTGATTCCTTTTATCAAAACTGAATTGACTTGTGAGTGAGTTGCCATCAAGGACAACACCTATATCATAATGCCAACAATCTCCCCCTTTGGACTTGATGGCAACCATGATCGTGTTGATTACTGCAAGCTGTAGAAACTATTAGAGATAACATGCAACACCAAAGTACTCTCCCCCTTTGACATTGAGGGAAAAGGGTGGACCAAGCAACTTTCCTCCTTTGATATACATTATTCTATCCATGCCCCCCCTGAGTACATGTCGAGTCTGTACAGATATGATTCAAAGGAATAACATGACTCTATAACTCAACTAAGTGAGTATGACCTCATTACCAATGACTCATACATACATCAATCACCCAAACAAGTGGGGACACACCACATTTGATTCATTCACCCAACAAAGTGAGGTTACACCACATTTGATTCATCCACCCAACCAAGCAGGGATATACCAATTGTTTATACATGACAGAAATACAACAAATATTACATCATCCATCCCATGCAAAGTGGGTATACAAATTACATCATTTGTTCAATAGGACTTATTAAAATACAGACTATGACAAAAGAAGTCATATCACACCCTAGATCTTTACATGACTTAAACAACAAATGATATAAATATATGAAGCCATAGCTGAATTCAACAACCATAATGCCCACAATGCAGAATGCGCGTGAAGGCTAATGCTCCCCCTGAACCTGTGTACTTGTGCATGGTCAACAAGTCATTCATCAAGGCATCTTTGTCAGTTAGATAAAAATCAATGAACAAAGTATATCGTCAGACTGTAATCATCAGTATTAGATATAGCACCCATAACAGAGTCTGAACCACTGTTTTTCTGTCAAAAAAACATATACCCTCCTTAAGCCACAGAAACCCACATGCATACGTAACTATACTTCATGAAACTCGTGTGTGAGAACCTTCCTCTGAAAACTAAATTTAACATCAGGACGATGCAGCAACTACTCCCAGCTTTTGTCTGAGATATTCAAATGTTTCTCTGGGAAGTGGTTTGGTGAATATATCAACAACCTGTTCTTTGGAGGTAACATACTCCAATTTAAACTTTTGTTCAAGCATGACTGGAAATTTTGAAATACTGATGGCACTTGGATTATCACATAGAATGGAGATGGGTGGAGTACATGTGATTTGAATGTATTGCAATGTTTGCATCATCCAAAGTAGTTGTGTGCAGCAAGATGCAGTAGCCACATATTCTGCTTCAGCTGTAGATAAGACAATCGAACTTTGTTTCTTGCTGAACCAAGACACCAACCGAGAACCCATATAGAATGCACCTCCACTAGTGCTCTTTCTATCATCAACATTTCCTACCGAATCTGCATCTGTATATGCATGAAGAGTAAGGTATGTATCTTTGGGATACCATACTCCAAAGTCCTGAGTTCCTTGAAGATATTTGAAAATTATTTTGACTACCTGGAGATGTGACTCCTTTGGATTTTCTTGGAACCTTCCAACAATTCCTACTGCATGCATGATATCAGGTCTGGTGCCTGTTAGATAAAGAAGACTTCCAGTCATAGATCTGTAAGTTGGTTGGTTTACTGCTAGCAATTCATCGTTAGAACTGATATTGCATCCTGTTACCATTGGAGTACGTACTGGTTTAGAATCTTCCATTCCATACTTCTTCAATATCCGCTTGAGATATTTGGTTTGCGAAATAAAGATACCATCTTTTGTTTGTTGTGTTTGTGGACCAAGAAAATAAGTAATTTCACCAAGTAAGGACATTTCAAATTCTTGCTGCATTACTGAAGCAAAATTTTGACTCATGGATTCTTCATTGTTACCAAAAATGATATCATCAACATCAACAAAAATAATTAGTAGTTTATCATTTTCAATCTTTGTGTATAAATTTCTATCTACAGAAACTTTTATAAAACCTTGTCGTTGTATATATTTGTCAAGATGGTAATACCAAGCCGTTTGAGCTTGTTTCACACCATAGAGAGCCTTTTTGAGCTTGCATACAAGTTTTGCATCATTTCCAAGAATGAATCCTTCTGGTTGTTCAATATAAACTTCTTCTTCTAAATCTCCATTAAGAAAGGCCGATTTTACATCCATTTTACATCCATTAGAACTAAAAAGAGAAAGAAACATCCTTATGGCTTCAAGTTCGGCAACAGATGCAAACTTTTTTTCAAAATCTATACTTCTTGTTGAGCATACCCTTTGCAAACAAATCTTGCCTTGTTTCTAATAACTTCTCCATTTTCATTCAGCTTATGATTAAATATCCATTTTGTTCCTATAACATTTTTGTCATATGGTATAGGAACTAATTCCCAAGTATCATTATTTTCAATTTGTTTCAGTTCTTCATCCATGGCCTTGACCCAACATTCATCTTTGCAGGCTTCATTTACATTCTAAGTTTCTGTGGAGGTGTTGTGCTCTACAACAACCCCCCATTTAATATCATTTTTATTCACAAAACTATCATATGAAATGGGTCCCTTTAGATTTTGATTGGTATCAATAGTGTATTATTCAAAAGGGACCGAAAACCAAAGGAAAACATTATAAAAAACCTTTTTGAAAAACCCATTTTTACCAAATAAATCAATCTTTTATCATTGCGATAAAGCGATCGCAAGATCGCATATCGCAATGACATAAGGAGCATAAGTAAGTGGCACATTGGTTTCCGCCGATGCGATATCACTATCGGCTATCGGCAATGTTCTATGCACATTCTTAAAGCGCCCCCAGGCCATTCCCTCGATGCGATGCGATATCGCTATCGGCAATCGGCGATATACTATCCATGTCTCATGTAATGCCAATACTCCCGATGCGATGTGATATCGCTATCGGCGATCGGGGTTTTCAAAAGGTGTCAATATAAGAGGATAAGCTCTCCTGATGGTCGATTGCGATAAAGAGCAGATTTCAAAAAACCCGTTAAAATGGAGGGATATTACGATCAATTCATAATAAAAGCTTGATCTGTCCAACAATGATTCACCTGCGCTCAACCGCCAAAACATCTACAACACGCTTAAACGAATCATTCGGCCGATTAATGGTATAATGGGCATTTAAGGATTGGCAGGTTTTAAACGACCATTTAATGAAATTGTAAGTCCTAAAATCTTCCTATGGATTGTATCCGCGGCCATTGTAAAAGTTTTCTCTCATCACGCATTGATCAATAGCTCTCACCATATTGGATTTTCATTATCATTCCTCTATGTTGCGTTTGTCTTCACTTCTGTGCAGAATTCATCCAAAGAAGAAAACTCAAGTAAAATGGGGAAGAAATCTAAGAAAACCACAGCCGCTTCCGTTGCGCCAGCCACAGGACAAGTTGTCGCTGATCCCACAAACAAAAAGAAAGGATTGATTTCGGATACTACATGTTCTGGTCTCGGCAAAACTACTTGGCAAAGTACCTACAACTTGATTGAAGCCGAAGAACCTGAAGTGACAACAGTACAAGCTACTGCAGATTCAACTCGGAAATCTGATGGCACTCTAAAGGACTTAGCTGACTCCTTCCTTCATCGGATAGCAGCTAGGGAACAAATTCTTCCATATACAGATGTAGTGCGGTGGGAAATTGAGGAAATCCCAATCATGGATAGAACCTTCAGCACCAGAGACGGGAGAATTTTCGGGTCATTCAAGGCTGATGATTTAAGGAAAATGTATCATTTGCCTGAGCTAGAGAAGAAATACAATAAGGCGTTCCTAGAGAAATTCTGGAATGAGAACGAAGTTGAATTCGAACCCATCTGGGATTGGAGACAAAATCCGGCAAGGCACAAACATGAATCTTCCGGTAAGTACTCGGTTGATTCCCTGGCTTCTCCATATTGCTACGCTGGAATAATGATGTGTAGATTGTGGGGATTGCATGATTCTTCTAATTTCACTATAGAAATGGTTCCCTTAATGGAAGCGGCTTGTAACAGTATAATAATGGATTGGGCTACTATTCTCTCAGATAAACTAGCCACAGCTGTTCTTGAGTTTAGGAATAAGTCTCGCATATCTGAAAGGATAATTCCCCCATACTATTACAGTGCCTATATTTTAGATACCTTGTGTTTTAATTCTGAATTTCCCGTGCTCGGCTGGAGGTGGACGCCACAAGACGCCATGCCTATTCACATATACCATCAGAAATTATGGAAATCCTCTTATAAGCACCGTTTGTACCAAGTCTGCAATGGCTTTATGTTGCCTATTTATTATTCTATTTTTGATAAAACTATTCCTAAGATTTCCTACCAAGCTGGGATTGATTTAACAGCAGTAGGAAGATGGTTCGGGGAGGAGAAGTTCACTTATATAAGAGTTTTCAGTAGCCAAGCCGAACCTCATGTCCTCCCTTTATACATACTTGATAAACTGCTGGCAAGGGAAATCGCTTACCAGATCATTGCTGAGAGTGTCACACAGAATCTCAAGAAAAATAAGAAGCAGGGCTGGCCCTCTTTTCCTTTGAGATGCGGTGTCTATACCTTGCATGATCTCAAACATGCAGAAAAAGAAGCTACAAAGATTAAATCATTAACTCTGGCAACTCTCCCTAATAGGCAATTTGATCCAAGCAAAGTTGCCTATAATGCACTAGAACAGGCCAAGTTGTCAAAATTTGATCATAAAGAAGATATGTTTGATGACCTGTTCTCCTCCGCTGAGTCAATAATGCAGGTTAAGGCATTTGCTAGAATGAAATATCAAGATGAAGGGTTGGTTGAGTTTAACAGACTTAGAGAACAGAGGTTGCAAACTCTGCCTCTAGATCTATTAGCAACAACCCCAACAACTTCGACAAGCGAGCCTGAACGACAACAGTCAAAGGAGCCTCCGGTTACAACAATAGAACCAGAAAAGCCACAGGAGGAAACTCAGACTACAGAGCAGAAGAAAGTGCAGGAAGAGACCCAGGTGAAAGAGCAGAAACAGACCACCACTGAAGTAAACGTGGATACTCATATTGACCCAAAATTGCTCCAGGAATGGCAGCAATTTGACTCTATTATCAGTGGTTTGGAATGTTCAAAGGACACTGAAACTTCAAAGGCAACAAACACACAGGAAACCACTTCACCACAGGTTCTGAGTGGAACCAGCGGCCCACCCATGTCAAAAGAGGTAGAGATAATACCAAAGGATCCCTTCGATCAAATCATTTTGCAAGTAGAAGAGATTCCTCCCTTGGATGTCTACTACAGCCCAAGGCATAAAGCTGTAGTTAAACGGCAAAGGAAAAGAAGAAGGACTGATCAACCTTCCCTTTTCCTAGAACAGACGGTCACGGGCAATGTGGTTTGGAAGGAGGAATTTGACCCCTTCGATGACCTGACAAAACTGTCACAATATGCTGGAGCCTATTCGGTAGCGACAATAGATAAGGCATCGGAGGTGAGTCTTTTGCTGAAAACAAAGGATCAGGAAATTTTCTTGTTACAGGCACAGCTGACTGAAGCAAATCAGAAAGCGGAGCAGGCGGAGCAGCAATTGTTGACGCAACAGCAATTAAACAGTCAACTAACTCAACAATTGTAGGCAGAAAAACAAAGGATTGACCACAGCGCAATCCAGAAACAGAAATAATTATCAGAGGTATTGGCACAATTGAAGGCAGCGAATGAGCAAATGATGAAAACAAAAGATGAGCAAATTGCTCAATTATCAGCATAGCTCGAGAAAACAAAGGGCGTTCCACAAGTGGCTGAATTCAGAGTAGAAGCACTACAAATAAATACTACATTAATAGCCCAAATTAAGCTTCTATGTCAACAAATCGCCCAGGCAGAGCCACTATGTGAATTAACGGCATCCATAAGTAATAAAGTAGACAAGGCTAGGACTGAATTGGATCAAGCTGAAGAAACGATAGCTGCATTTCTCGACTGGCAAGATACTGATCAAGGACAAGCGGCGAATTTACCAAGAATCTTAGAGGCACATAAAGATATACTCTTTACAGAATGGCAGTCCCAGTTAATGAAAGCAGAGAGGGCAGTTTCAAGATGCAAATCAACTTCAAGCAATTTAGTTGAATTAGTCAATAACACTCTCTACTTATCAAATATGATTTCCCAATGCACACCAGGAAAATTGACAACGATGAAAACATTGGAGCAATCATGTTATCTAGATCTAGAGGAAAAGGGGAGATTAATTGCTGGAATTAACAGTTTAACCTGGGACACCTATTGGTTCTTCTTGGTAAAACCACACACATAGAAAGCCGCCCTCAAGTGCCTTACGGATGCAATCGGGTATATTATCCCCGATATTCAGGATGCCACCTATGCCGCCCAGCTCAGCTCTCGCCTCAACAGACCACCCGAAGTGGAGCCGATGCTTGCGATAAGTTAGCTCAGATTTAAAGGCAAACAACCTACTTGATGATTCATGCCGCCAACTGCCAGATTGCTGGAGAAAATAGGATCAAAATCAATTGATACCAATTAAGTAGGATTTCAGTTTCTTAGATAGTTAGATTAATTAAGTATTTATAGACCCTTTCATTGTTTTGGAAAGGGTCGTAAAGTTTTGTACTTGAATTAAAGACTGAAGTTGCACTATTGTGCTTCAGCCGTATTCTTTTATGAAACTGGACCAGTTATTCTAAATTTGACAAGGAAGCGTTTATGCAATTGTGCACTATTGTCTTTGTTTGAAAGTGTTTCTGCGTTGAAGGAAGAATCACAAGTAGCGATTGGTATTGGGAGTGTCTAGCAGCTCATATGGTACTTTTATCTATGTCTGAATTCATTCCTTTCATATGAATTGTTATTTGATTATCTTTGCTATTATCGAATATATGTATGTGCTTTAACAGCAGTTCTGTATTCCTTCCACTATTGGATGTTTATGGTGTGCTTTTCTTTTAATCATATATGTGTCGATGATATAAATGACAAGTGTAGTAATATTGCTTTAATCGCTTTGCTTAACTATTTAAGCAAAGTAATCCTTGAATGAATTAATGTCCATGTCTGTTAGATGGAGTCATCTATATGCTTGTCCATAGACACAGATCATCAAGCGCTACACTTCAAAGCTTAATAGTTCCCGGGATAAGTAATAGCTCTTTTATTTTTGCTGATAGATTTAGCTATTCGCCTATCATTAGATTAGTCAATCACTTATCCATTCATCCCGTTTATCCATTGCTGGGAAACTGGTCCCATTATCCCCAGTGGGAGCCACCATTCCAAACGGAAAAGGAGTTGTACTAAGGTCCGGACTGGGTGGTTATCCCCCAATGTTGTTGCAGCGATTTTCGACGCATCAACATTTTTGGCGCTAGAAGGAGGGCCATCAACTGTGAATGGCAAGCAAACCCGAATCTGTAGGCCATTCTAAGAGTAATTCTCCCTCCGTATCCCCTCGGACTTCCCAATTGCATGCTGGTTCTCTAGTATCCAAACAAGAAGAAGAGGAATCAACTACCACTGCTCAAACCCATCATACTCCAGAACATTTAAGTCTTGAATCCCCTGAAGTCCAGTCTCTTATCCACAAACTTCAGAGCTTCTCGATTTCACCACAAAAATCTGAGGTATCACAAAGTAGTGCGACTTCGCAGTTCAATTTACCTCACCCTCTCACCAGACTTCAGAGCGAAAAGCTCGGTATTGAACCCACTGAGTTCCCTTTACCCAAAAGGAAAAAGGCGAAGAGACATACTGAAGGATCTGACACTGAAGAGCTTTCATCCACATCCTCCATTTCATCTTCCCCTCTGCAAAGTCAACCATCCACTCCCCCATTACATATTGTTGTTCATCAGGGATTAGGAGCTTTAACATCCCAACCTGCTCAGTCCTCAACATTATTTCCTTCCCAGACATTTGGAATTCCAACAGTAGTATCAACCACTACTGCTATTACAATGGCAGATCCATGGACCAGACCTAGTGCAGTCAACATGCCTGCACCATTGCATGCATTACCAGATGCTCCTGAAAAATGGCTACCCAAGTTTAATCCAGATGATGGGACCCAGGCTGAGGAACATATTAATAATTTCATGTTGGCAGTCAACTTGAAAGGAGTAACAGAACAAGATGTTGTTGTTAGACTTTTCCCTTACACCTTGCAAGGATCAGCAAGATCCTGGTATTTTTCTTTACCCTCTGGTTCCATTTCTAGTTGGAACACTTGCCAAGAGCAGTTTCTTACCAAATATGGAGATGATAGGTCTTTGGCTACCCTAATAAACGATCTCTCCAATCTTAGGATAGAGCATAGGGAACCAATTAAGGAATTTAATGCTCGATTCAATAAACTCCTGAATAAAATCCTGACGGCCTCCAAACCAAGTGAAAAAATTCGAAGCGAATGGTATATAACCGCCCTACCTGCCAATATAGCCATTTTTGTAGATAGGGCTGGGAAACCTACCTTAGCCGAAAACATGAAAGAAACACTTGCTGTGGAGAAACGTATTAATGCTCTAGAAAAGAAAGCTGCTATGGAAGATAGAAAAGCCAAAAAAAGTCTCTTTTAAAGATGACTGAAGGAAGAAAACCCCAAAAGACCCATATGACATGGAGGTTTTGCAAAAATTCCTAAAAACTTTGTCAAATGAAATGGTTGAAATAAAGAAACAGGTAGCCGAAACCTCAACCAAAAGACCCTTTAGGACTTATAAGAAAACTGAATCAAAGCCACCGAATGTCATATCTAATGCAGATTCAGAGCAAGAAGAAGAAGAAGAGGAAACAATCTCACCAACTGATGCTGAAGAAGAAGTAGTTGAATGTCATGGAATGTGGGATTTTATACTCCCCAATTCCGATACCGATAATGAAGAAGAAGCGTTCCCGGTCACTACTAGGAGTAAAAGTACTTCCGAACATGTTCAGGCAATGTCAAAGAAAAGGAGTGCAGGTGCTGCTACAACAAAGGGAAAAATACGTGCAAAGAAATCACCTGCAGCAGTCCCCCAAGACCAACCCTCAACTTGTAATACTCCTTCAACATCTAGAACGTTAGTGGTATCCGATTCAATGGAGTACAATATTGGTGATGACATGAAGAAAACTAAAGCAAACATTACTATGTTTGAACTTAGTAAATTAAAACATCAACAAAAATTGCTTCTCAAAGAATTGAATGTTGTTCCTTCTTCACCCCTTCCCAGTGCTAAAGCTGCTAATGATTCAGGGCAACCTCCTCCTGGTATGGTTGAAGCTACCGATGTGATTCTGATTGGAGATAGATCAAACTCTCATACTCCACCTTTCCTTCTAACCTATGAGATCTACAACAGAAACCTGCACAACTGTTTGATTGACTCAGGGGCATCTTCTAACATAATGCCAGCTTCAGTTTGTTCCAAACTGAACATTGAACCCCAGAAGTCTGCTATTCATATTGTACAGTTGGACAGGACCAAAGTATAGGTTGTGGGAGAGATTAATTTCGTAACTATCAGGTTATCTGCTGATCCCAGAGTAGTACAAAGGATTGATATCCTAATAGCTGATATACCTGAATTTTACGGTTTAATCTTGAGTAGGGATTGGTCTGAAAAACTACATGGATATATTTCTACTGATTGGTCACATATGTGGCTTCCCTATAAGGGTAAGCCAAATCAAATAAGGATTGATCGAGAAAAACATATGACCCATACAGTTACTGAATTTGAGCAAGAAAACCAACCGGTAGCATTTAATAACAACATTTTGGGGAATTATTCATCTGAGTCATTCTTTGGCAGCATTACTGCCCAGCCATCCCCTTTCTCAGTAAACCATTTTACATCTCATATTGAGAATTTTTCACAGACAGATAAGTCTAGATGTTTCAATGATACTGAGAAAACTGTAAATAAAATTGTTAATACTTCTTTATTTTGGTCGTTATATTTCAATGGGTCCAAATCTAGTGAGGGCTCAGGAGCAGGATGTATTTTGGTTAGCCCACAAGGAGAAAAAACAATGTTGTCCTATAGGCTGGAATTTGAATGCACTAACAATACAACCGAGTATGAAGCCTTAGTCCAAGGACTGTATAAAGAAATCGGCCTTAAAGTGCAATATTTAAAAGTATTCGGCGATTATGAAATTATTATCAAACAGGTGAGAAATATAATACATTGTCTTTCAAATCATCTTAAACATTATCAGTCGCTAGTACAAGAACTCACCTCACACTTTTCGGCATTCAATATTTCCTCCATCCCTAGGTCTCAAAACTCGGCAGCCGACCTGCTAGCCAATGTAGCTTCCAAGCTCCTACCTTCTGAAGACTACAACCCAGATAGATTTTCAGTAGAATTACTTTTTAGGCCATCAATTCTCGACAATGTCACTAATTGGAGAGTATTCAACCATGATGAGGATATTTTACAATTCTTAACTTCTGAAAAGTCCTATGATAATCAAATTATTGAGGAAAATGAGCATGACTTTCAAATGAGAGAAACACCTCAGGAAAATTCAATCCCTAAACCTGTGGTAAAGCTAGAGGATCTTTATGATATTAAAGATAGGTTTAAACCTGTGACTAATACAAAGCTCCAATGTTCTACCCTAAGGTTTGAGTTGATAAATCTTGGCACTGAGCAAACTCCTCAAAACATTAATTTAGGATTAGGACTTTCCTTGGAAGAGAAAGAGGCATTCATTAAACTGTTAAGGAAAAATAAACAGGTTTTTGCTTGGAAATATAATGATTTGAAGACATATGATACATCCATTATCCAACATACCATTCCAGTGCTTCTCGATCAGAAACCAATTTAGCAGAAGTTAAGAAAAATACATCCAAGCTTAGAGAGTCAAATAAAAACTAAACTTAACAAACTCTTGAAAGCCAAGATTATTTTTCCAGTCCGACACTCAAACTGGGTCTCCAATATGGTGCCAGTCAGAAAGAAAAATGGCGACATTTTGATTTGTATTGATTTCAGAAATTTGAACAAAGAAAGCTTAAAAGACAATTTCCCATTACCTACCATGGAGCAAATACTCCAATCAGTAGCAGGCTCTGAATTAATGTCCTTGCTAGACGTTTTCTCAGGATATAACCAAGTTTTGGTACATCTTGATGACCAGCTTAAAACCACATTCAGAACAAAATGGGGAACATATGCATATCAGAAAATGCCTTTCGGACTTATTAATGCAGGAGCGACATTCCAAAGAGCGATGGATATAGCTTTTAAAGGGTTGATTAATAGAACAATAGTCGTCTATCTAGATGATATTACTGTATTCTCTAAAAAGAGGTCCAATCATTTGCATGATCTAAATCAAATCTTTCAACGTTGCAAAAGATATGGTATTTCTCTTAACCCTAAAAAATCTTTCTTTGCTCTTGACCAAGGAAAGCTTCTAGGCTTTATTGTGTCTAAAGATGGAATTTATATTGATCCTGATCGGGTCAAAGAAATCTCTGAAATCCCTTTCCCACATAATAAGAAATCCATGCAGTCATTTTTAGGCCAAATCAATTTTGTTAAAAGATTTGTTCCAGATTTTTCTCAAATTATTTTGCCACTTCAAAATATGATCAAGAAAAATTCAGTCTTTAAGTGGGGATCAGCAGAAAAATAAGCGTTTGATTTAATCAAGCAATCAATAATCAATGCCCCAGCCTTAAATACTCCCAATTTTTCTAATCATTTTACATTATACACTATCGCATCCACTCCCTCTTATGCAGCAGTACTCACGCAGCTCAACGATCATAATTTGGAAGCACCCATTTCATTTTTTAGTTCAAATCTTCAGGGTGCTGAATTGAATTACTCCGAAGTAGAAAAACAAGCCTTTGCTATATTTAAAGCGGTCAAACATTATAGACCCTTCCTTTTTAAAACCCACACAAAAGTTATAGTTCCTTTCTGCAGTTAGGCAACTATTAATCCAAAGAGAACTGGGAGAAAAAAGGGCAAACTGGGTCACAGCACTTCAAGAATATGACTTAGAAATTAAGCCAGCAAAGATTGTTAGGGGCCAAGGTTTTTGCAGGTTATTGGCGGGAGCATCCAACATTCCAGAATCAAGTGGTACAGATAAAACTGAAGAATTTAACCAGATAAGTGTTACTGATTCTGAGTCTCAATATGCAGATTTAATCTTTTATTTGAAAAATGGTTATGCACCTCCTAACCTGTCTTACAAAAACAAAAGGGCCATTAGGTTAAAAGCGAAAATTTTTACGATTATTGATGATGTGCTTTTTAGGCAGAATTATGATTCAATCTTATTAAGATGCCTTGAGAAACCTGAAGCACAAAAGGTTTTGCAGGAGTTACATGATGGACCACCAGGAGGACATTTTGGAGCTTACACAACAGCTCACAAAATTATTCATGCTGGATACTATTGGCCCACTCTGTTTAGAGATGCCCACGAGTATGTAAGGAAATGCCGCAATTGTCAAACTTCTAGTGGAAGACAAGAAAAACCAGCTTTCCCACTGCAACCAGTCAACATTGAACAACCATTTGAGCAATGGGGATTGGACATCATTGGGGAAATTACTCCACCTTCTTCCAAACAGCATAAGTATATCCTTACTGCTACCGATTATTTTACTAAGTGGGTTGAGGCAATTCCTTTGAAGACAGCAAATTCTGAAGCAATCATTGAATTCATAGATCAATTCATCATTACCAGGTTTGGTGTCCCAAATGCTCTTGTTTTTTATAATGCATCTTATTTCTCAGGCAATGCTATGTTTGATTTCTCTATTAAAAGAGGATTTAAATTAAAATATTCTGCTAATTACTATCCCCAGGGTAATGGTTTAGCAGAGTCTACCAATAAAAATATGATCAAAATCATTAAGCGAACTATCGAACAGAATCATAAAAACTGGCACAAATCCTTAATATTTGCATTATGGGCTAATAGGATAACACAGAAGCCTTCTATAGGATCTTCTCCGTTCAACCTTGTGTATGGAAAAGAAGCAGTATTACCCACAAATCTTGTTCTTCCTTCTCTAGCCCTAGTTCAGTTCATTGAGGAAAGTCCTTCTTCTTCTATTTAGCTTAGACATGATCAAATTCTAAAACTAGAAGAGGAAAGAGAAAAAGCCAGGGTTATTCATGCCAAACATCAGCAAATCATCAAGGCAGCTTTTGATTCAGTCTCATCCGGTTCAAAACAATTTCAAGTTGGTGATTTAGTTCTGAAATGGGACAAAGCCCATGAGGACAAGGGAAAACACACCAAGTTCCAAAAGATGTGGCTTGGACCATTTCAGATCTGTGAAAAGATAGGCCATTCGACCTTCATATTGCAAGATTTATCAGGTTTGAGAGATTCTCTCCCTGTTAATGGCCTTATCTTGAAGAAATTCTTTAATTGAGGAGGTAACCCCTTCTCCTTTTAAGTTAAATTGAGTTTTGTAGTTTGTAGGGTTTTCAGAAAATAATGTTGTAAGGTATCTTCCATTGACCTTTGCTGTGTTTGAAAACTTGATCCACAGAAGTAATATGATATTTGCTTTAAAATAATAGAAGTATTAACCAAAAGGGATAATTTCTAGGAAACTAGGTATCATTGTATTTTGAAACCATACTTCAAGTTTTGTGAACTCCTCTCAAAGTTTAGAAGTATTGTAAATCATTTTCTGTTTTCAAATTGGTCACAAAAGGTTATCAATATCAAGATAGAAGCTAATCCAACTTCAGCATCTTCAACTCTTACCCTGTCATCCATCTACTCTTAAGTAGAAAATTTTCCATCCCATTCACCAAAGTTTATGATTACTCAGAGTGTAATTCTAAAATTTGATATAAAGAGATAAGAGGTCTTATTACAAGCCTGCTTACCATGATCATAGGGAAATAGTTTAACCGACATTACCAGTACTGCATATCATAACAGGGTAATGGCTTAAGAATTATAAGACAAGGGGTCTCATCACGAGCCAGCTTGTTTGGTTAGATTACTACCAGTGAATGGCATTGTCAATAGCTGGCTACCAAACCAGGACAATGGCTTTTTATCTTATCAATAATAGAAAAAGGAAAAGAAATAAAAAATATGAAAACATGTTTTGAATTCATTCTGTTAATCACACTCTTAGTTGGATGGGACAATGGACAATAACATGGTTAAAAGGTATCCCTGTCGAAACTATGAATGTTTGCTGGCATCAGAGGCTCTACCTATGACAGAAGAGTTCACTATAAAAGCTGATTTGGAAAGGTTTTCTGTCTTATCATTATAAACCAATAGAGGCCTATTTAAAACTTAGAATGTATCTATTTTCTTAAAAAGAGAGGAACTTAGCAAAAAATAGTTTCATTTTACTCGGAATGCATATATACCTAGTTATTTTAGAATTTTCCCCTTTGATTAGAACTCTATTTTGAAAAATTTTAAGTATTTCTATACTTTTCAGAGATAACTGTTTCTTCCAGCGAATCGCCAATTGTTGTGCTCCACAACAACCCCCCATTTCATATCATTTTTATTCACAAAACTATCATATGAAATGGGTCCCTCTAGATTTTGATTGGTATCAATAGTGTATTATTGAAAAGGGACCGAAAACCAAAGGATAACATTATAAAAAACCTTTTTGAAAAACCCATTTTGATCAAATAAATCAATCTTTTATCATTGCGATAAAGCGATCGCAAGATCGCATATCGCAATGACATAAGGAGCATAAGTAAGTGGCACATTGGTTTCCGCCGTTGTGATATCGCTATCGGCTATCGGCAATGTTCTATGCACATTCTTAAAGCGCCCCCAGGCCATTCCCCCGATGCGATGCGATATCGCTATCGGCAATCGACGATATACTATCCATGTCTCATGTAATGCCAATACTCCCGATGCGATGCGATATCACTATCGACGATCGAGGTTTTCAAAAGGTGTCAATATAAGAGGATAAGCTCTCCCGATGGCCGATTGCGATAAAGCGGAGATTTCAAAAAACCCGTTAAAATGGAGGGATATTACGATCAATTCATAATAAAAGCTTGATCTGTCCAACAATGATTCACCTGCGCTCAACCGCCAAAACATCTACAACACGCTTAAATGAATCATTCGGCCGATTAATGGTATAATGGGCATTTAAGGATTGGCAGGTTGTAAATGGCCATTTAATGAAATTGTAAGTCCTAAAATATTCCTATGGATTGTATCCGCGGACATTGTAAAAGTTTTCTCTCATCACGCATTGATCAATAGCTCTCACCATATTGGATTTTCATTATCATTCCTCTGTGTTACGTTTATCTTCACTTCTGTGCAGAATTCATCCAAAGAAGAAAACTCAAGTCAAATGGGGAAGAAATCTAAGAAAACCACAGTCGCTTCTGTTGCGCCAGCCACAGGACAAGCTGTCGCTGATCCCACAAACAAAAAGAAAGGATTGATTTCGGATACTACATGTTCTAGTCTCAGCAAAACTACTTGGCAAAGTACCTACAACTTGATTGAAGCCGAAGAACCTGAAGTGACAACAGTACAAGCTACTGCAGATTCAACTCGGAAATCTGATGGCACTCTAAAGGACTTAGCTGACTCCTTCCTACATCGGATAGCAGCTAGGGAACAAATTCTTCCATATACAGATGTAGTGCGGTGGGCAATTGAGGAAATCCCAATCATGGATAGAACCTTCAGCACCAGAGATGGGAGAATTTTCGGGTCATTCAAGGTTGATGATTTAAGGAAAATGTATCATTTGCCTGAGCCAAAGAAGAAATACAATAAGGCGTTCCTGGAGAAATTCTGGAATGAGAACGAAGTTGAATCTGAACCCATCCGGGATTGGAGACAAAATCCAGTAAAGCACAAACATGAATCTTCCGGTAAGTACTCGATTGATTCCCTGGCTTCTCCTTATTGCTACGCTGGAATAATGATGTGTAGATTTTGAGGATTGCATGATTCTTCTAATTTCACTATAGAAATGGTTCCCTTAATGGAAGCGGCTTGCAATAGTATAATAATGGATTGGGCCACTATTCTCTCAGATAAACTAGCCACAACTGTTCTTGAGTTTAGGAATAAGACCCGCATCTCTGAAAGGATAATTCCCCCATTCTATTACAGTGCCTATATTTTAGATACCTTGTGTTTTAATTCTGAATTTCCCATGCTCGGCTGGAGGTGGACGCCACAAGACCCCATGCCTATTCACATATACCATCAGAAATTATGGAAATCCTCTTATAAGCACCATTTGTACCAAGTCTGCAATGGCTTTATGTTGCCTATTTATTATTCTATTTTTGATAAACATGTTCCTAAGATTTCCTACCAAACTGGGATTGATTTAATAGCAGTAGGAAGATGGTTCGGGGAGGAGAAGTTCACTTATATAAGAGTTTTCGGTATCCAAGCCGAACCTCATGTCCTCCCTTTATACATACCTGATAAACTGCTGGCAAGGGAAATCGCTTACTAGATCATTGCTGAGAGTGTCACACAGACTCTCAAGAAAAATAAGAAGCAGGGCTGGCCCTCTTTTCCTTTCAAATGCAGTGTCTATACCTTGCATGATCTTCAACATGCAGAAAAAGAAGCTACAAAGATTAAATCATTAACTCTGGCAACTCTCCCTAATAGGAAATTTGATCCAAGCAAAGTTGCCTATAATGCACTAGAACAGGCCAAGTTGTCAAAATTTGATCATAAAGAAGATATGTTTGATGACATGTTCTCCTCCGCTGAGTCAATAATGCAGGTTAAGGCATTTTCTAGAATGAAATATCAAGATGAAGGGTTGGTTGAGTTTAACAGACTTAGAGAACATAGGTTGCAAACTCTACCTCTAGATCTATTAGCAACAACCCCAACAACTTCCACAAGCGAGCCTCAACGACAACAGTAAAAGGAGCTTCCGGTTACAACAATAGAACCAGAAAAGCCATAGGAGGAAACTCAGACTACAGAGCAGAAGAAAGTGCAGGAAGAGACCCAGGTGAAAGAGCAGAAACAGACCACCACTGAAGTAAACGTGGATACTCATATTGACACAAAATTGCTCCAGGAATGGCAGCAATTTGACTCTATTATCAGTGGTTTGGAATGTTCAAAGGACACTGAAACTTCAAAGGCAACAGACACACAGGAAACCACTTCACCACAGGTTCTGAGTGGAACCAGCGGCCCACCCATGTCAAAAGAGGTAGAGATAATACCAAAGGATCCCTCTGATCAAATCATTTTGCAAGTAGAAGAGATTCCTCCCTTGGATGTCTACTACAGCCCAAGGCATAAAGCTGTAGTTAAACGACAAAGGAAAAGAAGAAGGATTGATCAACCTTCCCTTTTCCCAAAACAGACGGTCACGGGCAATGTGGTTTGGAAGGAGGAATTTGACCCCTCCGATGACCTGACAAAACTGTCACAATATGCTGGAGCCTATTCGGCAGCGACAATAGATAAGGCATCGGAGGTGAGTCTTTTGCTGAAAACAAAGGATCAGGAAATTTTCTTGTTACAGGCACAACTGACTGAAGCAAAGCAGAAAGCGGAGCAGGCGGAGGAGCAATTGTTGACGCAACAGCAATTAAACAGTCAAATAACTCAACAATTGCAAGCAGAAAAACAAAGGATTGACCACAGCGCAATCCAGAAGCAGAAAGAATTATCAGAGGCATTGGCACAATTGAAGGCAGCGAATGAGCAAATGGTGAAAACAAAAGATGAGCAAATTGCTCAATTATCAGCACAGCTCGAGAAAACAAAGGGCGTTCCACAAGTGGCTGAATTCAGAGTAGAAGCACTACAAATAAATACTGCATTAATATCCCAAATTAAGCTTCTATGTCAACAAATCGCCCAGGCAGAGCCACTATGTGAATTAATGGCATCCATAAGTAATAAAGTAGACAAGGCTAGGACTGAATTGGATCAAGCTGAAGAAACGATAGCTGCATTTCTTGACTGGCAAGATACTGATCAAGGACAAGCGGCGAATTTACCAAGAATCTTAGAGGCACATAAAGATATACTCTTTACAGAATGGCAGTCCCAGTTAATGAAAGCAGAGAGGGCAGTTTCAAGATGCAAATCAACTTCAAGCAATTTAGTTGAATTAGTCAATAACACTCTCTACTTATCAAATATGATTTCCCAATGCACACCAGGAAAATTGACAACGATGAAAACATTGGATCAATCATGTTATCCAGATCTAGAGGAAAAGGGGAGATTAATTGCTGGAATTAACAGTTTAACCTGGGACACCTATTGGTTCTTCTTGGTAAAACCACACACACAGAGAGCCACCCTGTTAATGGGAAAAGTGTCTACTCATAACGACCCTATCCCACTAAGGTGTGACAGTGACCTTAGAAACAAACAAGGAAAACTATTTTCGTATTCTTCTTTATGAACTATAAACGAAGAGGAACAGGATGAACCAACCTGTGTCTTGCGCTAGTCCTTTGATCCAATCTCTCTCCTCTTTGACAGCTTCCAGCTACCTGCTCGCTTACTTGCCCAGCTTCACCAAGTTCCTGTAAGATCACAGAAGAAGAAAACTACACAAAGACATGGATTTATATTCATAAATAGCTTAGGATTAGATTTAAGCTAAACATACAAATGTAACAAACATCAATGAAAAACAAGCATGTAGGAGAAACTCAAATAGTTTTATTGATATAACAAGAAGATCCAGGAGGAGTTACAACTGATGATTCCTGATCCAGCATCAACCTCCTAGCAAAGGAATCCCCTCTTCACCTCCAACAAAGCACAAATCACCCAATACTCTGATATCTATCTCAAAACCAACAACAATTCTCTGCAATGTACAAAATTCCAGCCTCTGGATCTCTGGGATGAGGGATCCATATATAGATGTATCCAAAGAGGATGAGTCAGCTTATGATTTGACTTGTGGCTTCTCTCTGTCAGTTCTTGCTTCCACTTGGAGACTGAGAGCCTCTTACTCATCCTTGGTCGAACTCAGTGAGGCAAGTGTCATTGGGGAAGATTCTGGAAGCTTCCATTGTCTATCCACCTCGCGGAATGACACTGCCATTTGTCATTTCCCGCTCAGCGCACCCTGGTAGTGCATTTTGGTGCGTTGCAACGCACCTAGATAGTGTACTGGGGTGCTATGCAACGCAGCTGGCTAGTGGAGCAGCTGAAATGATCCTAATTTGACTGATTCTGAGCAGTTTCTGGTGGAGAACTTCTGGGAGAAGTTGTAGTTTGTTGACCTTGTTCCTTTAGGGGCAGGAACAACACTTTTAGGGACTTAGGATCCCTTGGTTTATGGGCATTTCATGCTTAGAGCTGTAAGGCACAAAAATGTCTATAACAGTTGCCTCCTAAAGTATGAGGCCATTTATCAGGTGAAATGCTTTATTAGGAGGATCCGAAGTTCTTTCAATGCTCGGGGGAGACCTGTAATAAGATACAATACAATACATTATCTTCATACTGTTTTCATGATCTAGCTAAGGCAAGCATTCCCATGCTCAACTTTATAAATTCATTTTTATGTACACAGGACAGACAATCGTCTGATGGTAGACTGATGATTTTGATGAAGTCATCATCCTTTTGGTAGGATGATTACCTGTGCTGCAATGTTGTACATGTAAATGTCTTTATTTTTCCTGAATATATATCGCAGCCCGGATGGATGAAACTAGATCCGGGGTCTTCAATCTCATCCGATCTTCACTCGAAGTACAAGTCAATCCATGTGAGAAATGTTTTGAAGTCGAACATGGAAAGACATCGCTTGATTACCAGTCGATGATGTAAACTGTTAACAAGCGCGAGAGGAATCACCGATAATGATGATGACCCGCAAGGTACTGGAGTACAATTCACGTGGTGTGAATAAAGGACTTGGCATTGAACACCACGCAAAATCTTTCGGTTGAAGGTCATTGATGTATACCTGTCGCCGGAAGTGTGAAACTTGCCATTGAGGCATGATAGCTTCAAAGTACTGAATGGGGTGTTCCTAGATCAACTTCTTGGATAATGAGCTGGTGTCGACAAGAAGGGACCCGTCAAAGGAGGGCCTTAATGAATCCCACATCAATGACACAGAACGGAGCAAATGATTTTGATGGAGGTGAAAACGATCTGATGATATACGGTTCAGGATGGCGGTCATGAAGGAATGAAGTATAATGTATGGTAGTGGATGGAACACGGGTGACTTCTCTGGATGACTTCTCTTGAACATGTGGGCGACACTTATGCGATGGATTGGTAGAATTTACCCCAAATGTGGATGGTATGGCGTGACCATGGTGATGTGACCGGTGAATGAAACAACCCAACCCGACTCAGGCACGGAGTGGAAGTGTCATGTTCAAGAGCGACTTGCTACCAATAAAGATTCTTTGAGTTTCTTCCCAATTTTTCCTCAGTCATTGCTGACCAGTACCTCTTTATTTTGGTCAAGCTGGAGGAGGATAACATATGCTTGTTCTATAATTTGCCCTTCGGGCAAACCCATCGCTATGTTTTAACGAGCCTAGCGATAGTGAAACTCGTTCTCGTCTAAAGACAAGTTTGTCGCTATTAATCTTTTTAACAAGTTTAACGACAAAGATAACTCGGTCCTTTTCATTTTTAGAGAGTCTGAAAAGGTACGTAAAGGTAACTCCAAGATTCCTTTTTCGTCATCTAATCCCTTAAGTCCGAAAAAGTATAAAACAATATAGAAGGTATGAATTTTTGATAGTTTTAACGAGCCGAACAAAACAAGCGCTCGATCGTTTTGTGCAATAATCCCTCAGGTCCAAAAAGATTAAAATCTAGAGGAGGGATAGCACTTCCGGTCGCTTTAACGAGCTGGAAGGCCAAAACTCGGCAATCTTTTCATATTTTACGAGTCAGTTGAAAAGAGCTTAAAGAAGACTCATCTTTTGAGGAACGAGTGATAAAAAGGGTAGTAGCTAATTCCAGGTAAGGGTTGGAATTTTTCAATCACGACAGTGTCACAAGGATGGCTAGTGAAATCACTCTTCGCAGCTGTTCCTCAAAATGTGTAAACAATCAAATGGAGGTGAATGATCGGCCAATGGAAAAGTGGAGGTGACGATGCAAACACGACCAAGGCTTTAATGGCTGAAATGCTTCATTCACAGTGGTTATTTACCGGGGAATAGTTCATTTTTTAACGAGCTTAAACGCGGGTGGAAACACTTGCTCATGTCTTATGTTTATTTTTTAACGAGCTTGAACTATGTGCTAAAACTGCTCGATTAATCTAGTCATATGATAAGAATGTCTCATATAGAACGACAACTTTTAGATTTTTGCCCCACATCCTTTCTTTATGCAAGTTAGGTGACAACTAATCCTACGAGTTTAAAGGGTTAGAGGTCCTAAAAATTTTAAAAAATAAATAGCCGCCCCTCGCTTTCACTCCAAAAGGTTGCATGCCCCCAGGTATAAAATATGGTTTCACGGTTACCCCTCAATTTGCAGACAAAACATTTGTTTTATCGGGAGAGGCCTACCTCTTACAGGTTACCCAAAGATTGCTCGATTCGCAGTGCAAACAAAACACTTCTTCGGCGATGTTTACCGAGATAAACAAAGGTGAGTGACTCAGTTCTGTCAACTCACATAAATTTGACAAAAGAATCTTGTTCTAGAATAACCCCTTTTCCACTGACGAACGGGGTACAGACTAGTTATATTCTCCCGCGGAAGCCTACTCTATACCCGAAGTTTTCCTGCCGAAGTAGACCAAGATGCATGCCCCCTGGGTTTCAGTCATATCCCTCTGAATTACTCGCGCTCATCGGGAGGACGGACTGGAGATTGAGACATTTCTTGCGTGAAGAGACCATTTAGGGATGGTATATGACTATTTGCGATGCGTGATCCGGGAAATGAAAGCTGGTCCACGAGCTTGACCACTCTTCCTTCGTGCAGAAAACACATTACTCTAAAGAGTGAGGAGACGATGGCTCCCATGCAATAAATATAGTCTCGTCCAAGGAGTAGGTTATAATCCAAGGGTCCTTGAACTACCATTACGTTCATTTGAACTATCTTCCCTCTCAATGTTATGGGCACATTGGGAAGGATCCCTAAATGTCGACTGGTTCCTTTATCAAAGCCTGTCAGATTTCTCATCTCAGGCAACAGCGATGGCGAACCAAGCGCTTTCCAAGAAATAGAGGAAAGGATACTCACAGAAGCCCCCTCATCTATGATGGTACCAGCCATGACCATTCTATATATTTGAACGATAATTCGGAATGGTATGCTTGCTGGTAAACGGGGTCTGCCTAGTTGATTTTAGTCGAAGGAGACAACTAGGTTGCTTGGAGGTGGGACTGAGTAGACGGCCGGGTATGGCTTTGACGAACTTCCCTCCTGCGGTAAGGGAATGGGTAGATTGCCCCCATGTTCGTCGGAGTCTGTGTTGATGAAGAGAATTTGGACGGTGTCATCCTTGTTCTCTTCAGTGACTGTATCATCCGAAGATAAAACCTCTGAAGGTAAGACTGAGTCAACTGCCGCCTCGACCCTTTGAATTTCGTCTGGTATAGATTCAGATGGTTTATCTTCGACGATAGGCGCTTCAGCCGACCACTTGAGCGGGCCAGCTGGATTCTCAACTAGCGACGGACTCGGCAAGAGTTTTTTATATCCAGGAGGAAGTCGTAACGGTGAAACCGGACGATCATCCAAAACTCTCTTCGCTTCATCTAAGAAGGGACAACGGTGGACGGCATGATTGCCTTCACATAGTTTACAGGGAAATCTAGCTTTCCCTCTTTGTCCTGGGGATTCACTTTCGCTAGTTGACGGTGTGCTTTCAACATGGTCATCAGAGGTTGATGACACCGGATTGTGCAAACGAGGAGACCAGTCCCTTAGTATCCGAGGGATGAAAGGACAATCTCTGTGAAAGTGGTCTCCTTTGCAAATGACACATGGCGATTTAGGCCTGGTCGGTGCAGTGTGTGGATTTTCATTAGACGACACTCGTTTTCCCACATTCGCCTTTGGCTCCTTCTTCTTCTTCTCTTTCTTCTTCTTCTCCTTCTTCTCCTTAGGAACTTGACTTTTGGCTTTGCCAACCCCATCAAGCGAAGAGGAAGGGGGAGAGGAAGAATTAGAGGAAGTAGAAGGTTGGTGGGCAACTCTGGACTCGTCTGGTTGCTGATTCGATTGTTCAGGAATAGTGGTGTTCTGAACGACATTGGTTGAGAAGAGCCAGACTGGCAAGCCAATTGTCAGTCCTGGAAGCGACAATGTGGCCATATGGGGTGCACCAACATCTCCCCAAGAGGAGAAGGGACTAGGATTTCCACCAAGGGGAATTCCTTGGTTGGTAGACTCCATTTTCTCAACCTAAGATCAACGAAGGAAAAGGGTATGAATATTCCATTTAAAATAAATTTTAAGACGCTTGGACACAACTTGTTTTTTCAATTTTAAAGAGTCGAGAAAAAACAAAAGATGACTCTAGTCTCCTTCGATTTTTAATGAGCCTGAAGTGACAAGTGCTCAGATGGACCTTTTCTGTTAAGGAGTCTGAAAAGGAATGAAAGGGACTGCTCTGGAGATCTAGGTAGAGGGAGTACCAAACCAATCACAAAACTGCAAAATACGTTTTATGGTACGGCAGTCAATCTTCCCGAATGCTGTGTTTGGTGCATTGCGATCAGTAGGGCGGCCGACACGGCTTCCTATGGATAAAAGGTTTTAAGCCTATAGGGGTCTCCCAATATATACTCGACGGTACGTGGGAGCACAAGTCCGTACTGGCACTTATCGTCTCACAGTGGAGGAATCACCCAACCATCAGTGAGGACAACAGTTACCAGGCTTTACGACGACGGAACACGTCTCTAGCCTAGACCTCTATGTTGTGCATTAAGTTCCAATGCGTTGTTAGATTCATTCAATTTATTTTAAGTTTATCTTTCTTAGAAGTGTGCCTTTTGGGATCACCACGAGATGTATATGTAATTCCTAAAATGCAATCTAAAGATGATAAGCAAGCTTTTATCTCTTTTCAGCAATGAAAATCTTAGCTACAAGGGGAAAAGAAAGACACAATCTTTTCTCAAAGAGCAAAGAGCACATTGTAGATGCACTTTTCCTAAATCAAGCCAAACAGACTATCAATATGCAAATGCACATATGCATGTATTTGTTTTCACTTTCTTAATATTGATGCCTAAAAAGAAAGTTGATGTACAAATCTGAATTTGCTTTCAAGTGAAAAACACAAACAAGCTTCTTTTCGAAATCAAAAGGTAGAGAAGATTACGACACTTTATGATTTTGAAATAAACACTCGTTTCGACACTAGAAAGTGACAAATTCAAACCAATGGTAAAAGTAAAAGTATAATCAACTGTCCACAGCAAACAAACTTTCTCCTAAGATCAAAATCGACACTTACGACAGATCTAAATCCAAGGACGACAGTATGACTATTCTACTTTTTCAATGGAAAACTGTAAATGATGTAACAAACACACAAAGAACATCTACAACCTTTTTGTACAAAGGAGGCAGAATTAAGGCAAAGAAAAGGAGTTTTCAGACAGGTACACACACTGATCACAGGCTGCAAAAATCAGAGACAAAACTGGACAAAATGAAGCAAAGAACATCAGCTGCACAGGGCAAAGGCTAATCAGCGCACCTGTTGCACAGAGAAACTGAATTGCAGCGTAGGTAGCCCTCTCGGGACCTGCGTTGAAATGCAGAACCTCTTCACAGAGCCTGCGCTGGGGCAGAAATGAGACTTCTATCCGGGTTCTCGGTCACGGTTTGGAGTTTAATCTATGGTTTTTGGCCGAGTAAAAGCAATCAGTAAGGTACAATCAGAGGGATGATTTAAAGGAGGACTAAGAGCTATCACAAAGGGCAATCAGATCATTTGTGGATCAGCTGTTCAAATCATAAACAAATCCAGTGAGTGGATTGAAGTAGCAGCTACTTTGCATTTGATAATGGCAAATGCAGTTCGATTGCTACTTCTGTGTTTATGAAACAAACAACAAGAGAAACACAAACAAACTAACTAGACAAGATCCCCAGCGGAGTCGCCATTTTGTTAACGGGAAAAGTGTCTATTCAGAACGACCCTATCCCACTAAGGTGTGACAGTGACCTTAGAAACAAACAAGGAAAACTACTTTCGTATTCTTCTTTATGAACTATAAACGAAGAGGAATAGGATGAACCAACCTGTGTCTTGCGCTAGTCCTTTGATCCAATCTCTCTCCTCTTTGACAGCTTCCAGCTACCTGCTCCCTTACTTGCCCAGCTTCACCAAGTTCCTGTAAGATCACAGAAGAAGAAAACTACACAAAGACATGGATTTATATTCATAAATAGCTTAGGATCAGATTTAAGCTAAACATACAAATGTAACAAACATCAATGAAACACAAGCATGTAGGAGAAACTCAAATAGTTTTATTGATATAACAAGAAGATCCAGGAGGAGTTACAACCGATGATTCCTGATCCAGCATCAACCTCCCAGCAAAGGAATCCCCTCTTCACCTCCAACAAAGCACAAATCACCCAATACTCTGATATCTATCTCAAAACCAACAACAATTCTCTGCAATGTACAAAATTCCAGCCTCTGGATCTCTGGGATGAGGGATCCATATATAGATGTATGCAAAGAGGATGAGTCAGCTTATGATTTGACTTGTGGCTTCTCTCTGTCAGTTCTTGCTTCCACTTGGAGACTGAGAGCCTCTTACTTATCCTTGGTCGAACTCAGTGAGGCAAGTGTCATTGGGGAAGATTCTGGAAGCTTCCATTGTTTGTCCACCTCGCGGAATGACACTGCCATTTGTCATTTCCCGCTCAGCGCACCCTGGTAGTGCATTTAGGTGCGTTGCAACACACCTAGCTAGTGTACTGGGGTGCTATGCAACGCAGCTGGCTAGTGGAGCAGCTGAAATGATCCTGATTTGACTGATTCTGAGCGGCTTTTGGTGGAGAACTTCTGGGAGAAGCTGTAGTTTGTTGACCTTGTTCCTTTAGGGGCAGGAACAACACTTTTAGGGACTTAGGATCCCTTGGTTTATGGACATTTCATGCTTAGAGCTGTAAGGCACAAAAATGTCTATAACAGTTGCCCCCTAAAGTATGAGGCCGTTTATCGGGTGAAATGCTTTATTAGGAGGATCCAAAGTTCTTTCAATGCTGGGGGGAGACCTGTAATAAGATAAAATACAATACATTATCTTCATACTGTTTTCATGATCTAGCTGAGGCGGGCATTCCCATGCTCAACTTTATAAATTCATTTTTATGTACACAGGACAAACAATCGTTTGATGGTAGACTGATGATTTTGATGAATTCATCATCCTTTTGGTAGGAAGATTATCTGTGCTGCAATGCTGTACATGTCAATGTCTTTATTTTTCCTGAATATATATCGTAGCCCGGATGGATGAAACTAGATCCGGGGTCTTCAATCTCGTCCGATCTTCACTCGAAGTACAAGTCGATCCATGTGAGAAATGTTTTGAAGTCGAACATGGAAAGACATCGCTTGATTACCAGTCGATGATGTAAACTGTTAACAAGCGCGATAGGAATCACCGATAATGATGATGACCCTCAAGATACTGCAGTACAATTCACGTGGTGTGAATAAAGGACTTGGCGTCGAACACCACGCAAAATCTTTCGGTCGAAGGTCATTGATGTATACCTGTCGCCGGAAGTGAGAAATTTGCCATTAAGGCATGCAAGCTTCAAAGTACTGAATGGGGTGTTCCTAGATCAACTTCTTGGATAATGAGCTGGTGTCGACAAGAAGCGACCCGTCAAAGGAGGGCCTTAATGAATCCCACATCAATGACACAGAACAGAGCAAATGATTTTGATGGAGGTGAAAACGATCTGATGATATATGGTTCAGGATGGCGGTCATGAAGGAATGAAGTATGAACACGGGTGACTTCTCTGGATGACTTCTCTTGAACATGTCGGCGACACTTATGTGATGGATTGGTAGCATTTACCCAAAATGTGGATGGTATGGCGTGACCATGGTGATGTGACCGGTGAATGAAACAACCCAACCCGACTCAGGAACGGAGTCGCCATTTTGTTGTTGGGAAAAGTGTCTATTCAGAACGCCCCTATCCCACTAAGGTGTGACAGTGCCTTAGCAACAAACAAGGAAAAATACTTTCGTATTCTTCTTTATGAAATGTAAACGAAGAGGAATAGGATGAACTAACCTGTGTCTTGCGCTAGTCCTTTGATCCAATCGCTCTCCTCTTTGACAGCTTCCAGCTACCTGCTCCCTTACTTGCCCAGCTTCACCAAGTTCCTGCAAGATCACAGAAGAGGAAAACTACACAAAGACATGGATTTACATTCATAAATAGCTTAGGATCAGATTTAAGCTAAACATACAAATGTAACAAACATCAATGAAACACAAGCATGTAGGAGAAACTCAAATAGTTTTATTGATATAACAAGAAAATCCAGGAGGAGTTACAACCGATGATTCCTGATCCAGCATCAACCTCCCAGCAAAGGAATCCCCTCTTCACCTCCAACAAAGCACAAATCACCCAATACTCTGATATCTATCTCAAAACCAACAACAATTCTCTGCAATGTACAAAATTCCAGCCTCTGGATCTCTGGGATGAGGGATCCATATATAGATGTATGCAAAGAGGATGAGTGAGCTTATGATTTGACTTGTGGCTTCTCTCTGTCAGTTCTTGCTTCCACTTGGAGACTAAGAGCCTCTTACTCATCCTTGGTCGAACTCAGTGAGGCAAGTGTCATTGGGGAAGATTTTGGAAGATTCCATTGTCTGTCCACCTCGCGGAATGACACTGCCATTTGTCATTTCCCGCTCAGCACACCCTGGTAGTGCATTTAGGTGCATTGCAATGCACCTAGCTAGTGTACTGGGGTGCTATGCAATGCAGTTGGCAAGTGGAGCAGCTGAAATGATCCTGATTTGACTGATTCTGAGCAGTTTCTGGTGGAGAACTTCTGGGAGAAGCTGTAGTTTGTTGACCTTGTTCCTTTAGGGGCAGGAACAACACTTTTAGGGACTTAGGATCCCTTGGTTTATGGACATTTCATGCTTAGAGCTGTAAGGCACAAAAATATCTATAACACGCCCTCAAGTGCCTTACGGATGCAATTGGGTATATTATCCCCGATATTCAGGATGCCACCTATGCCGCCCAGCTCAGCTCTCGCCTCAACAGACCACCTGAAGTGGAGCCGATGCTTGCGATAAGTCATCTCAGATTTAAAGGCAAACAACCTACTTGATGATTCATGCCGCCAACTTCCAGATTTCTGGAGAAAATAGGATCAAAATCAATTGATACCAATTAAGTAGGATTTCAGTTTCTTAGATAGTTAGATTAATTAAGTATTTATAGACCCTTTCATTGTTTTGGAAAGGGTCGTAAAGTTTTGTACTTGACTTAAAGACTGAAGTTGCACTATTGTGCTTCAGCCATATTCTTTTATGAAACTGGTCCAGTTATTCTAAATTTGACAAGGAAGCTTTTATGCAATTGTGCACTATTGTCTTTGTTTGAAAGTGTTTCTACGTTGAAGGAAGAATCACAAGTAGCGATTGGTATTGGGAGTGTCTAGCAGCTCATATGGTACTTTTATCTATGTCTGAATTCATTCCTTTCATATGAATTGTTATTTGATTATCTTTGCTATTATCGAATATATGTATGTGCTTTAACATCAGTTCTGTATTCCTTCCACTATTGGATGTTTATGGTGTGCTTTTCTTTTAATCATATATGTGTCGATGATATAAATGACAAGTGTAGTAATATTGATTTAATCACTTTGCTTAACTATTTAAGCAAAGTAATCCTTGAATGAATTAATGTCCATTTCCGTTAGATGGAGTCATCTATATGCCTGTCCATAGACACAGATCATCAAGCGCTACACTTCAAAGCTTAATAGTTCCCGAGATAAATAATAGCTCTTTTATTTTTGCTGATAGATTTAACTATTCGCCTATCATTAGATTAGTCAATCACTTATCCATTCATCCCGTTTATCCATTGCTGGGAAACTGGTCCCATTATCCCCAGTCGGAGCCACCATTCCAAACGGAAAAGGAGTTGTACTAAGGTCTGGACCGGGTGGTTATCCCCCAATGTTGTTGCAGCGATTTTCGAGGCATCAACAGGATGATAGTAATGCTAGATAACTAGTGGTCCCTATAAGAGTTCTTCTTGTCTGTACTCTAGACCCTTTTTCACCTAGAATTTGAGATTCTGGATGATTCTTCTAAACATACCTGGATGGAGTCTTTTCCCTGTTTGTTGTATCTTCTTCTAGTGCTTCATTCTTTTCTTCTTCTATATCATTTTGATTTGATGTAGGAAAGCATTCCCCATATTCCTCATTGTCATATTACTTTGTTGATTTCATCTGTTCGGGATTTCTGCATGCTTCATCAACTACAACATCAATGCTTTCAATAATTTTCTGAAGTATTTTATTATAACATTTGTATCCTTTACTTTTGGATGAACAACAAAGAAGAATACCTTCATCTGCTATTAGGTTCAAACTTACAAAGTTTTTCATCAGTCCTTTTGATAAAACATTTTCTTCCAAAAACTCTAAAGTGTTTTACATTAGGAGGCTTATCACACCAAAGTTCATATGGAGTTTGATTGCTATTTAATCAAACATTCGCTTTGTTGAGAATATTCACGGAATGAAATGGAGCTTCACCCTAGAAGGTTGTAGGAGTTCCAGATTCATCTAGCATAGCTCGAGCCATTTGTTGAACTGTTCTGTTCATCCTTTCCACCAGACCATTTTGCTGAGGAGTTCTTGTTACAAAGAATTGCCTTTTTATTCCATGTTGTTCACAAAAGTCAAAAAAATCATCTCATATAGGTTCTCCCCCTCGATCAGATCTGAGACATTTGATTTTTCGATCTGATTCATTTTCAACTAAAGCTTTGAAGGCTTTAAACTTTTCAAATGCTTCATCTTTATGCTTTAGTAGACCTATCCAACACATCCTGGAAAAATCATCAATAAATAAAATAAAGTATTCTTCTCCACGAGGTGACTTTTTCCTTGTTGGTCCACATAAATCAGTATGGATGAGTTCAAGAGGCTTATTTGTTGATCCTTCTTTTTCAATGAAGTGAACTCTGGTTTTCTAACCGATTTGACATGGTTTGGATATGGTATTTTCTGGGATGCTTATATTTGTAAGATCAAGAACTGCCTTGAGCCTGCATGCTTTTTTTATTTGAGAAAATCTTAGATGTCCCATGTTCTATGCCATAGCCAGTTTTCATCTGTTTTTCTTAGATAACATTGTTGTTGTCCTCCTTTGATTATGTGTAAGTTGTTTGGAGTTCTTGTACCTTTGGTCACGATCTTTCCTGTATCAAGTTCATCCACACATCCATTTGATCGAAACACCACTTCATTTCCTTGATCACAAATTTGATTGACACTCAACAGGTTATTCTTTAAACCATCTATATACATGACATTTCCATCTTTAACCTTTTCTTTCAAGAAAATAAAACCTTTACCTTTAATGACAGTTGGAGTGTCATTTCCAAATGACACATTCTTTTCCCTTTTTAAAGAATTATATGAATGAAGTTTCTCTTTGTCACCTGTCATGTGTTTGGAGAATCTGTTGTCGATGTACCACTGATTTTCTTATCCTTCTGCATAGAGAGCTATGCCACATCTTTCTGATTGAGATTCCTTTATTTTCCATATCTTTGGATTTAATGGTGTTTGCTCCTTTTGAAGTGTTGGCTGAAATTTGCTCCTGCATTCAGATTCTTCAAGAAAAAAGTTGTTACAAATCGAAAATTCCATTTCATTTTCAAGAAGAGAAAATTTATTATAGGAAATTTTCTTGATTCTTGTTACACTCCTTTGATTTCATGCTTCTCTAGTCATAATGGTTTTGTAAGCAACACATTGAGTAGCCTTGTGCCCAAAGTTATGACATGAAAAACATTGCCCATTAAATAAATTGTTGTGATCATAGAATCTTTTGATATTGTTTGCCTGTTAGTTGTGGCTTCTACTTATATTCATCCTTGGAGTAAATTGAGTATGATTTACCTGATGAGTAATTTTAGGCCTTTGCTGATGATTGACATATTGTTCACTGGTCTTTGCTGCTTCAAGATAGCTTCTGGTGGAGGCTGGCGGCTTCTGTAATTGAGATCATTCTTCAGTATATCCAAGACCTGTCTTTATCAGAGGAGAACGTTGAACTTTGATGATTTCATTTAAAGTTTCTGATCCTTCAGAAAATCTAAGGTTAAAGGATTTTTCCTTCTTAAGATATTTTCTTAGACCCACAATTTCACATTCTATTTTTTCGTTGTGTTTTTCTCTTTGAGTGACTTGGTGTGTCAAAGTATCTATGATCATATTCTTTTCTTCTAAACATATTTTGAGTTTAGTGATTTCTTCAATAAAGTCTTTCTCTTCTAATGCATCCAAAAAATCATCATTGCCATAAGCCATGAGTAGTCTATAATCTTGTTCAATTTCATCTTCATCACTATCAGATAAGCCATTACTATCTTCATGCGTATAGTAACTCCTATTCACAACCTTTTTTCTATTACCTTTTGCATATTCCTTTTATTTTTCATATTTATCTTTATGAGGACATTTGCCAACATAGTGGCCGACTCTACGACAAGAAAAGCATTTGAAAGGTAGCTTACCTATGAATCTTCCAGAACCCCGTTGAAGCTTCTTGACAAAATTTACTTCATCATCTTCTTCTGAAATGTGTCCTGATTCATTGTGCTCTTCTTTTTCTTTTCCCTTTGTTGATGCTTTAAAAGCGGCTTCTCTCATATTTGATGGACCCCCTTTTCTCATTTCAAAGGCAGTTAGGATTCCATGGAGTTGAGTCACAGTAATAGTTTGAAGATCCTATTTTTCTTCTATGGCAGACACTTTTGACTCAAATTTAGAAGACAAAGATCTCAAAATTTTCTCGACTAAAGTAGCTTCCTTTATCTCTTCACCCAGATTCTTCATACAATTAAAAATCTCATTTATACGTAAAAAGTAACTAAAAAAATTCTCATCACTATGAATATTAAGAGTTTCATACTAAATTCTAAGAGTTTGAAGCTTATCACGTGTTAACTGAGATTGTCCTTCGTAGCTCTGAATGATTTTGTCCCATATCTCTTTGGCTCTCTTGAGCTGCATGACCTTGACAAACTCTGATTCTGACAGACTTCCCAATAATGTATTGACAACTTTGGTATTAGTTTCGTATAGCTTCTTACCTGCAGAGTGTGTAGGAATTGCTACTGGAAATTGATATCCCCCTTGCACAATTTCCCAAACATCAGCTCCAAGCGATTTTGGATAGGCTCTCGTTCCTATTTTCCAATATACTAAGTTGATCCCATTGAAGATTAGTGGTTTGATGGATCCCATGCCCTCGTGATTATTCATCTTGAAAGATCTACCTTCAAGTAATCAAGCTTCTTCTAAAGGACCCACTCTGATACCAATGATTATAAATAATACTGAGAGGTGGGGTGAATCAGTATTATCAGATCAATAATTTTTCATTTCCCAAACAGATTTATATATGCTACTTCTGTGAAGCTAACTAGCCTATGCACACTACTATGGTTATAGAAACCCGTGTATACACAGAGAACTAGTGATATAGTCAATTTATCATGTGCTAATCATTAATGAGTGCATTAATATATTATTAAATAGTGTAGTAAAAATAGAATAAATCATCACACATAAGAAACACACATGAAAACCAAGATTTAAGGTGGAAACCCAATGTGGGTGAAAACCACCTGCTACTCTCGTCTATGTCTTCTGTTAACAATAAGAAAATCTGTTGACAGCCTTGTACTAGTGCAGACTCATACTAGTGTGTAGGCACCAACCTGTAAAATGCTACAACCTTCTCTCGTTTTCCAGCTTCTACTAGAACAGAGCTGCAACCCCCTAGCTCTTATACTAGCCAATGTGTTTACTAGTATATAGGCGCCAACCTACAGAAGGCTACAACCTTCTCTCTTCCTCCAGGGACCACATTTCATAAATTTTCAGACTGGATGCTCCTAGTACACAACAATACACATGAAGGCCTCATTTCATCAAATTTTCATACTAGTCCCATCAGAAACTTTGAAACTTAAACTACATCAACCAACATTCAGTTAATCTGAACAATCATATCATTGTCACCAGACCACTGCGTTGAACCAGAAACCTGCATCATCATTCAGAACTAGCTGTAACCTTAGAAATCATGCATCAAAATGTATACGCTTCTTTACTGAACCCAACCTGCGTTTATACGCTACTTCCTTTAATAAAACCTACGTATACCTTCAAAACTATTGAAACAAAAACTTCTGATTCAAGTCTATACCAACCAACAATATACTGAGCATCTACTGTCAATTTACAGAGCTTTACACAAGAAACAGTAAAGATCACCCTTCTCACTTATACAATCAATCAATTAGATACCAAATTCCTTATGCATTCAGTTTTACATTCAGATCTAAGAAGACTTCATTGGCAGACAACAGTAAAACAACAGAACTGATTAGATAGATCAGTCAAATCTGAAGCAAAGCATTTTCTTTTGTTTACACTACTTGGAAGAGTAGAACCTGCATGTACACGCACTTTTACCGTGACGAACTAGTGTATAGATCTGCAAATATTAACTCATAACTTCGCTGCTATTCCGAACTTTAGACAAACCTAGATCATGACATTTAAAGAATAAAACAGGGGCACATAATTATATCTAGCCCAACCAATATCAGATCATTCAATGATAAGTCATTTCAAGTCTCATGATCCTGATCCAACATTGAATTCAAGGTGCACAAAATATTTTAGATCAAATCACAAACATAGCCCTTGCCACATATAATATACTTCAAATAGAAGTTTTCCTTAGAAAACCATTCACTTGCACACCTTGGCCTAATGATCTTCTCCTCCTTATATAGTTTTAGGCCTTTCTCAATACCTCAGACCGAAACTGCTTAGGACCAATACCTTCGACCAAATACCTCGGACCAATACCTCAAACCAAATACCTTAGACCAAATGCCTTGGACCAATACCTTGGACCAAAACCTTGATATTCCAATATGCACACGCTTTTCCTCTTATGAGAGTCGTGTATATGTATACTCTCTTTTTGTTCTGTGGACCAGCGTGTATATTTTTTTTGACTAAGTGGACCTGCACATACTTCTTAAACAGCTTTACATCAACCTTTTCCTTTACCTTCTTTATTCTGATTAATAGACCTTAGTTCTAGCTTCCTGTTCTTTTGTACCACTGCCCTGTTACCTCTGAATATTCTTGTTGTACTATGAGTTTCTTTTATCAAAATTGAATTGACCTGTGGGTGAGTTTCCATCAAGGAAAACACTTGTATCATAATGCCAACAATGAAGTCTTGTCCACCTTTTTCCAAGGCCTACCAACCCCTAATCCAAATTTCAGTGTTGTAGCTACCGTGGACAACCACCTTAGCCAAATCCAACCATCCTAAAGTGTTGGGCAAAGCCTTGGGTAGTGTGTACCTACCCTACACCCTATTTCACCATCATACATCTTCCCAACACTTCATTTCACCTTGCCTACCTTCTTATGGCCTTCAGCTTACTTCTTGTAGAAAACCAAGACACCCTATAGTAAACCAGGACATCTTGTAGCAGTTCCTGTAGAAGCTACAAGATCTCCTGTAGTAGCCTGTTTTGAGAAGAAATGATAGTTTGAACATAGGCTAGGCCCTCCACTTGACTTCCATGCCTCTCAGTGCTATTCTAGACCAAATCTTCCATTCCTTCTCCCTTGCAAAGATCAGATTGTTTAACTTAGCATTTTCATTTCTAAATAAAAAATAAAAAGACTTTGTTTCTGCAATTTCAACATGAGATAGTTAGTGCATGCATATATAAATCATACAATGGTAGAATAACTTTCCATGTCCAGTTAGTCCAAATAACTAGATGATAAAATGCAAGGTTAGATTAGTTCTCTTTTGCAAGTAGATTATGACATTTCCTAGCTAGATGATTTCATGGCATTTCATAGAATTTTCCCTTCAGTAAGTTTCATTTCCTAAATAGGCAAGAATTTAATTTCTTGATTAGTTATACATTCATTATCATTAGTTAGACTCCTTCTAGTTGATAGAAGACTGGTTTAAAGACCCTAGTGGTCTATCTGTTACACTAAAAAATGTCACCATGGCTATTTACAGTCGGTATGGCTCAATCAACAGTCATACTACCCTTTTGAGCAAGTCTTATGCCTCTGCTATTCATGTCAAAATCCAAGAAAGAGAGAAAGTCCTTATAAAATATGTTTATCTCTGGGTACGCAGGTTCTCTCAAGCCTTTCCTGCGGGTACGCACCTTTTGTTCACAAGGTCTGCGTCCAAGGACGCTCTGTATCTAAAGGGGCAGGTGCGTCTCTCTAAAAAGGTTAAAATGCGCGAGTTTCATCTTTAAAAACTTACTTGTGGTCACTTCTAGAGCTTTCTAGAAGGTTCTTGGATGAATATTGAGCACCTCCAGATGGTTCATGCACTCCTATCAAAGAGGAACTTATCCCATCAATAAGGGAGTGATCCCATCCAAAGAGGGGACTATCCCATTGATGGTGGACCTGATTAACTTCCTCTTGAACACTATAAAAAGAGGCATTGAGCCAGAAGGAAGAAGGTTGAAAGCTATAGATTTCTAAGGGTAAATGCTGCAGGAATTAGGACTCCCATTTAGAAGTTTGTGAGGAGAGATTGTCACCCTTGCTTGTTCTATTTGGAAGTGGGTGAGCTTTGTCAAAGTAGAGGAAGACTCTTGTGGACCCTGGAAGGAGCTTGCACAACACCAAGGCTCAGGTTGTAATGGTTCCTTTTGATTATCTTTAATGAAAATTGGTCCATTCTTCTCAATAGCTTGTTGTTAATGGGTTATTTCATGTACTCCTTGGTCTATATGTTGAATATGCTTTGTTTTATGTTATAATCAGGTGCTATTTAATTGTTTGAACTGTTGGTGATTGCAGGTTTTGGAGAACGGGAGGAGCTCATCCGGATCAACAAAGCTTGGAATTCTACAATAGCGTTTGGACAGAGGTAAGAACGAAACACCTTGATTTCTCATATCATAATGTATGTTTAGAGAAGGATAGCTCCAGTTTGTTTTGTTTGTCATTAGAATGTCTTAGACTTCTAGGAAGGTCAGCTGTGTCCGCACCCTTGACCGATTCCGTGTGACAAATTGGCGACTCCGCTGGGGAAAGTTTCCATTAATGAAAAGAGTCCTTTCTTTTGTTTGAACTTTGCTTTGAGAAAATTGATTTATTTTTCTGGTTTTGGCTCTGTGATCTTGTCTCTGGGTGAGTTAGCTTAGGATTAGTTTTATTTTTGGTTTTCTTGAGTTTTTCAGTAGGACGCACCCTCTGAGTGCTGCACAGTGCGTCCCTGGACGCACTTTTGCTGTGTGCACAAAGCGGGCCCGCACCTGTGCTAACGGGTTGCCTGCGTCCCCTGCCAAAATTTAAGAAAATTCCATTTTTTGCCCTTTTTGCTCTTAGATTTTGTTTTCTTCTTAGTTTTTTCTGCCCAGATTCATCAGTCCCTTGTCCAGAATCTTCACCTGAACTGGTTTCATTAGTATTAAGTGTTTTAGTGGATTTCATCGAAGTGTAAGCCCTAGGGTTTGATTTTGAGTAGGTCTTGTAGTGACTTTAGCGGTAGGAATTGTCAAAGCCTTAGATCTCTCTGGTTTTGTCAACTTTCTAAGAAGTCAGACCTGTTCTAAAAATCTACCTATAGAAGTAACTTACCATCAAGTTGTCTTTTGGGCCATTTTCGAAGTGCTTGTTATTTAAGTCTTGAATTCCATTTTACGAAAAGAACAAAAAGATTTGAATTTTGTTTTGGCTAGTCTTTTGATTCTGCATTAGCTAGCCCTTGATTTTTTTTTGATCAAGTAAAACATCCTAGAATCACCTTTATGAGCTTTTGCCTTGTTAGGTTTACTTAGAGTAATCTCTCTTTTGGTTTGCTTGTGAGTCAAAATTTTCATAGTTTTATAGCTTTTGAGATTGTTTTTTGTTAAAAGTAGGTTTACATGCTTTATTGAAAAAGAAAATACAAAAATATCTCCTTTGAAAAGTTTTGTTTCAAGTAGCTTTAAAAGTTTTTGAAAGAAAGAGAGTTTTTCGTGCAAGTAAAGAGTGGTTATGTTTGTGTGCTCAAAAAGAAAAAGAGAATTGTTTCTTTGATTGTCTTTTCTAAAGAAGTTGTTTTCTTTAAAAATTGCATTCTCTCAACTCTTTTAGTTAAAGATTTTCATTGAAAAAGCAAAAGTAGTCTAGATCATCTTAGGTGCATCTTTATAGTGGTTGGAGTCGAGTCTATACACCATTGGTTTCACTTCCATCACCTTGTGACTTTAAAGAACAACCTTAAAAGTAACGCTTAAAGTAAAATTGAACTAGTAACTTTTATTTTCTAGGGCTCTGAAGCACCAACGTAGCTTAGGCTAGTGTCTTGGAGTAGGTGAGTACTTAACTCTCCAAGGCAGTAAAACAAACAAGTAGTCGATCTTGTGATAGAATCAAATCCAATTGTTACATTTACACTCTGGGAAAGCTCCTCTTAAAGGAGAAGCACAAGCTCGTGTCCGAACCAGTGAGGGGATCATTCCCCCCTCGTTGGGAACGACGCCAGACAGTACGTATTACAAACGGTAAATCTCGGATTAACCATTGTCGAGGAGCCAGGGGTCACTTATCGGTAAACCTTGGATTACTGTCAAGGAGCCGGTAAGGGGATTGAGCTTGTTACTCTGCCCTTGCGTGCTGTCGGAGTTTAGACTGTTCCCCCGGGTGTACTTGTGGCCGTTGGTAACCTTAGTGACCATAATCTCTAGGATTCTACCCAAGGTGACGGTGGAGGGAAGGTCCCACTGTACCTGGAGCAGACGTCGGCTATACTCACTTGGATTTTCTGGGGGGTTCACTTCACTTCGAGACGGTTAAAGTGGAGGAACTTGGTCCAGTATATTCATTAAGCAGGTTGTCGGCGTAACTGTTCCACCCGCCATTTCTGTACTGAATCCTGCGAGGTTGGACCTAATCACCAACTAGCGCTTTTGGTCCGGAAGATACTGTTTGTGTTTGGTTTGACGCTCTAGATTCTTTAGGCGTGTGATTCAATTTGTTTGGTTCTTTAGAGGCTTTAGGTGGTTTGATTTGAAATTTTATTTTGTTTTCGTGTGTAGTAGTTAAAAGTTTTTAGCTGTGGCGGAATTACCGAGACAATCCCGTAGAATTCGGGGCCAGTCTCCTGAAGTTGTTTCTGTGGCCGAATTGTTGAGAAGATCCCGTAGACTTAGGGGTGAACCTCCTCGAGACGACCCCAGTAATTTAGAAGGTTTAAAGGTCCTTGTAACTCCTCCTAGTGGCAGTAGAGTAGGTTCACCTGAAGAAGGAGAATCTTCCTTGGTAGTCCATCCAGATTACCAAAGTTTAGAGACAGGTTATAATCCCGAAGCTGTTACAGTTTCTGAACTTGTTGGTAGTTTTTCGTCTGCTAGCGATACAGGCGAAGAACCAGAAATATCCGAACCTGTTACTCCGACTCCTAGTGTTCCTGATTCACCGAGAATAGAAAGAATTATCATCGAAAATCTTCCTGTTGGTTTGATTGCTATAGAAGAACTTGTTCCAGAGGAAGAAATAGGCGTCTCTGATCCTGAAGATCAAATTACCCTTGATCTAAGGGAGCGTGAATCCATCTTTTACAGTCCTCCTAGAAGTACCACTTGGTACCTTTCGTTAACCAATTATTTAGACAACTTTGGGCTAGGTTTTTCTACACCTCGAACTCCTTTTCCACCTGGAGGAATTCATACTCCTGTAAATATGTCTGGTCAGTCATCTGTGTTTACACAAAGTCCTGAATCTTTTTTACATGGCGGTCCTTCTGTTCCTACTGGGTATCAATCTCTTTCTGGTACCTTTGCGGGAGCATCTCCTCAACCCATTGATCATGGGTTATTAGGTGCCTCATGTACAGAAGAAGAAATCCAAACTTACAAGGCCCTATTCCAAGAATTCCGCGATGTGTTTGCATGGTCTTACGAGGAAATTCCGGGAATCGATCCTGCCATTGTTGTTCATGAAATCAAAACCTACCCGGATGCTAAACCCATTCGGCAACGGTTGCGTCAGATTCACCCTCGAAAAGTGGCTGCGATTAAAGCAGAAGTTGAAAAGCTGTTGAAAGCAGGTTTCATTTATCCAATCCCGTTAACGGATTGGGTATCGAATATTGTTCCCGTCAATAAGAAACAAGGAACAATAAGAATCTGTATCGACTATAGGGATATCAATCGAGCTTGTCCAAAAGACAACTATCCTACGCCTTATATTGATCAAATTATTGATGATTGTGCCGAAAGTGAAATGTTTTCCTTCATGGATGGTTTTTCGAGCTATAATCAAATCAATATTCTACCTGCCGACCAACCAAAAACGGCATTCATTTGTCCATGGGGAACGTTTGCTTATTGCAAATTACCTTTTGGGCTTAAGAATGCCGGAGCCACTTTTCAACGAGCGCTGTCTTACGCATTTCACGACATCAAGCACATTGTGCAACCGTATCTCGATGATTTGCCTGCTCATTCTTTACGACGAGCTGATCACCTTGACCACCTACGAGCAATCTTTATGAGGTGTAGGCATTATCGAATTCGGTTGAATCCCCACAAGTGTGTTTTCTGTATAGAAATAGGTCGATTGCTGGGATTTGTTGTTTCAAAAGCCGGCATTCGCGTCGATCCCTCGAAAGTCGAAGCGATCATCAAATTGCCTCCTCCTTCGAGTTTGCGCCAACTCCAAAGTTTGCAAGGGAAAGCGAACTTTTTACGTCGATTCATCCCAAACTATGCGGAGGTCACTAAAGGTTTTACACGGTGGTTGAAACAGAACGTTCAATTCTTTTGGGACGAGATTGCCCAACAGTCTTTTGATGCACTTAAACACGCGTTGACCCATGCACCGTTATTGCATCCTCCCAACTACAACCAGGACTACTTCTTATACCTCGCAGCTTCACATTCCACCATTGGGATGGTGTTAGTTCAAGAAGATGAATTCGGAGCGGAACATGTGATATATTATCTTAGTCAAACCTTAAATCCCACTGAGTTAAAATATTCACATGTGGAGAAATTGGCCCTGGCAGCCGTTCAAGCTGTCCAGCGTTTTCGTCACTACATTCTTCTCCGTAAAACTACAGTCATTTCGGATTGCAACCCTATGATTTACATTTTGACAAAACAATTGCTAGGGGGCAAGTACTCTAAATGGATCGTTATCCTGCAAGAGTTCGACTTGGAGTTCGAGAAGTCCAAGTCTAAGAAATCTTTAATTTTTGCGGAATTGATGTGTGATTTCCCGCGTACTGACACGGAGACTGTGGCAGAAGAGTCCATTGCGGACGAATCTTTGTTTCTTATCAGTACTTTAGATCCGTGGTTCGGGGATATAATCATCTATCTCCAAACCCAAACCTTTCGGCCTGAAGCTTCCAAAGAGGAACGCCGGAAAATTAGGTTTCAATCCCAGCAATATAAAATTATTGGAGATACACTTTATCGCCGGGGGGCAGACTTAGTTTTTCGACGTTGTTTAACTCACGAAGAGGCTGAGAGAGTTTTGAATGATTGTCACTCTGGAGCATGTGGCGGTCATATGTCTGGGTATGCCACAGCTCAGAAGGTGTTGCGCGCGGGTTACTTCTGGCCATCTATGTTTAAAGATTGTATCATTGCAGTTCGGAAGTGCCACAACTGCCAAGTGTTTGATCGAAAGATGCGCGCACCACCTGCTCCTCTCCACCCTATAATTGCCGTTGGTCCATTCACCAAATGGGGTATCGACTTTATTACTTGTAACCCTCACTCGGCCGGGGGGCATGCGTATATCATCCTCGCGGTTGATTCTTTCACTAAATGGGCCGAGGCAATGCCTACATTCGACGCAAGCGGCAAAACAGCTGCAGTTTTCATATTCAATCATATAATAACTAGGTTTGGTGTCCCACAAGCAATTATTACTGACCATGGAAGCCATTTTCGAAACACCATGATGACTGAACTTACAAACCAGCTTGGTTTGCGCCATGACAGCTCTACTCCTTATTATCCGCAAGCCAACGGTTTAGTTGAGTCTGTCAACAAAGTTCTGGTTATCATGATCCGACGAACCATTGGTATTCATCGGTCGAATTGGCACAACATGTTATTTTCGGCGCTATGGGCATACTGAACCTCAGTGAAAACCTCAACAGGGTTCACTCCTTTCCAGCTAGTTTACGGCTTAGAAGCAGTGTTACCCATTGAATGTGAAATCCCATCACTTCAAATGGCTGTCGAATTACTTCCAACTACTTCCGAAGAGGAGAAACGTTTATTGTACTTAGCTAAATTAGATGATACTCGACGTGATGCTACATTGGAAATCGAGACTCACGCGAAGCGAATGAAAGCTCAGTATGATAGAAATGTGACCCCTCGAAATTTTTTGGAGGGAGACCTAGTGCTCTTATATGATCAAGCTAACGATAAGCTAGGTGCTGGAAAATTCGTTCCTATGTGGCATGGACCCTATATTGTAAAGCGAAAGCTAGCAAAAGGGGCTTATGAGCTAGTAGATTTTGATGGGGACTCTTTGGATAAACCCAGAAATGGGCTTTACCTAAAGAGGTATTATGCTTAAATGGTGGGTATGGAGATTTTTAGTTAGGTTAGGTTTTCTTTCTAGCTAGTTTGATTGTTAGTTAGTCAGTGTGCTTAGTTTAATGAGTGTGTTTCGTCATTATTATGGCTTATCTTGGTTTTGCTCTTGATATTGTAGATGTCGACGCCCCTCCAAACATACATTGGATTCGCTGATGGTGCTTGTCGTAGTACACGGAATATCTCTTCCGCAGCTTGGGTTATCTATTCACCCTCTGACGAGTTAGTTTCTATGCATGGGGTAAGCCTCAGTCAAACAACGAATAACATTGCAGAATACAGTGCAGTGGTTGAATTATTATCCGAATCTATTTCATTTGGAATTCGACGTTTGATAGTGAGGTTAGATTCTGAACTTGTTGTATTACAACTTAATAGAGTTTATGCCATTAGAAATCCTGTGTTATTAAGGTTGTTTTTGAGAGTGCGTCTCTTGGAACGTGAATTTGATTACATTGAATATCAGCATATTCCAAGGTCCTTAAATACATTAGCAGATGCAATTGCTTCTCGAGTGTTGGACAGACATTTACGATAATCATGCAAGTAAATTTAAAAAACATTTCATCATACATGTTAAACAAGATAAGCCGGTAATAGTGATATATATATAGATAGGAGTGTGTCAAAAAATATACATCGTCTTCGATCATAGGTTGAAAAACACCTTATGATCGGCAAAATGATAAGTACAAAAAGTCAAAATGTCACATGTGTCCACAAGTGACTAGCTAATCACTGGTGGTGCTCCCTGTACGACACCACTGCACGAGCTACCTTGCGCAAAAATCTCCTCAACGGTCCAGGGACCGCGACTACGTAGCGCTGCAGTCTGATAGGAATATCGTCCATAGATGTCTCTGGTATATCTGCCGTCAGACGCTGTAGATCATGCTCCAACTCAGTCAGTACCTCCGCAGCCACCGCGTCCTGTGGGGCCGGTAGCGGTGCAACTGGATGTCGCCTCTCAAAAAGCCGGAGGTTGGCTGGACGCTGTGGACCAACATCTGCATTTTGAAAACTTTACTGTCAATTTGAGACGATATATATATATAAAAAACAAAAAAAAGTACATAATTTGAAAACTCGTGAAAAATAAAGTACCTCTGTCATCCCATTGTTCTCCATGTGGAAGAAACATGTCCAGATCACCTCGAAAATCTATTCCGGCATACGGAAAATCCTGGATCGCGAACACCTGATCCTCTAACCAGTGAAAATAACTGTCAGTGAATCGAACAACTGCCGCACCCTCGTCCGGATGCCGGGCCATCACAGCAACCCATCGTACCAGCTTTGGCTCCTGAGGACCCGAAATATCAACAGTGAGATGCTGAGGGATCAGCATTGGTACCCTCTCTAAGGCAAAGCTCACGACTATAGGCGCATATCCAAAAGTCTTTAGTCTGCCGGTCTTTGCCTTGGTCAGTTGGACTTTCAAGTTAGCCAACAGTGCATCACACCAGTTGAAAATGGTGCCTTGGAGACAATCAATTGCCATCCGAAATTGAGACCCAATAGCAATATGTAAAGTGGCTGAGCCACAAATTCTGGTCACAGTGAAAGCCAAGACCATGAGTTCACGTTGAGAGACATATTTGATCTCTATGCCTTTCTTGTGCTCTCGATCAGGAAGGCACCAATCTTCTCGGAGACTATCAAGGGATTGGCCACCCGGCCTAGTCCCAGCCAGATTGAGTTGCTCACCTTTGTTCGGCAAGCCAGTAAGAAAATAAATGTCAGCAGGCTCTATCTCGAGTTTTTGCCCGCCGATATAAAAGCATTATTCCTGAACGTTCCATCTCTCAACCAGCCACTCCAAGAACCTTACCTGAGCTCTCATACCGGGAATGGACCAGTATTTGTATAAACCACATCCTCTTAGGGCATCGAGGGAGGGTTGATGATTGATTGCAGCTTCATCAACCTCCTCATGCTCTCTTTCTCTCCAATCCAGCATGATAAGTGCCCTATACATGATTACACAGGCATTAAAATTAGTTTTGAGAAATTTCATTGGTTGGTTTGGGAGTTTGGGGTTTCAAAACCCGCGTTTTGCGGAGGACGCACCCCGCGTTTGGCACACAGTGCGCCGGGACGCAGGTGGCCTGAAGGCAACCTGCGTCCCCCGACCTTTTCCTTGTGTAGGAAAAAGTCGAGGGACGCAAGTCAGCCTTTAGGAAAGCTGCGTCCCCCGCAGGGCGGTTTCCAAAACCCAAAACCCCCTAAAAATCAAAAATGAAACTTGAAACAAAATTCTAAATGGATGAAATTGACAAGGAGGATGTTGTGAAATACCTGGAAGAGACGGCGTTCGATTCTAACGGTCAGATTTTCCGCAGCGACAACGGGAAGTTTCTTGTCAAAAGCTCCTTTTTCAACCTCAACAGTCGAACGATAAAAATGACATAGTAAAAAGTCTTTTTATAGGTTTTTTGGATGAATTTGTTCATTTTTTACCATGAAAAGATGTTTTTCAATGAATTTTTGCCTATCTTAAACAGGTATGAGTAATGTGTCGCTTTTGTACAGGACAAAGGGACTTAGAGGGAAAATTGTAATTTTTCACAAACAAAATATCAAAGTCATCTTTTAAGCCCTTTTCTGACTCCTAAAACATGAAAAGATTGTCGAGCATTTCTTTTACACTCGTTAAAATGGAATTAAAAGACGGTCCCCTTATAGCTCTTTTCTGACCGTAAAATCAGGAAAAGATTGCCGTGTTTTTGTCGTTTCAAACTTGATATGGAAATAAAACGACGTGTCCTTGATCACTTTTTACTTTTCAGGTCAATGACACTAACTATGAAAGTACTCCTTGGTCGCAAGATCAAGCGGTTCCCCTAGGTATTATTTTATACTTTTTCGGGCTTGAGGGACACAAATTTACGAAAAAGTTCAACTTGGAGTTTCCTTAAGTTTTTCAGACTCTCTAAAATTGAAAAACGCCGAGTTTCTCCTATACTGGGCTCGTTAAACATTTCACAGTAAAGGACCTGTTCAATTACAAACAGGAACGAACCACTCCTTCCTAGGGTTCGAATCAAAACTAGGTTGGACTCGTCCGAAGGATGGGCTTATAATCAAGCATATGTTATCCTCCTCAAGCTTGTTAAAAATAAAGAGGTACTTGCCAGAAATGACGGGGGAAAAGAGAGAAGAATGAGCCTATTTGTTACCTTTTGTCTCAAAAGAAACTTTATTACCACTGTTGGACACGACACTTTTCATTCACCTGGGTTGGGAAATCTTTTACCTCACAGTCAATCAAACCACTTTTGAAAGTCTTTAACCGGGTTCTGGGGATTAACTTTGAGTTATTTAGCACCAAACCATCTGTCGTGTCGTTATGTGTTCAAGAGGTCTGCAAACAAAACTTTCATCTGCAAAATACTTGTCATCCATTTGACCATCCCTGAGTCAGTCCTTAAAGCAATATTTCTTCAACTTGAGCAATGATTTCGTGTTGTAGGCTTGCCTGCAACGAGTCTCTTTCTATCGACATCAGCACATTATCTAGAAAGATGACTTAGAAATCGTCAGTGCCTTGAAGTCTGCATGCATCAATGGCAGGTTTCTCGCCTTTGACGTCAGTTTACATCATTGACTTTCGATCGAAGGATTCCGTGAAATGTTCGACACCAACTCATTCATTCACATCTCATGGATTGTACTGGGTACTTTGAGAACCATTGACATTACTGGTGGTCTCTCTCACGCTTGTTAACAGTTCACATCATCGACTGGTAATCAAGTGGTTTCTACCATGTTCGACATCGACTCATTTATTTGCATGGCTAGAATCGTACCAATTCGAGAAGTAGGAATGAAGACCCTGGATCAAATCTTTACCGTCCAGGCTGCGAGGAGTTTTGTATTCATTATCTAAGTAGACTAATCATAAACAGATGGCTGCGCCCATACTGTGTCTACAAAAGTCTATGATTATGATGTACTACAAAATCATTTCTGTATCAGAGTAGTTTAGTCTGTTAGTTAAAGTTTTTTATCTGAGTATGGGAATGCCTACCTCAGTGATGATATAATCTTATCCATGTATTTTGTGTTGAAAATTACAAGTTCCAACCAGGTTCTCCACGAGATAATCCTCGAAATGATAAAGCGCTTCACCCTTCCTAGATAATACAAAACCCTAATCTATTCCAGGCTTCGCACTTTAGGGGGCAATCTGTTACACTAAAAAATGTCACCATGGCTATTTACAGTCGGTATGGCTCAATCAACAGTCATACTACCCTTTTGAGCAAGTCTTATGCCTCTGCTATTCATGTCAAAATCTAAGAAAGAGAGAAAGTCCTTATAAAATATGTTTATCTCTGGGTACGCAGGTTCTCTCAAGCCTTTCCTGCGGGTACGCACCTTTTGTTCACAAGGTCTGCGTCCAAGGACACTCTGTATCTAAAGGGGCAGGTGCGTCCCTCTGAAAAGGTTAAAATGCGCGAGTTTCATCTTTAAAAACTTACTTGTGGTCACTTCTAGAGCTTTCTAGAAGGTTCTTGGATGAATATTGAGCGCCTCCAGATGGTTCATGCACTCCTATCAAAGAGGAACTTATCCCATCAATAAGGGAGTGATCCCATCCAAAGAGGGGACTATCCCATTGATGGTGGACCTGATTAACTTCCTCTTGAACACTATAAAAAGAGGCATTGAGCTAGAAGGAAGAAGGTTGAAAGCTATAGATTTTTAAGGGTAAATGCTGCAGGAATTAGGACTCCCATTTAGAAGTTTGTGAGGAGAGATTGTCACCCTTTCTTGTTCTATTTGGAAGTGGGTGAGCTTTGTCACAGTAGAGGAAGACTCTTGTGGACCCTGGAAGGAGCTTGCACAACACCAAGGCTCAGGTTGTAATGGTTCCTTTTGATTACCTTTAATGCAAATTGGTCCATTCTTCTCAATAGCTTGTTGTTAATGGGTTATTTCATGTACTCCTTGGTCTATATGTTGAATATGCTTTGTTTTATGTTATAATCAGGTGCTATTTAATTGTTTGAACTGTTGGCGATTGCAGGTTTTGGAGAACGGGAGGAGCTCATCCGGATCAACAAAGCTTGGACTTCTACAATAGCGTTTGGACAGAGGTAAGAACGAAACACCTTGATTTCTCATATCATAATGTATGTTTAGAGAAGGATAGCTCCAGTTTGTTTTGTTTGTCATTAGAATGTCTTAGACTTCTAGGAAGGTCAGCTGTGTCCGTACCCTTGACCGATTCCGTGTGACACTATCACCCCAATTGAAAAGAGACAAGAGTAGATTGGTGCATCTACTGTGCATATAGCATTGCCACCTCCAATATTGTACGAAACCCTGGGTTGATAAATTAAAGTTGGTAGCCCTAGGAGTTGCAACATCCTTGCTGCAATATTGCGGCTCATCACCTGTTAGGACACTTGTGGTGTAGACAATGTAACAAAAAAGTTGCAAATTATGGTCATGATTTTGGAGGACCAAAAGCTCCTCAGTGAGGAGAAATGACTGAGGTGGTTCTAGACACACTAATAATTCAGGAGTGGCTATGGGAAAGCTCAAACATTAAAGTCCTCATATTGAACCAAAATGAGGACCATATCGTAGTGCTTGTTGCCCTGATTCCAATGGTGTGAATGACACTCAAACCTGAGTTTGTATGTTCAAGTTATAGCTGGTTAAAGTTTTGGCCAAACTTGACCAAATGGAAGGCTTAAGGAGGCAACAAATGGACAAAGACCCGATGCACAAAATCTGGCCACTGGAATCAATGAATTTATCAAATACTTAAAAATACAGGTGATCCTTATTTTTGGAAAATTTAAAAATGGTCATATTGTTATGGTCATATGGCTTCCACCCTTGCCACCCCCGCATTCCAATGTTGCATTGATACTAAAGTGGGGTTAGCTGGCCACCCCTGGTAGACCCACCCAAACCTTGGACCATATTATATATAATGAAACATCCAAAGGGTCAGGGTACGTGTTGCAGACCTCACCCAAAATACAACGCATGGCCATTGTTGGGGCTGGCGAGGCTCAAACATGCCCGACCAACTTGGGCCAACCCCCATCGGGCGACCCCAAAACCATATTATATTCAAATTTAAAATGATGGTTCCAATAAAATCTAATGACGCTCTATATATATACCATGGACACTGATGGTTTTAACAAACGACAGACTAAAATAACATATGCCAAAACTATTATATGTTATGTGTGGTGTGGCGGGGTTTGAACCCTCAACTGCCCCCATGCTAAACACACTCTGCCATTATTGGTTCAATGACCCACGCCTTGGCAAGTCTGTCCGAAAAACTATATAGATGCTTGATTGGTCATGCGACTGTGGGGAAGGGAAGTGGAGGATGAAAGAACCATGAGAGAATTAGGGGTGGAACCATGAGCAAAGAATATTCCAAGCTGCTCAAAATATTCCCTTAGAGGGCCACATGTGCCAGTGTCAGGATTTGACAACTTCATAGTCATTTTTGCACATTTTCTTACTAGCAGTCCAACTATCTATTTTATTTCCCCATATGAGAAACAAACATTCATGTGTCCAACAACAAGGAATCTTGCAGAATTTTGTGGAATCTAAAATATTTTCTTAGAGGCTAATTTTTTTACCAAGGAAGAATGGTGCTAACTTTATAGTCATGTTTCAAAGAATCTCGTAGGGAGCATAGTGGTGTGCTCATAATCTTCATCCGAGTAGCAAATTTTTCAGCCATCTTCAAGAAGGAATCTTTGGGAGAATCTTCAAGATTCATGAGGGTCCATAGTTTGACGGTGTCAGAAAGGGGCAAGGTTTATACTCGTTTGACACGATTTTGCACCACAAATTGAGACCGATCCACCATGCATGAATGATCAAGTGAAGGATTCACATGAGGATATTTCGGACTATTTTACAGCTCCTAAGGGCACATACGTAAGATGTTTCAAATGTCATACAACCCCTCATCTTATGCTACAGTATGTGACGCACAAAGTGGTCATGCAAGAAGTTACAAATTAGTTGGACAAGGTACTATAAGGAATTCTCCATATGAGGAAGAAAACCCCTTGGCCTATCCTTCCATTCCTAATCAGATTGTATGATTTAAAAATTCACAAGGAAACGACTACCCAGTAAAAGATTTGGATTTCCTACACTTCGCCACCAAATATTTCCATGCATATGATCCCAGGAAGATTGTTAGGAAGCATTGTCAAGGGATCAGTCATAACATGGGTTATTCATCCTTTTCCAAAGACGAAGATGAAATGATAAATAACTAGTACAATTCTAGAATGAAGACATATACAATCATGAAAACCAGTTCACTCCATCATCCACCGACTCAAAACTTGCAGGAGCAGTAGGAGGAGGAGGAGAGAATAAAACAAGTAAATATGGATCCCAAGAAAAATATTTGGTATTCATGTAGCAAGAGAAAAAAGAAGTTGAAGGTTGATACTTTAAACATAGGAGCTACTCAAATATAGCCAAAGAAGAAAGAAGGAGGAGAACAAGAAGAAAAAGAGAGCAGGAAGCAAGATGATTTTCTTGAGAAATAAGAAGAAGAAGAAGAAGAGAGGAGAGAGATAGAAGAAAAGAAGCAGAGGTAGTCTAAGGAGGTGGAAGCACCACAGAAGATGGAAGAAGAATAATTGACACAAGAGATAGAAGAGGAACATTTTTAAGAATAAGACACCATCCAACCCATGAATGATGAGCTAGGTACCCTAGAGGAACATCCCATCATAGACGATCATCTTCCATTTGGAGATATGGGGATTACACCTCTAGCAAAAGACCGAGTCATGGACGTATGTAACATAACATTTGATTAGGTGAACAAGAGGATCGTATTAAAAAGGTGATAACCTCTAACACTAAAAGAAATCCAAGGGAATTAATGGTGGTAAAAGTTTCATTCACTACAATGGCACAAAACAATTCAAAGTACTTGTTAAATGAGAATTATAGGTTGAGAATAGAAATTGTTGTTGTGAAGCAACAGATAAAACATCTCACAGTGGAGAACCAACAATTGTCATCACGGAACTTCAACACCACAGAATGGTAGTTAGACATGCAAGAATTTTTGGGTCTAATGGAGGATACTATGGAGTGACTATATGATGAGATGATACTTATACAACAGGTCATGACTCTTCTCATTGGAATTTAGAAGAATCCATATGAAGTGGTGAAATGCTTGAAGATAGAAAACAAAGTAGTTGACTAGATACAAGAGTGGACTTCCAAATATCTAGATGCTCATCTAGAACTAGAAAAGAGGGATATATTATCCATAGACATGGACAGAGTTTAGCTTAGAATCCACCTATAAAATAACTTGAATTTTGGAGCACAATTAGTTAACACTATGGCTTCCTACACCCTATTGAATAATAATTTTTAGTCTCTTACACATAAGCACCGGATTCTTGCCATCGGATCTCTTGAAGCAATCAAAAGTGGGGAGATTATCTTCTAGGAGATCATGGAATACATTAAAAATAATAAAGCAGGCAACGAAATAGGAGCCTTGCAGATAATCGAAGAAATTATTCATTAGTTTTCCTTTAGATTAGTAAAATCACACATGAAGCTTTCATGGATGTGGAATAATGTGCAGTCAAGCTCCAAGAACATATTGACGAAGGCGTTGGAGATGAAGATGCACTAAAAAAGGGAACTTGCCAGATTAGATCGAAGACATCCCAAAGGAGTTTAGAGAATGAACACTTACATCACAAATCAACTCCATGAAGAAGAAAATGAATTATGCATTTGATGAGTCTTTGTCCTTTTAGTAGTTTTGTCTTATTAGGCAATCGTCTCACTTGTAAATTGTCTTATCTAATAAATGTGATGTAATGAAGTCTAAGGGACACCTGTGGAATATGAAAAGCCAGACATTGGAATGTAATGTTTCATGCTAGAATGTGAACAATCATAGAAGTCAAAGAGTCATGGGAAGCTTAAAAGTCATTGTGTTTGTTATAAATAGCTCCTCATAACTTAAGCAAAATGGTTTTTTGGAGAGTTATCCTTGGATTCTCTTGTACTACATAGGAGATAGGTTGTTCTTTGGAGAAACAAGTTGTGGCTTCATGTTTCATTCATTTAACAGTGTACTTTGGATCTTACACTTATAATCAGAAGCTGAATGAGTATAAATTCCTTCATACATGCATCGTAGATCTGGTTGGACTATTCTGGTTATGTTTATGGTATATGTTTCTTTATTTACATACTAAATTAATGAAATAATTTGTTGCTCTTTTATGGTTTTTATTGAATGAATTTTGTTACACTTTAATGATTGTTGTCTATTATGTGGACTAGTCTACAAGTACTCAACAAGTCTTTCTCTCTATCCTCGGGCCCCCCTTTAGGATAGTAGTATTAATTTTCTAACTGGTGCCTCATTTACCTCACCATCTATGCAAGTTTGCCTCATACACCTTACATTGAATGTCTCACAAATCTCACATTCTTGTTGACCCAAAGACGAATTGTATTCTCTTATGTCCAATTGTAACAAAGCCATATCCTAGAAAACCATTTCAATAGTGGTCAGACCATATGACCAGATGGGAATCCTACACCAAATGGTATGAGGTCTAGTTGGGACATCACATCGAGGAGATCCCCACACAATATTTGGGGAATCCAGCACCATTAATATGAGAACTTGAACGTGTGAATTCTATTTGAATCTCTTACCTTCAATGGCTTCATCCCAAATCATAATCCCAAGGTGTATTAAAAAATCTTTAGATATTTCAATCCATGTGGAAGTTTTACATAACTTGTCATTATTAAAATTTGATGGCAAGGGTACATCAACCATCATTTATTATGCTATTAACTTTGTTCAATTTTGGTTCTTGAATGGTGTTTATTTAAAATAAATCATTGCACGATTGTTTACCCTTACATTAGATGGTCATGCGAAGAAATGATTCTATTCTCTATCCATTGCTTCTATCACATATTTTGATAACTTGGTTAATGAGATTCATTGACTTTTTGATAAATATGAATATCAGGATGTTATTGATGAAATTTATCAAGTTAGAATGGAATTGATTGAATCTCTTGAGAATTATGCTGACCGGTTCCTTCACTTTTGTTATCAATTTCCAGATGCGGACGTGGATTGGTAGTTATTGGATGAGAAGTTTTGATCCTTAGTCCAGATGTCAAGGAAATATTTCGAATCAGATCCTCTTGAGTCTTGATCATGAATAATTTCAACATTTGAAGGAAGAAATAGATTTTCTCTATGTCCCATGTCCTCCTCCCTTTGATGTTTCATATGTTGGACATAGACTAATCATTGAATCAGAAGACCATCTTGCAGATGAAGAACTTATATCTCTTTCACATCTCTCCCCCAATGGTGATTCATCTGACCTCATCAATCAACCATTTTCAAATCTTGATATTCCCCCGTCAATATTTTATCCATTAGTCGAGATGAACACTTGGATGATCACGGCCCTGATGATTTTATTCTCTTTGAATTATATGGTAATGTTCATTCAAGTAATTTGGATGGATCTTTGTTCCTACATGAAAATTTGGATTTGCAATAGTTTCAAAAGGATACCGACGTGATTATCAATGATTTTCTTTTAGGTATATCTCCTTTCAATAAAAAAGATGATATGATTATCAATAAATATTTTTTGTAGTAGCCTTGAAGATCTATCTTCTATTGAATCTCATGAGTTAAATATTGAATCCTTTTGATAAGAATTTGATCGTGTTTTCTCAGAATTGAAATTCAAGCTAGGTGAGTAGGGAACTTTAGCCAAGGCTTATGGTTATGTCAGGTCCCTATCGCCATGAAGATATTCATGATTTCGTTGAGTTCATGATTTTTTTGCATAATTTTATCTTTCTTGTCATCACATGGGATGTTGACTCCATCCTGAGGGATGCTTGTTTTCTTCACATAAAATTTTTCAACCCTCAGGGGAGAAGATTTAATTTGACCATTGAAATCCCACCTCTTCATCCCATTTCAACCAAATCCCTAATATGTAATGTAGGAAAAAAGAAGAATATTATCAAATATATTAAATCATCCATCACATAATCTTACTGGATGACAACTTAGATTTTGGTCAACCCGATGACATGTCCTATGACATGGATTTGTCCTTGTGTGGAAGTTCTTGTATGTCTTTCCCTAAAGGTTGTGTCCACGATCCTATTGTAGAATCATTAGAATAATATTTCCAATATGGGCCCATGTTTCATGTATTGTACTTTCATGTACTCCACTGAGTCATATACGGTCATAGACCTAGTGATTATTGTTGTTGTGAAGTTCCCTGTTTGATAGAGAAGTCGAGTGTAATACACCATTTTGGTTGAACTTCTTGTTTCTTTTTGTCAATGAGATGCTTGCACAGTTTCTCTCGTTAACCAAAATTCTTTTTGTTTTCACTTTTCACAATCATATCCTTAAGTCTAAATGTCTTGACCAGATTGTATGGTTACATTGGAAGTTCCACTTTACATGATCACGCCTTGAATTATTTAGTTTAGGCCAGGTTAGGTCACATGTAGTTAGATACATTGCATTGTTATTCTCTTTTTCATGATGCAATTGTATTCTTTCAATTTGATTTGTCCTTCGATAAGTCAGTTTTCAGCTTCGATACAATTAATGGACAATATTTGTGGAAGGAAAGTTGTAGCAGCACAAATCCCTTAGCTTATCTATTACCCTCTTCCTTGATTTTGTTTATATCTTTCAAGTCAATGATTTTTTGATCAAAAATAAAATCCTTTAACTAGGAAGCTCTAAGAAAATCATAAAACTTGTATCTATTTAGGATTCCCATTCTCGCACTTAGTCTTTCTATGAATGGTATGTTCTTGCATACCTATCTGTGTAGAATAAGATAAGGGCTAATTTTTTAGTGATTAAAGCATTAGATGTATAAAACTTGTCTCGCAAGGAACAACCTCTTTTCTTCTCAATAAGTCGGGATCCATCTTTCACCCATTCAAAATAATAAATGCCTATGCATAGTCCTATGAAATTAAAAGAGAGAAATAAAAGGGCAAAAAAAGAGAAAGGCTTCCTGCACAGGGAGGTGAAGCAAGAAAATTCGCCAAGGTATTGTCTAGGTAGGCTGGTAGCAAAGCAACATTTGTGTTCTTGAAGCGACTCTGTCGAAATGAATTTCAGGCCTGCTGGCAATGGAGCAATGCCAAATATGTTAAAATCACACTATGATTGTTTTTATTTCACCATACTATATTACCCTTACATTGATAGGATATTGATGTGGCTTATTATACAAGTTATGTTTCCCTGATTAATGGAACATGGAAGACTATATCTTTAACCAAGTAGAGTGGTGAGCTAAAGCCAACTGATTGGTTGAATCAATACTTCCTAGAGGAATGAGACTTTGTGCCTACAATGAAACCATTTCAGAGAAGTTTGGGTTCTCCCAGTGTGTCGCCAATGTTGTCACTAGAACAACGAGCCTCCAAAATTTTTGACTGTGTCGATTTTTGAGCCTATGTTAAGTGTTGTTTCAAGCCACTTGATGACGTCATGTGGTTTGATTTGTTGTTTATGTGTTTTCTCCTAGTGTCACATCCTCCTATGTCAATGTGTCTCAAGTGTCATCACTTAACCATAAGAAGCATTTAAGCTAGTAAGTTTATGGTTAGGTGAATTCACAATCTTTCTTGACGTAGAAACTTTCCTTCTTTCCATGTAAAAACTAAAAAATGATACAAAAGCAGAAAAAGGAAAGAAAAAAGTAAGAAAATAACTCATAAAGGCCAAAATTGCACTTTGAGTTAATGAAGGCATGCTATTGAGGTGAGTGCACTCCTTCAAGCTGAATAATTGCACCTTAATTGAGTGCATTCATTTATGTTGAGAAAGTGGTCCCTTCCTGGGTGCACTCCTGCGTGTAAAAGACATGTACCCTGTTCAGTTGCATGCATGAGCCAATTTTTTGCATGAGGGTGCACCCCTAGAAAATTGGATCCCTTTAACTCCACTTAACTAAAGTCCCTTTCATTCAACGACAACTGGCACTCATGCATGGATCAAATTTTCATGATACATTCTTTAAATAAACTCAGATAATCATTCTTTATATAATCGTTTCATCAAAGTTGAGCGCAGAACTGGCAATCAAGAATATCTTCATCAACTAGTGGAATAAGTAAGTTTACATGCTCAATATTTTCATTTCTTTTCATCATTTAACTATCAAATATTTCTTTGCTTGTTGTCAATCACTTCTTTTGCAGTTTTTTTGTTGGCGTTCTCTCTCAATCTTCTTCTTGCAAGTGTTAATCCATTGTTGCATGCAAGAGAATTTTCACATTCTTGAAACCCTTCATCTTTTGTAATGCATAAGACAATAGTTATAAAGCCTCACAGATCATTCTCCTCCTCATCTTAGCATCAAATCTTGTTGATTGAACCTATTTCTGAGCTCTTTGTAGACATAGTGGACTTCCTGAGCTCAAATCTCCTTCAACCTTAGAATTTTTTCCCTATGTGAAAGAGATTTATTCCTATGCACATGGGCGAATAATGAAGGAATGAAGCCTTTCCCTTCAACCCTTCAAAGCTCTATAGTATGCCCTATTTTCCTTAGATAATATGAGTGCATCACAAATGCATGAAGCCTTTCCCTTCGACCCTTCGAAGTGCTACAGTGCACCCTCATTTTCCTTTAGAACATATGCACGCATTGAAGACCCTAAGGTTTGTTTCCTTCATCCTTCATCACTTAGGAGTGTGACATGGTTCCATCCTTGTCTCCTTGAGAACATGGTCACACATGGAAGACCTGAAGGCCATTTCTCCTACCCCTTCTACCCTTCAAGGTGCAACAGTGCATCCTAGTTTATTTTTACCTCCTTATTGAGCGCATGAGGGCACTACAAAGCCTAGAATGACCATGCATGTTCTCTTTGTGCTTTGAAAGTATGCCCTCCCATTTTCCATGTGTAATTTTGCTTGCATGAAAGTTATTTTATGTTTTCATTCATATTTTTTCATTATCTATCACCTGTGATGGCTCTTTAAAAATTGGTCATAAGTATTGTTGCATAGTTATGTTTTAAGATGATATTGTCATTATGAGTGTGATTCCACAAACAAGTTCATGTGCCAGAAGTGTTCCTATTCTATCATCAGTTGTTGGAGACGTTTTGCTTCATTAATTAGATTCTAAGGAAATTTTAAAAGAAATCACTAATGAGACTATCAAAATTGCAAAGATCAATATTCCTATACATGCAAACACTCAGTGTTTTATTGACAAAACTACAAAGGTCACATGGAGAAATGTCTACGACACATTCATGCAGGAGAAGTTTCCTGACGACTTAGAATATGTGTATGCATGCATCAACATTAAGAAGTCTAGGATGCATAGGATTACATGTATATACTCGGTCATGCCATGTGCAGAAGATATTGAAAGGATCACCAGACACATGAATGGCTCTCATCTTGTGCTTCGCAAAGAGAGTGGAAGTTAGTTCACCACCTATTATGGTGAAGATATACAAACATACTATAAGATGCCTAAACCCAATGAATATGAAAATGACAACTTCTACATGAGATGGGATAACCTCGACAGAAGCGATGTCATTGAATCATGGTGTCAAAAGCCTGCTAAGTTTTTCCATTGCTCATCTGTATTCTACAGTATATTTGATGAAGATTCTCAGAGATGCATATCAGTGCTTGATGGCTATGTATTTTTGCATGTTTATGTGCAAGAAAGTTTAGTTGTTCCAAGAGAATTCGATATTAGGTGGGGTATGGAAAAGCATATTTATAGGAAAACTAAGCACCAAAATTTTACACTTCTGCATTTCTCCTAGATGGGATTTGTGCACAACATGCATTCTAAAAACTATAATGCAACTCGACTCTCAAAGAGAATTTCCCATTGTATTTCCATTGTAGTGTGTTATGAGATGGAAGCTTCAGAGGTGCATATGACATATTGGATGAAAACTTCTTTGCAACCAACTTTCGTATGATATTTGAGACCGATCCACCATGCATGGCTGATAAAGTGAACGAGTCACTTCAAGATATTACAAATTGGTTTGTAGCCCCCGAGGGAAGATACATAAGATGCTTCAGATGTCAAACAAACCCTCATATTACACCGCAATATGTGACCAACAAAGTGGTCATGCAAGAAGTTGCAAATTAGCTAGACAAGACTATTAGGAATTCTCCACAGGAGGAAGAAAGCCCCTTGGCCTATCTTTCCATTGAGGATCAGATTCTATAAACTAAAGATTCACAAGGCAATGACAACTGAGATAGAAGAGATGGATCACCTACACTTTTCCACCAAATATTTCCATGCATATTATCCCACATGGATCATTAGGCAACATTGTCAAAGGATCGATCATAACATGGGGTATTCATCATTGCCCAAAGCCAAATACGAAAAGATAAATAACTGGTACAAGGGTATAATGGAGACACATCCAACCATGAATACTAGTTCACCCCATGATCCACTATCCCAGGACTTGCGGGAGGAGGAGGAGGAGGAGGAGGAAATAACACCTCAATTGAATAATATGGCTCCTAAGAAAAGGATCAATTATTCATCTTTTGAGAGCAACGGGAAATGGAAGGTCGATCCTTTAAACACAAGATATACTTAAACAAAGCTGGATAGGAAATAAGGAGAAAAATAAGAAGAATAAGAAGAAGAGGAGAGCAAGAAGAAGGATTAGTGGCTTGAGAAGTAACAAACATTAGAAGAAGAGAGGAGACATATAGAATAAGAGTAGCAGAGGTAGTCCTAGGACAAGGAAGCATCAGAGTGAGTGGAAGAAGATAAACTGACTCAAGAGTTGTAAGAGGAATACTTTGAGGAATAAGACAACATCAAACCCATGGATCATCAGCTAGGTACCCCAAAGGAACATCCCATCACAGGAGGTCATATTCTATTTGCAGAGACGGGGATTACACCTCCACCAGCAGACTGAGTCATGCAGTGTAATGTTAGATCAGCTAAAGAAGAGGATCATGTAACAAAGACATAGATGCTTTCCACAGGATACTCAGAATCTAGTCTTAGTATTAACAGAGAAGGTGATAACCTATAACAGTAGAAGAAATCCAAGGGAAGTCATGGATTAAAATGTTGCATTCACTACAACAAAATAGGAAAAAGTAATAGTACTTGTTAAATGAGAATTCCAGGTTGAGAAGAGAACTTGTTGTGGTGAAGCAACATGTAGAACATCTTGCAGTAGAGAAATAATGAGTGTCACCACATAAATTCAACATTGTAGAATGGAATTCAACCATGCAATAAGGCCTAGGGCCAATGAAGGATACTATGGCATGACTATATGATGATATGATAATTATACAACAGGTCCTGTCTCCTCTCATTAGCATTAAGAAGAATCCACAAGAAGTGGTAAGACTCCTGAAGATAGCAAACAGAGCAGTTGACGAGATGTGGTAGTGGACTGAAAAATATCTAGATGCTTCACCACAGCTGGAAAAGAGTGATAAAGTTTCCGTCGAAATAGATATAGTTAAGTTGAGACTCCACCTAAAAAATTACTCACTTTTGGGAGCACAGTGAGTTAACAGTATGATTTTCTACTACCGACTGCATAATGGGTTTGAGTCTCTTACAAAAAAGCATGGGATGTCTTCCATCGGATCTCGAAGCAATCAAGGGCAGGGAGATCATATTCTAGGATATCAGGGAATACATTCAACAAATCAAGTAAGAAATGGAATGGGAAGGCTGGGAGGTAACCAAAGATGATGACAACAAAGCTGCATCTTAACACAATTCGCCAACTAGTCCAGACAATCTCCACCGTCGATGTGACCCTGCTCGATCTAATAGCTATTGCACAATCTCGTGTGAAATCTTGCACGACCGATATTAGATCGAGAGCGCGCGAGAAAAGTAGTTTTCTCATGCTACGTGTCGACCGCTAAGGTTAATCGTGTGAATTTTAGAAATACCATTTACCAGGTTTTGTCCGTGCGAGATACCATTTCCCACTTTCCGAATACTACCCACGTGCTTAATTCATAATTTTAATAAAGGCGCTTAAGGAAAGGTTTAGCGCTTAAGCTCAATATTAACTCTTAATACTAATTGACTGTGATATTCAATAAAATGTTTAAACAGAGAAAAATACCCGATTAGGGTCCAGAATGCCGATACACAGCTACAAATGAATTTCTACACCAGAACAATGCATCCACACCATGCTTCAATCAATTATTCAACAAAATGGAAATTACAGAAAAACTATTACATATGCCCCATGGAGTATCAGCCCTTTACCAGGTCTTACATTGACACTGGGTCTCCTCTTCTATGCACTCACACTTACAGTTAAATAGAGTAACACAATATGGATAGGATCAAGTGAGATCCGATCAATCCCTATCTTTTCTCACATCCCTCAAAACATACATAAATTAACAAATTACAAACAAACTCAATTAGATTTGGAGTAAATCTCATCCTCATGCCACGCATTCTCCTTTGGAAGGTTCCAAAATTTGCTTTTGACTTGGGTCATTAATGCTCCTGCATTAGACTCCTGAGGTACAAAATTTTTATGACTTCCTAGTCATATGTCTCCTTCATCCCTTAGCAATTCTACCCACATCCTCTGTGGAATTGCCTTTATGATCTTTCTGTGAGCTGCAACAAAACCTCTGCAGTAACAAGTCCTCCCTGCTACACAATACCTCACCAAGCTTCTCTCCTTTGAGCTTAGTCTTTCGACATCTCTCTGGTTCTCTCTTCTTTGGAACCATTTGAGCACTCCTGGCTCTAGGTTGTTGCAATCTTCTCACCTTCTTTTGTCGCTATCTGTACGACAATATAAAGACCATACGCTTACAAATCCTCAATAGATTTGCACCTCTTTCAATTGCGCACAAACTCTTTCTCGCAGGAAACCTTTCCCTACTCTGATACCAAAAAGATGACAACAAAGCTGCATCTTTATGCAATTCACCAACTAGTTCGGACAATCTCCACCATCGATGTGACCCCGCTCGATCCAATGGCTATTGCGCAATCTCACGTGAAATATTGCATGACCAATATCATATCGAGAGCGTGTGAGAAAAGTAGTTTTCTCATGCTACTTGTTGATCGCTTAGGCTAATCGTTTGAATTTTAGAAATACCATTTACCAGCTTTTCTCCACGCGAGATATCATTTCCCATTTTCTGAATACTGCACACGTGCTTAATTCATAATTTTAATAAAGGCACTTAATGAAAGGTTTAGCACCTAAGCTCAATATTAACTCTTAATACTAATTGACTGTGATATTCAATAAAATGTTTAAAGAGAGAAAAATACCCGATTAGGGTCCAAAACGTCGATACACAACTACAAATGAATTTATACACCAGAATAGTGTGTCCACACCATGCTTCAATCAATTATTCAACAAAATGGAAATTATAGAAAAAATATTACATATGCCCCACGGAGTGGTGACCCTCTACCAATTCTTATATCGACACTGGGCCTCCTCTTCTACACACTCACACTTACAGTTAAATAGAGCAACACAATATGGATCAGATCAAGTGAGATCCGATCAATCCCTATCTCCACTCACATCCCTCAAAATCTATGTAAAATAAGAAATTACAAACAAACTCAATCATATTTGGAGGAAATATCATCCTCATGCCATGCATTCTCCTTTGGAAGTTTCCAAAATTTGATTTTGACTTGGGTCGTTGATGCTCCTGCATCAAAAGACATTATTCAAAAATATGCCTTTGCACTATTGAAAGCGCACATGAATCTTTCCTGGATGTGGAAATAACGTGCAATCAAGCTTCAATAACATACTGTCAAAGGCATTGGAGGTGATGATGTGCTACAAAGGGGTCTTTCGAGACCAGATCAAAGACATCACGAAGGAGTTTAAATCATGGCACAATTAAATCACAAATGAACTCCATGAAGAAGAAATGACTTATCCATCTGATGAGTCTTTTTCTTTTTATAAGTTTTTTCTTGTTAGGCCATCATCTCATTTGTAATTTGTATTATGTAATAAATGTGATATAACGAAGTCTAATGGGCACCTGTGGAATATGAAAATCCACACATTGGAATGTAATGAGTCATGCTAGAATGTGAACAATCGTATAAGTAAAATATTCATGGGAAGCTCAAATTTCAGTGGGTTTGTTATAAATACATCCTCATAACTCAAGGAAAAGTATTTTTGGGAGGCTTAGCCTTCGATTCTCTTGTACTACATATTAGATAGATTATTCTCTGGAGAAGAAAGTCGTGGCTTTTTGTTCCACTATTGGATATAGTGTTTCATTCTTCTAACAATGTACTTGGGATCTTACACTTATAATCAGAAGCTCCATGAGCTCACATTCCTTCATACCTGTATCATATATGTAGTTGGACTATTATGGTTATGTTTATGGTATATGTTTCTTTATTTACATACTAGTGGACTAATATGCAGGAACTCAACAAGTATTTCTCTCTATCCTTGGGTCCCCCTTTAGGATAATACTATTACTTTTCTAACTGATGGTCTGTTTCCCTCACCATCCATGCAAGCCTCCCTCATACAAGTTACATTGAGTATCCCACACAGTTCACATTCTTGTTGACCCAAAGGCATTGTATTCTCTTATGTCCAATTATAACGAAGGCATATCCTAGAAAACCAATTAAAAGGTGGCTAGATTGTATCACCAGATGGGACTCCTACACCAAATGGTGTGATGTATAATTGGTACTTCACATCGAGAACATCCCCTTAAAATGTTGGCGACATCTAGCACTATCAACAAGATCTTGGAAAAGTATATTTATTCATGTAATTTTGTTTTAATGATATGAGCAAGGTTGTTTTAATTATAATTGAGCTAACGATTTGTTGGATAAGATCCTACTATAAATAGGGATTTTGAAGGTGAATACAGGACAATTGCATCCAGGTTGATTCTTGGTTGATGCATGCAGAGTTGTTCCTAAAATAAGAAGTTAGTTGCAGATACAAAATTTTTAGTTTCTCTGTCGAGGATAGAAGACTCATCCTAACTTAGGAAGAACGTCATGAAAATATTTGATTCTCAAGACGTTTCTTATCTTATGGATCTTCTATTTAATTATTTTTGTAATATAAAATCATCAATAATAAGCATGCAATACAATTTACTTGTGGGTATCCGCATTCTTGATGGTCCACATAAGTCCATATGAACTATTTTCAATGGCTTTGTTGACGAGCTCTCCTTGGACTTGAATGGAATTTGATCTTACTTAGCCAATTGACAAAATTTGAAAATAGTATTATCAGACTTCGAAAGCTTTGGGAGATCTTTATGAGCATTCATCTTGCCCAATCTAAATATTTGTTGAAAATTCAAATTTCCAAGTCTCCTATGCCAAAACCAGCTCTCATAAATCTTCGACAAGAAGTGCCCCTTTATCTTCTCTTTCAAGAAATAAAATTTTTTGTTTGTCCTTATGTATTTAGCTACAACTTCTTGGGTTCCTACAGACTTGATTTGGTCATTCTTAGCCTTGAAAATCACATAATAACCTTGATCATACATCTATGACACACTAATTATATTATGATTTATCCCATCAACAAATAATAGATTCTTGGCTTTACCTCTTCCATTTGATAGACTCATAAATCCTTTATAAAAATCTTACCAGCTGCATTATTACCAAAGGTCACGTTACCTTTTTCAACTAGTTTCCATATCAAAAACTATCTCTTGACATGTTCCTAGAACATCATTGTCAACATACCAGTGATTTCCTTCATTTTGGTGCATACAAAACAATATTACCTTTCTTTGAATTCTCTTTCTATGTTCAGACCTTGAGCTCTTGGCTTATTTTCTTAATAATTGGATTAGGCCTTTCATTCTTAAATCTACAATCATATTATATATGCCCAAAATTTTGATAGTTGTAGCATTGAATCATATTATTCAAAGGAGAAAATGAATTGTTGTACCTGGGTCTCCTCATATTTTGTTTAATTTGAGGATCATTTGATTCATAATTTCTTCTTCTCAGCTTCAGTTATCTATAGGATAAATTCACCCTACATTTTTTTTCTTTGTGTCGATAATTAGTGCATGTAAAAAAACAGTATGGAAATATTCCATCATACCTAGGAGAAAATCAACTTTTAAAGCTTTATTAGGCTTCTCTGTGTATTTTAATTTTGTCCTACAACGTTGTTATTTCCTTGTTGAATGATATAGACCCTTTTATTTCATTGTTGTTGACATATATTTGACAAAGTATTGGACTGCGCACTTCTTTTGTCTCCTTGTGGTTACATTGACCCATCTTTTGTTACTCCGCTTTTTGTAAATGTATTCACAACTGGGAGGGGGGGGGGGCAAGGTGAATCAATAGTGACAGTGTTTATTAAATTTTAAAATCATTTTCAATTGCTACAAGACAATGTTCATTTACCCATTATTATAATAAATCATATATCAAAATGCATGTGGATCATAAGAGATAATCAATGAATCATGCATAATTAGACACAAGATTTTTCTGGTGGAAAACCCCCTTGGAGTAAAAAACCACCCTTTTTGTTGTTGCGCTACTAAAATAATTGTATTAATCATAAAGAAATTGAATTTAATAGAATATATAAATGGACACAATCAAAGAGAATTATGATCCTTATCTATGAGTCTACAGACACTCATATGATCAACAAGCCTTTCTCAACACCCATTGGCCTTATGAAGAAACTTTTTCTCTACACTAAATTTGTTAGAGCACCCACTCCACTCTTCCATCTGACCCTCATTTCATAGTGTTTCAGAATGGACTCAATCTGAATCACCCAAATAGAAAAAAAAAAAAAACTCTAGCAATATAGGCTCAATACAATATAGTAAACCCATTGAAAACCAATCTACACAATTGTTGATGCCCCGAAATTCGTTGCAACAACATCGGGGAAACCACCCGGTCCGGACCTTAGTGCAGCTCCTTTTCCGTTTGGGATAGTGGCTCCGACTGGGGATAATGGGACCAGTTTCCCAAGAATTATAAGTAAACGGGATGGATGAATGATTTACGATATAAGGTGGTAATAAGTGAATAACTAAACTATAAGATAAATATAATAACTATAATCTAATCCCGGGACTTATCGATTCATGGAGTGCAGCGTTTGATAATCTGTGCTTAATGGCAGGCATATAGATGACTCTATCACTAAAGCATAGATGATTAAATCATTTAAGATTGCTCTGCATAATTAGTTATGCAGAGCGATAATAGTGAATTACTACACTTAGTCATTTATATTATTGCTACACGCATGAGTAAGAGAGATAACAAATCACAAAACATTCAATAGTGATATGAAATGAAGATTTGCTGTTATATTGCATACATGTATTCAACAATAGCAAAGATAATAACACAACAATTCATATAATAGAAAAGAGGACAGATACAGATAATAGTACCATGTAAGCTGTTTGATCAATCCAGTATATTAATCACTATGTTGCGGTCCTTCCTTCAAACCAGAAAGCATTCCAAGCAAATGACAGTAGTGCACAATTGCATAAAACAACCTTCTAAGCAAAATTAAGAACCATCGGTCGAGTTTCACAAAAGGATATAGACTGAAGCACAATAGTGCAAACTTCAGCCTTTAAGTCTTTTACAAAATTTTACGACCCTTTCCAAAACAATGAAAGGATCTATAAATACTACGCTAATCTAAATATCTAAATATCTAAAAACTGAAAAGCTACTAAATTGGCATTAACAAATATCATCTTGTTTCCTGGCGATCTGGCAGTCGGCGACGATGCTTCATTCAGAGGTCTCTTTGCCTTTACTCCTTCGCTGACATATCGCCAGCATTGGCTCTACTTCTGGTGGAGTGTTGAGGCGTGAAGTTAGCTGGGCATCATATGTGGCATCCTGAATGTCGGAAATCAGATATCGGAGGGCATCTGTTAAACAGTTAAGAGCCGACCTTTGAGAATGTGGTTTAATCAGAAAGAGCCAGTATGCGTCGGCGGTTAAAGTATTTACTCCGGCGATTAACCATCCTTGTTTCTCCAGATCAGGGTAATTTCTCTGCTCCAGCATGTTTGCTGTTGTTATGCTTCCAGGTGTGCACTGGGAAATCATGTTTGCCAGATACAGTGTGTCGTTGACTAGATTGATCATGTTGTTGGCAATCATTTTACATCTTGAGGCTGCCCTTTCCGCTTTCATTACCTGAGTGTTCCATTCCATGAAGAGTATGTCCTTGTATGTTACATGGATTCGGGATAAATTTGCCGCTTTCCCTTCTGGAGTGTCTTGCCACTCAATATATTCCGATATGTCATCTTCGGCCTGATCTAGCTTATTCCTAGCCTTTTCTATTTGCTCACACACTACTGTAGATGTTTCACAAAATGACTCAGCGTCAACAAGTTGTCGGCACAAGAGTCTGATCTGAGATATTAATGCGCCGTTTATTCGAGTTGCCTCTGCTCTGAAATCATCAATACTCTGGGCGTCCTTGATACCTTCGAGCTGTGCTGATAGCTGAATTATTTGCTCGTCTTTAGATTTTATCATCAGCTCATTTGATGCTTTTAACTGGGATAATGCCTCTGATAATTCTTTTGCCTTCTGAACCTCACTTTGGTCTATCCTCTGTTTTTCGATTAACAGTTGCTGGGTTAACAAATTGTTTTCTTGTTGTTGAGCCAGCAACTGTTCCTCTACCTGCGCTGCCTTATTTTTCGCCTCAATTACTTCTGCCTGCAATGCATATATTTCATGATCTTTAGTCTTCAACAGAAGACTTACCTCTGATGCTTTGTCAATAGTTGCTGCTGAATAAGCTCCCGCAAATTGCGACAGTTTAGTCAGATCTTCAGAGGGATCTAATTCTCCCTTCCAGACCACATTGCCCGTGACTATTTGCTCGGGTGAAATAGAAGGTTGATCAAGCCTTCGTCTTTTCCTAGAGCGCCTAACAACGGCTCTATGCTTTGGGCTGTAGAAAATATCTAGGGGAGGAATTTCTTCCACCTGGAGATCAATTTGATCGGATGGGTCTTGAGTGATTACCTCAACATTCTGTAACATGGGTGGGCCGCTGGTTCCTTCTAGAACCTGAGAAGAAGTAGTATCGGGAGCATTATTTGTTTTAGAGGCGTCTGAGTCTTTGGAGGCTTCCTTACCACTGATAATGGAATCGAATTGGTTCCATTCCTTAATCAATTCAGGATCGGTAGAGATTTGCTCACTCTGTTCTGTGTGGGCTTTACTCTGTTCTTTCTCTTGTTCAATCCTCTGCTGTTCCTCGAATGCCTTCCGCTGTTGCTCCTCTTGTGCTCTCTGCTGCTGCTCCTCTTGTGCTCTCTGCTTCTGCTCCTCCAATTCCTTTTTCTGCCTATCTTCCAGTTCTTTCTTTGCTTTCTCTTCTTCTTCCCTCTTCCTTTGTTGCTCTAACTCTTTCTGTTTTCTTTGCTCTTGATCCTTTTGTGCCTTTTGTTGCCTTTCTATCTACTCCCTTTTATGCTTCTCTGCCTGCAGCTTGTTTTGCCTTTCCTCCTGTTGTTTATCATACTCTTTAATTGTAACAGGAGGTGGATGTATTTGCTGCTGACCAGGCTCGCTTGAGGAGGATGTTGGGGTTGTGGATAATAAATCTAGAGGCAAAGTTTGCAACCTTTGCTTTCTAAGTTTATTAAATTCAGTTAACTCCACATCTTCGTATCTCATTGCAGCAAGTTTTTTGATTTGGCTTATTGAATCGGCACTCACGAACAGGTCATCAAACTGATCTTCTTGATGGACAACCTTTGACAGTTTGGCCGTTTCCAAGGCAATGAAAGCAGTCTTTTTTGGATCATAGAGTCTGTTTGGAATAGAAGCCAGGGATATCATTTGGAGTTTTGCTGCTTCCTTTTTTGCATGCTTGTAATTCTGCAGCGTATAAACTCCAATTCTTAAAGGAAAAGAGGGCCATCCTCTCTTTTTCTCATCTTTGAGAGTTTGTGTGACACCCTCAGACATAATCTGATAGGAGATTTCCCGGGCTAACAATTTATCTGGGATGTACAGAGGGAGAACGTGTGGCCTAGACTTGCTTCCAAAAACTCTAATATAAGTAAAATGCTCTTCCCCGAACCAATGTGCTACGGTTGGTAGGTCAAAAGAAGCTTCATAGGAAATTCTTGGGATGGGTCTGTCGAAAATAGAATAGTGGACGGGCACCATGAAACCATTGCAAATTTGATACAAATGGTCTTTGTAAGAGGGCTTCCATAATTTCCGATGGTACAAGTGAATGGGTGTTGGGTCATGGGTGGTCCATCTCCAACCAAGGACAGGAAATTCAGAATTAAAACACAGGGTATCCATAATGTAAGCAGAGTAATAAAAGGGTGGGATTTTCCTTTCGGTGACTCTGGTTTTGGCTCTAAACTCACGAACAGCTATGACCAATTTATCAGACAGAATAGTGGCCCAATCCATAATTGTACTATTGACGGCCGCTTCCATTAAGGGAACCATGTCAATATGGATATTAACAGAGTCATGTAATCCCCACAATCTACACATCATAATCCCAGCATAGCAATAGGGAGAAGCCAAAGAAGCATTGGAGTACTTACCCGAACTTTCATGCTTGTGTTTCGCTGGATTCTGCCTCCAATCTCGGAGAGGTTCGGATGGTGATTCATTCTCTTTCGCAAACTGTTGTAGGGAAAAGTATCCGACTCGGATGACCCTATCCCACTCTAAGGGTGATCGTACCTTAGCAACAACTGTAAAGCAAACTACTTAAGGTTTACTTCTTTATGAAAGCAAAAGAGATTGGATAAATGCACTAACCGTTACCTTGCGCTTAATGTCGAATCCAAACTCTTCTTTATGGCTGCTTGCTCCCAACTCCTTGCTCTATTGCTAGCCCAGCTACAGTGAGATCCTGCAAAATAGCAAAGAAGGAAACTACAAGCAACATGCAATCATAACTGATTCATAGATTAGTGTAAATCAAATATACAATCATCACAATATATCATTGAAACAAGAGCATATAGAAGAACCTCAATAGCTTTTATTAATTAAGAAGTAAAGGTTCTGAGAGTGTTACAACCATTGAAGGTCCTAATCCAGCAACACCTCCCAGCAGGAAGAATTTCTCCTCTTCACCTCTCTCAAGCAATCACCCAATAGCTCTATAGTGAAACCAACAACATATCATTACTTTGCACAAAATTCCAGCCTCCTGAGCTCATAGGAGAGAGCTCAATATATAGATGAATTGAGAAAGGATGAGTCAGCTTGCAACTGATGTGTAGCTGCCTTGTGTCCTCTCTCTCTTCAGTTAATCTTTAGTTGATCTTCAGTTCTTGAGTCCACTTGGAGAACCTTGCTTCCGCTTGGAGAAACAGAGCCTCTGACTCATCACAAGGCGAAATACCTGATCCAAGTGTCATTTTTGGAAGATTCCAGAGCAATGACTCAGTGTGCCACTTGTCCCATCTCGCTCAGCGCAGGTGGCCTTTGTCCCACTTGCTTTGCAACGCAGGTACACCATGGAGCAACTGAGTTTCAGCGCAGAAACCTAGTGGAGCACCTGCTTTGATTTCAGGATTGCTTGTTTTTGAGTGTTTTCAGGTGGAGAACTGATCTGAGAGCTGTTGGTTTGTTGACCTTGTTCCTCTAGGGGTAGGAACATCATGTTTAGGGAACTTTGGATCCCTTGGATTATTGAAAATTCATGCTTGTTGCTGTAAGGCACAAAATTGTCTATAACAGATGCCCCCTAAAGTATGAGGTCGTTTATCGGGTGAAATGCTTTATTGAGAGGATCCGAAGTTCATTCAATCTGCTGAGAAGTGTCCTATAATAAGATACAATACAATACATTATTTTTCATACATTTTCATGATCTAGCTGAGGCGGGCATTCCCATGCTCAGCTTTATAAATACATTTTGGTACATAGAACAGACGATCGTCTGATTGTAGACTGATAATCCTCTGCTGAAATTATCATCCTTTGAGAAGGATGATCATCTGCTGTAATGATGTACATATCAAATGTCTTTATGTCCTGAATATATATCGCAGCCCGGATGGATGAAACTACATCCGGGGTCTTCAATATCTTCCGATCTTCACTCGATGTACAAGTCGATCCATGTGAGAATTTTTTGAAGTCGAACATGGAAAGACATCGCTTGATTACCGGTCAATGATGTAAACTGTTAACAAGCGCGAGAGGAATCACCGATAAGGATGATGACCCTCAAGGTACGGCAGTACAATTTACATGGTGGGAATAAAGGACTTGGCGTCGACCACCATGCAAAATCTTCTGGTCGAAGGTCATTGATGTATACCTGTCGCCGGAAGTGAGAAACTTGCCATTGAGGCATGCAAGCTTCAAAGTACTGAAGGGGGTGTTCCTAGATCAACTCCTTGGATAATGAGCTGATGTCGACAAGGAGCGATCCGTCAAAGGAGGGCCTTAATGAATCCCACATCAGTGACACGGAACGGAGCTAGTGATTGTGATGAGGTGAAAACAAACTGTGATGTATGATTCAGGGTGGCGGTCATGAAATGGATGAAGGACAATGTATGGCAGTGGATGAGACACGGTTGACTCTTTGTAGAACCACATCTCTTGAACATATAACGACACTGATGTGATGGATTGGTAGCATTACCCCAATTGTGGATGGTGTGGCGAGGACCATGGTTATGAGACCGGTGAATGAAACAACCCAACCCGATGTGATACGGAGGACAAAGTGTCATGTTCAAGAGTGACTTGCTACCATTAATGCTGTGAGGTTCTCCCAATTTTTCCCCAGTCATTGCTGACCAGTACCTCTTTATTTTTGTCAAGCTTGAGGAGGATAACATATGCTTGTTCTATAACCTGCCCTTCGGGCAAGCCCATCGCTATGTTTTAACGAGCCTAGCGATAGGGAAACTCGTTCTTGTCTAAAGTCAAGTTTGTCGCTATTTAATCATTTTAACGAGTCTAACGACAAGGAAAACTCGGTCCTTTTCATTTTTAGAGAGTCTGAAAAGGTACGGAAAGTTAACTCCAAAATTCCTTTTTCGTCATCTAATCCCTTAAGTCCGAAAAAGTATAAAACAATACAAAAGGGATGAATTTTCGATTTCTTTAACGAGCCGAACAAAACAAGCGCTCGATCTTTTTGTGCAATAATCCCTCAGGTCCAAAAAGATTAAAATCTAGAGGAGGGATAGCTCTTCCGGTCCTTTTAACGAGCTGGAAGGCCAAAACTCGGCAAACTTTTCATATTTTACGAGTCAGTGAAAAGAGCTCAAAGAAGACTCGTTTTTTGAGGAACGAGTGATAAACAGAGATAGCAGCAGATTCCAGGTACATGTTGGAATTTTCCAATCACGGCAGTGTCACAAGGCTAAGTGAAATCACTCTTCGCAGCTGTTCCTCAAAATGGGTAAACAAACATATGGAGATGAACGATTGGCCAAATGAACGGATGGAGGTGATGGCATATAAACACGACCAAGGGCTTTTGATATGGCTATCAAAGGTTACATTTCTCAAGGTTATTTACCGGTTCATTTTTCTGGGTGAGCTTGAACTGCTAGGGAAAGATTGCTCACAATTTATGTTTATTTTTTAACGAGCATGAACTCTATACAAAAACTGCTCGATTATGGATGCCCCCAGCATAATAATGCAGACGAGGCATATGCCCCCTAAACTTTAAGGGGCAGTTCATTTTTTAACGAGCTTGAATGCGTTCAAACCTTGCTCAATTATACCAGTCTTAATACAAGGAATGCCTTAGGTGAGGTAATCTTATTTAAGGAGCAATACCTCACTAATTACTCCATTTTGGCAGGTTTTAACTTTTTCCTTTCATCCTTTCTTTATGCAAGCTGGAAACGGCTAATCCTACGAGTTTAACGGGTTAGACCTACAGGTTTAAAGGGAGGACCTAAAACTTAAAAAAAATAAATAGTCGTCCCGTACTTGCACTCCAAAAGGTTTGCATGCCCCTAGGTATAAAGTATAATTTCGAGATTCTGTCCTCTTACTTATTATCCGAAAAATGGTTTTGTCCGCTGCCGCAAACTAAACTCTCTTTTCGGCGATGTCTATCATTAGGTTGCTAAGGATGGTGACTACTTGTTTCAGCAATTTCATCTCTTTCTTTGGAGACTGCCCCTACTCTCTTTCAAAACATATTGTTTTAATGGGTGAGGCTTGACATTCAAAGATGGTGGCTACTTGCTGCCACAAATGGATCTCCTCCTTAGGAGAGCCTACTTTTTTAGACAAAGGGAGCGATTCTTCCGCTTCACATAACTTTGACAAAAGAATTTTATCTTAGAACAACCCTCTCTTCCTTTTTCGGACGGGGTACGGACTAGCCCATTCTTCTGCGGAAATTAACTTTATACCCAAGGTTTTCTCTGCCCAAGGCAGGCCAGGGTGCATGCCCCCTGGGTCCCAGTTCTTTCTTACCGAATTACTCGCATTCATCGGGAAGTAGAACCGGGGGTGGTGGCATTCCTTGAGTGAATAAACCATTAAGGGATGGTATTTGACTATTTGCGATGCGTGATCCTGGAAATGAAAGTTGGTCTACGAGCTTGACCATTCTTCCTTCGTGCGGAAAACACATGACTCTAAAGAGCGAGGACACTATTGCCTCCATGCAATATATATAGTCTCGTCCAAGGAGTAAGTTATAAACCAAGGGTCCCTGGACGACCATGATGTTCATATGAACTGTCTTCCCTTTCAATGTAATTGGAACATTGGGGAGAATCCCTAACGGGTGACTGGTTCCTTTATCAAAACCTGATAGATTTCTCATCTCAGGTAAAAGCGTCGGGCAACCCAGTGCTTTCCAAGCAATAGAGGAAAGGATACTCACAGATGCCCCTTCATCAATGATAGTTCCAGCCATCACCATTCTATAGATTTGGACTATGATTCTGAATGGGATACTGGCTGGTAACCGGGGTCTGCCTAGTTGGTTCCAATCAAAGGATACAACTAGGTTGCTTGGTGGTGGGACCGAATATACGGCCGGATACGACTCTGACGATGTTCCTTCCTGCGATAAAGGAATGGGCGCATTGCCCTGATGCTCATCGGAGTCTGTGTTGATGAAAAGAATATGGACGGTGTCATCCTTATCCTCTTCAGTGAGGGTGTCATTTGAAGATGGGTCTTCAATGACGGAGTCATTGGAGGATGAAACCTCTGAAGGAAGAACCGGGTCAACTGCCGTTTTGACCTTTAGACTTTCGTCTGGTCTGGATTCAGTAGGTTCATTCTCAATGACCGACACTTCAGCTGACCACTTGAGCGGGTCAGCTGGATTTTCAACTATCGATGGATTAGGCGCGAGTTTTTGGTATCCAGGAGGAAGTCGTAACGGTGAAACCGGACGATCTTCCAAAACTCTCTTTGCCTCATCTAAGAATGGACATTGGTGGATGGCATGATCGCCTTCACACAACATACAGGGTGATCTTGGTCTCCCTCTTCGTCCTTCACTCTCGCTAGTTGACGGACTGCAATCAACATGACTACCAGAGGTTGATGCTACCGGATTGTGCAACCTTGGGGACCAGTCCCTTAGTATCCGGGGAATACAAGGACAATCACAATGGAAGTGGGCCCCTTTGCAAATGACACATGGCGATTTAGGCCCGGTCGGTGCAGTGTGTGGGTTTTTGTCAGCTGTCTTTTGCTTGCCCCCAGTCGCCTTCGCCAGAGGCCCCTTCTGCTTCTTTTCTTTCTTCTTCTTTTCCTTCTTCTCCATGGGAGGCTGACTTTTGCCAGCTCTACCTTGCGAAGATGAAGGATCAGAGGAAGTATTGTAAGAAGTGGAAGGCTGGTGGGTAGTTCTAGACTGGTCTGACTGTTGATTCGACTGCTCAGGATTAGTGGCGATCTGAACTACATTAGTTGAAAAGAGCCATACAGGTAGGCCAATTGTCAATCCTGGAAGTGACAATGTGGCCATATGAGGCGCACCAACATCTCCCCAAGAGGAGAAGGGATTTGGACTTCCACCAAGGTTACTTCCTTGGTTGGAGGGCTCCATACTTTTCAACTGAAAGATCAACGTGGGAATAACAGGTGATTATGTTCCGTTTAAAATAAATTTTATTAACGACGCTTTTAGACACAAACTTGCTTTTTCATGTTTTAAGAGTCGAGAAAAAGCTAAAGATGAATCTAGTCGCCTTCGATGTTTTAACGAGCCCGAAGTGACAAATGCTCGGATGGACTTTTTCAGTTATAGAGTTTGAAAAAGGCCAAAAGAAACTGCTCTGGAGTTCTAGGTAGAGGGTGTGCCAAAGTTTTCGCGAAACCACAGAATACGTTTTACGGTACGGGTGGTCGATCTTCGTGAATGATGTGTTCACTGCATCGCGATCAGTAGGGCGGCCGACACGGCTTCCTATGGATAAAGGATAATTGCCTATAGGGGTCTCCCAATATATACGCGACGGTACGTGGGAGCACAAGTCCGTATTAGTGCCACCGACTCTCAGGAGGAATCACCCACCTTCGTAGAGATCGACAGTCACTATGTTTAACGACGCCGGAACACGTCTCTACCTAGACCTCTATGTGTTTGCGTTCTGTTACAAAGCGTTGTTATGTAAATTGGATTTATTTTAATGTTGATCTTGCTTAGCAGTTTGCCTTTAAGGATCAACACGAGATGTATATAACAAATTCCTGAATGCAGTCTAAGATGAGAAGCAAACTTTTCAATCTTTCAACTTTGAAAACCTTAACTACTGAGGGAAAAGAAAGGCAAATCTTTTCACACAGATCATAGAGCACACACTAAATGCAAATTTTTTCTAAATCGTCAAGCAAACAGTCAAATGCAAAATGCACAATGCATGTATTTTCTTTTCCCTTTCTTAATGTGGATGGGTTACAAAAAGAAAGTTGTTGTATAACTTTGATTTCGATTTAAAGTGAAAGTAAACAAGCTTGTCCAAAATCAAAAGACACCTTAAGATTCACTTGTTTAATCACTGGAAATACATGAAATCAAACCATAATGACGAAAGTAAAATGACTAATCAGCTATGGACAGCAAACAAGCTAACTCTTTAGACCAGCAAAATGCTTAACACAGGTTCAGATCTAAGAGGCCAAAAGCAAGACTAGTTTACTTTTCGTTATGGGAAATTGTAAATGATTAAGAAATACAAAAGAACAAGTACAATTTCATTATATAACAGAGGCAGAATGATGGCAAGTAATATTGGTTTCAGAACAAGTACAAGACTGACACCTAGCAGCAAAATCTAAGTGAAAACAGGCAAGAGAAAGGGAGGAAACCCCAAATGCACTAGGCAAATTTGGGCCAACGCAGGTGCTGCACAGCCAATCTGGCTCTCAGCGCAGGTAGCCCCTTCAGGACCTGCGTTGCAAAGCAGGTAGCCTGCGTACTACCTGCTTTGGAAAACGAGACTTGCGTTTTCACAGTTTCCGGGTCATAATTTTCTAAAAAATGCACAATTTTTGCTCAAATCAGAAGCAATCAGTCAAGCACACTCAAAGGGATGATAAGGAAGGTGAAAATATATCACTAAGAGCTTACAAGGATCCTTGTAGATCAGCTCTTCAAATCATGAACTTGCTCAGAAATGAGCTAGAGTAGCTGCCCTCTACTTCGCTTTTGATATAGTCGAAAGCTTTTCGATTTGGTACTCTTTTGTTCAGGAAATGAATAGCAAAATACTACAAACACAATCAAACGAATACGATCCCCAGTGGAGTCGCCAGTTTGTTGTAGGGAAAAGTATCCGACTCGGATGACCCTATCCCACTCTAAGGGTGATAGTACCTTAGCAACAACTGTAAAGCAAACTACTTAAGGTTTACTTCTTTATGAAAGCAAAAGAGATTGGATAAATGCACTAACCGTTGCCTTGCACTTAATGTCGAATCCAAACTCTTCTTTATGGCTGCTTGCTCCCAGCTCCTTGCTCTATTGCTAGCCCAGCTACAGTGAGATCCTGCAAAATAGCAAAGAAGGAAACTACAAGCAACATGCAATCATAACTGATTCATAGATTAGTGTAAATCAAATATACAATCATCACGATATATCATTGAAACAAGAGCATATAGAAGAACCTCAATAGCTTTTATTAATGAAGAAGTAAAGGTTCTGAGAGTGTTACAACCATTGAAGGTCCTAATCCAGCAACACCTCCCAGCAGGAAGAATTTCTCCTCTTCACCTCTCTCAAGCAATCACCCAATAGGTCTATAGTGAAACCAACAGCATATCATTACTTTGCACAAAATTCCAGCCTCCTGAGCTCATAGGAGAGAGCTCAATATATAGATGAATTGAGAAAGGATGAGTCAGCTTGCAACTGATGTGTAGCTGCCTTGTGTCCTCTCTCTCTTCAGTTAATCTTTAGTTGATCTTCAGTTCTTGAGTCCACTTGGAGAACCTTGCTTCCACTTGGAGAAACAGAGCCTCTGACTCATCACAAGGCGAAATACCTGATCCAAGTGTCATTTTTGGAAGATTCCAGAGCAATGACTCAGTGTGCCACTTGTCCCATCTCGCTCAGTGCAGGTGGCCTTTGTCCCACTTGCTTTGCAACGCAGGTACACCATGGAGCAACTGAGTTTCAGCGCAGAAACCTAGTGGAGCACCTGCTTTGATTTCAGGATTTCTTGTTTTTGAGTATTTTCAGGTGGAGAACTGATCTGAGAGCTGTTGGTTTGCCGACCTTGTTCCTCTAGGGGTAGGAACATCATGTTTAGGGAACTTTGGATCCCTTGGATTACTGAAAATTCATGCTTGTTGTTGTAAGGCACAAAATTGTCTATAACACGAACTTCTCCACAAAGGTTCTGTTATAGACTAGCTCAGGTTCAGGCAAATGATACATCCGCCTCAGGTCCTCAGGCTTGAAGGATCCGAAAATCCTTCCATCCTTTGTATGAAAGGTTCTATCAGTGAGGGTAATTTCCTCAATTGCCCAGCGGACCACATCAGTGTAAGGTAGGACTTGTTCTCTGGCTGCTATTCTGTGCAAAAAGGAGTCGGCCAAGTCTTTGAGAGTTGCCTCGGACTTCCTTAGTTCATCCACACTAGCCTCAGTTACTGTTTTTTCTGGTTGCTCAGCCTCTAACAGATTATATGTACCCTGCCATGTAGTGCTAGGAAGACCAGTGCATGTAGTATCTGAGATTAAGCCTTTCTTTGAAACTATAGCAGCTTGACCTGCGACAGGTGTTGCAATAGGACCTGCAGCCTTCTTGAATTTCTTTCCCATCATGTTCAGGCTTCTCTCGACGGTTGAATTCTACACAAGTGCAAGAGAAATCGTAACAAGGAAATAACAATGACAATCCATAACGGGATAGATATATTACTTGAAGCGTGGCGAGATTAATTCTAAAAGTGGCTGCGGATCTAATGATTTGAGAAGGCACCGCAGATGCAATGATGGTGATTTTACAGCCTGCAGCTCCATAAATGACCATTACTTAGTTATTAAACCGAATGACCCCTTAAAGCGTGCAACAGATTTTTTCAAAGGTCTAATCGTGAATGTTCGTTAAATCGAAGGGGCAAAGCTTTAAATACGCATGCATTACCTTATCCCTGCATTTAACGGCATTTTGAAATCTGTGCTTTTGTCAAATCGGATTCAAATATAACTTTGAAGCTTTGAAATAATCACCTTTTAGGAATTCTGGTCATCATTAAGCGTCATCGCATCGGGGGTGTGAGTGATATTATCGTTTGGGAGAGATCTTGGCGAATGCCGATTGCGACATTGCATCGTATTAGCGCGCGAACATGATCCCTAGATGTATATCAAATGATTTACCGACTACCGATAGCGATATCACATCGCATCGGGGAAAAGATCTGAACGTCTTATGAAAATGTATGGGATTCTGCCGACTACCGATAGCGATATCGCATCGGGTCGTGGCTTAAAGCGCTTTTCATAAGAGGCAGCGCCGATAGTTGATCACCGATATTACGTCGCATCGGGGAAAAGACATGTGCTTTTTCTGTGTGTGCATTGACTATCGCCGATGGCCGATAGCGATATCGCATCGGAAAGGACCAAGGTAACAAGCGATCTTGCGATTGTTTTTTCGGACTTAACCAAAAATTGCTTGTTATTTATTCAAAAAGGCTTTTATTCACAAATTCATTTGATTATCATACCTTTTTCGAACAAATTCATTAATGCCAATTAAAATTTTAAAAGGGACCCATTTCATATGTTAATTGTTTGTGATAAAAAATGTTATGAAATGGGGGGTTGTTGTAGGGCACAACAATTGGCGATTCGTTGGTAGAACCAGTTATCTCTGGACTGATAAACATACTTACACTTTTTCAAATAGAATCTTTATAAGGGAAAGGAAATTTCTAATATAACTAGATGTCTATTGATTCTGAATAAAACAGAATTCTTCAGTTGACTTCCTCTTTTTATAAAGAAAATAAATGCATTTTAAGTTTTAAAACAAGTCTTTAATGGTTCATAAAGGTAAAATAGAAAACTTTTCCATATCAGCTTTTAAAATAAACTCCTCTGTCACAGGTAGAGCCTCTGCTGCCAGCAAACGTTTATAGTCTCGGCAGGGTTACCTTTTAACCATGTTGTTGTCCATTGTTCCATTCACTTAAGAGTGTGACTAAACAGAATGAATTCAAAAGATATTTTCACATTTTTTGAATTTCACTTTCTTTTCTTCTTTGCTTAAGATAAAAGCCATTGTCCTGGTTTGGTGGCCAGATAATGACAATGCCACTCACGGGTAGTAATCAAATTGAACAAGCTGGCTCGTGATGAGACCCCTTGTCTTGAAATTTCAAGCCATTACCCTGTTTGATATGCAGTTTTGGTAATGTCAGTTAAATTATTTTCCTATGAACATGGTAAGCAGGCTTGTAATAAGACCTCTTATCTTTAATCTTTTATATTTTAGAATTACACTCTGAGTAATCATAAACTTTTGGTGAATGGGATGAACAACTATCTTCTTAAGAGTAAATGGATGACAGGTTGAGAGTTAAAGATGCTGAAGATGGATTAGCTCCTATTTTAATATAGATAACCTTTGGAGACCAATTTTGAAAACCCAAGATGACTCATAGAACTTCATTCAGAGAGAAGTTTACAAAAGTTAGACTGTGATCTCAGAATAGAAAGATATCTAATTTCCTAGAAATGATCTCTCTTGGTTTAAGACTCTATTATCCAAAAGCAAATATTAATAGTGCCCCGGCGAGACAACTTTTAACTACAGCGAAAGGTCAATGGATGATATCCCACATTCTTATTTCTACAAATTCTACAAACTATATAAAAACTATCAAACTATAAAGAGAAGGGGTTACCTCCTCAATTAAAGAATTTCTTCAAGATTAGACCATTGACAGGGAGAGAATCTCTCACCCCTGATAGATTTTGCAGTATAAAAGTGGAATGGCCTATTTTTTCACAGATCTGAAATGGTCCAAGCCACAGTTTCTGAAACTTGGAGTGTTTACCTTTGTCTTCATGGGCTTTGTCCCATTTCAGAACTAAATCTCCGACTTGGAATTGTTTAGGACTAGACGAAGCTAGATCAAAAGCTGCTTTAATGACTTGCTGATGTTTGGCGTGTGTAACCTTGGCTTTTTCCCTTTCTTCTTCAAGTTTGAGAATTTGATCATATCTAAACTGGATAGAGGAAGAAGGAGTTTCGTCAATAAATTGCACTAGGGCTAGAGATGGAAGAAGAAGATTGGTTGGTACGATTGCTTCTTTTCCGTAGACAAGATTAAACGGAGAGGTTCCTATGGAGGCTTTCTGTGTTATCCTATCGGCCCATAATGCAAATACCAAGGATTTGTGCCAGTTCTTATGATTCTCTTCGATTGTTCGCTTAATGATTTTGATTAGATTTTGATTAGTTGATTCTGCTAGGCCATTACCCTGAGGATAGTAATTAGCAGAATATTTTAATTTAAATCCTCTTTTGATAGCGAAATCAATCATTGCATTACCTGAGAAATAAGAAGCATTGTCAAAGACAAGAGCGTTTGGAACACCAAACCTGGTAATGATGAACTGATCTATAAATTCGATGATCGCCTCAGAGTTTGCTGTCTTTAACGGAACTGCTTCTACCCACTTTGTAAAGTAATCGGTGGCTGTAAGGATATATTTGTGCTGCCTGGAAGAAGGTGGATTAATTTCTCCAATGATGTCCAATCCCCATTGTTCAAAAGGCTGTTCAATGTTGACTGGTTGCAAAGGGAAAGCTGGTTTTTGTTGTCTTCCACTGGCAGTTTGGCATTTGAGACATTTCCTTACATACTCGTGAGCGTCCTTAAACAAAGTAGGCCAATAGTATCCAGCATGAATGACTTTATGAGCTGTTGTATCAGCTCCAAAATGTCCTCCTGCTGGTCCGTCGTGTAGCTCCTGCAAAACCTTTTGAGCCTCAGGTTTCTCAAGGCATCTTAATAGAACAGAATCATAATTTCTTTTGAAAAGCACATCATTGATAATCGAAAAACTCTTAGCTTTCAATCTAATGGCCCTTTTGTTCTTGTAGGACAAATTGGTAGGTGCATAACCATTCTTTAAATAAAAGATCAAATCTGCATATTGAGATTCGGAATCGGGAACACTTAGCTGATTAACTTCTTGAGTTTGCTCTGTATCACTCGATTCCGGAATGTTTGATGCTCCTGCTAATATCCTGCAAAAACCTTGACCTTTAACAATCTTTGCTGGCTTTATTTCTAGGTCATATTCTTGGAGAGCCGCGACCCAATTTGCCCTTTTTTCGCCCAATTCTTTTTGAATTAATAGTTGCCTAACTGCCGAGAAAGGGACTATCACTTTAGTATGGGTTTTTAAAAGAAAGGGTCGATAATGTTTGACTGCTTTAAAGACAGCAAAAGCTTGTTTCTCAACATCTGAATAGTTCAATTCGGCGCCTTGAAAGTTTGAACTGAAGAACGAGATGGGCGCTTCCAAATTGTCATCATTCAACTGGGTGAGCACTGCTGCGTAAGATAAGTCGGATGCAATGGTATATAATGTAAAATGATTAGAAAGATTTGGAGTATTCAGAGCTGGGGCATTGATTATTGATTGCTTAATGTCATTAAAAGCTTGCTTTTCTTCTAATCCCCACCTGAAGGTTGAATTCTTTTTAATCATCGTTTGTAGTGGTAGTACAATCTGTGAAAAATCTGGAACAAATCGTTTAACGAAATTAATCTGGCCTAAAAATGACTGCATCGATTTTTTATTGTGTCGAAAAGGAATTTTAGAAATTTCCTTAATTCGATCAGGATCTACATAAATGCCATCCTTAGATACAATAAATCCTAAAAGCTTACCCTGGTTAAGAGCGAAGAAAGACTTTTTCGGGTTAAGAGAGATACCATGTGTTTTGCATCACTGAAAAATCTGATTTAAATCATGCAAGTGATTATATCTCTTCTTAGAATATACAGTAATATCATCGAGGTAGACGACTACTGTCCGGTTAATTAACCCTCTAAAGGCTGTATCCATAGCTCTTTGGAATGTTGCTCCTGCATTTATGAGTCCAAAAGGCATTTTTTGATATGCATAAGTCCCCCATTTTGTTCTGAATGTGGTTTTAAGTCGGTCATCAGGATGAACCAGCACTTGATTATATCCTGAGAATCCGTCGAGAAAGGACATCAATTCAGATCCTGCTACCGATTGGAGGATTTGCTCCATGGTAGGCAGTGAGAAGTTATCTTTCAAGCTTGCCTTATTCAAGTTTCTGAAATCAATACAGATTCGGATGTCGCCGTTTTTTTTCCTGACTGGTACCATATTAGAGACCCAGTTTGAATGTCGGACAGGGAAGATAATCTTAGCTTTTAAAAGCTTATTAAGTTCCGACTTTATCTGGCTCTCCAAATTCGGATGTATTTTTCTTAACTTCTGCTGGATCGGTTTTTGATTGGGAAGCATAGGAATAGTATGTTGTATGATAGATGTATCATGTGTCTTGAGGTCGTCATACTTCCAAGCAAAAACTTGTTTGTTTTTCCTTAAGAGTTTGATAAATGCTTCCTTTTTTTCTATAGAAAGTCCTAATCCTAAGTTGATATTTTGAGGAGCTTGATCTGTTCCCAAATTAATCAATTCAAACCTAAGAGTAGAGCTTTGGAGTTTTGTATTAATTACAGGTTTGAAGCTGTCTTTAATGTCATAAAGGTCTTCGAGCTTTACTACGGGCTTAGGAATCGTGTTATCTTGAGATGTTCTTTTCATTTGAGAATCATGCTCATCTTCTTCAATAATTTGATTGTCATAGGACTTTTCAGAGGTTAAGAATTGCAGGATATCCTCGTCATGGTTGAAAACCCTCCAGTTGGTGATGTTATCAGGAACTGAAGGTCTAAACATTAATTCTATAGAAAATCTATCAAGGCTATAGTCTTCAGAAGGCAGAAGTTTGGAAGCTACGTTGGCTAGTAAATCGGCTGCTGAGTTTTGTGATCTAGGAATTGAGGAAATGTTGAATGCTGAGAAATGTGAAGTAAGATCTTGCACTAGTGATTGATAATGCTTAAGGTGGCTTGAAAGGCAATGAATTGCATTTCTTACCTGCTTAACAATGATCTCACTATCGCCGAATACTTTAATATATTGGACTTTAAGGTCGATTGCCTTATATAATCCCTACACTAGAGCTTCGTATTCGGCCGTGTTATTGGTGCACTCAAATTCTAATCTACAGGAAAACATCGTCTTTTCGCCTTGCGGACTAACCAAAATGCAACCTGATCCTGAGCCCTCGCTGGACTTAGAGCCATCAAAATACAAAGACCAAAATAAAGGAGAATTAACAAAAATATTTACATCCTTTTGATTTTCATTAAAGCATTTGGATAAATTGGTTTGTGAAAAATTTTCTACCTGAGATGTACAATGGTTAACTGAAAAAGGGGAAGGTTGGGCAACAAAGTTGCCAAAGAATGATTCTGAGGAATAATTTCCCAAAATGTTGTTGTTGAAGGCCACAGGCTGGTTTTCTTGTTCGAAATCGGTTACTGTGTGGGTCATGTGTTTTTCACGGTCGATCCTTATTTGATTTGGCTTACCCTTGTAGGGGAGCCACATATGTGACCAATCAGTGGAAATGTATCCATGCAGTTTTTCGGACCAATCTCTGCTCAAAATTAAACCATAGAATTCAGGTATGTCAGCAATCAAAATATCTATTCTCTGTACAATTCTGGGATCAGCAGACAACCTGATAGTCACGGAATTAATTTCTCCTACAACCTGTACTTTGGTTCTGTCTAACTGTACAATGTGGATAGCGGACTTCTGGGGTTCTATGTTCAGTTTAGAACAAACTGAAGCTGGCATAATATTAGATGAAGCCCCTGAATCGATTAAACAGTTATGCAGATTTCGATTATAGATTTCATAGGTGAGCAAGAAAGGTGGGGTATGAGAATTGGATCTATCTCCGATCAGAACCGAATCGGTAGCTTCAACCATACCTGGAGGGGGTTGTCCTGAATCATTAGCAGCTTTTGAACTGGGAAGAGGAGAAGAAGGGACAGCGTTAAATTCTCTTAGAAGCAATTTCTGCTGATGTTTTAACTTACTAAGTTCAAACATGGTTATGTTTGCCTTAGTCTTTTTCATATCATCAACAATATTATACTCCATGGAGTCAGATACCACTAGTGTCTTAGATGTCGAAGGAGAATTAGAAATTGGAGGCTGGTTTTGAGGAGCTGCTACAGGCGACTTTTTTGGGAGAACTTTTTCCTTTGGTGTGGCAGCACCTGCGCTCCTTTTCTTTGTAGTTGTTTGAGTAGGTTCAGAAGCGATTTTACTTCTTGTAGTAACAGGAAAGGCTTCTTCTTGATTCTCGGTGTCAGAGTTTGGGAGTATAAAATCCCACATGCCGTGGCATTCAACTACTTCTTCTTCATCATCTGTTTGAGAGGTTGTTTCCTCTTCCTCTTCTTCCTGTTCTGAGTCTGCATTAGATATAACATTGGGTGGCTTTGCTTCAGTTTTCTTGAAAGTCCTAAATGGTCTTTTGTTTGAAGTCTCAGCCACCTGTTTTTTAATCTCAACCATTTCATTAGACAATGTTTTAAGGACTTTTTGTAAACCTTCCATGTCGTACGGGTCCTTTGGGGTTTTTTTCTTAGAATCCTCTTTAAATGAGACTTTTTTAGCTTTTCTATCCTCCAAGGCAGCTTTCTTCTCTAGAGCGTTAATGCGCTTTTCAACGGCAAGTGCTTCCTTCATATTTTCGGCTAAGGTAGGTTTGCCAGCCCTGTCAACAAAAATAGCTATGTTGGAAGGGAGGGCAGTAATATACCATTCGCTCCTAATTTGTTCACTTGGTTTTGAAGCGGTGGGGATTTTATTTAGGAGTTTATTAAATCGGGCATTAAACTCCTTTATTGGTTCCCTATGCTCTATTCTCAAATTGGAGAGGTCATTTATTAAAGTGGCTAGAGACCTGTCATCTCCATATTTGGTAAGGAACTGCTCTTGGCATGTGGTCCAGCTGGTAATAGAACCAGAAGGTAAGGAAAAGTACCAGGATCCTGCCGATCCTTGCAAGGTATAAGGGAAAAGCCTGACAACAACATCTTGCTCTGTCACTCCTTTTAAATTAACTGCTAACATAAAATTGTTAATATGTTCTTCAGCTTGTGTTCCGTTATCTGGATTGAATTTAGGCAACCATTTTTCGGGAGCATCAGGTAGATCATGCAATGGTGCGGGCATGTTGACTGCACCTGGTGTAGTCCATGGATCTGCCATTATGCTGGCGACAATAGTTGTTACTACTGTTGGGATTCCAGATGACTGAGGAGAAGAGATCGTTGAAGAGTGAGTAGTTTGAGATGCTGTAGTACCTATTCCCTGATGGACAACAGTGTGTAATGGTGGAGTGGATGGTTGACTTCGCAGATTATGAGTTGAGATGGAGGATATGGAAGAAAGGTCTTCACTATCAGATCCTTCAGTAATCTTCTTCGCCTTTTCCTTTTTGGTAAAGGGAATTCAGTAGGTTCAATACCGAGTTTTTCGCTCTGAAGTCTGGTAAGTGGATGGGATAAGTTGAACTGCGAGGTCACACTGCTTTGTGATACTTCAGATTTCTGAGGCGAAATCGAGAAGCTCTGAAGTTTATGGATAAGAGACTGAACTTCAGGGGATTCAAGACTTAATTGTTCTGAAATATGATGGGTGTGAGCAGTGGTGGTTGATTCCTCTTTTTCTCGATTGTGTGCCGGAGAACCAGCATGTGATTGAGAAGGAGGAGAGGATTTGGAGGGGGAATTACTCTTAGAGTGGTTTGCAGATTTGGGCCTGCTTGCCATTCATAGTCGATGGCCCTCCTTCTAGCGCCAAAAATGTTGATGCCGCGAAATTAATTGCAACAACATCGGGGAAACCACCCGGTCCGGACCTTAGTGCAGCTCCTTTTCCGTTTGGGATAGTGGCTCCGACTGGGGATAATGGGACCAGTTTCCCAAGAATTATAAGTAAACGGGATGGATGAATGATTTACGATATAAGGTGGTAATAAGTGAATAACTAAACTATAAGAGAAATATAATAACTATAATCTAATCCCGGGACTTATCGATTCATGGAGTGCAGCGTTTGATAATCTGTGCTTAATGGCAGGCATATAGATGACTCTAACACTAAAGCATAGATGTTTAAATCATTTAAGATTGCTCTGCATAATTAGTTATGCAGAGCGATAATAGCGAATTACTACACTTAGTCATTTATATTATTGCTACACGCATGAGTAAGAGAGATAACAAATCACAAAACATTCAATAGTGATATGAAATGAAGATTTGCTGTTATATTGCATACATGTATTCAACAATAGCAAAGATAATAACACAACAATTCATATAATAGAAAAGAGGACAGATACAGATAATAGTACCATGTAAGTTGTTTGATCAATCCAGTATATTAATCACTATGTTGCGGTCCTTCCTTCAAACCAGAAAGCATTCCAAGCAAATGACAGTAGTGCACAATTGCATAAAACAGCCTTCTAAGCAAAATTAAGAACCATCGGTCGAGTTTCACAAAAGGATATAGACTGAAGCACAATAGTGCAAACTTCAGCCTTTAAGTCTTTTACAAAATTTTACGACCCTTTCCAAAACAATGAAAGGATATATAAATACTACGCTAATCTAAATATCTAATTATCTAAAAACTGAAAAGCTACTAAATTGGCATTAACAAATATCATCTTGTTTCCTGGCGATCTGGCAGTCGGCGGCGATGCTTCATTCAGAGGTCTCTTTGCCTTTACTCCTTCGCTGACATATCGCCAGCATTGGCTCTACTTCTGGTGGAGTGTTGAGGCGTGAAGTTAGCTGGGCATCATATGTGGCATCCTGAATGTCGGAAATCAGATATCGGAGGGCATCTGTTAAACAGTTAAGAGCCGACCTTTGAGAATGTGGTTTAATTAGAAAGAGCCAGTATGCGTCGGCGGTTAAAGTATTTACTCCGGCGATTAACCATCCTTGTTTCTCCAGATCAGGGTAATTTCTCTGCTCCAGCATGTTTGCTGTTGTTATGCTTCCAGGTGTGCACTGGGAAATCATGTTTGCCAGATACAGTGTGTCGTTGACTAGATTGATCATGTTGCTGGCAATCATTTTACATCTTGAGGCTGCCCTTTCCGCTTTCATTACCTGAGTGTTCCATTCCATGAAGAGTATGTCCTTGTATGTTACATGGATTCGGGATAAATTTGCCGCTTTCCCTTCTGGAGTGTCTTGCCACTCAATATATTCTGATATGTCATCTTCGGCCTGATCTAGCTTATTCCTGGCCTTTTCTATTTGCTCACACACTACTGTAGATGTTTCACAAAATGACTCAGCGTCAACAAGTTGTCGGCACAAGAGTCTGATCTGAGATATTAATGCGCCGTTTATTCGAGTTGCCTCTGCTCTGAAATCATCAATACTCTGGGCGTCCTTGATACCTTCAAGCTGTGATGATAACTGAATTATTTGCTCGTCTTTAGATTTTATCATCAGCTCATTTGATGCTTTTAACTGGGATAATGCCTCTGATAATTCTTTTGCCTTCTGAACCTCACTTTGGTCTATCCTCTGTTTTTCGATTAACAGTTGCTGGGTTAACAAATTGTTTTCTTGCTGTTGAGCCAGCAACTGTTCCTCTACCTGCGCTGCCTTATTTTTCGCCTCAATTACTTCTGCCTGCAATGCATATATTTCATGATCTTTAGTCTTCAACAGAAGACTTACCTCTGATGCTTTGTCAATAGTTGCTGCCGAATAAGCTCCCGCAAATTGCGACAGTTTAGTCAGATCTTCAGAGGGATCTAATTCTCCCTTCCAGACCACATTGCCCGTGACTGTTTGCTCGGGTGAAATAGAAGGTTGATCAAGCCTTCGTCTTTTCCTAGAGCGCCTAACAACGGCTCTATGCTTTGGGCTGTAGAAAATATCTAGGGGAGGAATTTCTTCCACCTGGAGATCAATTTGATCGGATGGGTCTTGAGTGATTACCTCAACATTCTGTAACATGGGTGGGCCGCTGGTTCCTTCTAGAACCTGAGAAGAAGTAGTATCGGGAGCATTATTTGTTTTAGAGGCGTCTGAGTCTTTGGAGGCTTCCTTACCACTGATAATGGAATCGAATTGGTTCCATTCCTTAATCAATTCAGGATCGGTAGAGATTTGCTCACTCTGTTCTGTGTGGGCTTTACTCTGTTCTTTCTCTTGTTCAATCCTCTGCTGTTCCTCGAATGCCTTCCGCTGTTGCTCCTCTTGTGCTCTCTGCTGCTGCTCCTCTTGTGCTCTCTGCTTCTGCTCCTCCAATTCCTTTTTCTGCCTATCTTCCAGTTCTTTCTTTGCTTTCTCTTCTTCTTCCCTCTTCCTCTGTTGCTCTAACTCTTTCTGTTTTCTTTGCTCTTGATCCTTTTGTGCCTTTTGCTGCCTTTCTATCTGCTCCCTTTTATGCTTCTCTGCCTGCAGCTTGTTTTGCCTTTCCTCCTGTTGTTTATCATACTCTTTAATTGTAACAGGAGGTGGATGTATTTGCTGCTGACCAGGCTCGCTTGAGGAGGATGTTGGGGTTGTGGATAATAAATCTAGAGGCAAAGTTTGCAACCTTTGCTTTCTAAGTTTATTAAATTCAGTTAACTCCACATCTTCGTATCTCATTGCAGCAAGTTGTTTGATTTGGCTTATTGAATCGGCACTCACGAACAGGTCATCAAACTGATCTTCTTGATGGACAACCTTTGACAGTTTGGCCTGTTCCAAGGCAATGAAAGCAGTCTTTTTTGGATCATAGAGTCTGTTTGGAATAGAAGCCAGGGATATCATTTGGAGTTTTGCTGCTTCCTTTTCTGCATGCTTGTAATTCTGCAGCGTATAAACTCCAATTCTTAAAGGAAAAGAGGGCCATCCTCTCTTTTTCTCATCTTTGAGAGTTTGTGTGACACCCTCAGACATAATCTGGTAGGAGATTTCCCGGGCTAACAATTTATCTGGGATGTACAGAGGGAGAACGTGTGGCCTAGCCTTGCTTCCAAAAACTCTAATATAGGTAAAATGCTCTTCCCCGAACCAATGTGCTACGGCTGGTAGGTCAAAAGAAGCTTCATAGGAAATTCTTGGGATGGGTCTGTCGAAAATAGAATAGTGGACGGGCACCATGAAACCATTGCAAATTTGATACAAATGGTCTTTGTAAGAGGGCTTCCATAATTTCCGATGGTACAAGTGAATGGGTGTTGGGTCATGGGTGGTCCATCTCCAACCAAGGACAGGAAACTCAGAATTAAAACACAGGGTATCCATAATGTAAGCAGAGTAATAAAAGGGTGGGATTTTCCTTTCGGTGACTCTGGTTTTGGCTCTAAACTCACGAACAGCTATGACCAATTTATCAGATAGAATAGTGGCCCAATCCATATTTGTACTATTGACGACCGCTTCCATTAAGGGAACCATGTCAATATGGATATTAGCAGAGTCATGTAATCCCCACAATCTACACATCATAATCCCAGCATAGCAATAGGGAGAAGCCAAAGAAGCATTGGAGTACTTACCCGAACTTTCATGCTTGTGTTTGGCTGGATTCTGCCTCCAATCTCGGAGAGGTTCGGATGGTGATTCATTCTCTTTCGCGAACTTCTCCACAAAGGTTCTGTTATAGACTAGCTCAGGTTCAGGCAAATGATACATCCGCCTCAGGTCCTCAGGCTTGAAGGATCCGAAAATCCTTCCATCCTTTGTATGAAAGGTTCTATCAGTGAGGGTAATTTCCTCAATTGCCCAGCGGACCACATCAGTGTAAGGTAGGACTTGTTCTCTGGCTGCTATTCTGTGCAAAAAGGAGTCGGCCAAGTCTTTGAGAGTTGCCTCGGACTTCCTTAGTTCATCCACACTAGCCTCAGTTACTGTTTTTTCTGGTTGCTCAGCCTCTAACAGATTATATGTACCCTGCCATGTAGTGCTAGGAAGACCAGTGCATGTAGTATCTGAGATTAAGCCTTTCTTTGAAACTATAGCAGCTTGACCTGCGACAGGTGTTGCAATAGGACCTGCAGCCTTCTTGAATTTCTTTCCTATCATGTTCAGGCTTCTCTCGATGGTTGAATTCTACACAAGTGCAAGAGAAATCGTAACAAGGAAATAACAATGACAATCCATAATGGGATAGATATATTACTTGAAGCATGGCGAGATTAATTCTAAAAGTGGCTGCGGATCTAATGATTTGAGAAGGCACCGCAGATGCAATGATGGTGATTTTACAGCCTGCAGCTCCATAAATGACCATTACTTAGTTATTAAACCGAATGACCCCTTAAAGCGTGCAACAGATTTTTTCAAAGGTCTAATCGTGAATGTTCGTTAAATCGAAGGGGCAAAGCTTTAAATACGCATGCATTACCTTATCCCTGCATTTAACGGCATTTTGAAATCTGTGCTTTTGTCAAATCGGATTCAAATATAACTTTGAAGCTTTGAAATAATCACCTTTTAGGAATTCTGGTCATCATTAAGCGTCATCGCATCGCATCGGGGGTGTGAGTGATATTATCGTTTGGGAGAGATCTTGGCGAATGCCGATTGCGACATTGCATCGTATTAGCGCGCGAACATGATCCCTAGATGTATATCAAATGATTTACCGACTACCGATAGCGATATCACATCGCATCGGGGAAAAGATCTGAACGTCTTATGAAAATGTATGGGATTCTGCCGACTACCGATAGCGATATCGCATCGGGTCGTGGCTTAAAGTGCTTTTCATAAGAGGCAGCGCCGATAGTTGATCACCGATATTACGTCGCATCGGGGAAAAGACATGTGCTTTTTCTGTGTGTGCATTGACTATCGCCGATGGCCGATAGCGATATCGCATCGGAAAGGACCAAGGTAACAAGCGATCTTGCGATTGTTTTTTTCGGACTTAACCAAAAATTGCTTGTTATTTATTCAAAAAGGCTTTTATTCACAAATTCATTTGATTATCATACCTTTTTCGAACAAATTCATTAATGCCAATTAAAATTTTAAAAGGGACCCATTTCATATGTTAATTGTTTGTGATAAAAAATGTTATGAAATGGGGGGTTGTTGTAGGGCACAACAACAACTCACTCAATTACTACAACAATCCAATAAACAATACATGAAAAATATTGTTGTAGCAGCTGAAACACCCTCCATAATTTTGGCATGCATCCAAATTTTGGAGCCTCGAGAGTTTTTACTTGATGACTACACGTACTCAGGTTCACTCTGTGAGCTCCTGTGAGTCTTCGCACCCACCTTGCTTGATCATTCCACTGACAGATTTAGCATGTTGATGTCAATGTCATTCTTGCAACCATCTTCTGGTCATAGTCAAGGTCTTCACTTCATGTGTACATGTTGTGTTCGCTATGTAAACATCTGTTCATTATGTTATATTTGCGGCGAACCTACCTATGGTTTTGTGCATGGTTTTCACACTTGGTTTTGGGTGTGATGGTTTTCGGTCCATGGTATTGGACGCTTTGGCATGTATATATATATATATGTATTGCAAAAATGAAAGGAATATAATAAAAAATAAAGCTGGTAGTCATGGTTTTGGGATCCAGGGGAAAATATCTGTGAATATGTGTCTTATGTGTTATGCTCTCGCATTGTTTAGTTTTTGTTCTTAGAATTTGTATGCAGGTAATTTCTGTATGGGGTTAAAACCTACAGTACAAGTGTTGTCGCAGTCATCCAACGATTAATCACAAGATTCACTCTCGTCCCTCACACCATCAGTCAGTCATGTTGAGCATATGTGTCTGGATGGTTTAAGTCATCTCGTAATCAAGTCATGTAAGTGTGTGTTTACAAGATCACGTATGCACCTTTTCACTTGTTCACACACTTAGTCATTTTCCTAAAGTTTTGACTACTGAATTCCACTCTAACAGCTGGACTTTCACCCCACCATTGACTCGATCGAATGTCACCCAGAACATTGTAGAAGAACCAAGCAAGACATTTTAAGTTGTGATGCCTGCAAGATGGTCAATCAACCTTCATCCTGGTCAACCTAAGTGTTTGACACAATAGTCACCCTAAGACTGACTCTCATCAAAATTTGCGCAAAGGCTACAGACCTTGCTTGCTCTGCTGATTGAGAAAATTGCTCAGACAGGATGGAAAGAACCCAATGCCCATCCTTGTCTCCCTTAGAAAATTGCGTAGTTTTTCCAGCTAGCCCTCCAGTTAGTCGACCGACTACTCACCCGGAAAACTATGTAGATTTCATGAGCAAGTATTCTACTGCTTAGCAGTCACTTAGCTCAGAAGCTACACAGAGGGGATTAGCAGGCCAGCCTCCCAACATTAGTGCAGTTTTTCCTGCCAGTAGCTGCCTACCAGTTCCCTCCAGGAATTGCACAGTTTTTGCTTCCAAGATCCAGTAGTTGACTGTCAGTTACCTCTAGGAATTGCAAAATTTTTGTTGCCAGTGTCCTAGCAGCCAGCTGCCAATTCCCTCCAAGAATCGTGTAGTTTTGGCTGCCAAGCTCCTGTTGCCCGCTCCTTCCAAAAATTGCATGGATTTTTCCTACCCAGCCTTCTCACAGCCGAGACTTCTCCTCTCCAAAACTGCACATTTTTGTCCTCAAGCTAAGCCAGACTCCGCAGGCAATCATTGTCGATACGAAATGCCTGTCTCCATAACCTAGTGCTTCCTGTGTAGTTTTCATCAGCAATGCCTGGAGCCTCCATCCTAGCTCACACCTTGCAACCTTGTCTCCTCTCCGAGTCACCTACATCTGAAATGATCATGCATCATGGTAGACTACGAGGTTTATGGATTTGATGTCGTCTCATCATGAGTGACTATAGATACAAGTACATGAACAAAAATGGCGCGACGACAGATAAGATGAACAAAGGGAGTACATGTAGAAGGACATGTTCACCAATGGACTGAAAAACGATGCATCCAAAGGGATGTGCTCCCAAATGGACGATCATGCCAAGATGTGTTCATGGACAGATAGACGAGAAAATATGCAAGATGTGTACATGGATGGACGGATGAACGAACATGCACTTTTTGCGAATGGGAAAACCTATCAAGCATGCCAACATGCGAGCAAGGAGCAACGTGCAAATGCAACATCAAGCGAATCCAACAACCATCGAAGACTCCGTGCACTTTTCCATGCGGAGGTGAAGTTGTGACACACCATGGGGACATCCGTCACCCAAATACACTGCAGCCCGACATGCACACCAGCAGTAGCACGAATGTACCAACATTGTCATGTCGAGTCTTTTCATGAGTCATGTCGTCGACATCTATATTTTGGGCCATACTGTCAATCAATGTAATGTAACATGGAAGTCCAAGAAACCCACTTGTCATCTGAAGAGCGATGTAAAGTCAAAAGGTCATGGAAGTCAAACAGTCATGAGGGAAATCGAACAACCACAAGGGGTGAGTTTCACCCTTGGTTATAAATACCCCCTCATTTGCACATGTAAATTTTCACCTCGGCCCCTCCCACATAGCCTTGGGAATCTGTAATATTTTCTTTGAGGAGTAAGTAGTGGCTCCAAATCCTCGTCCATGGGGTTAGTGATGTATGGTGTAACAATGTGTCTTAGAACTTTCTCTTAATTTAGAAGCCTGCTAACATGCTAGCACATTTTTACACATGTATTGTAACTGTTGTAAGACTGATCTTGAAAACTTGTAATGCATGTTGCTTTAACTTGTATTTAACAATTGAACTCATTCAATTGTTGTAATACATATACATTAATGAAAGTTTGTTGTATAATCTATTAACATTGTCTTGCCCATGTTGGCTACCTCCCCAAACATTAGACAAACCTTTCACGTAAACTTGCTATAACAATCGTTGTACTAACACAGACTCCTCTGTTGTGTGTTTTACATGTTATATTTCCTTGTGTATTGTGATAGTCGTATCCGTGTGGACTTCTCTTCCGGAAGTTGTGCACATCCTGTTGTGTTGTGTGTTCCTAACATAGTTGGGGCTTCCTCCCATCTGACTTGGGAGTCACTCCCACCCTCTCCCTCTACAATGAAACAACCATTGACACAAGTACACTAGCAATCTCCAGGAAGGCAAACCTCACTACTCGAAGACAAAGCAGACCACTCTCCTATGATGACAAGCAAGAGATGAGTCAAATATTTAAGATAATGGTAATTGGGCCATCATACTGGATGGGACTCCCACACCAAATAGTGTGAGGTCTAGTTGGGACTTCATATCGGGGTGATCCCCTAAATGTTGGCGGGTCTAGCACCGTTAACATTCCCGGTGCCAGAAGGAGCACCGCTAGTTGTATATGGTTTAATATCCTCTTACACTCACTCATCAACCATCTGGTCAAGGAAGTAACTCACACTCCCTCTCACCTACGAGTGACTCTTCAGTTGGTTACTTCTCACCTCCTAGGACTGAACAAAAAATTCCATATCATCAGCCTCACTCCATCCATCCCATCACCTGTTAGTTTGCAAAAGAAGTCAGACTGATCCTAGACATACAACATATTCCATACGCATCAAGGAAGCCAAGAGCCACTCCCACAGGGGTTGTTATATCATCAGTGGAAGATGCAGTTATTGCCACACTTGAAGGTCTAGAATAAGCTATTGAATATGGAGAGGAACCTCTAGTCTTTCGAGAAGGGGAATGAGACACCCTTGTGATATTGGGATGAGACTCTGGTACAAAAGGTGGAGGGGAAGTTAGCAAAGGAGGTGGAGGTAGAGAGGAACCAAGAGACTCAGAGTTGGAACTGTCGTATTCTTAAGGAGAGGAGGAGGATGAAGAAGAAGAGGAGATGGTTGACCAAAATCTAGAATGGATGACTGAGGGACCATTGGCTCTCCTAGGTGCTTTGCACAAGATGTCGAAGTGAACAGAGAGAATGAATATCAAGTTCAACTGTGACAGCACTATGAAGGTAGAAGATCATTTGGACAAATTCTACTTGCAGCTGCAAACCCTTGAGGTATGGTATGACGACATAGCATGTAAATTGTTTCCATGTTCCTTGGATGGTTGTGTAGCTAAATGGTATCACAACCTTCCACCAAACTCCATACAGAACTGGGGTGCATTCAAACTCATGTTTCTTGAAAAGTTTACTGATGAAAAGACCCCAACTATGTTACTTAACGAATTGGGAAGCCTAAGGATGGAGGGGAAAGAGAGGGTAAAATACTTCAATCAGAGGTTTACACGCATATTGAAACAATCTGCGGTAGACGCCAAACCTCATGACTCCATCACTTTTGATTACTACACGTTCGCACTGCCGACCAACATTGTGTAGTTCATCAAGCGAGTTGTGAAACCAACTCTATTGGAAAACTATGAAGAGGCTATTGCTATGAGAAAGACCTACACACGATTGGGGTCATCAAGGATGATGAACCAACAAAGGACTCCAAAGACGCGAGAAAGAATTCCTAGGCGATGGTGAGCAAAGGTAGAGAGAAGGAAACAAATGATATCGAAACCCTCACTCGCCTCGTCAGGAAGTTGACAACGAAAGTGTCTGAGCTTAAACAATGGAAAACGGAAATGTCTACAAGCATCCATCCATCCAGACAGAGACAAGGAAGTGTGTCATCAGGCAGCAACCGGTTCACACCAAAAACTACATAGAGGTCTGTGTTCCACCTTGATCAGTGTGCTTCATAACTCTGACTTATGTTCATTCCACGAAGAACATCACCCCGAGAACTCTTGTTCTGACTGGAAGCGAGTCACAAGCTCTGTATGTAGTCATACATTCGGTGCAAAAAACAATATGTAGGAGAAACTGGAAGACATGGATAACAAAGAAGGTATTGCACCTGATAAAGCATCAAGTTCTGGGCAAGTGGTGAACACGTTTTAGTGCTCGCAAGAAACTCTGAAGATGAACACTAAGAAACAGCCACCCTAAAGAAGAAAATACAAAATAAATCTGGGAAGACAACATCGGACATGAGTACATCCATGAGAAGAAAACTGCAGAACACTCCGTCGGACAACATGAACATCAGTCCTACGTCAGACACCTCGGTGAGTCTACCACCTCTGAACTACAACATTGTAGGTGACATGAAGAAAACTCACATGAACATTAATTTGTTTGAGTTAGCTAAGATCCAGGGTCATTGGGACATCCCATTGCATGCATTGGGACAAACAACGATGAACAATGCAACCTCTACCAGCAAGGGAGCAAGCACACCTCCCGGATCACTTTCCACTATGCTTAAAATGCCCCGGATGGAAGAAGAAAACTAAAGTTGGCCTCCATTCCTTGTCTCATTTGAATTTTTTAACTGTAATGTTCACAACTGCCTGGTTGATTATGGCGTGAGAGCCAACATCATGTCGCTCTCCATTGCTGAAAATATCAATGTAGAATGGAGCAAGAAATCTGCGCGAATCATCCGAGTTGATCGAACATCTATACCAGACATTGGTGAACTTTGAGATGTGATCGTCTGAAATATCATGACGGTCGAGTGCACCAATGCATCAACATTTTCATTACAGACATACTAGAAGAATATAGTCTACTACTCAGCAGAGACTAGTCCAGCAAGCTGAATGGATATTTTGCTGTAGACCGGTCGCACATGTGGATTCCGTACAAGGGAAACAAAAATGAAATCAAGGGCAACAAAAATAAAATCTGAGTGGTATCCGAGAGGTAAATGAAGCACAATGTTACTCCCCTCAATGACGAGAATGAACCGTTGGCCTTTTGTAGAGCTCATGTTTGGCAACTGCCTCCTAGAAATAACGTGGAGGTGTTAACTTGCATGGCCAGCTCCAACCCCACCAGACACAAAATTGGGCCTCCTTCCTTGCCCAACTGATGGTATTGAAACATGTATACTGCATTGTACCAATAGTAGCAGTAGTAGTAGTAACAGTAGTAACAATAGTATACGAGCGTTAAATGGTCTGTGTACAGACAAGTTGTGGACCATGTACTTTGATGGATCAAATACACAAGAATGCTCAAGAGCTAGGTGTGTCTTGATCGAGCAATACAACATGAAGAATCTATTTTCAAGCCGCCTGGATTTCGAGTGCACGAACAATGTTGCTAAATATGAAGTACTCATGTTGGGCTTGCAGAAAGCCATCAGCCTCAACGTGGTTGTGCTCAAAGTGGTAGGTGATTCAAAGATAGTGGTATGACAGGTACATAACACTATTCATTGTTTGTCACCACATCTCAAAAGTTACTAGAAAGAGGTATGGTGACTGATCTCTAAATTCCAAGCATTTAACATCACTATTGTACCACGTACGCGTAATGCAGCTGCCAATGCTTTGGAAAACACAACTTCTAGAATGTCACCGATTAGGGATATATTTACAATTGAAATTTTGTACAAATCGTATATCCCAGATAACATAAATAACTTACGCATGTTTAATGATGATCAACAGATATTGCATTTCATGGCCAACATTGACGTCTTCAAGGATACAGTAATAGATGATGACAAGCACGAGCACTCTCTACAAGAAGAAGATGGTAACAGGAAAGGACACCTTATCATGAAGGGTGTGGCATCATTGGAAAAGCTTTACGAATTGCAAGAATGTTTTTAGGGGCCGAGGAATAGCAAGACCCATAGTTCCACCATGATGCAAGAACTGATTAACCTAGGAATAGAATAAGATCTGAAGTTCATCAATCTTGGTACATGTTGCACACAACAAGAGCATAAAACCTTTGTCCACTTGTTCAAATAGTACCGATATGTTTTCATGTGGACGTACAATGATCTGAAAAATTATGACACGTGGATAATCCAACACATCATTCTGATCAAAGAAAGGGTCAAGCCATATCAACAGAAGCTGAGAAAATTACATCCATAGCTTGAGCTCCTCATACAGAAAGAGCTTACTAATCTGTTGGATGCACGGATCATATACAAAGTTTGTCATTCCATGTGGGTCTCAAACCTTTTTCCTGTACACAAGAAGTTTGGGGAAATCCGCTTGTGTGTTGATTTATGGAACGTGACCCACGCCTCAAATAAAGAAAACTACCCCGTTTCATCTATGGACCACATTTTGCAAACAGTATCTGGGGCACAGATGTTTTCGCTACTCGAAGGTTTTTCAGGATACAGTCAGGTTTTGGTAGTAGAACCTGACAGACTTAAGACTTCCTTCCGTACCAAGTGGGGTATGTTCGCTTATAGACGAATGTCGTTTCGGCTTGTAAATGAAGGCACAACCTTTCAGCGTGCCATGGACATCACGTTTCATAGACTCATCGAATAGAGAGTAGTGGTATACCTTGATGATGTGACTGTGTTCTCAAGAAGATGTGAATAAGACATATGCCATATAAAGAAAATTTTTGAGCGATGTTGAAAATATAGGATTTCCTTGATCCCCAAGAAGAGTGTATTCACAGTGTCTGAGGGGAACCTTCTCAGACACATTTTTGTCAAAATCAGGATCAAGGTGAAGAAGAGCTTCGACTGAGAGTAGGAAATTGAGATGTATGATATAAGGCAAGCAACACTCGCTGAAGATAGAACCCCTTGGTACACAGTTGTGCGCCAATACTTTGATCACAACACCATACCCTCTCACTTTTCCATAAGACAAAAGAGGGTATTACACCTCAAACATTTAGCATATCAGTTAGTGCATGGATTTCTTTACAGGAATCACATCAACATAGTTTTTCTTAGGTGCTTGGAGGCACATGAATCAGAGAAGGTATTCCAAGATCTACATGACGACCTATCAGGGGTCACTTTGTGGGAAACACTGCTGCACACAAAGTTATGCGATCTAGTTTCTACTAGCCCACATTATTCAAGGATGCACACGCTTATGCTGATAAGTGCCCAATTTGTCAGCAATGCACCGACAAAGTACGAAGATCAGTACCCCACTGCAACCTGTTGCAGTGACCGAACCGTTCCAAAAATGGGGCTTGGACATCATTGGGGAATTTTTCCCACATTCGTTAAAAGAACACTGCTACATTCTAATAAGAACTGATTACTTCACATGGTGGACTGAAGGAGTTCCACTCAAACAAGTGAATGACCAGGAGGTCATCAACTTCCTCCAGTAGAACATCATCTCATGCTTCGACGTTCTGGTATCACTTGTTTTTTATAATGAAACATACTTTTCGTCTTTAAAGCTTTATGATTATGCATTACAAAATGGTGTTTTTCTGAAACACTCATCCAACTACTTCCCGCAAGGAAATAGTCTAGCATAATCCATGAATAAAAACATCATCCGCATAATAAAAGGTACCATTTTCTCTGAGTAGCACAATTGGCATACTACCCTAACAAATACATTATGGCTAGATTGCGTAACACCCAAGCCCTCTCTAAATACCTCACTGTACTTCCTGGTCTATGGTAAAGAATCCATCCTTCCACCTAATATCTACTTACCTACACTACAGATATTCGAAGAATCTCAAGGAAAGCCTTGTCATCTAGTTCAACTTAGGATGGATACTCTCCATAAGCTTTAGAAAGAAAGGATGAAAGCAAAAGAAAAATTCACACTCCACCAGAACTGTATCAAGAGATGGTTCGATGAGAAGTCTACAGGGAAAGCTAACTTTGATGTTGGTGACTTGGTTCTGAAATGGGATAAGTCCCATGCAGAGAAGGGCAAGCATACCAAGTTTCATTCCCTATTGATTGGTCCGTACACAGTCCATGAGAAGATTGGCCCACACACATACCATCTGCGATCACTTGATGGGAGGGTTGAGAACCTTCTTGTCAACGACCAAGATCTCAAGCACTACTTCCAGTAGGCCGGGCTGCGCCCCGTGCCATGTACATAGTCTGCTTGTTGCTTGTTGTTTTCATTTTGTTTGCCTTGCTTACTTTCCTTGTTTTCATTTTGTTTTCCTTACTATTTTTTTTTCGTTTGTTTGAGTTGCTTAATACCTTGCTATTTTTGTTTCCGGAAATAGGTGTTGCCATCTACTAAGCTGTGCATTTTCAATGAGTATGTTGTTGAGATATCAAGAGACTTGTGACACTGCAGCACTAGGTCAGTCTTGCGTCTGTCTTCTCTGTGCTTGGTTATAACCTTCGACCGATGAAGTCTTAACGAAAAATATGAGCCGTCTACAAGGGAAGTTTTGGTCCAACCATGAACCTGTGTCCACACTGGTAAGCCCCATGCCTATGCGTAGCCTTCTACTCCATGTGTTTAATCTCATCCAACTAGTAGAAACGGAGAAGGGGAAATCTAAATGAGCAAACTTATGTCAGAGATCTTACATGCTTCTCTAAAGGAACAACCTCTTCTACTCTCAATAAGTTGGGATCCATCTTCCACCCCAAAAATAAATAAGTGCCTATGCACAGTCCATTTAAACAAGACAAAGGCAAAAGAAGAGAAAGGATTCATGCGCAAAGAGGTGAAGCATGCAACTCCACCGGGGTACTCACTAGGCTCGTTGGTAGTGGAGCAATGCCTGTGTTCCTACTTGAATCTGTCGGGGTATTGTCTAGGCCTACTGGCAGTGGAGCAACACCAGAGATGAAAACTTATACTCTGGAAATCTTCAACTCACGAGCTAAACTACCCTTCCCGATTTTGAAATACTGTGATCAAGATGAACTTTTGATTGTGTTTGACTGAGTTGGCAAAAGGTGAACCGTGTATGTCCATGGGGTAAGTGGGGAATCTTAAGTAACCCGCACATTGATTCAATACTCCTTAATATACGAAGGCCCTATGCTAACAATGAATCAAAATAGAAAAGCTGGAGTTCTACCAATGTGTCGCCAAGTGTTGTAGTGGCTACAACACCCTCCAAAATTTTGGTCTGCATCCAATTTCGGAGCCTCCTTGAGAGTTTTTACTTGATGACTACACGTACTCGGGTTCACTCCATGAGCTCGTGTGAGTCTTTGCACCCACGTTGCTTGATCATTCCACCAATAGCTTTTTCATGTTGATGTCAATGTCATGCTTGCAACCATGTTCTGTTCATACTGAAGGTCTTCGCTTCGTGTGTACATGTTGTGTTCGCTATGTAAACATTTGTCGTGCTCACATAAGGATTTGTATTCATTGTCTCACAAGTGTTCCGTAGTCATCCAATGATCAGTCACAAGCATCGATCTTGTTTCTCACACTATCGATTAGTCATGTTGAGCATATGTGTCTGGATGGTTAGAGTCGTCTCTTCGCCAAGTCATGTGAGTGTGTTTTTGCAAGATCACGTATGCACCTTTTCACTCATTCACACACTTAGTCATTTTACTGAAGTTTTGACGACTAGATTCCCCTTTGACAGCTGAACCTTCACCTTACCATAGAATTGATCGACTGTCATCTAGAACAATGCAGAATCACCAAGAAAACCATTTCAAGCTACGCTTCCCACAAGCTGATCAATCAACCTTCATGCTGGTGAACCAGAGAGTTTCACCTAACAGTCACCTCGAGACTGACTCCCATAAAGAATTTTGCAAAGGCTGCAGACCTTTCCCGCTCTGTTGATTGAGAAAATTGCACAAACAGGGTGGACAAGCACCTAACCCCCATCCCTGTCTCCCTTAAAAAATTGCATAGTTTTTCCAGCCAATCCTCTAGTCAGTCGAACATCTGCTCACCCAAAAAACTGCGCAGATTTCATGAGAAAGCCCTCTGTTGCCCAGCAATCTGCTCAGCTCAGAAACTATGTAGAGGTGATCAGCAGGCCAGCCTCCTAGCATTAGTGCATTTTTTCCCGCTAGCAGATGACTGCCAGTTCCCTCCAGGAATTGCGTAGATTTTGCTGCCAAGCTCCAACAACTGACTGCATGTTCCCTCCAGGAATTGTGTAGTTTTTGTTGCTAGTGTCCCAGCAGCCAGCTGCCATTTGCCTCCTGGAATTGTGTAGTTTTGGGTGCCATACTCTTGCTACCCACTCCTTCCAAAAATTATGTTGATTTTGCTTGCCCATCCTTCCCATAGCCCACACTACTCCTCTAAAAAATTAAGCAGCTTTGTCCTCCAACTGATCCATACCCCACGGATAGTCACTATCGATTTTAAATTCCCATCTCCATCACCCAGTGACTCCTACACAGTTTTCATAAGTAGTGCTCAGATTCTTCATCCCAGCTCACACCTCGCAACCTTGTCTCCTCTCCCAGTCACATGCATCTAAAATGATCATGCATCATGGTAGACTAGGAGGTTTTAGGATTTGATGTTGTCTCATCATGAGTGATTGCAGATACAGGTAAATGAAAAAACATGGCGTGACAACAAATGGGATGACCAAAGGGAGTACATGCAAAAGGACATGTTCGCCAACGGACCAATAAATGATGCATGCAAAGACATGTGCTCATGAACAGATGATCATACAAAGATGTGTTAGCGGATGGACGAACGAGAAAACATGCAAGATGTGTTCACAGACAGACAGATGGACGAGCATGCACTTTTAGCGAACTAAAAAACCTGTCAAGCATGCCAGCATGCAAGCAAGGAGCAACGTGAAAATGCAACATCAAGCGAATCCAATGACCATTGAAGACTTTCCACACTTTACCATGTGGAGGTGAAGCTGTGACACACCATGAGGACATCCATCACCCAACAACATTGCACCTAGACATTCACACTAGCAGCACCACAAATGTACCAACATTGTCGTGTCGAGTCTTATCATGAGTCATGTCATCCACATCTCTACTGTGGGCCATACTTTCAATCAATGTAATGTAACGTAGAATTCCAAGAGACCCACTTGTCATTTGAAGAGTCATGTAAAGTCAAATGTCCATGGAAGTCAAATGGCCAAGAGGGAAGTCGAACAACCACAAGGGGTCAGCTTCACCCTTGGCTATTAATACCCCATCATTTGTACATGTAAAGGACTTTTCACTTAGGCTCCTCCCACATAGACTTGAGAGTCTGTAATATTTTCTTTGAGGAGTAAGTAGCTGCTCCAATCACCTGCCCACGAGGTTAGTGATGTATAGTGTAACAATGTGTCTTGGAACATTCGTTTAATTCAGAAGCCTGCTAATAGGCCACCATGTTTTCACACATGTATTGTAACTGTTGTAAGACTGATCTTGAACACTTGTAATGCATGTTGCTTTAACTTGTGTTTAACACTTGAACTTATTCAATTGTTGTAATACATATCCATTGATGAAAATGTGTTGTATAAGTTGTTAACTTTGTCCTTCCCGTGTTGGTTACCTCCTCGGACATCAAACAAACCTTTCATGTAAACTTTCTATAATAGTCGTCACACACGTGCAGACTCCTATGTTGTGTGTCGTACGTGTTATCTTTCCTTATGTGTTGTGATTGTCGCATCTGTGTGGACTGCTCTTCCAGAGGGTGTGCATGTCCTATTGTGTTGTGTGTTCCTTATAGAGTTGGGACTTCCTCCCATCCAACTTGGGACTCACTCGCACCCTCTCCCTCTACAGCGAAAGAACCATTGACATAAGTACACTAGCAATCACTAGGCATGTGAACCTCACTAATCGAAGACAAAGAAGACCACTCTCATCTTCTGACAAGCAAGAGATGAGGAAAATATTTATGATAATGGCAACCAGGCCATCATACCGAATGGAATTCCCACACCAAACAGTGTGAGGTCTAGTTGGGACTTCATACCAGGGTGATCCCCTGAATGTTGGTGGGTCCAACACCGTCAACACATACATAAAAAATAATCGGCTAAAAACATGATAAGCTAGTATGAAGGAAATGATATATAGTCCTTCGTACTCCTTTACCATACTACTACATAAGATCTTGGTTGAAACAAAGTTTTTCTTCCATTTTCTATCACTGTGATCTACTGAAGATATTCTACATGAATTCTTGCATAGTTTGCACACACAACTCTTCACTCACTCACTCTCTCCAAGCTCACACAACCATCACATTTTTTCCTCATGTGAACCAACCCAATAGACTCATAATCTCCATCTATTTGTAATCTTTTGAAATGGTTAAGACAATTAATTCCAATTATGTAGTGGAGCTCTATTCATATGCTGAAAGTGGTTCGGTTCATTTCTTCTTGACTCAATCAAACTACTAACTTCATTTACTAATTAATATTCTCTTTTAACCATATTCTAGAATCACAATAACATTTTTTTGTCCTTATATAAAAAATATTGATAAAAGCAATGCCAAAAAAACCCCAAAATAGCTCACAAGTCAGAGGAATGCGAGGTAAATCATTTGCAGGTGGAATATGCTCTTTTCCTTCACTGGACTAGCATATATATGCTAGTTTTATTCATGAAAGTAACATATACATTCAAAAATATAAGTTCTTCACTTGTTTCAAACACCTCTTAGAGTTCATCTTTAGGAGATTTCTTGGGACGTTGTGACAACCTTCCTAAATAAACTTAGCCACTGTAACACTCCAAAAAATTACTCTCACAACTCCATCATCATCGCACCTCAAACTAGATTGAATTAAATACCATCCATCAGCTACTTCAACACTCAATCCATTAAGCTTCTCCACAACTACTCCAACATATGCAACCATCAATGATAGACCCTGCAATTGGTCATACAAGATAAAAACTCATCCATACACACGGGGTACTATAAATATAACTTGATAGTATCCATCACTATCACTAGGTGTATCAGTTCCAAACCCTACCAAGGCATCCACACACAAGCTAAATAACTACACTAACATCTCCAACCAATGCACAAACAAAGTACCATCTCAGTAGCATAAGAAACCAAACATGTGTATAAACAAGACTCTGCATCACATGCTACCAGGTTGAAATCAATTCGGACCAATAATATAAAAATTCTACTAGGCTTACATTAATTCCAACCAACAAACTAAGCCATCATTCCAACTATCTCCCCCTTTGGCATTGATGGAAACCCTAGCTAAACTAGACAAATGGCCTATGAAAAACTCCTCACTCAGTTCCCCTTTCACATCAATGGAAAAGGGTTGAGCTCATTCAATTAACCATAGATGAATAGACACAAATTCCCTTGGACACTAGCTAGGTAAGATCATAATTCATTAATAGAATACAACACTCCTCGTGACAGCATGACAACAAAACAATAGCAGTAATAAATTTCTCTCTCTCCTGAAACAACAACATCAAACTCTCCATGAACACCACTCTCAACTAGCAGCAAAAAAACTCAACTCAATAACAACATGAGAAATAGCAACAAAATACCATAAGTAGAAACACTCTCTCCATATGTAGCATAGCATAACCATATGTAGCACCAATATAACATGAGCAACAACACATCATAGGAAGAAACATCAACAACATCACACAACTCAACAGTAGCAAATAGATATATCATAGCAGCAATAAACGCAATCATCAACATCAACTATATCAACCTCAATATCATCCAAAACAATAGCAACATATTGTGGCAGAAGCAACAACAAACCATATCTAATCAACAACAGAACACTGCAACACGCTCCCCTTGAGCATCATCATCATCCTATAACCAATGCCTTCTAGTTGAAGGCTACAACTCAAGGATCAAGGGACTGACTATACAATACAACTGATATATAGTACATGACTGAAAGAACACACATCATCCCACATGAATGGCTACTCCATACCTCAACAATTTATGCTAGACACCAAAATTCTCTCTCCAACATGACCATGAGAAATGATATGAAATACAATGTAGTACATGGTTGTATAATGAGATACAAGGCTATAATATTATGGCATGATATACAATAGGACAAAGATGGTTGCGACAACTCATAATAACATCAACTTGTCATGACTCATAACATTTCTATCACCAACTCATGACAACATAAACTCAATGACATGAACACTTGATTACATGGTTTCATATACAAGATACATGATTGAAACTGATGAAGTACAATATGAAGCATGTGGTTGTTACATATAAACAAAACTGATGCCTCTCACCAAGACATACTCAAATAAGTTCATTGACCCACATTATAAACATTTAGGCCATTCAATATGATGATGAGTGAGAAACAATGTATAAATATCATCATGCATACAACCATCCATGTGAACAAGATAGATACAAGTACATCAAGGCAACATCTTCTAGCAACAAATGTAGTGATAATAGCAATAACCAATCATGAACTATGTAATAATGAGTAGTGATAGCATATAATAATGACATCAACTGAGTAGAATAAAAATCCAATATGTAGCAACAACATAAGTATAGCTCATGAACTTCCAACAACAACATATAACCATCATCTCACATCATCCAAAATGCATCAACCAATGCATCTATATGATGGCAGCAATAAACATGTAAAAAATATGTGAATCATTTGTAGCAGCAGGAAATCAACCACTCAAAGTTGCAGAAATTAGATCAACACATCTCACATCATAATATAAGCCTCAAACTATTATGGCACCAAACCATGGATCCATGAAACAATAAATCTGATCAAAAAACCTCCAACTAGCATATCATGTCACTAGTAACCATCAAGCCATATATGCATAATGCCAACAATTAAGAAGTATCTATTAATCTTCAACTTGAACCAACATTAAGCTTGTAGAAGGATTTGTCAATACAAAGACCAGCAATAATGATCCACAAAAAGATCTACTAGAAGCACAATAAACATAGTAACAACAACTAAACTCCTCAATGGTGCCGACCAACAAGATATAGGTGATTGATCATGCAATAATGTGACCAATACATTGCATCATATTAGGAAAAAAATAGCAACAATAGAATATCCATAGGCATGAATATGAAGCATAAACACCATCAACCTAGCTGAATTAAAAATTATCTCATCTGCAAATGTATTTTAGCTTCAAATCATTTGAACTAATGCAAGAATTCTCAAGACATATAAATTCAAGGTAGTTCCCCTCAACATCTAAGAGCTCATATAATGGCCAATGTTAGATAAATATATCATCATGAGAAACATAGCAACCTCCTACAAACAATCTCATGGACCAAGGTGCCATCAATAAACCACTAGAAAATGAAAGCACATGAGATGCTCCCCTTGCATATGTGTCATCTCTAAATAATCTCTTGCAACAAATAAATGTCAATGCTACAAGATCAATTGAATTAATTCTCATTAAAACTTTCAATATGGCCACACTCTTAATGATCTACATGCAATCCATAATGCAACCATATGCTCCCCCTAAGACCATGTAGGCCTCATTTTTTAGTGGGAGTGCTTTGCTGCTCCTTTCTTCTCCAAATTTTGTGAGGTTGATCTTTGGCATGCATATTCTTATTTGGCTTCTTGACTGATTGGATTTGCATGAATTTCTTCCTTTGATTTGATTTCCTAAAACACATGGGAATCTTGCAGTCTTTGGCCTTATGGCCCACATTATCACAAACATAACATCTAATGTGCCCAAAAAATATAGGAAAATGTTCAGATCTTTTGTTGATATGATTTCTACTCCTTCCTCCACATGTCCTACAATCAACACTTTTATGACCAAAACCATTACATAAGAAACCATACCCATAAAATAAATTTTTATCCCTGGAAATTGATGGGACTAATATTTGAGGATGCTCCTTCTTTGGCTACTTATTTTGCTTGAAATGAATTATCTTTTTGCTTCTGCAATTTGTTGAAATGTGCCTGAATTTTTGATAGCTAAAACACTTAACATTTCTCAAATATTTTCTTGGCACATTTTTTGACTCTTGACTTGGCAATCGATTTTTTTGGCAGTTTCCTTCACTGTTGCTTGACCATTCTTCTTTGAGCTCTTCAATTGCTGCCTTATTTATCCTCTTGATGCTCTTTTCTAATTCAGATTCTAGTTTCTCACAATGGTCGATTTGATTCTTGAGATGGCTACCAATATTTTCTTCATTTTTCTTTACTTTCTCCAACTTATTTTTCAAATCAGAAATCTCTTCTTTGAAAGCATGCTCTCTCTCTTCAAGAATCTGAAGAATTTTTTTCAGATATTTGTTCTCCATATTAAGATCTTCAATCAACCTTGCTTGAGCTTTGTTTTTGGCTTCAAGGGTCAATATTCTTTTAATCTCTTCATCTTTGGATTCCTGCAATGGAAATAAACCTTCCTCACTCCTTGAGGAATCAACTTGAAAACTTTCATCATCAACTTCTTCAATAACCCCAAAATCATCATCACTAGATTGGCAAGGAAAATGTCCATGACTAAAAACATTGTTGGCCATACCTTTTACCAGAAAAATAGGTTCTCCAATTTTTGCAACATTCTTGGATTGTTTGCAACTCTTCCTTTTCTGAGTTTGCTTCTTCTTATTCTTCGTGATAATCCAACGATCTTCTCTCAAGCGATCAAGATTCACTGAGAGAACCCCACTCTGAAACAAATTGTTGGAAATGTATTCACTACTAAGAGGGAGTTTTTGAATTAGTAGTGATAGTGTTTATTAACTTTAAATTATTTTTTTTTCAATTGCTGCAACATGATATTCATTTACCCGTTATTAGAATAAATTATATATCAAAACACATATGAATTATAAGAGATAATCAAGGAATCATGCACAAATAGACACAATATTTTTCTGGTGGAAAATCCCCTCTGGGTCAAAAACCACCCTTTTTGTTATTGCGCTACTCAAATAATTATATTAATATTCAATCAATTCAATTACATAGAATATATAAATGGCTACTATTAGAGAAAACTATGATCTTTATGTATGACTCTAAGGACACCCATCTGGTCAACAAGCTTTGACCAACACCCATTGGACTTATGAAGAAATCTATTCTCTTTAATCAATTTGCTGGAGCAACCACTCCACTCTTCTATCCGACCCTCATTTCACAATATTTTAGACCGGAATAAATCTAAATCGCTCAACTAGAAAAACATAGCAAACTTTAGCAATATAGACTCAATACAATATAGAAAACCCACCAAAACGAATTTTCACAACTCGCTCAATCACTACAACAATCCAATCAACAATACATGCAGCATACATAAAAAATAATTTGTTCAAAACATGATAAGAAAGTATGAAGGAAATGACCTATAATCCTTCCTACTCCTTTACCATTCTATTGCATAAGAACTTGGTTGACATAATGTTTTGTTTCCATCTTCTATCATTGTGATTTGCTGAAGATATTCTTCTTAAATTCCTGCACATTTTTCACACCCTACTCTTCACTCACTCACCCTCTCCAAGCTCACACAATTATCACATTTTCTTCCTCAAGTGAACCAACCCAATAGACTCATAGTCTCCATATATTTGTAATCTTCTGAAATTGTTAAGACAATTAATTCCAATTCTATAGTGGAGCATTGTTCATATGCTAAAAGTGGTTCATTTCATTTATTCTTGACTCAATCAAGCCACTAATTTCATTTACTAATAAATATTACCTTTTAACCATATTCTAGAAGCACACTAACCTTTTTCGATCCTTATATAAAAAATCTCGATAAAAACTTTGTTGTAAAAACCACAAAATAGTTGACAAGAACGAGGAATGCAAGGAAAATCATCTCCAGGTGGAATAAGCTCTTTTCCTTCATAGGAATAGTGTATGTACGCTAGTTTCCTTCATGAAAGTAGCATATACATTCAAAAATCCAAGTTTTGCACATGTTTCAAGCAACTCTTGGAGTTGATCCTTAGGAGAGTTCTTGGGATATTGTGACAACCTTCCTAAAGCAACTTATCCACTACAACACTCCAACAAAGTACCATCACAACTCCATCATCATCAAACATCAAACTAGGTTGAATTGAATTCCATCCATATGTTGCTCCAACACTCAAGCCATCAAGCTTCTCCACAATTACTCCAACATATGAAACCATCAATGATATACCCTGCACTTGATCATACAAGCTATAAACTCATCTATACACACGTGGTATCATAAACATAACTTGACATTCTCCATCACTATCATCTAGGTGTATCATCTCCACACTCTTCCAAGGAATCCACACACAAGCCAAATACATGCACTAACATCTACAATCAATGCACAAGCCAAGTACCACCTCACTAGCATAAGCAACCAAACATGTGCATAGACAAGAATCTACATCACATGCTACCAGGTTGACATCAATTCCAACCAACAATGCACCAATGATACTAGGATTACATCAATTCTAACCAACAACTGAGCCATAATGCCAACATCGCTATCACAATTTTTTGCTACTTGTACAAAGGTAATCAACTTCTTTCCATTTCACTATGTTGTTCAGCTAGATTTGGCCTCAAATCCAAGGTGAGTTCTATGAGTGGAGAACTCTATGCTCCCAAAAAATTATTTTGATTATCAATTCCCTTTCCAAAATTCTAATTAATGCTCAGCTAAGTTTTTTCCTTCTCTAATTATTTCCTTATCAAAACAACTTCTCCTTCAAGCCTCTCACATGCTTTATTATTCTCACTGAGCTGCTAATTTAAAGTATCTTGAATCTTCTTGACTTCTTCAATTTGCAGGAGTAGAGGTTCAACATATGCAACATTTTCCTTGATCAACAATTCTTTCTGAGTTTTATTTTTCTTCCTCAGTCTTTCAATCTCTTCAAGAGAAATGGCTAACTCTCCTTCTAAATCTACTTTATCCTCTTCACCATTAGAATTAATAGCTTCTACTTCAATATTTTCTATAGTCATAAGCATGAATTCTTTTGGACCTTCATCATCGTTTTCCTCAGCTAAATATTAGTTTCCTTCACTTTCATAGGAACTGGCATCTTGGATGTATAACTCTCATTCTTAGGCTTCTTTCTTTCCTTTTATACTTTCCTAAACTTCTCTCTTGGATCGTATTCCTTCTTCTTCTTCTCAGGACACTTGGAAGAATAGTGACCGAATTTTCCACAATTAAAGCATTTAAAAGTTAACTTACCTTTGTAATTTTCTAAGCCTCCCTTGAGCTTCCTCTCTAATATGGCTTCCTCTTCATCTAATTCACAACATGAATCATCATGTTATTTCTTGGGCTATGTATCTACTTTGAATGCTGATTCCTTTGTTGCAGGATTTCCATTGGAATTTCTCATCTCATAAGTAGTGAGAGTGTCAAGTAGCTAATCCAAAGTGAGAGATTTCAGATTATTCATCTCCTCAATGGCTAAAACATTTGGATTAAATCTCTTAGGGAGTGATCTCAACACCTTTCAAAATATTATAGGCTCTTTTAATTTCTCATAAAGGCCGCTTATAGTCTTCAGAACCTCATCAACCCTTTGGAAGTACTTTATGATATATTCATCATCATGTATCCTTAAAGACTCAATTTTCTTTCCAAAACCTTTAAGTTTATCTTGCTATACCTTGTTTTCATCTACATAGCAGATGCTCATCTTGTCCCATATAGATTTTTCTGTTGAGAAATCCAAAACCGTGACTAGTTCTAATTTAGGTAGGCTAGAAAGCAAGGAATTCATAGATTTAGCATTGCATGTGAACTCCATCTTCTTATCTTTAGTAATCACTACCAAAGGATTTTGTTATTCTTCTTCTATTGCATCCCATACATCAACTCCAATTGATTGAATGTAGGTCTTCATTCTTACTTTCCAAAACACATATTTTGTTCCATTAAACATAGGTTCCCTATTGGTAAATCCTCCTTCTTGGTTTTCCATGGTCCTTGATGTTTCTTCTAGCTTTAAATTGATATTAAGTAATGAGGTTTCCTCTGATATGAATCTTTAGAAACTAGGACAATACTGAGAGGGGGGTGAATAAGCATTGGAGGATTTTTACAACTTTATTTTACTGACAAAATATATTGGGGCACGAATTAATACTTTAGCAATTAATTCAGGTTATCATGATGAGAATAACCAGAAGACACACAAGATATCACACATAGATTCTTTAAAACTTTTCTTCAATCTCTTCACAAGGCAAGCTACTACTTGTTGTTACAAAGCTCTCTAGCTATAACCAAAAGGAAGAAACTATTCCCTAATTTATCAACTATAGATGAAAGAGCTACAACCCATAAGTTTATCAGCTAATATTGAAAGGAGCTTCAATCCCTAAGAATTTACCAACAACTACTAGAAGGAGCTACAACCCCTAATGTGCAAGCTACTACATGCATGACCTGAATGATTTATCTTTCATGTGATTTTCTTACTCAAATCATGAATCCATTCCCTTTTAGAAAAAAAACAATACTTTCACTTCAACCACCCACCAAAACCACCATTACAAACACCTTCAACAATCTCTTATCACTAAACAAATCACAATACGCACTAGCAACAATCCATCACACACTAACAACTGATACAATTTGACACATCCTACAAATTTAATTATGCTTATAGAGATTGTGGATTGATATTTTTGGTTCTTTAAAGACTGGTTATCTTGCACTTTTATTTTTGCATGAATATTTTATTTTCTTCTTTGTCTTTCTTCTATCAAGCCATCTGAATATGCTCTCTAGGTATTCAAAATATCCTTACCTTCTTATGCAAGAAAAAATGAGCTTAACTACTTAAGTTTTCTATTCTTTATACAATATTTAGGGAGGAACTTCTAAATTTAATGCACTGCCAAGTTTATCCAAACTGTCACATAACTACCAAATATGTCCATTTCTACCATTTGAGCTTCCAAATCGTTCATCCCTTTTATATCAATGATCCGGATTTAAACAGGAACGCAACAAATTACAGAGATAACCATATACACAAAGATGCAGCGGAAATAATACTTCATTTCATTAATGGAAAATACTCAAATATGCTTACAACAGAAATGGAAATAAACTAGCTAGGGCGATGGTAGCTTATCTCTGAGAAGAGATGTGATGGCTACATGCCTCTGAACTGTCTTACAATGAGGCTCGGAGGCCTATTTATTGTTGAGAAACAATAGAAAACCCTTCACATTCCAAAACCTAACCCTAGAAGATGAAACGCCAAATTGTGGGCCCCGTTTTTGGGTAAGTTGGTACATCAACTTCCCGGGGTCGCGAATTGGTCATACTATCTCCGTTTGACGTGCATGATAGCCCGTTGGAAAGATCTCTCCGAGGACTACGACGGAAAAGACGATTTTTATCAGAAAAATCGCTGACGGTAGATTTCCCAAAAAACGTCGTTTAGGGCCTCAAAACGGCTCCGGAAGTTCAGGACCCGAAAAACTGCTAAAAATAGTAAGTTGTGCTACAATTAAGGAAACTGAAAATGCTAAGAAAGACAATGGTGGGGGTCCAGGTGGACTTGGCAGGTGGCCACCAATATCCACCTGGATCATTCCTCCCCCCTTAGGAAGCAATGGTCCCCATTGCGTTGAGATCCTCCATGAGATGAGGAAACTTCTGCTGAACTTGTTCCCTGGTGAGCCACTTGCCCTGCTGAAGGAGTTGGCCTGCTTTGACAACTCGATATAGTTGGATATTCTGTTGGCGAGTGTTCTTGATCTGTGTGTCCATGATCCGATCAGTTGCAGCTTGTTCCATGCAATCTGGATTTAATTCTGTGGGTTTGAGCTGTTCTGCAATGTCGGAAGTGTCTAGCAATGGTGGAAAGTATGGCCGAAGGCGGTCCACATTGAACACTGGGTGCAGGCCAAGGAATGGGGGAATGCTGAGCTCAAATGCATTGTCTCCCATAGCCTTAGTAATGGTGTAAGGACCATATCGGAGTGGTCTCAATTTCCGATAGGCTCCGGTAAGGCGTTCCTTTTGCAAATGCAACCAGACTTTGTCGCCCACCTGAAACTTGTGTGGCACCCGATGTTGATCATGTCGTTGATTGTACTTGGCATTTGATTTCTCAAGAATTTCATGGACCTGCTGGCGAATATGTTAGATGCGCTCAATGAAGCTGGTGGCCTTATCTGTTTCGGACTAGACATGAGCTGAATTCATGTGAGTAGCTGCAAGTGGCATGGCCACATCAATGGGGCATAGTGGCTGGAATCCCAAACCCACCTGAAAAGGGCTATGGCCAGTGGAGCTGTGAAGAGCTCGGTTGTAGCTATGCTGAACATAGGGGAGGCTCTCGTCCCATGTGCGTGGATGCTTTGAGTTATACATGCGCAGAATGTGCACAATCATCCTATTGACAACCTTTGTCTGGCCATCAGTTTGAGGATGGAAGGCTATGGACTTCGTGAGTTTGGTTTCCATCATTGACCAGAGACTGGACCAAAATGTGCTGAGAAACTGACTGTCCCGATCTGAGATGATAGACTGTGGGATCCCAAAGTGCACCCACACTCGTTCAAAGAAGAGTTTAGCAGTGGCTTCTGCTGTGATATTCTTCTTGCAGGCCATCATAATGGCCATCTTTGAGAACCTGTCGACGACCACAAAAACACAGTCATTTCCATGCTTAGTGGAAGGAAGGCCTGACATGTAATCCATGGAGATGGATTCCCAAGGTCGACTAGGGGTAGGCAACGGGGTGTAGAGGCCTTGCTTCTTAATGGTCGGTTTGGCAATGGCACAGGCAGTACATGATCGGATGTACTGCCCAACATCCTGTCGAAGATTCGGCCAATAGAAATAATTTTGCAGTACTGCCACTGTTTTCTCGACCCCGAAATGCCCAGCAGCCCGACTGTAGTGTGCTTCCCAAATCATCTTGGCACGCTCGCTTGAAGGAACACAAAGGTGACCGAGGTGGCATAATAGGGCATCCTGGAGGTGAAAATCTGCAACCTGCCGACCCTCCAAGAGTGTCTGGTATGTGTGGCCGAATTCTGGGTCGCCTTTGTAGAGAAGTGGCCAATCAGAAGTCTCGTGCCCGCAGGAGTTGAGCACGGTGGTTAGCGCCATGATCGGTGGTCGACTGAGGCAATCTGCAACATTATTGGTGCTGCCCTTTTTGTACTTGATATTCAAGTGAAACTGTTGCAGGTATGTAGACCACTTCTGATGGCGATCATTTTGCAATTTCCCTTGGGTCTGTATGAACTGCAGAGGTCGGTGGTCTGTGTGGATGACCGTTTCCTTCCCCAAAATGTAATGCTTCCATTGTCGGCAGGCCTGTACAATGGAATACATCTCTTTATCATAAGTGGGGTACTTTCGGACTGTGTCTGAAAGTGTTTCACTGTGATATGCCACTGGATGTCCATGTTGAGTAAGGACTGCCCCAATAGCATAGTCAGAGGCATCTGTCTCGACCTCAAATGGTTGTTGTAAATCTGGTAATGCGAGCACTGGTGCCGTGCAGAGGCGATCCTTCAACTCCCTGAATGCCTTCTGTTGAGATTCAGACCAAAAGAATTTTTCTTTCGCCCCGCCCTTGGTGACTTGACTCAAGGGCCAAGAAATATGAGAAAACCCCAACACAAACCTGCGGTAGAAGTTGGCAAGACCTAGAAAGCTGTGTAGCTCTGTTAGAGTGGTTGGAGAGGGCCAATCCCGAATGACTTGGACCTTGGCTGGATCGACATGCACCCCCTGTTCATCAATGATGTATCCCAGATACTGAACCTCGGTCATGCCAAAAGTGCATTTCTCCAAATTGGCACATAGCTTGTGTTGCCGCAGTGTTTGGAGAACCTGTCGGATGTGGTGGAGGTGCTCTTCCCAACTCTGGCTGAAGATCAGAATGTCATCCAAGTATACTACTACAAAGGAGTTGGTGAATGGCCAGAAGATGTCATCCATTAGCCTCATAAAGGTTGCAGGAGCATTTGTCAATCCGAAAGGCATGACCAACCATTCGAAGAGGCCCTCCTTGGATTTGAAGGCAGTCTTCCACACATCTGAGGGTTCGATTGGTACCTGGTGATATCCTGACTTCAGATCGATCTTGCTGAAATATTTCGCCCCCTTTAGTTGGTCTAGGAGGTCATCAATCCGTGGGATCGGGTACCTATTACGGACAGTGATCTTGTTCAGCGCCCGATAGTCAATACAGAGTCTCCACGTCCCATCCTTCTTCTGTACCAACACGATCGGGCTCCCACAGGGCGATGAACTCGGACGGATGTGACCTTTCTGCAGGAGCTCCTGAATCTGCCTCTTGATTTCATCGTTCTCCAGAACGGAGTGCCGATAAATTGGTCCATTGGGTAGCGGTGCACCTGGGGTCAGATCGATGGAGTGCTTGACTTGACAGTGCAGAGGAACCCCTGCCGGGGAGGTGAAGATGTCCTCGTACTCCTCCACAATCTTGTCCATCTGTAGTTGTCGTGCAGAGGGGCCCCGTTTGGAGGCCGCGGCCACTGTCTTCTTCTTTCCTTGAGGGCGTATCATCAAGAAAACAAATTTCCTAGTTTTGGAAATGATCTTACTGCATTGTTTTGCAGTAATCAAAGAGAGGGCGGCAGGTGGTGCTACCTTTGGTATCCTGAACAACTTATTTCCCAATGTAATAATAACTGCACGGGGCCTTGATTCATACACAGCATGTCGCTTCCACAAGTATGGTTGTCCTAGTAATACATCACAAACTTCAAGGGGAGCAATGTCACACAATACCTCATCCGTGAAGGGCTTGATGTTGTATGGAAGGCGACACTGCTGGCTCACGCGAAGATCTCATCCTTGGTGAAGCCACCCAATGGTGTATGGTTGTGGATGTGATGTGGTCAGTAAGCCCAACCGCTTCACGACCTCTGCCGAAATGAGGTTCTTTTGACTCCCGCTATCAACAATGAACTGTATCGGGGAGCCCTTTACCCACATCTGGGAGTGGAAGAGACGCTCCTCCTCCTCTGGATCTTCGGGTTCATTTTTCTGGATCTTTGCGGTAACAACAGTGGCGCTGGGGTCCGCATCAATGATCTGCTTCCCTTTTTCATACCCCTTATCAGGTTCTGACTCCGTGTCGGAACATGCATCTGATTCTGAAACCTTTAGCTCAGCCACCAGTGACTGCTTGGCCCGACACTCACTTGTGTTGTGAGTGGAGCTCTTATGGAACTCGCACCATTTTCCAGTGTCCTTTCTCGGCTTCGCGGCGCTGTTCTTTGCTTGCAGCTTCGGCTGGTTGTCTTGGGCTGTCCCGCCTTGGATTTGTCCTTTGTTCTGTGGTTTAGGGGCACCTTTCCCCTGCTTTGGATTCGCAGATCCAAAGTCTCGCTTCTTTTGTTTAAACTTTTGCTCGACCTTGACGACATACCGGTATGCTGCGCCGAGCGAGGGGATGTTTAGGAATTGTATTTCTTCCTGGATGTACTTGTGCAGGCAGCCACGGTATTTGAGTATCAAATGTTGCTCCGAATCCTTGATACCCAACTTTGTGCGAAGGGTATGGAAAAGATTGGTGAACTCCGGCACTTCTTGGTCCCTTCCCTACCGCAGCGTGGTCCACTTTATGTATTCATCCTCATAGCTCCCGACAGGGTAGTACTGCTCCTTGATAGCATCCCGGAACGAATCCCAGGTGGGTGCGGCTGAAAATAGTGAGCCAGTACTTTCATCCTTCTGCTCGCAGTAGGTTTCCCACCAGTCCTTGACGTGGGGGGCTGCTTTGAGGAGAGCAAAAACAATCTTTTCCCGACTCGAAAATTCATGAACAGAAAAATAACCCTCTAGCAGATTTAACCATTTATCTACGGCATCTGCGTCTATCTGACCTTCGAATATGGGGATTTCAAAATTAACTTGTACCTTAAAGGGTGTGGTGTTTCCAGAGTAGCTGCTGGAAGCCGATGCGTTGCTTCTCGGTAGCCGCTGAAGGATCTGGGCAAAACTGTCCATCATCGCGTTCCGTTGTCGCTCGAGGGCTTCTTCGAGCAAGATTTTGATGGGATCTCCTGCCCCCTCGTCTTTCTTCTCGTCCGCCATGGGAGGCCTTCGGAATTTGCGAGGCTGGTCTTGCAAAGGTTCAACCAGTTCAAGCCCTAACTCCTTATATCCCAACCTTGTTGGGGACATGCAAAGAAAAACAGAGAAAAAGCAGACTGCTCTGATACCACTGATCCGGATTTAAACAGGAACGCAACAAATTACAGAGATAACCATATACACAAAGATGCAGCGGAAATAATACTTCATTTCATTAATGGAAAATACTCAAATATGCTTACAACAGAAATGGAAATAAACTAGCTAGGGCGATGGTAGCTTATCTCTGAGAAGAGATGTGATGGCTACATGCCTCTGAACTGTCTTACAATGAGGCTCGGAGGCCTATTTATTGTTGAGAAACAATAGAAAACCCTTCACATTCCAAAACCTAACCCTAGAAGATGAAACGCCAAATTGTGGGCCCCGTTTTTGGGTAAGTTGGTACATCAACTTCCCGGGGTCGCGAATTGGTCATACTATCTCCGTTTGACGTGCATGATAGCCCGTTGGAAAGATCTCTCCGAGGACTACGACGGAAAAGACGATTTTTATCAGAAAAATCGCTGGCAGTAGATTTCCCAAAAAACGTCGTTTAGGGCCTCAAAACGGCTCCGGAAGTTCAGGACCCGAAAAACTGCTAAAAATAGTAAGTTGTGCTACAATTAAGGAAACTGAAAATGCTAAGAAAGACAATGGTGGGGGTCCAGGTGGACTTGGCAGGTGGCCACCAATATCCACCTGGATCAATCAAGTTTTAGTGTTGCACTTTATTTGGAATAAACAACAAATTCGGTGGAAAATCTTATGTCGCCAACATGTTCGTGTTTTAAAACTTAAAACATAGCCCCAATTTATTTAACATAAAGCCAAAGCCTTTTTAATAAAGCACCAATACACCGATGTGTTCACACATAAGCCTTCAACAATAGACCCAAGGTGCTTATTCAAACGCTCCAAAATATTACACTGCGGGCCCATTGCAATATATCCATGAGGTCTTAAGAAATGTTTCCAAATATATGTGCCCTCAATCACATCTCTACACATAAACAAGTCCTAGTGATAGACTTTAGCCCTCAGCCTTCACTCCAGGATGACTTGTACTGTGGGGTCATAAATCATGTGCTTTGGCTAATTAAAAGGTTGTTGCAATGAACTATAGTTTCCACCGCAATGCCTTCGTGTCCCTGTTCCCATTCATCTAGGAGCAAACTCCCTTATGGATTTTTATTTCCTATTGGGGAAGTGCCTCCAGGGTGACATATCAAGTTGGTATACCATGCACCTTTAGTATTGGTCATGTACTTCCCTGTCTATTTCTAACTATCCCAGAGTTGAATAAGCTCAGAGGCTCCTCCTATGCACTTACTTGAAACCTTCCATTGTCATGGGGATAGGGATGAGATGTCCCAGTGGGAACCAATACCACACAATGAACCAGTCAATGACTAGTCGGGATGGTTTGTTTATGACAACTACCACATACGTCTAACACTTAGTTAGCCCGAATTAATCCTTATGTGTGTGCCTTAGCACTTCCCAAGAAGGCCTCCTAAGGTGATATGGCTTTGGAGAGGACCTACTATAGAGATCTCCTAATGAGAGCCTTTGTCATTGTTGTTTGGAATGTCCACCTCCACCTAGACTTACGTCATCTTGGTTTTTCCTTTTTTCGGGTGACTTTGAAACCATCCGGGGAATGCCACTAGGGTGAGCTATATAGTGGGACCTTCACCAACTGATAAATACTTGTCTCGTTGCTTCGTTGTCTAGACACCTTTCCTCAGACCTTCACCTAGGCTCTCCGCTAATAGCTTTTCTATGTTTGGACAAATTTCCAAACTTATCTTGCTCTGAATAGTCCTCCAACAACTTAGCTATGTAATTTGACTTTTAGGGTACTTGAAATTTCATCGACAATAACTTATGATCTAGGAGGGAATTTTTGAACTTCAAAATACTATTAGAAAATTCTTTCATATCTCTTTCCATATGATTGGGTCCCAAAAGAACTTGAAGTGATATTTTGAGTGGAAAATGGCTTTAAAGTCAATAGAGGTTCTCCATATTTTCATTCTACATACCTTGAGTTTATCTTCATACTTATTGCAATCATTTCTACTTTTTCCTTCATTCTCATTACCTTTTCTGTCAAAGAAAACAAATTTCTAAGAGGAAGAGCATCATAGTGTGATTATGTACCTAATGATGCACTAGACCAACTCAGTTAGGCCTGGAAAGATGACGAAATTAATTATATTGATTACATGAATCATATTCAACACAACATGTGGGAGATGCATGGTATATTGGTCAGCCTTTGGAGAAGGTCGTGGCACATCCAGGAGCATCTATATCATTTGGAAACTTGTTTGGCTCACATAGAGGGGCACATGCATTATGGATTGAAACATATACCATCCCCTGGATGAGGTCCAAATCATCCAACCTTGGCAAATCCTGACGATGTATGATGTTTGTTTGTTCTCTCTTTGTTTTATGCATGTTTTGGCACATTTTTCTTGTCAACTTATGTAAATCACTGGCATTTTCAAAAGTTTATATGTATATGGGTATGTATATGTTTTCTAATAAATTTAGTAAGAGTGAGGCCAACATAATTTTGAGATGCACCACAACAAGATGTAATCTTTTGAATTAATAGAAAAATCTTGATTCACAAAACAAAACAAAACAAAACAAAAACAATTAGTTAAATTTCCGTTTTTATTGTTTCTCAATATAAGTGTAACAAGTTCCTTTTATATTAATGAAAGACTTGTAAGAAATTTTGGGTTTTAATGTGCATGGTAAGAAACTGAATGAATAATGATGTGTTTGTTAATAGCTTGACCCTATTGTTTCATCTTGTTGTGTTGATTTAAGTATTTTTTTATTAACAAATCCTTTCTCTTCATTTTTTTTCCTTTCGTTTTTAATAACTATTAATTTATAGTTTTCCTTTTTATTATATCTTCATTAAAAATCCCCCTGTTTCCTTTGTTATGTATATATCATATCTCACTCTCAATCTCTTCACATGTTACTTTTTCGACACTAGGTTAAAAAAATTGTGTTATAAATAAGAATAACAATATAACATACTAATTTGGAGTGAAATATTATCATAAAAATATACTATTACAAATATGACATAAACAATAACTATAAGAAAGAGAGGAACCATAATACGTTACTATAAAATTGTCAATGATGTGTGTACCAAAGTGAGGGAATATTTACAACAAGTTACTACACCTTGAAGTAATCAATGTTTTTATTAGCAAATATTTTTAAACATTAATGCTTCTTTGAACTAAAAGAAGCCAAGTGCAATACTACACAACCTAATATGAGAGACATGTGTAACATACGTGTCTAACCCTAATGTAAAATGTGATATGAGATAACCAATATAATAGTTTAAAAAAAATAAGAGCCTATTATGGATGAGATGTATCAAATTAATGGTTAAAACTAAAAGTTGGGAAAATTTTAAAATTCATATATATATATATATATATATATATATATATATATATATATAGAGAGAGAGAGAGAGAGAGAGAGAGAGAGACAGAGGCTTGCTAATAACTCCCCTACATTTTAGAAAAAATGAAGGGGGGCCCATTAAAAGTGTTGGAAATTTCTCCCTTCAAATTGCATTTGATTGGTCAATGGTTTCACCTATCTTCATTATCTATATTTTACACTTCTTGCTTCCTCAAGGTTTAACCTAGATTTAACATATCTTTCATCATAATCCTTGGGTGGTCACCATCATTGTTTGTCCTTGAATGGTTTTCCTCAAATATTTCCATACTTCCATTTGTATTGACTTCTCCAAGACCTCCCCATGATTCGTAATCCACTGATCTTGATCCCTAGTTTTAAAATCATGATTACATTGAATTTCAACTGCTTTATTCGCCATGGGAATATGGTGTACTTCCATATCAATTTATGTACAAAATTGTAAATATGCCTAAATTAATTAGCTCATTATAATGATTACATTTTACAATTGTATGTTAACTTAATGTAAAACATATAACTATATGTAAAAACACACACACACAAACACACATATATATAGCAATCATAAGAGACCATGTATATATATTTGTATGTATTTTATAACCCACCATCATACATTGTTATTATTATTATTATATTAATTCATAGAATAATTATATTATGTGATCCTTTTGGTGGATACTAAGATACATTGTAGATTTTATTTTATTATTGTATATATAAAAAAGCGTGTGAAAATGTGAATATCACATAGGTTTTTCATTTACCATATATATATCATGTGTTATAAAAACTTTGAAACATGGCCTACCAACAACTTTAGGATCAAACGAATAAACGTTATGCATAAGAGAAAATAATAATAGGTTGAAAGTGTTAGACCTTGAGGAAGCAAGAAGTTAACAACACCAAATATAAGGAAGAGTTCTTAACTAGGTTTTCCCCTATATAGGGTTTTAGCCTTAACTGTCTGCCTACATCTGACGTCCCTAATCTTCATGTTTTTCTTTTGATTATTGCTTAATGAAACAAACATAAAAGAAGAACATAATAAAGTTAATAAGAACATAAGCATAACACAAATAATTATCAACAACACCAAATATAGCCTCATTAGTTCTCAAGTCTTTTTGTTTGCAACTTCATATACATCAATAGTACTTTTTCTTAATTTAAAGTGTTCATTGTCATAATATTCCCTCCCTCTTAACTGGGAAGATATACCCTTTCTTCTATCTTGGCTCCCACTTAACTTAGGAAGATAAACTACTTTCTTCTACTATAACATCAGAGAAGCTTTGACCTTTCATAACTTCATCTTGATCATGCTTATACACACATCATGTGTACCAGAAAAACTTTAATATCAAGCACATCCAAATATATATATATATATATATATATATGAAGTTAACAATATCAAATTCATGTCAATATAATCGAACCATCAAAAAAATCAAATACTTTAGACATCAAATACCTAAACTTAGTTAGAAGACATATACTTATAAAATTAAACTTCTTTTCTAGAGTTTTCTTACAAACCATAGAGTATAACATACAAAAACTTAAATCAGTTTCATTCTATCTAGGGCCTCAATATTATTTTCAAAGATATATGACAATTTCTACTATGATCCATTACAAACCCTGGATTCCATATTAGAATGCAAAGCCTTAGATATCAATAATTAAATGAAATAAAAGTTCTACTATACAATTTAGACTCACTAGGGTTTGTTACAAACCCTATATTAATCACCATATCAGAATCAATATCATTATGTCCTAGAATATCAAACTTCTACTAGGGCTTTGTTACAAACCCTAGAATTTACAAACTATGAGCATCAACAATTACATTAGCACATATACATATCTAGGATTTCATATCATGCATAAGCACAATACAACAATATCTATTAGGTAAACCCAAGACACAAATATCAATACATTAAAGTTAGTCATACAACAGTTTTGACTCTGTTAAGGTTTCAACTAGACAAATGAACATACACCTAGGGATCCATTCTTAGCATCTTACTACATATATTATAATGGTTTTTGTCATAAACCCTAATATACCAAACCATAAAGGTATAGGGATCCATTTTAAACATTAACAACAAACCCTGAATGATTAGGGTTTCTATCTTAACAATACCAAGATTCTAAGAAAGAGAGTAGGATTTCTAGCCTTCATCATTAACCCTAATTATACTAGGGTTTCATAACTATAGACATACCTTTAGGTTAGGGTTTTATAGAGAAAATTTTAGGGTTCCATACAAATGAATTTAATGAAGGTAGATTCAATCTAATGATTAATCACCCAAACAAGAATCTCTTATGATTCAAAACCCTATACATGATTATGTTAATAATGTAGAGAAAATTTTCATTAGGGAAATTTTAAGCTCTAAAATGGGCCTCCTAAGGAAAATGTACAACCAAAATAAAATTTATAAGAATCAATAGGATTCAAGATGATGATGTCAACCATGGGGGATGATTCAACGTTTTTGGAGTAAAAAAGTACAAACATTAAAAACTAATAAAATAATAAAGCTTCTTTTTCAACTCGTATTTTTAACTTATCTCCAAAAGTTGTTACTCAATTTTCGAGCGGGAGTACTCGTTGGATGCAAAATTTAATTCCTCATCCAAGGAGTACCCATGTTGCATACTTTCGATGGACCCTACTACATGAAAAATGAGAAATACATGAAAAACATTGCAATACTTGTTGCATGCAAAATTTGATTCCTCATCCAAGGAGTACCCATGTTGCATACTTTCAATGGACCCTACTACACGAAAAATGAGAAATACATGAAAAAGTGTGATTGCAATCATGTTTTTCATTTATTTCTCATTTTTCATGTAGCAGGGTCCATCAAAACTATGCAACATGGGTACTCCTTGGATGAGGAATCAAATTTTGCATGCAATAAGTGTTTCCGCTTGAAATTTGAGTAAACCCATATGGAGATAAGTTGAAAATATGAGTTGAAAAAATAGTTTTGTCTTTTTTTTTCCCTCTAAAATTTGATGATGTAATCTAATCTTATTTTATTATTTCCACTATTATTTTATAATTTCCTTAGGAGGCCCATTTTAGACCTCAAAAATCCCCTAATGAAAAGAAGAATGATCGTACCTTTATATGAACAAAGATTATAGGATAAGACATAACTTGGGTTGATTCTTATCAAAACTTGTAGGACACCAATGTTTGAAGGGTTTAAATATAAATTCTTTCACACTTCAAGTCTATCCTTTGAAGACTTCTCCATGTTCCTTAAGCAATTAGCAAGATTTCCTAGCGAAAGAAAAATATAAAGAGAAAGGTTATTAGCATATAATACGAACACAACTTGATAAGAGAGGGAAACCAAACATAAAGGATAAGACAAGGAGTAAGATACTTATCTTTGCTAAAATGGTGAGGGATCCCTCTTAATACAATCTTGAGTGATAACTACAACGTTATCAAAATAAAAGGTTTTCTAAGAATACCTGTTATAACTACAAATTCTAGAGATCAAAACATAAATGAAAACAATTCAAAACATAGAATAGAATATCAAGGGAGGATATGTGTAAGGGAGGACTTAGTATTATAGGTCCTTGACTTCCAATTCTTCTTCAATATTGTTCTTCTTTGGTGGTTCTTCATCAACAACATTTGCTCGATCCCTATTTATTTTCTTATTTCTTGGATTCTCAGGACAATGATTCTAGTAATGTCCCAACTTGTGGCAATTGTAACATTCAACCTTGGATAGGTCCATTTTCTTCTTTAGTCCTTTTGAACTTCTTGAAGGTTCTCTTTTTATGATGAGTAGAGTAAGCATTTGAGGTGTTTTCTTCTTCATTATCATTTTTTTTGTTCACCATCGATATTCTGGCTTCTTCTTGGCTACATGTATTCCACATTTGTTCAAATATTGTCATCCTTCCAACTGTTGAGTCCCAATGCAAAGGAAATCCAAGATTTAGGTAGTCCTAGAAGGGTAGTAATTACTAACTCTTTTTCTGGGATAATTTCATCTATTGCTTGGAGTTCATCCCTGATTCTAGATATACTTATGAAGTTTGATGAAACAATATCATCATTTTTCATTTTGGCATTTCTTAGTTCATTCTTGAGGCTTTCTATTTGTCCAATGTTCTTTATTCTGAATAACTTGGAGAGAGCCTCATACATTGCTTCAGCAGAATTTATGTTAGATATGTATGGAATTAAGTTATCCTTAACTCCATCTACTATTAGATTCATAGCAATGATTTCAAGTTCTCTAAATTTCACTTTATCTACATTTCTTGATTCATCATTAGGCTTCTTGACTCTTCCTTGAACAAGGTCTAAGACTTTATTCTTTTTGAGAATCAAATCTATTCACTTTTTCTAGGCCGTATAGTTGGAGGCTCCTTCTAGTTTGTTCTCTTTCATTGCGTTTGTCATTGTGTTTGTAGATGCTGGAATTATCCTCTTATATGATCTTCTTGAATTACTTTTCCTTGAACCTTTTGTTCAATAGATTTTCAGGTTGCCTTTTTCCTTCCTTCTTTCACCTTAACTCTCATACCATGTTAGAATATTAGAAAGACATAAATATTTCCTTTTGTTGATAATTACTTGTGATATTATTTTCTTATCAACTTTCTTATGTTCTTCTTTTATCTTTGTTTCATCAAGAAAATATCAAAAGAAAAACATGAAGATTAGGGACACCATATGTAGGTAGATAACTAGGGATAAAACCCCTACATAGTGGAAAACCTAGTCAAGAACTCTTCCTTCAGTAGTTCATATGATAGTGAGACAACCAAGACCTTAACCAACAAACCTTTCTCCTCCACCAAGTTAACCTTTCAATGAGATACAACAATCTTCAATAGTCTCTTCTTGTCTAGCCACTTCAACCGAGCATCAACCCAGAATTTTTAGCCCAGCTTCACCATCAACTTCATAAGTTCAACCTCCTAAGAAACTACAAAATTTCAGCCCCTCTAGCAGCGTCACAACTTCACACATGTCGACAAAAGAGAGAGAATTTCGACTTCTTATGCTTGTGAGGTACCTCCTTCTCCTTCACTATCCTTCTTCCTCTTCTTCCTTGAAATTCACAATTTTTCTTGCCTCAAAAGTTGTAGATCGAGCTTGTTGTGTGTGTGTCCTAAATGAAGTTGAGTTGCTACCTTTATATAGTGATTTTGCTGCCCACTTTTAAGCTAATTTGAGGCCAACTTGGTGGAGGAGGCCTAATTTTCCTATTTTACAGTAAAATAAATTTCTTCTTGACAAATAAATTGCAAGAAGGGTTCTTTACAATATGACATGGTCAAGGACACTTGACACAAACCTAGAAGCCCGCAATGGAGGCTTTGACCTAAAAAAAATTGACCCAAACATGAAACCTATCATTTAATAAGTCAGTTTTAATAATAACAAAATTTCATTTTCTTTCTTTTTGAAAATACAATATATTGTGACTTAAATACATTTATGAAGACCAAACTTGGTTACATTCTTCAACAGAATGTGGGGTCACCATCACATCAACGCAGTATTTAAGATTATAAGTTTCCATAAAATACACCAAACTAATAAAATATATACTCGGCTCTTTATCGACCTTATTCTTGTTCAATACACACAGAGAAGGATATGAAAACACAGTTGATATCCAATTCTATGTAGTGTATTCATTCTCCATGTCATCCATTGACCAATTTTACACGGAGTTGTCTATGGTGCGACTTTTTGGAGTTTCTAGTGCCGGAATTCGGTGAAAATTTTGATGTGAAATCTTGATTTGTGTTATTTAAACTAGTTTTTTGACTGTATATATGGATTCAGCACCATGAAAAACCCATAGGGCACTTCTATTGTGCAGGGTTTACCCATCAATCTTGTGATTTCAATGAATTCCTACCAGATTTTAGAGAAATTAGATTGGAAAAATCCACTCGAAAAGCTTCCAAAAAAGTCGCGCTAAAAATAACTCCATTTTACACCCCGCATCTTGTTCCAAATACCACCCCAACATATTACATCCCTAGTAGCACACATTTTATGTTGTAAACTAGTCATATGTCACATGTAATGATGAAGGAAATAAATGGGAAGGACGTAACAACATACTTGCCATGTGGATTACGAAATTTATGGGAAAAAAAGGCCTTGATCATAAGCTGCCACTATATTTCTTTAAATATTAAATATTAGTATTTTTCAGGTTATATTTTGTTAATCCAAATACCAAACTTTAAGATCTCAATACACAATGCCTTTGACCAGGTTATTATTTGTGGATGAGTTTGTTTGGCCAATAGGCCACAAACTAACATTCTTATGAGAGATTTGACCATCCACGTGTTAACACCAACATCATTCCCTCCCCGTAGCATTAGAATGCACTCACGCCATTTTAAGTCAGGTCATTTCGCATTTCATTCAGGTATACCTAAGTCAAAATCCACCAAATAATAATCTTCCAAAATTCACGTACTCTTTCACATCGTTGATGTGATTACTCATTAGGTCTGCATGGTTAACACTCTGAATGGTTCTTCTCATCCATACAGCAGGAGCCACTAAGTAAAACCCAAGTGAAATATGGGAAATATGCCAACTATTCCTCGTGTATTTTGCCCTGCACCCTCTCCACAGACTTCAGCTTCGTTAAGCCCTGCCCTCTCCACAGACTTCAACTTCGTCAAGCCCTGCAATGTGCCATATCACCCATGTTTTATTCTAGAATATGGCACCTCTCCGGTCTTAACTCACCACTAGAGCGGATAATTAGGGTTACGTTTGGTACCGTGTTCCTAAATGGGCGCATTTGATCATTAACGCAAAAGGTTTTGATATAACAGTCAGATTTACATAACAACAAAATGTTTCGAAGATCTGTAATCATGAGAGGAGACTCTATTTTGATTATTTCATATGCCTCTAAGTATTAGAAACTATTTTTTTCAAGGATTCGATTATAATGTTTATTTTGTTCATGTTTGTTATTTCAAGAATAGGTGTTGAAGGAATCAAATCAGGAACCGGTATGCAAACTTTTGGATAATTGTATGGAATCGATTTCTATAACAAATATATGGAAAACGAAAAGAAAAACTTGTCAATGTAGGCAACGATATCAAGACTGTTGAAGAAAAAGAAGTGGATTAGTTCAAATGTGAAGAAAATTGCCAAGATCAGTTTGTTTTATTTTTATTTGTTCAAGATCTCGGTATCTTTAGCAAAATATGATTGTCATCTTTATTTATGTTTCTTAGCAATTTTTATTTGTTTTAATCTATTGTGTGATTTGTAGAATGTGACAAGTTCTAAATAAACGACTCGTGATTTTTAAACTTTCAACTTATATATATTTACATATATTTGAGCTTTGAGAGGATATTTGGAAAAGCATGGATATAAGTTGGATTCGTTTTTTGTTTTTTGGTTTTTATAATGAAATTTTTTGGTTTAGAGTAAATACATAATGGTAAGTTTTGTGGTTGTTATTAATATATTTATTTTTATTTTTAATTTTTATTTTATTGTATAAGTGTCATAATGGCAAAGGATTAGAGCTAAAAGATGTCAAGGCCAAAATAGTTTGTTGTTAGAAAAATAGTTCAAAGCATTATCTTAATATTTTCCTTAATTTAAGAAATTATTAGGCAGCTGATGGAAACTATTATGCAACTCATGGAAACCGATGGATTCTAATTGGAAGGAGCTTTGTCCCATTTCTTCTTTTCCCCAGATGTAATTATTTATAGAGGAGAACTTTGTTTATTATAAAAGGGATTATGGTAATCGAACAAGAGGGCCATACTATAGTGCCACAATAATAATGTCTCAAAAATAGATCAAATAATTGTGATATTTCTTTTTTTTTATTCTTTTGTAAATTATGTATTTTTAAAGGAAAAGAAAGGGAGGTTTGGCCTGCGAAAGTAGTTGTCATTTTATTTTTATTGAAGTCATTTTTCACATGTTCAAATCATATGAGTAGGATGTCTTTATACTTACTCAATTTGAATATTTAATCAAATTAATATTAGATGCTTGTATGTAGTTTAAATGTTAATCATCTGATTGTGTTGAATGATTACAAAATTAGATCTAATCCTTCACAAAAAAATCAGGAAGATAAAGAGAATGTTTTGTCATATTTATTTGAAATATTGATATCTTGTATATTGTTATAATTAGGATGTCTCTAAATTATTAATGATACCATCATCTTAAACATTGGATCCCTTTTTAATTTATTCCCAAATTAGCTTATTTTAGATTTAATAGGTTAGATATTATTTATTTACCTTTCTCAAGATATAGTTGTTAATAGTATTTTTTTTATTCATTCCATTAAAGAACCCCACACTAGGTGGTACTAAAATACATTGTAGATTTTTTATTATTATTATACATTTATAAACATGTGACAATAGGAATATCACGCTGGTTGCTCATTTACCATATGTATATGGTAGGTTATAAACACTTCAAAACATCTTTAGGGTCAATAAATGAATATATGTGATGCATAAGAGCGTATGATTATCCATTGAATGTGGGGTCACTACCGTTAACCAGAAATTAAGATTACGGGGTTATATAAGATTACGGGGTTATATAAAAACACCGAGGCATAGAAAACTCATGAAATATATACTCAGTTCTTTGGTGACCTTATTCCTATTCAATACACGTAGAGAAGAATATGAAACGTATCTTATGCCGGATTCAAAGAATATGAAAACGTATCTTATGCTTGATTCAACGGAATGTATTCGTTCTCCAGGTTCTTTATGGATTCAAGGGAGTAATATTAAATGAAAAGTATATAGATTTTAAGATGAATACTATAATTTTTAAATTAAATATGGTTTATTATGATTGATTTTTATATTGAGACAATTTTTATGTTAATAAAAATATTATTAAATATTATAAATTCCAGAAATTAATATTAAAACCCCAAGGGATTATGAACCTAAAAGAATAATATTAAACCAAAGGGATTGATATTATAAAATCAATGTATAAAAATTCGAACATAAATAATATAAACCATAAAGTAAACATGGTTGACCAAGGTTGATTTTCATATTGATTCAATCCGTGTCATAACACGATGTTGGACAATGGTTGACCATGCTTGACCATGATTGATTTTCATATAAACAAGCTTTAGCCCAATGCGACATCGAAGTATGATTGCCCATTGTTGATTTTCATATTGTGAAATTCATTGTCTCAATGTGACATAGGACCATGCTTGGCCATGCTTGACCATGGCTAGCTATGATTGGTTGGGATTATAAACCTAAGAGAATAATATTATACCCTAGGAATATCAACCCTTAGATTAATAAATGTAAGGGATTCATATTATAAACCCAAGGGAATAGTAAACCAAGGGGACTAAAATTATAAACTCAAAGTATATAAACCCTAAAATAAACATGGTTGACCATGATTAATATTAGAAAGGAAATAGAATCATAAACCCACGGGAATAACAAACCCACGGGAATAACAAACCCAATGTATTAATACTAAAACCCAAGGGATTAATACTAAAACCCCAAGGGATTATGAACCCAAAGAAATAATATTAAATCCAAGGGGCTAATTTTATAAAGCCAAGGTATATAAACCCTAAGATAAATATAATAAACATTAAAATAGACATGGTTGACCATGGTTGATTTTCATATTGAGACAATCCTTGTCACAATATGACATTCAACCATAGTTGACCATGATTGATATTATAAATCCAAAGGAATATTAAACCCATGATTGATATTATAAACACAAGGTAATAGTAAACCCTAACGATTGATACCAAAAACCCAAGGGAATAATATTAAACCCTAAGAATATGAACACTTACATTAATAAACCCAAGGGATTGATATTATAAACTCACGTGAATAATAAACCTAAGGGATAAAATTTATAAACCCACGGCATATAAACCCTAAGATAAATATTATAAACCTTAAAATAAACATGGTTGACCATGGTTGATTTCTATATTAACATAATCCTTGTCACAATGCGACGTTGGACCATGGTTGATTTTCATATTAAGACAATCATTATGTTAATAAAAATATTATTAAATATTGTAAACCCAAGGGATTAATATTATAAATCCAAGGGATTATGAACTCAAGGGAATAATATTACAACTAAGGGATTGATATTATAAACCCAATGTATAAAAACTAGAAGAAAAATATTATAAACCATAAACTAAACATGGTTGACCAAGGTTAATTTCGATATTGAGACAATCTTTGTCCCAATTTGACGTTGGTGCATGGTTACCCATTATTGATTTTCATAGTGAGACAATGATTGTCACAATGCAACATAGGACCATATTTGACCATCGTTCACCATGGTTGATTTTCATATTGAGACAATCATTTTCACAATGCGGCATTGGACCATGGTTGACTATGGATGACCATGGTTGTTATAATGTGATTTTGGACCTAGAGGCAATATTTGTCATAATGTGAGCATGGTTATTGACCATGGTTGACCGTGATTGACTATGGTTGACCATGGTTGATTTTCATATTGAGGCCATCTTTGTCACAATATGTCATTGGACCATTTCATTCATGTATACATAAGTCAAAATTCACCAAATAATAAATTACCCAAATTCATTTAATCTTTCACATCATCGATCTAATTGCTTTTTAGATTTGCATGGTTTACAATACAATTGGTTCTTCTGATCCATACACCTCATGCCACTGATTAAAATCCAAGTAAGATATGGGAATTACGCCAGCTATTCTTCTAGCGTAGGTTTCACTATGTATTTTTGCTTGCACCCCGCTCCTCAAATTTCAACTTCAATGATTGTTTCCATGTGTAATATCACCCTCCATGTCTTCCTCTAGAATATGCCACATGTTCAGTCTTCAATCGCCACCTAAGAAAATCATTAGGGTTACATTTGGTACTGCATACCTAAATTAGCACATTTGATTATTAACACAAAAGGTTTTGATCTATCATTCTATTGTAGTATTCAACAACCCCCCATTTTTTTTATTTAATTATTAATAAATAGTGGGGACCCTTCTTTTATTTTAATAAAATTCTTCAAATTTCAAAAAAGTTAGGACATTTTTTGATCTCATATAAAATTTGATAGGCTTGAAGGTTTCCCTTATCAGAACCCATATATCAGAGCAACCCTTGAAATGTTACAATAAACATAAACCCCAATAATCTCTCTCTCGTAAAAGTCAAAGAATTATCGGAAGACTTCCATTAGATCCTTATTATATTGTAACTTTCCTTTTGTCCAATTTAAGATAAAGTACCTCTCCAATATAGCTTTCCCGATGATTACTTTATTTATTAAGTGGTTCTTACTAAAGGTTCATCATAAGTTGTGCACACCTAAATAAAAATAAATATTATAATTTCCGTTGAGCGCACGACTGTCATTTGTTATATCGGTGCAACCAACATCGTAACTTTTAAAATGTGACACTTCTGATTTTTGACACTTTCAATATCTCCCATGTTTGATGCCTTTCATTTATGATATCTCCCATTGTCGAAACTTCTGATATTCCCATTAAACATCTCTATTGGAACTTTCACATCAGTAGCCTATTCCTTAAACCCCCCATATGATTCCTCTGATATGCCACCTCCAATATGAATTTTCTAATATTGCTTCCTACCTCTTTTCAATAACCATTATTTCATCAGAAGTTCTCATTATCCTAAATTTAAAATGCATCCCTATGAATCATTTCTCCAAGATTTTACCTCCGATATTCTAATTTGGAAATCCCATGTGAATTCACCTTTCGACATTTAATGTTTGAGAGTAGTGAAGTTATTGTTTGCAAAATCATAAACACTTTCATTCATTTCATTTTGATTCTATCAGGATTTTATTTAAAGAAGAAGATTGTTGTTGTAAAGGCTCATTATTTGCGTTAAGTCCTCTATGAGTAAAAGGTTATCGCTTATCCCTATGTTTTCTTCTACATGCTAGACCTGACCACCATAACAATGAAGAAATGTATAAAGTAGGGAAATGAAAGAATAAAATTGTTGCACAACAACAATCTACCACACCTCTAACCGAAAGCGTTGAAGAAAAAAATGTTATGCGTAGGTTATTTTCTAACAGAATCTACCCTAAAGACTCCAGACAGTCATCATGGGAATCCATGTATAAAATTTTTGAAGATGAAGGATCCAAGGTCATGCAAATAAAGGTGATTGCCGGCAATTCTACCCTGGTCTCAAACACTACATAGAGTGATGTGGCTAACTCATTCTTGCACAAGATTGTGGCCCAACCTAAAATTATTACTTATACAAACATGGTTCAGTGGTTTGTAGACAATTCAAGCATCCCTAATAGTGATATTATGACAATGAAGCATACGATCATCAGCTCCTTTACCAACAAATATTTGAGTAGGATGTACCATCTACCTGAGACAGTGTAAATATGATAAGAAATTTGTGGACGCATTCGTGAAAGAATACGACCATGCATAAGAGCCAATTAAATGATGGAGGAAGGGTCCAAACAAGCACAAGTGAGAGGAAATGAGTAAGTACGTTGTTGAATCCCTTGCTGGTCATTATTGCGAGGTAGTTGCTATGATATGTAAACCTTTTTCTTACCCTAATGTACACAAAAATTTATTGATCAATGGACACCACTTATTGGTGGGGCTTTAGAGGGTTTTATCTTTGATTGGGGTAGTATACTCTTAGATAACCTAGCCACCCACAACTTATCTTTTAGAGGTAAGCACAAATTCTCTAAGAATGTAATTCCCCCCTTTTACATTAGCACTTATATCATGGATGCCCTATGTTTCACCATGGACTTTTCTTCTATGGGTTGGAAGTGGACTTTGGAAGACCCAACCCCTATTCACATCTACCATGATATTCGTTGGGATTCAAAATATCTACCACATTTCTACAAAATCTATCATGAATTCATGGTATTCACATCTACCATGATATTCGTTAGGATTCAAAATATCTACCACATTTCTACAAAATCTATCATGAAGTCATGTTACCCATCTACCAGATTATCTTTTATAACAAGACCCCACGGGTATCTCCAAAAGACAAAAATGACTTGCTCTGGGTAGGAGATTGGTTTGAGAAAGAATTATTTACCTATGTTCAAGTCTTTGGTATTCTAGATTTCCTCCTGGGTTACTTTTATTCATTCCCTTTAGAATCCTTTGGATGACGATGATGTTGAAATTGTTTCAGCTTTCCCTTCATCCGAGGCTGTGTTAAGAGTTGAAGAAATTCTTCTGCTTGACATCTTTTACAACCATCAGCACAAGGTTGTGGTCAAAAGAGAGAGGAAGAAAATTAAAATTGATCACTCCCATGCTTTGGTCCCTGGAAATGAATCTTTTGAGGTATTGTGGAAAGTCTCTTTGGTAACTCCTTCAGAGGAGCTAGGTAGGCTTACTCAATTCAGAGGTGCCTATGCTTCAACTATAACTGACAAAGATACAGAAGTATAACAGTTGTTAAAGGAGAAAGAAGAAAAGGTTGTGATTTTGGATTAGAGTTTTGAATTTGAGAAACAAAAGATTGTTGACAATTGCAAGGATAGGTCACAGAAGTCCAGAATAGTTTTAACTCCCTCAAAGTTCAATATGATATGGATTTACAGGCCCAGGACCCTCAGATCTAGAAGTTACAGAGAAATATTGAACAACTGAGTACTAATACTGAATTAACTGAGTTTAAGGAGGCAAAATATTTGAACACTCTTCTTGCTCAAAAACATATTTTGTTTTGCGAGAAATTGGAAACTATTCATGATCTATGCAACACATCTAGCTCCCTGGTAGACCAAACATCAAATGTCAAGAATTACTTTGAGGAAATATAGGAGAAAATTGATGGTTTCCTAACATGGAAAGAAAGCGTAGATGGAAGATTGGTCAATATTCCTAAAATTGAAGAATCACACAAAGATTTTTTTTTAATAGAATGGGGAGTTTACCTCATGTAAACGGAAGCAATAGTATTTCATGCAAGGGATATTTCAAATAATATCATTGAAGTAGTTAGCGATAACTTGTTTCAATCCAATCTCGTATCAAGTTTCGTTGAAGGAGCATTTTCATATATCAAACCTCTTACCAAAATGTGGCAAGAATCCCCCAATAAGAGAGCTGAAGTTATCGATTGGCTAACTAAGATCAACTTGGAAAGTCATTGGCAATTTTTAGTCAAATAAAACATTCAGTGGTTGATGCTCTGATCTTTATCCAATACCGCGACACAAATTTTTCCATCATTGAAGAGCAAATCTTCATCGTCCAAATGAAAATACAACTCAGGTCTCCACTTGAGTTAAAGAACATGATAAATATCTACGCGATGCAACAACGAATCAAAGGACAATCTTCCTCCTAGGCTTAGAATCTTTGTTGCAATAGATTCTAAATTTTTCCCTTGTTTATTTTGGATACGTTTGTTGAAACCACCTGAAGTTTTTATTGTATTTTCTATATTTTATTTTATCATGAAGTTATAAATCCCCTCCATGTGTCATGAGAAGTGGTCCTGAATTTTGGAAATAAGGCTTAAGCTTGCACTATTGTAACTCAAGTTTTTTCTTAATATATAGCTGAACCATCACCATTTTTCTCATGAGAAGAGCAATGATATATCAAGTATTATTATCATTGTGTTATTATTTTTTTTAGAGTTTAATTGCAATTTAATTTTGTTCATTATATATGTGTTATAGCAATTGTGCATTACCACTATTGATATTTTGGATTGGAATCATAAATTATATGTATGAATAGCAAGATTTCATGTACATGAAAAATTTATAAGTTAATTTAATTATCTATTTAATTAAATTAGTTATTTTTCTTTGCTTTAACCGCATAGTTACATGATAATCTACATTGTCATGTTAATTATGAAATATCTATAATCACATATACAAACAGAATTCCCGGGATAGACAGTAAGTTTACTAATCTTTATTTTCAGTTTTAGTTATAACAGAGCTTTATACTTTTATTCAATATTTTTCTTATAATTTTAGGGAAATCGGTCCAATATTCAAGTCAGAGCCATCATCAAAAATGGAAAAAAATATGCTCTAAGGTCCCAACTAGGTGGTTTCCCCAATGTTGATGTTAACGTTTCAGGAAATCAACATTTTTGGCAATAGAAGGAGGGCCATGAGACTATGAATGGAAACACAGTCTCTTACAAATCCAAAAGTAATTCTAATAGTCAGTCTCCCTCAAATTCTCCACCAACTTCAAGATCCAATTATAAATCTCATAATTCTAGATCTGAAGCTGTTGGAACAATCACTAAATCTCCTAACTCACTTCCAAAATTAGTTGGTCAAATTCTAAAAAATAACATGTAGTCCCCTGAAGTGCAAACTTTAATTCAGAGATTGGGAGGAATTTCAACTTATGGAGAAAAACCTGCTCAAACCAATTTATCTGAAGGAAGCATTACTTCATCTCTACAATCTTCTAGAGTTTTAACTAGATCTCAGAGTGAGAAACTTGGAGTGAAGCCTTTTGATTTTCCATTACCCACTCATCAAAAAAACAAAAATAATCTAGATACTCAATCCTCAGCTAGTGGGATTACATCATGTTCCCCACTTCATACTCCCGTCGATCTCGCTTCTTCTCATTCTCCTTTAACTTCCTCTTCTAATCCTTTGGTTCCTTCCATTCACATTCCCTAATAATAATCAACTAGAGCTATTGTAATGAGTAGTACTATAGGGGAAGCCTCTTCAATTATCCTATATCCTATAACCTTTACATCATATACAACTTTTTTTGTTCCTAGTACTCCTAGAATGGCAAACAAACCATGGAACACCACAGGGGCAGTTCAAATGACACTACCATTACATCCTCTTCCTAAACATTCAAAGAGATGGTTTACCTACAGAGAAATAGCATCAAAATTTTATGTTGGTCAACTTCATTAGAGTTACAAAAGAATATGTAGTTTTCAAACTTTTCCCTTACACATTTAAAGTATGTTTAGGGTCTTGGTATTTCTCCCTAATTGTTGGATCAATCACAAACTAGGATATGTTTGAAGAACATCGTTCTTTTAAATTTGGGGATGATCGAACAACAACTACTTTAATCAATGATTTGTCAAACCTTAAAACTAGCCCAAATGAGAAAATTAAGGATTTTAACTCAAAATTTAACAAATTAATAAATAAAATCCTAGATACATCCAGACTCGGTACTGATGTGCAGATTGAAGGGTATGTTAGTGCTCTTCCTTCTAATATCAATATGTTTGTAGATAGAGCTCAACAAAAACTACTTCTTGAAAACATGAAGGAAACTTTATCTATGGAAAAGAGAGTTCAGGCTCTTGAGAAAAATTCTTGAATTGAAGAAAAAAAGAAGACTAAGAAGGTGACTTTTAAAGATGAATAAAAAAAGGCTCCTAAATATCATTATTATTTGGAAGGATTACAATTTTTTTTGAAAACAATGTCAAATGAGATGGTTGAAATTAAGAAAACAATTGTTGAATCTTCAAGGAAGTCCTTTCATCCTTTCATAAGGAATCATCCATCAAAATCACAAACTCCTGCTGATATATCAAATACAGAATATTATGAAGATGAAGAAGAAGAAGAAACATCTCTATTTGTTGATGAAGCACAGGAAGAGGAAATAGTTGAAGCTCATGGCTTATGGGACTTCATCTTGGCTACTTCAGATAATGAAGAAGAAGAAGAAGCTTTTCTAGTAAGTACTAGAAGAAAGGGACCTATTGATACTACTTCATCAAGTAAAAATAAAAATTCCCCCACTTCTACTAAGATAAAGATATGATAAAAAAATACTTATACTCAATCCTTTGATTCTGCTCCAACTACTTCCAAGTCTCTCTCATCATCTAAAACTTTAATAGTTTCCAATAGCATTGAATATTGTTGGCTTGATGGGGCCTGACCCAAGTTCGAGGTTAATTAGAAAAATAAATCCCTACACTACTAGACATTTCAGCATCAGCCTGCGAAGCGTAGACTCAAGTCTCACTCGAAGCAGTATGGGGGGATGCTGGAACCAAATTTCCACACCCTTGAGATGTCTGAGGTGTTGATTTGGTCCAGCTATGACTACCTTCACGCACCTTTTTGATCTGCGAGACCTTCACGAGCTGGTAGAATTGCCTTTTGTGTAGCCCTAACCAGGGGCTGAGATACTTTCACGCTGATATGGCAATGATTTATGCTATTTCCCCAAGTTACACCACATATCTTACTCATCCTCTTGTAGATGTTAGTCAAGTTCACGTAAATAGATAGTTTAACTCACATTCACTTAATCTACACAGTTATATATGTTAGCGTATCATATAAACAACAGATCTGCAATTTATATCCAATACATTCAATGCGTAAAACAAGAAATAAATACACATAATTGATATGAACTTCTCTTTATTAAAGATCCAATAGTTACAGACTCGACTCACCCTGCGCACTCAGCTGCAGAGGTATACGCACTCAACTGCAGACTACTAGGCCTCTGCGCACTTAGCTACGAACTACTAGGCCCTTGCACACTTAGCTGCAGAGCCTTCTCCTATCCTACAACCCAAAGACTCAACTTTACACTTAAGATACGAGTCAATTCTTCATCCTTAGACTTTCATTACTTCCATCTTTTACAACTTAGAGCCTCACTCTATTTATACAATCCCATGGTCCACAGACCATGGGTAGATATCTAAAGTCGACATTACATTACAAAATTGAGGATGGACAACCCTATGAATCTTTTACAACTTTCCACTCCACGCCCACAAATGAGGAGTCTTTACATCGACTTTACAAATTTTAACCAAAAACTAGGCTCTAAGCCCCAAAACTTTCCTTGGGGGATCCCACGCCCAACAGACCCCCAACACAAACATCGTGATTCACACTCGAGTCACTCTGTCAGTGCAGAGATCTTTGCACGAAGACATCCCAGCTCTTCCTGGACTAATACAAGATCGACAACGAACTCAGTGACTCCTTGCTGCACTTCCTGGATGTGTTGTTTAAAGACCGCAGTATCTGAACTGCTTCCCTGAATCTGTTCATGTGTCCCTTGCATTTTCACGATCTTTGCTTTAATAGAGGCTATAATGATAAATGCCTCATCAATACATGGTTGTACGCACACCTTCAAATGGCTTCCTTGTGCCGAGAAACATCCACCTGCTCCTTGAGTGCCTTCGCCTGTTGCATCTGCGTGAGCCTCTATGTAAGGGCCACCATCTGAGTGGTCCCTTTTATTTCATCGTACTTCTGTTGTAGCTCGCGTACCTTTGTTTCCAGGCGTTGTGTGTTCGGGTCCTCCTGTAGAGTGGTGAGAACGTCAAACAACTCTTCAAATAGCTTAGTACAGTCCTTCACTACACTGTCGATCTCTACTATTCCTGCTGTAATAGCACTAATGCATTGTTCCTTCACCTTTCGGAGAGTTGAAGGTTGTGCATTCAATTGGAACTCCGCTATCTGATGGTTCAACTCCAGCTAAACCTTTGCCATCTCTTCCTTAGCCTCACACACCCCTACTGCAAGTTTCCGGATACGCGCCTCCACTGGGTCTTCTGCTAGGATGGCTAACTCTGAGACCATCTGGCAGGCATCCTCGACCACCTGCACAATCTGTCGATTCTGTGCCACTACCTCATTGCGTTGCAAGCTCAACTATTCCACATTGATTCGTTGCTCGCTCATGACTTGGAGCACGTGACCTTCCCTAGCTCACAGTTCTATAGTGACACCATCGTACAAAACATAGAGCGTCTCCTAAGGGAGCACAACCATGTTTATCCCAAATCACTTTAGCGCATTGACCATAGTGCTGTCGGCCTCATTTTTTGTAACCAGTGCTCCTTCTGGCAGCACTATAGTGTTGGTCATTTGGGCATGCAACGTCTCCTCAGTCGCGGTCATGCCTACTGCAAGGCTAGTTGACAGAGTACCAGCCTATGGAGTGTGCACCTGTAACTCCTATATCTGTGCTCGAAGGGCCCCCAACACCATCTGGTTTTGCACCACGAACTGATGGAGGGCCTCTGCGGTGACATCATGCACTGTCTCCCAATGACAGGGAGATCCCCCTAAGTGAGGGTGATCGGGTCAAAAGAAGTCTTTGAGGCCTTCGACTTCTTCCATGGTCCCACCTTCTCTCTCGCATGGTGTCACTTTAGCTATGTGGGCACTGTCTGTGGGTCCGCGCCACCTTTCTCTATTTCTGTCTCCTATTCGGGCAAAGGTGACTTTTCTCCCTTGCGCTCCTTCTCAGCTGCCTTCTGATACTTTTTTGTTGCCTTCATAGTGTCCCATGCCTCCTGCGCCTTGGCTACTACTACTTCGTTCCTTCTCTTCTCTGCCAACTACATCATCCGCAGTTTTGCCTCCTCCTTATTTCTTTGTGCAGCGTACTTCTTTGCTTCCACCATGGAGCTGGCTAGAGTGTGCCACTCCAACGGCCACAACTCAAGAACGGTGAAGATGACATCATTCATCGCTAGATAAGGGAGCTCATCCCAAGTCTTCGTGGGGCCCTTGTGCGCCCTGATGTATACGTGATGAATGTCCACCTTGAACTCTGCAAAGCTTTGTAGACTATTATAGATAGTGGGTGATAACCACGGCTTGCGGTTAATCCCCATTCTGATTTTCATCTCCATGAACACCCAAAATATTTTGTTGTCTCTGATCCTCTGCACATATTTAGTTTCCCATAGTGAAGTGTACTTTGCTGCCTCCACAAGATCCTGCGCAATTGTTGGGAACTTGATGTCCTCGCACAATTCCCAAGCCACTAGCACTTTGGACAGTAGAATCCATGCACAGTGGAAAGTCTTCCCTTGCTCCCGCGCCTCGTAGCAGTTTTCCACGAATTCTCTACACAAGTAATCCACCCAGTTAAACTGGACCCCCTCTATGCATTACATGGCAAGTACAACCACCAGTGCGAGCATCTCATTCGTGCATCACTTCTGCATAACCTTCCCAGCTAGTATCTATGTCATGACTCTCACCACAACGTTGTTGATACAAGAGATCACGTACCCTATCTTTTTCTTCTACAACTTGAACTTCTTCTTCATGGCCTCTGTGATGGCCAAATCATCACTTTTACCCTCGAATATGTTCACTGCATCCTCCCCTTTACAAGGGAGTTGGGTAATTATATGAATCAGATGATTCATGATGGGGATGTGCTCCTCCAGCCACAGACACCCATTATGCACCAAGCAGAGCAGTTTCTTGATGACGAAAATGGTCACTGGGGTGCGATGGTAATGCAGCACCCAGAGTAGGTTTAGCAATCTTGCTTTCTCTACTCCTCACAACCAATTTTGTGGCTCCAACTCTATGACTCTTGTTGGTGTTTTTTCTTCTGGTGCATTAGCTGCACGGTTGCCAAATGTGAGAATTTCTCATGGTCCACAAGATCCCAATCTTCGAATTTTAGAAATGGCACCCATCCCAAGTGTGCTCCGTAGAAAATGATGTCATAGGGGAGCAGTGGGGTCTGCAGGAAGCTCTTGCTTTCATCTAGGTCCTTGGGCACCCTTGCTTTCCCCTTCAGTGGAGAAGCATACGCGAGCAACTTGGTTAGAGGGTCTATACCGTGTGTTTCTTCCTCCATTTCTTCTTCCTCCTCCTCTACCTAGATTTCTTCAAAGTCTTCTTCCTCCTCATCAGCTTCCAAATTGATCACCTTCCCCTTTTCTTCCATTGTGAGCCTCATTCTAACGGATTCCCGAGGGACACGCGCACTGGTACCATAGGCTAGTTATCTTTCTTGGGTCTCGATGTGCGCGATGATTTGGGGATTTCTACGACTATCCTAACGCTTTCTACGACCTCTCCTACTATTATGGCCTATGCGGCCTCTTCAACGGTCATCTCTCTAATATCCATGGCTTCCTTTGGCGTGACCATATTGCTATTATAGAATTCTCTCAACGTCTCAAGTAAGTGCTCAAAAAATTCCTTTGACTTCAAAAGATCGAACAAATCAGGCTTCATGAATCTCTAGGTGTGCAATAGCTCAATTCTCAAATTGCCAAGTGTTGTTTGCTGGGTAGCCCTTTGCAATTTATAGTGTCTTTTGAATTTGAATTCGGTCATTCCCCCCACATTCGGTCCATTAATGCTCCCTTGGCGGCATATTTTCCCAAATCTATCCCATAAAGTTTGCCTTAAATTCCTGCTTCCCCCTCCATTTGGTCTCAAACCAAGAATTACATCATGAAGAGTGACTGTAATGGTCACTTTCCAGCCAACCCACATGGCAGCATAGCTACCTCGCACTATCGTGGACCTTGTGACACTTCGCTACTGAGCAGAGTCCTGACATCGGTAGCTCCCAGGTAGAGTATTTTATAGTCCCGTGCCTCCTTTTAGCTGCCGAAGCACTAAGACTATACTCCCTGTGGCTAGTGAGATGGCCAAACCACTTGTATATGGCTTCAAATGACTACCGTTTACTCTCCCTCGGAAGAGTTCACCATTTAATTTCACCAACTGCACCGCCCACCATCTGTGATCTCCTTAATGGCATAGGAACCCATCCAATACGTTCTACGCTTCCCTGGGAATTTATCAAACTTGCTATCATATAACAACACCAAATCATTTACCTTAAGGGTCAGCAACTTGATATTCCAATCGTGCCAGGCCTTTTTGCGCTACTTTTGTACCTGTTGGTGGAATCTAGCCAAAAATCATTCTTCTTCGAAATCTTCCGACTGCGCGACCCTATCCTCTAGGGCTCCGCGGTCTGTCATACCTATGAGCACTGCTATGCATAGACTAGGCACGATATACTCCATAGGAATTACGGCTTCTACTCCATAGAACAACCTAAAAGGCATTTGTCCCATCAGTTGATTGCATGTCATCCTATAAGCCCATAATACTATGGGTACACGCAGGTCCTAATCACTTCACTGTGCATTACATACCTTGTTTAGCACATTGCATACCTGGTTGAACACTTCCACATGGAGAACCTTCTGCCTGATTGTTCTTCCTACATGCTGTCACCCCAACATTAAGAGCCATTTTCACAATTGCGCCCCCAACACATGCTTATTGACCATACCTCTCAGTGCGAAGTTCATGTGCATTTGCATAGGTTGTTTTCCATATGCCTGCACCCACTGTTATAGACATTTTTGGGCACTGCAACCCCAATCATAAATGTCCATAAACTAAGGGCTCCTAGGTCCCTAAAAGTGTTGTTCCAAACCCTAAAATAACAAGGTCAACTGATTACAGCATCTCCCAAAAGTTCTCCATGAAAAACTACTCAGAACTGGTCAAAACTGGACCATTCACTTGCTCCATGGTCAAAGTGCGTTGCATCCCACCTAAATACACACAGTAGGTGTGATGCATGTTGAAAAGCCCTTCTATGGGTTGCGATGGGCGAGAGTGGACAAATGGCAGGGTCAATCCGCAAGGTGGAGGATCATGGAATCTTCCAGAAAACTTCTCCTGTGACACTTGCCTCTCTGCATTCGCCCAGGGATGAGTAAGAGATCATCAATCTCCAAGTGGAATCAAGAACTATCAGAGAGAGGACACTATTCAAATCTCAGAAGCTGACTCACCCCCCTTTCAAACATCTATATATGGATCCCTCATCCCAGAGATCTAGAGGCTGGAATTTTGTATCTTGTAAGGAAGTGATGCTGGTTTCTTGGTGCAATATCATAGTGTTGGGTGATCTAGGGTTTTCATGAGGTGAAGAAGGACTTTCTTGCTGAGAGGATGATGTTGGGTCAGAACAATTGGTTGTAATCCTTTTTTCTCTTTCTTGATTATCAATAAAGCTATTCAAGTTTTCCTCCACATTCTTGTATGATTGGTATTATATGCATTTGAGTGGTCAATATATAACTGGTCCTATATTGTTTATGATAGTAGATCTCTGTTCTTGGATAGTGCTATGCTGCTTTGATTCTGCAAGTTCTCTTTGAAGCTGGGTAGACAAGGAAGCGAGTGGCAAAGATCTATCAGAAGGGAGAGGAATCAAGCAAGGAACCAAGCACAAGACTGAGGTTGGTCTCCTTTATTCTTATCTCATCTACTTCTCTAAAGGAAAACGAAAGTGGTTTTAGTTTGTTTGTTTCTAAGGTAGCTACCAGCCTTAGTGGGATTAGCAGCTTAGCATAGACGCTAATTTCCCGATAACAAAATGGTGACTCCGCTGGGGAGTGAATAGATTGTTTGTTTATCTGCATTTGTTTACTTTATAAACTGACAGACAGAGCCTGAAGTCAAGCCAGCTAGCCTTCGAATTGCATTTGCTATGCAAGTGCAAAGTAGATCAATGCTGCTTCAGTCTATCTCCGGGTTTTTTTTTATGAATTAAACAATTGATTTACAAACTCTCTAATTTCCCTTGTGGTGGCTCTAGTAACCTCCTTAGATCTACCCCTGTGATTCATTTACTGATTACCACTTGCTCGGCCTAAATCCCTGAAATGAGTTGCAAACTGTGACCCGGAACCCAGTTAAAGTCTCATTCCTGGTCCATCGCACTGTCTCTTCTTTGAAACCTAAATGCATCGCACTTCCCAAGTGTAGTAGGTGCGTTGCATTTTAGTTTCCCTGTGCTACAGGTGCGCTGATCAGACCTCTTCTGCTCTTAGATTTTGACTTCTGTGTTCACTCTTTTCAGCTCTATTCAGGAGTTTTGTTGTCTGTAGTCAGTACACCTCTGTTGGAAACCCCTTTCCTTGCCATTATTCCACCTCCATTGTGCAAAGAACTGTAAATGTTTTTATGTATTTTGAGTCATTTTCAGTTCTCCTTTACAAAGAAGTAGCGTAATTGTACTATCGTTTCTTGATTTGAAAGTGTCTCAAGTGTCGTTTTCAGTCATAGAAGAGAATATGATTGTTCTTGATAGTCGATTACACTGGTACTCTTGTATTTGATTTGAATTAGTATTTTTTCAAGTGTTGAAAGCAGGCTTTCAATTCCAAATAGCAAAGTGTCGTCATTGTCCTCATTTTGTCTTGAAAAGAAACTTGTTAGTAATGTCGCTTTGAAAAATAATTCAGATTTGCGCTTAGCTTTCTTTTTATCATTCACACATTAAGAAGGCTGAAAACAAATACATGCATGTGAATTTTCATTTAGACTATTTGTTGGTTTGATTTAGGACAGTGCATATAGTGTGTGCTCTCTTCTCTTTGTTGAAGGAAGGCCATCTCTCTTTCTTTAGTAGCTAGGATTTTCATTGCAAAAAGAAGACTGAACGACTGTTTATCATCTTAGATATAATTTTAGGAATTGTTCATCTACATCACGCGGTGAACCTGAAAGGAAAATTTCTTAGGAAAGATCAACTATGAAATAAATTTAATGAATCTAAAAACGCTTTGGAACCTAACACATAACATCTAGAAGTCTAGGCTAGAGACGTATTCCGGCGTCGTAAAGCATGGTAACTATTGTTCTCACTGTTGGTTGGGTGATTCCTCCACTTTGAGACGATACGTGCTAGTACGGACTTGTGCTCCCATGTACCGTCGAGTATATATTGGGAGACTACAATAGGCTATATCCTTTATCCATAGGAAGCCGTGTCTGCCGCCCTATCGATCGCAATGCACTGAACATAGCATTCGGGAAGATTGACTGCCATACCGTAAAAAGTATTCTGTAGTTTTGCAATTGGTTTGGTAATCCCTCTGTCTAGATTTCTAGAGCAGTCTCTTTCGTTCCTTTTCAGACTCCTTAAAGGAAAAGGTCCATCTGAGCACTTGTCACTTCAAGCTCATTAAAAATCGAAGGCGACTAGAGTCATCTTTTGTTTTTTCTTGACTCTTAAAAATTGAAAAAACAAGTTGTGTCAAAGCATCTAAAATTAATTTAATTCGGAAACATCCTTCCCCTTTATTTTTAGTTGATCGAGTAATCCGTAATCGTGGAAGAAAGTCAATTGAAACCCCGTCATTCGTGGAGGCTTACGAGTCAACCGTCTTTGTCTCTAGAGTTAAAACTGTTACGGACAAAGTGAACTCATTTAACCGGTTCCAAATCCCCTGGTAAAGTTAGAACAAGTTTTCTAACACCATCGGAGATTCCGGTTACTCCAAACATCTTTGGTATCCCTGCCTTTACAGAAGAAGTTCAGCATCCACCAAAGGACAGTAGAACTAATCCTAGTGTGAAGGCAAACACTTGTATTACTGAACCAGCTCCTCTATAGCCTATTCATAAGGTGTTATTCCTCGAGCATCTGTCGCTGCAGATTCTATACCTTCTTCAGCACCAGAAATATTTTACAGACCAGACGGTCTACCTCTTCCACCTGGTCTGATTGCTATAGAAGAGATTGTGGCGGATCCTCCATCTAGTACTCCATCGCGATTTGGAGTCGGGATCACTCTATATCCTTATTCATCAGAAATTAGTCTACTATCATCGGAAGCTCCTGTAGAATCGCTAGGCAATCTTTTGGATAGACTAGAAATGTCTGAACAACCATCGACATCTAGGACTGTGTCATCCGACACAGTGACATCAGAACTTCCTGCTGTCACTCCAACAATGTTCACCGACATACCGTCTGTCCCAACTAGCTCTCAATTGCTAGACGGGGCCCGTTCAGGGGCTATTTCGACAGTATGGTCCGTTCTTGTTTGTTCATCCAGAATAGTATCCGGGAGCTCTTATGTTGAGTCTCAGCAAATTGATCCTTCAGGGTGTCAATTTGGGCAGTCCAGTCCTCAAGGGAAAATAATTCCTTTAAGTACCAGATTACCGCCGTATGGGGGGCAGTATACCCTTTCATTGTCTCCTCCGGGAGGACAACCATACGAGAGTTCACAACAAAATTCAGGTTATGCTGGAATTACATCTAGCGGTTGGGTGCCGATACTGCCTCAACAACCAAGAGTTGTATATTCGATGCAACAATGTTTATCTATGTCAAATATACCAACTACGCGAGCTATTGTGACGGTGTCGCAAGTACAAGTGCTGCCCGTTGTATGCCAACCTTAGGTTTCTCAGGTTGTAATGCAACAACCTCTTATTCCTGCGACTCAGCCACAATCGCCAACTAGTGGAATGACACAGGCCCAACCAGGTACAATTACCCCTCATCTTGGTCAAACAGTCAGTATTGGACAACAACACATGGCTTCGCAACCATGGCTGGTGCAATACCAACAACCGCAATTCCAACAAGTGTACCAAGGATCTGAACAACAAATCTTTGCAAATAGTGGGCAGCCATATATTCAAAATGGTCAAAATCAACCATTCTACAATGGTTATGCCCATCAACCTTACCAAAGTTACCAACATCAAATGCATTATGATGGTATGCAAAGACCAACTGCTCAGGCCATTGCATCTTATCCTAGGTATGCTTCGCCAAACCTGAATCAACAGTTACCCTTCGTGGCAACTTTGGAGTTACCGGATCTAAATCAGTTAATGAACAATCCAATTGCTTACGCCCCTTGGTGGCCAGTGATTCCGCATAAACTTCCGTCAGATATTCCTAAATTTAATGGAAATCTGAGTGAAGACCCGTCGAATCATGTGATGACATTTCATCTGTGGTGTTCATCAAACACCCTAAATGATGATTCGATTAGACTTCACCTTTTTCAAAGGACGTTAACTGATCCAGCAGCAAAGTGGTATATTGAGTTAACCAGAGCTTCATTTGACAACTTCAGTGTCTTAGCCACAACCTTTTTAACCCATTTTTAGTTACCGATAAGGTACGAACAGGAATGGAACTTACTAATTTCAAGCAAACAATGGCCACTCACATATCCGATCATATTCATGAGTGGTGACGGCGTCATAGAATGGTAAAAATGTATGTTCCTGATCAGCTTTTAGCTGAATGGTTTATTAAGTCATTATTACCTTCCATTACAGAAGATGTGGCAAAAGGAGGAGTCATCACTGAAGAGCAAGTCATTGCTCGTGCGCAATATTTAGACTTGATTTATACTCAGTCTAGCATGCTCTATGATAAAATCCCTGACGCTCTCAGACCGGAATTTTCCGTCCCTCCTCCTCCTAAATCGAACAATGACTCTCATGTCGGCGATGGCGTGATTGGTACGACAGACACGAAATCAACAAAGGCTACATCTAAAAAGGCCCGTAAGATTTCCAGTCAAAATGCAAAAAAAGAACTTCTTGCCTCGGAAGTAAATGTCGTCTCGACTGACAAAGGCAAAGAAACCAAGCAACTAGGAGGCAAGAAGAAAAACAAATGGAAGAAGAAGAAACAGGAGGAATCATCACCTGAAAATTCTTCTGCAAACCCTCCTGGAGATAGGAAACCCAAAAATCCATGCTTAATATGTGATGAGGATCATTGGACAAGAGATTGTCCACACAAAGCTGACCTTAAAAGATTCCTCAAGAATTCAAAAACCTCGGTAGTATTGACTGATCGATTTCCAAATCCGGGAACAAATCTGGTTGCTAGTGAAAATGCTTCCCCGTCCCAAGTGCTGATGTTGTCAGTTTCGAAATAGCAAAATGATGCTTTGATATCGACAAGGAATAAAGATTACGGGAATCCACAACTGTCGAACAAGGATAAAGATCAACCTGGTTGTTCAACAACAACTTCAACAGAAGTTGCGCCGCGCATCATTCCAGAGCTAACAATAAAATTGCCAAAGGGAGTAGTACACAAGTCGACATTTAATCCTCTTGCCATAGCAGCACAACATTATAATATACTAGAAGATATGGCACAATCGGCATCCGCTATGTCGACACTTGAGGTACTGCAAAATTGCCCATCCCAAAAGTAGGCTTTATTATCAGCTATAGGTGGGATAGACCCAAAGGATTCTAATCTTGTGTCCTTTAATCATAAAGGATATGATCCTCAGTTACCAGCTCAACTAGCTTTACTCATTCAGGTGAAATCCCTCAACAAAACTGTTCATAGAACAATCATTGATGAGGGGGCATCTACATGTATTATGTCGACGAGTTGCTGGAAAACTTTAGGATCTCTGACCTTGTCGCGATCTTCGACGACATTAAAATCATTTGACGGATGAACATATACCCCATATGGTATTCTAAGTAACTTGCAAGTTGAACTAGGGGCGAAAACGGTAGAAATAGATGTCGAAGTAATCGACAGAAACCTCGATTACAACATCCTGCTAGGAAGACCATGGATATATTCTATGGCTGCAATTGTGTCGACCTACTTTAGGAAGATTGCATTTCCTTTTCAAGGAGGAATTACAATCGTCAACCAATAAACATTTCTCCCCATTAGTTCCCAAGATACGGGAAGCATTCCGATGATCCATGGAAGCCCCCATACACTTCAAAATATCAGAGTAGGACTACTAAAAGACCCTATATTAATGGGGACTTTTACCCTCCCGCCTCCAATCAACCTGGTGGAAGTGGCGATAGTAGGAACCTGCAATATGATATCTTCGATTCAAAAGATCTCAGAAAACGATATTAACATGGATCATCCACAGGTATTGCCTCCAAGCCCAATAGAAATATTGTAGAAATCAATGTTTTCGGTGTGGGAGGAAAACCCGAATCAACGCTCATCAAGCGTTTGGATAGATAGGTCTATGGAATATAGCACCCCGTTAGATCCTTGGTCGCAGGTGCATTACACCGACGAAGGAATTCTTCAGTCAATGGTAATTCAAGGGGGGACATGGCAAGATTACCACCATCGTTCCCATCTTCTGGATTGTCAAGAAGATACTCCTGATGACCGTCATCATCCTTCAGTTTTTGATTTCCTATCAAATACTGTAAACACAGTGGATTCCGAGTGAAAATTGTCCAATATTGAAGAAACTATCGCCATAAATATCTCGACCAAAACAGATGTTGTAGAGAATATTTATGTTGGAAAATGTTGTTCTCCTTCAGAACTGGAAATATATAATGCTCTTTTTCATGAATTCAGAGATGTCTTTGCTTAGTCATATGATGAAATGCCAGGCATTGACTCGAGTATAGTTGAACACGAAATCAAGATGTATCCAGATGTCAAACCAGTACGACAACGGCTACGGCAGGTGCACCACAAGAAAGTTGCTGCCATCAAGGCAGAAGTTGAAAAGCTTCTCCATGCTGGTTTCATTTACCCAGTTCCTCTAACTGATTGGGTATCGAACATTGTTGCTGTAATGAAAAAACAAGGAACTATTAGAGTGTGCGTCAATTATAGGGATGTAAATCAATCCTGTCCAAAAGACAACTATCCTACGCCCTTTATTGACTAGATAATTGATGAATGCACCAGATGTGAAATATTTTCGTTCATGGATGGATTCTTTGGGTATAATCAAATAAATATCCGCCCACAGGATCAGTCAAAGACTGCATTTATTTGTCCATGGGGCACATTCGCATATCGCAAATTACCCTTTGGTTTAAAGAACACAGGGCCAACATTTCAGAGGGCAATGAATTATGCCTTCCATGACATCAAAAACATCGTTCAACCATATCTCGACGACCTTCCGACTCATTCGCGAAAGCATACCGATCATCCGTAGCATTTGAGAGTGATATTTCTATGTTGCCAACACTACAAGATACGACTCAATCCACACAAATGTGTGTTCTGTGTCAGTTCTGGTCGTTTACTTGGCTTTGTAGTCTCAAAGGATGGGATTCGTCTTGACCCATGTAAGGTTCAGGTAATCATAAATTTGCCTCCACCTTCAAATTTTCTTCAGATTCAGAAACTCCAAGGGAAAGCAAACTTTCTGAGGAGGTTCATTCCAAATTATGCCAAACTTGCTAAAGGTTATACACGTCTATTGAAAAAGGAAGTTCCCTTCGACTGGGATCAGGTCGCACAAGCTTCCTTTGATGCTTTAAAAGAATCCCTAATGAAAGCATCATTAATGTACGCTCTTGATTATCAAAAAGACTTTAACCTGTATCTGGCTGCAGCGGATACAACCATCGCAATGGTTTTAGTTCAAGAAGACAACAGAATTGAACATCCTATATATTATTTAAGTAGGAACTTAAATGATACAGAAAGAAAGTATTCCTATGTTGAAAAGCTCGCTCTCACAGCTATTCAAGCGATACAGAGATTTCGGCATTATGTCCTCTTTTGAAAAACTACCATTTTGTTAGATTGCAACCCCATGAATTATATATTTTCGCGACAGTTACTGGGAGGAAAATATTCCAAATGGATAGCAATTCTTCAAGAGTTTGATCTGGAATTTGTAAAATCCAAATCAAAGAAATCCCTGGTTTTCGCGGAATTACTATGCGATCTCCCATTATCGTCCAACGATGAAACATCCGAAGAAGCCATCATGGATGAATCCTTGTTTCTGATATCTTCAAGCAATCCGTGGTATGGAGATATAATCATCTATCTCCAAACCTAGAAATATAGGTCTAATACCTCTCACTCAAAACAAAAGCGTATTCGATACCAATCAAAATACTACATGATCATCGGTGATACACTTTACCGTCATGGTGTCGATACAGTTCTGAGGAGGTGCCTCACCCACGAGGAGGCCGAAAAAGTCTTGAATGATTGCCATTTAGGTGCATGTGGGGGCCATCAATCTGGTTACGCTATGGCGCAAAATTTTTTACGAGCAAGATACTTCTGGCCAACAATGTTCAAAGATTGCATAACCGTAGTGAGAAGTTTCCATGCATGTCAAATTTTTGATAGCAAAACCAGAATACCACCCACGCCTCTGCAGCCAATAGTTGTTGTTGGGCCATTCTCCAAATGGGGCATTGATTTCATGACATGTAACCCCACCTCGACCAGGGGGCATGGATATATCATAGTCGCAGTAGACTATTTTACCAAATGGGTCGAGGCGATACATTAGATAACACTGGTGAAATAGTTGCCCTTTTATTTTTTAATCATTTAGTCGCCAGATTCGGTGTTCCATAGGCTATAGTCACAGATCAAGGATCGTATTTTCACAATCTCATGATGGTTGAATTCGCTGCCAAATTAGGGTTGTTCCACGACAACTCTACTCCATATTACCCGCAGGCCAACGGACAAGTTGAAGCAATCAACAAGGTCCTGAAGCAGATGCTGCAAAGGATGATTGGAGTCCACAAAAGGAGTTGGCACCTGATCTTGTACTTGGCCTTGTGGGCATACCGAACATCGGTAAAGAATGCAACCGGGTTTACACCCTTCCAACTGGTGTATGGCCTAGAAGCAATCTTACCATTTCAGTGTGAAATCTCGTCCCTCAAACTCGCAGTCGACCTTCTCCCCGGAACTTCAGAAGAGGAGGCTCATTTCTTGGAACTAATCCAATTGGATGAAACCCATCATGATGCCGCTTTGGCTAATGAAGCCCATAAGAAACGAGTCAAGGTGCAGTTCGACAAGAATGTCAAACCCCGTGTCTTCTCAGAATGTGACTTGGTCTTACTTTACGACCAAGAATCTGATAAATTGGGAGCAGGTAAATTCAAGTCTCTATGGATGGGCCCCTATATTGTTAAATGTGTATTAACAAAAGGAGCCTACGAGTTAATAGATTATGATGGGATTCCGCTGGCGCAACCCCGTAACGGGTTGTACCTTAAGCGTTACTACGCATGATTCAGTGTGGCAACCCATATGCTTTTGTTACATTTTTGTTTTCGCTAAGAGTAATTGTTTTGGTCAAGTAATCCACTTTTTACATTTTTCACAGATGTCGAACCTATTGGAATCTTTTGTTGGATATGACGACGGAGCAAATCGTAGTTCGTGGAACCTATCTTTTGCGACTTGGGCCATTTTTGATCCAAACGACGAGTTAGTAAGTTTCAGAGGGGTATGTATTGGTCGATCAACGAATAACATCGCTGAATATAGTGCGTTGATAGAACTTCTCTCTGATGCCATCACACATGGCATACGCCGACTTGTCGTCAGGCTAGACTCATAGCTCGTCATACTACAACTCACTGGTATCTACTCCGTCTGAAATCCAGCTATCTATCGCATGTTTCTAAGAGTCAAGATTTTGGAAAGGAAATTTGATTTTATTCAATATCAGCATGTTTCCAGAAACTTAAACACATTAACAGACTCATTGGCAAATTATGTGTTAGATAGACATTTGCAACATTTATAAAAAGAAGCATTTTATCGATATTTGTATCAGGATCATGTAACTTAACCAAAATAAAACTACGAAAATAAAAAATATATATATAACTGTTTATGGTTTACACATAATGTTTTGTAACCAAGACAAAATTTGTCAAATGAACCAAAGCTCAAAACACTAGGGGGCACCCTAGTCTAATGATGCTGGTGATAACAAGTCACTGCCTGTGCAATCATGCGTAAAAGCCTAGTCCATCGACTCGGCACACCGGTAGTATGTTTTTGCAACCTCAAAGGCAACTCATCAGTCCTCACATCTGGAATACCAAGAGTGATGCCCTCGACCTGATCCTATAATGATGAAAGAGTCTCGGCCACATCGAGGTCGCGAAGGATAGCCCTTCCCACAGCCTCTCCTGCTGGAGCGGCAGCTGGCACTCTTAGGCGTACTACTGGCCGAACTGGTCCAACATCTGCATGAGCACATGAGTTCTGATTAGTCTTGATAGAATAAAGCACAAGAACATTATAAAGAGAAACAATAAATAGAGATATGGTCAAAAATTTTACCAATGGCGCCCCACTGCTCGCCAGCCGGCAGTACCAAATCTGGGTCACCCCGGAAATCCATACCAGCATATGGATACTCGGAAAAAACTATCTCCTGACGATCAAACCACCTAAAGAAGGTATCAGAAAAGGAACCTTGAGGCTTACCAGCATGTCTCGACATATGGTCGACCCAGTCGGTGGAGGGGAACCAAGTGAAATATACTGCGGCTGCATCAGTGGGATCTTTTCCAAGGCAAAAGTGGTCAAAATAGAACCATATCCAAAGTTCTTCAATATTCTGTTTTTCACCTTGGTCAATTGTTCTTTCATCACAAAGAGTACTGCATCACACCAGTTGAACACCTTTGGTTCAAGGCATTCTAAGGCATACTGCATATAAGACCGGTTGGCCACATGAAGAGCCGCGCTACCAGCCATTCTAGCAAAAGTGAATAGAATGGTCCTCAAGGGCCTGTCAGTGACATCTCGAATATTGATCTTGTTGTCTTTACTCGGTTGAGATCCCTCTCTCCAATACCTGCGAATGTAATCTCTCACAGATTCACCCCCACGGGCCGAACCTGATAATGAGATAGGGGCACCCCGCCTTCATAAGCCTGTAAAAAAATAGATGTCCATGAAAGTCAAGGGGATATATTTTCCCCTAATCTAGAACACCTGGCCGGTAGGATCGCATGCGTCGAGCAAATATTGCAACAAGTTGATTTGTTGGCTCATGCTAGAGATGCGGAAAAACTTGAACAGGCCACAGTTCCACAGTGCATTTACCGTGACCGGATCATGTAAAGCAAGCATGCCGTCTTCTTCATGCTCATGTTCTCGCCATGTAACAGGCATTTCTCTCCAATGAATCTCTGAAAACAAACAAGAGAAGAGTTAGATCCCGATTTGGTGAAAAACAGGAAAAAATTTCCATGAAAAACTGTGCACAAATTTCCCTCCTTGCGCCCATCGCACCCCCAGTAGTGTTCTGGGTGCATTACATGCTAACTGGCCAATGGCTAGGCCAGCATGCAACGCACCTTTTGATATAGAAAGGGTGTGATGGAGCCAGGGCAAGTTTTTCAAACCCCGGAGGCTCAGAAAAACCAAAAAACATGCTCAGAATTCAAAAAGGAAAGAATGAAACTGAAGAGCACAGGTTTAGCTCCTACCTGGTCCAGACGGCACCAAGAATCATCCATAGAATCTCCAAGAATCAGCTAGTGAAAATCAAGGGGGCAAGCACCTCCAAAGCTCCAACAAACCAAAGTTCAAATGAAATGGTAAAATGAGAGGTAAAAAACCACTTTTAAATTACTTTTCACGTAATTCAAGTAAAATATTAGTGTTTTGACTCATTTTTCAAACATATGTTGTTCATTTCTAACTAGTTCGATGAAGCAATTGAGCAGGCAGTACAACCTTTGAAGGAAAAAAGTTATTAATGGTAAAATCAAGAAAATCAATGACCATTATGTCGAGTAGTTTTAACGCAGAATTCAAGCTCGTTAAAAATAAAGATAAGCAATGAGCAAATGTTCCTCCAGAGTTTAAGCTCATTAAAAAATGAACCAATTTTCAGTAAATAACCATTGTGAATGTATTACCATCAGCCTTTGAAGCCTTGGTCATGTTCTCATCATCACCTCGACCCTGTATTGGCCGATCATTCACCCCCATTTGATTGTTTATCCTTTTTGAGGAACAGCTGCGAAGAGTGATCCTGTTAGCCATCCTTGTGACACTGCCATGATTGGAAAATTCCAAACCTTACCTGAAATCAGCTACTACCTGAATTTATCACTCGTTCCTCAAAAAACGAGTCTCCTTTAAGCTCTTTTCAACTGACTCGTAAAATATGAAAATATTGCCGAGAAATTGGCCTCTCCAGCTCGTTAAAGGGACCAGAAGTGCTATCCCTCCTTTAGATTTTAATCTTTTTGGACTTGAGGGATTATTACACAAAAATATCGAGCACTTGTTTTGTTCGGCTCGTTAAAAGTACCGAAGATTCATCCCTTTTGTATTGTTTTATACTTTTTCAGACTCAAGGGATTATATGACAAAAAAGGATTTTTGGAGTTTTCTTTACATCCCTTTTTCAGACTCTCTAAAATTGAAAAGGACTGAGTTATCCTTGTCGTTAAACTCATTAAAACTGAATAGCAACAAACTTGTCCATAACAGACAAGAACAAGTTTCACTATCGCTAGGCTCGTTAAAACATAGTGATGGGTTTGCCCGAAGGGAAAATTATAGAAAAAGCATATGTTATCCTCCTCAAGCTTGACAAAAATAAATAGGTACTGGTCGACAATGACTGTGGAAAAATTGGGAAGAAAATTTGAAGAAAACTTTATTGGTAGCAAGTTGCTCTTGAACATGACACTTTCACTCTACATCTGAGTCGGGTTGGGTTGTTCCATTCATTGGTCACATCACCATGGTTCCATCACACTATCCATATTTGGGGTTAATGCTACCAATCCATCATGTCAGTGTCGCCGATATGCTCAAGAGAAGTCACTCAGAGAATTCACTTGTGTCTCACCCACTGTAATACATTTACGCTCCATTCTTTCGTGACTGCCACCCTGAACCTTATATCACCAGATCGTTTTCACCTCCATTAAAATCATTTGCTCTGTTCCGTGTCATTGATGTGGGTTTCACTAAGGTCCCCCTATGATGGATCACTTCTTGTCAACATCATCTCATTATCCAAGAAGTCGATCTAGGAACAACCCTTTCAGAATTTGAAGCTTGCATGCCTCAATGGCAAGTTTCTCACTTCCGGTGACAGATTTACATCAATGGAATTCGACTGAAAGATTTTGCGTGGTGTTCTATGCCAAGTCCCTTATTCACACCACGTGAATTGTACTGTAGTACCTTGAGGGTTATCATCATTATCGGTGATTCCTCTTGCGCCTGTTAACAGCTTACATCATTGGCTGGTAATCAGGCGATGTCTTTCCGTGTTCGACTCCAGAACATCTCTCACATGGATCGACTTGTACTTTGAGTGAAGACAGAATGAGATTGAAGACCCTGGATCTAGTTTCATCCATCCGGGCTGCGATATATATTCAGGAAAATAAAGACATCAAATATACATCATTGCTGCACAGATAATCATCCAATCTAAAGGATGATGGCTCTACCAGAATCATCAGTCTACACTCAGACGATTGTCTATCTTATGTACATGAAAATGAATTTATAAAGTTGAGCATGGGAAATGCCCACCTTAGCTATATCATGAAAATATTATGAAGATAATGTATTGTATTGTATCTTATTACAGGTCGCTTTCCAGCTTGAAAAAACTTCAAATCCTCATGATAAAGCATTTCACCTGACATCAAAAGATTATCAACCTCATGCTTTAGGGGGCAACTGTTATAGACATTTTTGGGCACTGCAACCCCAATCATAAATGTCCATAAACTAAGGGCTCCTAGGTCCCTAAAAGTGTTGTTCCAACCCCTAAAAGAACAAGGTCAACTAATTACAACATCTCCCAAAAGTTCTCCATGAGAAACTACTCAGAACTGGTCAAAACTGGACCATTTCACCTGCTCCATGGTCAAAGTGCATTTCATCCCACCTAAATACACATAGTAGGTGCGATGCATGTTGAAAAGCCCTTCTATGGGGTGCGATGGGCCATAGTGGACAAATGGCAGGGTCAATCCGCAAGGTGGAGGATCATGGAATCTTCCAAAAAATTTCTCCTGTGAAACTTGCCTCTCTGCATTCGCCTAGGGATGAGTAAGAGATCATCAATCTCCAAGTGGAATCAAGAACTATCAGAGAGAGGACACTAATCAAATCTCAGAAGCTGGCTCACCCCCCTTTCAAACATCTATATATGGATCCCTCATCCCAGAGATCAAGAGGCTGGAATTTTGTATCTTGTAAGGAAGTGCTGTTGGTTTCTTGGTGCAATATCATAGTGTTGGGTGAACTAGGCTTTTCATGAGGTGAAGAAGGGCTTTCTTGCTGAGAGGATGATGCTGGGTCAGAACAATTGGTTGTAATCCTCTTTGCTCTTTCTTGATTATCAATAAAGCTATTCAAGTTTTCCTCCACATTCTTGTATGATTGATATTATATGCATTTGAGTGGTCAATATATATCTGGTCCTATATTGTTTATGATAGTAGATATCTGTTCTTGGATACTGTTATGCTGCTTTGATTCTGCAGGTGCTCTTTGAAGCTAGGTAGACAAGGAAGCAAGTGGCAAAGATCTATCAGAAGGGAGAGGAATCAAGCAAAGAACCAAGCGCAAGACTGAGGTTGGTCTCCTTTATTCCTCTCTCATATACTTCTCATAAAGGAAAACAAAAGTGGTTTTAGTTTGTTTGTTTCTAAGGTAGCTACCAGCCTTACTGGGACTAGCAGCTCTGCATAGACACTAGATTTCCCGATAACACCCACCTAGCTATACTCATGTGCGGATCACCCCATCCATTTCACTTGTTTGTCAATTTCACTCGAGGCTTCCCAAACCGTGTGCGCATCATTATCCTACATTCACTCCAGTCTTCAAAGCTTCCTTTGTGCACACCCCACCACTTCGCGGGCCTAGCGCCCAGTACCCAGTTCAAGGCCTGGAAGCATTGCTTTTCCAGCACCTCCCTTTCAAATTCATACAAGAAGGCATCTACCTCAATTAACCCATCATAAGTAGGCAGATTTCTCACTTCTATTGATACACAGCGCAGTGACCTTATCATCATATTACAATTAAGCATGGTCACCTTGTGTAACTAGTTCTACCATCGCTCTATCTCCTCATCAAAATCATAAGTATAGGAGCTTTTGCGCTACCATGAAATCTGCCCATCTGTGGTGGGATTTACCTAGTCTTGCTATCGCACTGTTATCTTGTAGATGTAGTCAAAATCATCATCACTTTCATAGTCACACATAGGCTCTATATAGCATGATCCTTCAGCAAGGTCCAGGGGTATAAATACATGTAGAGACTTTTTCTCAAAAATCATCTTGCGCTTCTTCAGATTAATCACCTCGTTCATGTAAATGGCCCAATCAATTCTTACTAGTGCGAGGTAGGGATTTCTATCATCAACAATCTCTATCACTTCAAAGTCTACTAGCGGGCTCACTCCCTCAATATCCACAATGATTCCCTGCAATCACCCCATGGGTATTATCTTCCGCTAGTTCACCATTCATAGTTGAATAGGAGACCACTATAGCATAGGTCTCCCCATTCACTCCCATTCCTGCTTTGGTAGAACGTTCACATATGATCCTAAGTCCAGAATTACTCGATCCATTTCATATTCTCCAATTTGCACGGTTAACCTCATTTCTCTCCCCATCCTCATCTTATGCTTTCCAATCTTCTGGAATACACGTGGTTCTCCTAGAGCGGTCCCAACGCATCTGTTAATAAGTTCCTGGAATCCTTTTACAGTCTTACTATTGCGCAATAACTTCATGCATGTTTCCAGGAATGTCGTAAGCATAGATGGGTCCATTTTTGGCTCCAGTCTATCATTTTTTCTTGAAGTGGAGGCATCAACGAAATTCTTCTTAGCTTCCATGAGGGTTTCCCGAGTGTGGTCCAAATAAAACTCCACTTCTTTTGCCAGAGCTTTGTGAACCCAAGTACTATCTTTTGGCTATTTACATTTGTCATCTCCCATTGTGATTTCACTTCTGAGCACAATGTTCACATTTGGATCTTCCTCACATGGCTTAGACCTCATCATCTGCCAGTTCTGAGTCAAGGGAGGTGGTATCACTCCTTTTTCATGAAACCTAGCTATCAATGTAGGACAATATTTCGTCTCATGATCAAACAAGGTACAATACAAACACAATGGATGCGTTGGGTTCATACAATCGTGGGCATAATGTCCTAGCCCTTTGCAATTGTAGCATATCAACTGTCCGTGACCTCTTCTAGGTCCTCCTCCAACTCAGCCTCATCCGCGCCCCTGAAATCCTGTTCGCGCCACTCTTGTGTTATGGTATAGGGGCCGAGTTTCAGCCTGAACTCTGTAGGTGGGAGTTTGATCCATCATTAGCTCATGGCTTCTACAAGTGTGCTCATCGTGTCCCACCGATCTACAAAAGTTACATAACAACTGTTGTGAATTCTACATGTACTTCTGTAACAAGTGGCTAGAGGTGGTATTCGCAGGATTCTTTGCCTTATCAAATTGATCACACTTCGCAGTAAGACCTTCACAAGCTCCTCCTGGTCCCCTCACAGAGGTGAATTCGAAGGGAAATTTTTCAGTCCCTTACTTCCTTCGTTCCTGTAATTTTTTCCACTTCGCGTAGCTCCGAAGATCAAGGTAATTGCACAACCCTCTTTTCACACAATAACATTTTAATCCAAGTATTCAGAGACTCTATGTACTTACCTTGTGGTCCTTTGAGAAATATTTTCTCTTCCTCGTTATAGCTGACTGAGGTGTCAACCGCGAACTCAATAATAAATCCTCCTATAATTTGATCAAGCCAGTGATCAACAACACATGTAATCTTATCCTCCGATGCTTCCAACCAGTGTACTAACTCTGGGGTCCACACAATAGGACTGTCGAGTCTCCACCTTACTTGGCTATTTGCTAGCTTCGCGATCCACTTATACAAGTCAGTAGGGAAATATGTGAAGAAGATTTTGTGGATCTCTGTGTACAGGTAACAATCTAACCACTCTTCTTTAGCCAGTCGCAGATTCCTGTTCTCTTGTGTCACGAACTCATGAATTCTCCTGTCTAACCAACCTTGAATTTCATTCTTAGTTGGATTCCAATGATACGACATCAAACATCTCTATGTATATTCTGGTCCCGTCAACAGAACTATTTGTTGGCTTGATGGGGCTTGACCCAGGTTCGGAGTTACTTATCCTCTTTTAGATGTTTGTCAACTTCGCGTAAACAAATACTTTAACTCACATTCACTTAATCTACATAGTTATATATGTTCGTGTATCTTATAAACAATAGAAATAAAATTTATACCCAATACATTCAATGCTTAAAACAGGAAATATATACATAGAATTGATATGAACTTCTCTTTATTAATGCTCCAACGTTTACAGACTTGACTCACCCTGCAAAATCAGTTGTAGGGGTCTGCGCACTCAGCTACGGACTACTAGGCCTTTGTGCACTCAGCTGTAGAGCCTCCTCCTACCCTACAACACAACGACATGACTTTACACTTCAGCTATGACTCAATTCTTCATCCTTATACTTTCATTACTTTCATATTTTACAACTTAGAGCCTCGCTCTATTTATACAATCCCATGGTCTGTGGACCATGGGTAGATCTCTAAAGCCGACATTACATTTCAAAATTAATGGTGGACAACCCTATGACTCTTTTACAACTTTGCGCTCTGTGCCCACAAAATGCGGAGCCTTTACATCAGATTTACAACTTTTAACCAAAAACTAGGATCTAAGCCCCAAAACATTCCTTAGGGGATCCCATGCCCAAAAAATATAGTATTGTAGAAGACATGAAAAATATCAAAGATAACATTTCCTTATATAAGGTCAATAAATTAAAACAATAGCAAAAAATATTACTCAATGAATTAAATATTGTCCCTACATATCCATCACCTTCAACTTCTCTTACTTCGAAATCCTCGAAAGGGAAAGGAAAATACCCAAATGTCCCTATGGATAAGATTTATTCTTTCGATGTTATTTTGATTGGAGATAGATCAAATTCTCACACTCCTCCTTTTCTCTTGACTTTCGAAATCTTTAAGAATAATGTTCATAATTGTTTATTAGATTTTGGTGCATCATCCAATATCATGCCTTATTCAATTTGTCTCAAATTAAATGTTACACATCAAAAATAGGTTGTTCAAATTGTCTAATTAGACTGAACAAAATTCAAAATCTTATGAAAGATGAAAGTTTTCATAATTAGACTATCTTCAAATCCAAACGTTTGTCAAATAATCGATATATTGGTCACAGACATCCCAGAATTTTATGGTCTTATTTTAAGCAAGGACTTGTATAAGAAACTATATTGTTACTTTGAAATGAATTGGTCACATCTTTGGCTCCCCTACAATGGAAAACCTAATCAAATTTGTGTTGACTTGGAAAAGCATATGAAGTACTTTGTGACTAATTTAGATGAGGAAAATGAACCAGTGGTGTTCACAAACAATATTTTGGGAAATTATTATACAGAATATTTCTTTGGAAATTTCCCAGTTCATAACTATCCATTTCGTATTAATTCTATTTTATCTCAGATAGAAATTTGTTCACAAAAAAATTCATGAATATGTATCAATATTTTAGATAATGTTGTAAATAAGTGTGATGAATTGTTTTGGACTCTTTACTTTGATGTATCAAAATGTAATGATGGTGTGGGAGATGGATGCATCCTAGTAAATCCAAATGGAGAAAAAATCATGCTCTAGATTGGAATTTGATTGTACCAAAAATATTGCTGAATATGAGGCATTAATACAAGGTTTGCAGAAGGCTATCAGTCTTGATGTCAAGTATATTAAATTTTTTGGTGATTTTGAATGTCTGTCATTAATAAAGTGAGAAACAATATTTATTGTGTTTCTAATCACCTCAAAAAGTATTGATCCTTGATCTAAGATTTAATTACTCATTTCACTTTATTCAATATAACTCTGGTTCCAGGGAAGCTGGAGTGGGAGGGGTAGTAATCAACCTTGAAGAAAAAAATAGAAGTAAAATATTCTTGGGGACTTTGGGTTACCTATAACAACCCAGTGGAAGCATTAGCACTATGACAAGGATTAAAAATATGTTTGGACAATGGTGTCAACTACTTGAACATAGTAGGAGATTCCAAGCTAATCATTCAAAATTGTATTAGGCTTCTCAGGACTGTCTCCCATATAGCAGATGAAACTTCCTCAATCATGGTAAGAATAATATATCTATTAAAAATATTTGATAAAGTTAACCTATTCCACGTGCTGTGAGCCAGCAACCAGATGGCAGACATTTAGGAAAATGCAGAGGTTATATTAGGACTTGGTATAGTAAGCATAAATCACCACATAACATTATGTCCCATCCCCTAGTTGATGGTTTCAGGTCGACATTGTACATTGGGGGTACGATTCGTCAAAACATTATGGAAGCAGTTAAGGAGGCCATATCCCCTATGCTCCTCTGCGTGGTGGTAGCTATGTTGGACAACTACCTGAGGTATCTTAACATCTTGAATATTGGGATGGTAGGTGGTCTTTTAACTCATAGTTGTAGTGTCGTTGGATGACGGGTCATGTGCGATGATAGGTGTGTGATGAGGCATCAAATTCTCGTCAGTTTTTATAATATAACAGTCTCAACAGGGGAAGATAGCACCATTGTTGCGAGCTTTAGGACTTGGACGGGGTGGAACATGGAAGCTATAGAAATTGATAAGACCCTGCATTGTTCTGCATTTATGAAAGACAAGCTGGAGAAGAATTTCAAGGTGGATTAGGTCATTATATACCTCAGCTGGCTTCAGTTAGCTAATCACAAGATATTTGCCACATAGAAGCGGATTCCTCAAAACTTTCATCAGTAATGAATGTCAGTAGGGGTGGTTCAGGTTCTGGGAGCTTGGGGTCTAGCAATGGTGCATGGAATGTTGGTATTGAGAGCCTAATTGAGGGCTGCTATAAGCATGTGATAAAGGAAATCATTAAATAATTAAATGAGAATAGGGAAGTCATTTATGCTCAATTGTTCGAACTCGGTAAAGACTAGGAGCTTATGCAGAAAACAATGGTAGGTCTATGAATGAATGTTCTGAGCATACAAAAAAAGGCTGAAAATATAGAAATCAATGTGGAGATGACTATGGTGGGAGTCTTAAAGGAGGTGTTTGGGATTGGACATCCCTCTGCCACCAATGTTCATTGTGGCATGGATGTTGTTGTTAAGGTTCTAGCTGGTGATGATGATGAAGTTGATGTGTTGCTATGAAGATTCAAGGAGAGGAAGAGAACAAACCAGAGAACTTAAACATGTCTGTGGGGAGCCTGTGGGTGATGATGGCGAGATATAAAGTAGTTGAAAGTACTTTTATTTTATATATATGAAATACCATTATATAGTCTATAATGGAACTTTTTGAAGAATCTATAACTATATCTTTATAAATAGAACATATGTAAATAATTGCAGTAGCAAGAAGGTCCATACTCATTGTAATGGAAGGAAAGATACAGATAAATCAAGTATGATTTTTTTAAGGGACCTGGCCATTTCGATATAGTATAATGAAAATTATATTCATTCCCTTTAAGATATATATATATGTGTGTGTGTGTGTGTGTGTGTGTGTGTGTGTGTGTGTGTATGTATGTATGTATGTATGTATGTATATGTATATATATATATATATATGTATATATATATATATATGTGTGTATATATATATATATATATATATATATATATATATATATAGATAGATAGATATATATATCTATATATATAGATATATATATCTATCTATCTATATATATATATATATATATATCTATATATATATATATAGATATATACATATATATACATATATATAGATATATACATATATATACATATATATCTATATAGATATATATATATATATATATATATATATATATATATATATATATATATATATATATATATATATATATATATATATATATATATATATATATATATATATATATATATAACTATGATTCCAAGATTACAAAAATTCTAGTGTTGATCTCCTAGCCAATGCTGCTTCAATGCTCATTCCTTCTGAAGATCTTAGTCCTGATGGATTTTTTATTGAGTTGAATTTTTGCCCCTCCATTCCAGATAACATAAATAATTGGCATGTAGTCAATGATGACAATGAAATCCTAAGTTTTTTAACTTTTGAAGGGTCTATTTTAACCAAATCATTGATGAAGATGAACATGATAAGTAACTAAATAATTATTTTGAAGAGAATTCATTGCCTAATTTTATAGTGAAATTAGAATACTTGTGTTATTTGAAATATAGATTCAAGAAGGTTACCAATTCTAAAATTTAGAGTAGTACTTTAAGATTTGAATTGATTAATCTAGGGTTTGATCATAAACCCAAAAAAATCAATTTAGGCCTTCGACTTACACCAAATGAAATATTTGCTTTCATCCATCTCTTGAAGATATACAAAGATGTATTTTCCTGGAGTTATGATGATTTAAAAACCTATGACACATATATCATTCAACACACTATACCTATGCTGCTAGATGTAAAACCAATTCAACAAAAACTTAGAAAGATTCACCCTAATCTTGATGCTCAAATTAAGACCAAGTTAAATAAGCTACTCAAACAAAAAGTCATTTTCCTGGTCAGACATTCCAAGTGGGTTTCAGATCTTGTTCTAGTTAGGAAAAAGAATGAAGACATTTGAATTTTCTTAGATTTTAGGAATTTAAATAAAGCACGTGAAAAGGATAACTTTCCTTTTCCTGCAATGGAACAAATTTTGATTTATGTTGCAAGTTTTGAATTGATTTCATTTTTAGATGGATTTTAAGGCTATAATTAAATTCTTGTGCATCCCAATTATAAACTAAAAACCAAATCCAAAACCAAATGGGGAACATATGCTTATCAAAAGATGTGTTTCAGAGGATCCCCGGGGCGTTCTTGTAAGAAACAACACAAGGGGAAAATAAATAATAGTATCTGTTGCCTTCGACGCGATGGTTAGGGTTTGGAGACGAGGGTTTCGGGCGAAACCGTGTTTCAGTTCACGGGTAGGCAGTTTTGCAGACATTTTTCCGCAAACAGTTTGAAGGTGCAGGGAAGCATCTTCCGGGTAACTGGCAGCTGGAGGTCGGCGTGTTTTGTTTTGGTGTAAGTGTTTGTTGTTCGAGGAAAACCATCACTATAGCTGCAGATTTTCCATTTTCATTCCGTTTTCCACAAGATTAGGGTAAAGGCGCCTGTCACTTTGACCGTTTTGCTGTCGTTTTTCTTGGAACGGTTACCCTAACCATGGTTAATCCCAACGAATTGGTGGACCTGGACCCAGAATTGGAAGACATTCTCTCAATGTGGGGGAAGGAACCCACAGTCCAGAACGTGGAACAATATTTTGGAGCTTTTGAGCTGTCGAGGTTGGAGTCTTTCTCACAGGAGGTTAAACCATCTTTTCTGCATCAGAGTAAGGATCTCGGCAGAGAAGCCTCTAGATCACGAAATCAGGCTTCCTACAAGCAGGTGGTAAGGGAGAATACGACGGATGGGCTGATAGAAGGTGCTCCTTCTTCTTATCCAAAGGGCAAAGCAGAAACAAGCCGGATTTTTCCATCAAGGGGTTTCGAAGATCTCTCAAATTTGGGGCTTTCTTCAGGCCTCGGCTCATCTAGGGTTTCTGGTGGTTTTCCTCCGCTCTCTAGGGTTTCTCTGCAAAAAGAATCCCCATTACCAAAAGAAAGCTCTGCAGGAGGTTTCGTGGGCCATTTCGACAGTTTAGCAGGAGAGAGAGGAGGTCTCGAGGGTGCGGCGGTAGGTCATCTCTTTACAGGGACCACTGACCCTGTTTTCTCGACTCATGTTCAGTCACAACCGGAGACAGATATCCATGAGGAGCCGGCACAGGAGGAACCTGAATGGACCGACGGTCGTGGGGAGACTAGGGCTTCTGCGGAAGGTTTAAGGAATAAAGGGGAAAAAAGAAAATCCCAAAGGCCAATTGGATCTCAGGAGATTGTAGGGAACTTGGTCCTAGGCATGGAGGTCTCTATAGAAGAAACCCTAGCCGTTGCAGAATGTACCCTAGTCGGAAGGGCAAGAGGAAAGAAATTTTCGTCGGAATTTCTTCAAGCATGGGGTGAAAATAGTTTCGTCTCTGATAGACCCTTTCAGTTCGAGGCACAATGTTTAGCGAAAGGGTGGTTCAAGTTCAGTTTTGAGGACAAGGAGTCGGCAGAATGGGTGCTTGAACGAAACTGGAACATAGGGCACATTCCGGTATTGCTGAAAAGATGGAACCCCCTTTTTGATGCTATCAAAGAGAGGACTGATGAGTTCCCGGTCTGGGTGAGAGCCCCGGGTCTCCCCTCGTTTCTATGGACAGAGGCTGTGTTCAAATCCATCGGGAACAGGCTGGGATCCTTCCTGGAAGCAGATATGTCCTTTATGGAGACGAAGAACAGAGCGATGGCACGCATCCTGGTAAGCCTAAATCCGAGCAGAGGTCTGGCCCAAAAAATCAATTTACAATATAAAGATTATGTGTTCGAACAGCTTTTGGATTATGAGCACTTGCCGTTTAGGTGCCATCGCTGTCATGAATACGGGCACCTTGCAAAGGATTGTCCACTGTTCAGAAGAAGGAGACGCTTCCGGAGGACCCCTGTTTTCAGAGAACCAGTTTTCAATCATCCACAAGCGCCTCAGGAGAAAGAAGAAATGGCGAAGCAGGCATCAGTTGAAATGGAAATTGAGGAGACTCTAAAAGAGCCAGTATCTGAAGACCCCCATGTCCAAGAGGCTGCACAAACCACTGAATTGCAACCGGTGGAAGCAGAGGAGGAGAACGCAAAGGATGCGCCCGCAGATCAAAATCCTCTCAGCGATCCTGAAATGGGTATGTGCTCAGGTCCCCCTCTTTCTTCTCTTAAAAATCCTGAGCATGTTTTTGTTTCTATGCATGTTTCGCCTTCAATTTCTCCCTCTCATATCACTGGCATAAACGAAAACATGGAAACTGCAAAGTCCTCTCCTGATGTAGACACTATTTCGGCTGCCATGCCGTCCCTTGATTTGAATTGTGAAGATATGTGGCCCCCTCTTGCTCCCCCAGTTCCTCACACTCCGTGCCCTTACAATCTTAGATCTATGGGAGGGAAGTCTGGGCAGTCGAATGCAATAGGAGGCTTAGGACAGTCGTTCTCTCAGAGTTATGCCAAAAATAAGAGAGGTAGAAAATCAGACCTATCCAAGGAAAAACTTAAAGCCAAGCTGGATGTAGCAGATGGGAAACAATACTCAATCCCTGGGGTACTTAGAGCAGTGCAATCCCCTGTTTCTGTTAACAAATGATTTTGTCATCCTGGAACTGTAGAGGTTTGGCCAGTAAACCTAAAAAACTGGCCTTAAAAGACTGGATCCTTAATTCAAAAGTGGACATTCTCTTTCTGCAAGAAACCTTGGGGAAGGCTACTGAGGTAGAAACAATGTTAAAGGCTCTCTTGCCTGGTTGGACCTTTTCTGCAATTGATTCATCAGGCCACTCGGGGGGTCTAGCAATTGGGTTTAAAGAAGGTCGAATTAAGGTCATTAATCAATGGGGGATGAAGCAAGTTATGGGCATGGAGGTTATTTCTCCTGATTTCATCCACCCCATTTCAATTGTAAACATATATGGCCCTTGTCAAGGAAGGGAGATCTTCTGGGATGATTTGTTGTCAAAACCTTTGATGAAGTCCTCCTTGTCGATTGTGGGGGGTGATCTAAACTTTTCCATAGGCAGAGCTAAAGCATGGGGTCCTTAGCTAGGGAAGACCCTCTGTCAGATTTTTTCCTCAATCTTCTCTTAGAAAAAAATCTCATGGACCCTACCCCGGTCAATCTCAAGCCTACTTGGAGGAACAGAAGAACAGGGGAGGATCGGATCGCCAAAAGATTAGATCGTTTTCTATTATCTGAGGACCTAATCACTAAAGCTCCTATTTTCAGACAGTGGGTTGAGGAAATAGGTAACTCAGACCATTTCCCTATCTTCCTAGATCTCTCTTTCCCTCCCCCAAAGCCTCCCTCCCCCTTTAAATTCAATTCCTCATGGCTTCAAGACCCATCCTTCAACAATCTCTTTAAGAAAACGTGGATCCATCCGGACAGAAATGCAAGAGAGGACAAAAGCTTCCTGTTCATGGAGAATCTCAAAAGATTGAAGAAAGCGACAATAACATGGGCAAAGGACAGGAAACTGAAACAGAATGAAGAACTGTCTGGAATCAGGGAGGAGTTGAAGTTTCTGGAGAGCACTGAGGAAGATGGATATTTTTCTCAGGCTTCAAAGGATAGAATTCTTCATCTGGAGAAGCTTCAAAACAAAATCCTCTTGGACAAGGAAGAAGAATGGAGGCTTAAGAGTAGGGCAATATGGCTAAAATCAGGGGATGAAAATACTAGTTTTTTTCATAACTTTGCAAAAGGAAGAAAATCTGTAAATACTATTTGGAGCCTTAAAGATGAAGAAGGTAGGGAGGTCAGTTCTTTTTCAGATCTCTCTGGTTTAGGACAGAGGCACTTCCAGGAAATTTTCTCAGATCCAGGAGAGGCCACCATAGCAGAAGTCATAAAAACAGCACAATGCTTCCCAAGGTTCGTTGAGGAGGAAGAAGCAGAAGAGCTATCAATTCCTGTTTCCAAGGAGGAGGTTGAAGCTGCTATGAAACTCATGGCCAAAGACAAAAGTCCAGGTCCTGATGGCTGGACTATTGAACTTTTTCTCACTTTCTTCGACCTAATAGGCTCGGAAATTACTGATGTTGTAGAAGAATCAAGACAGAAAGGAGAAGTCTATAGGCCTTTCAATTCTACTTTTATTGCCCTGATACCTAAGAAGGATGATCCGGAGAGTTTTGAAGATTTCAGACCAATCTCCCTGTGTAATTGCATATACAAGATCATCGCTAAGGTAATAGCTATCAGAATTGTTCCTATTCTATCAAGAAACATCTCAATGGAACAATTTGGCTTCTTGGATGGAAGACAAATTCACGAAGCCATTGGAGTAGCCCAGGAGGCAATTCACAGTGTCAAACAAAAGAAGAAGAAGGAAGCGGTACTCAAAATAGACCTTTCCAAAGCTTATGACCGAATAAACTGGCTCTATCTCCAGCTGTTGCTTACTCACCTGGGCTTCAACTATTCTTTTATTAGCTGGATAATGGGATGTATCACAAATGTCAGTTTTGCAGTTCTGATCAATGGAGCAGCCTCCCCTTTTTTCAACAGCCAGAGAGGACTCAGGCAAGGCTGTCCTTTATCCCCTCTCCTGTTTCTCCTAGTGGTAGAAGGGCTAAGCAGACTGATTCACAAAGCAAGAAGAGAGGAGAAGGTAAAAGGTATTGAGGTAGCAATTAATCTTTTTATCACCCATCTGCTTTTTGTCGATGATATATTGATTTTCACCAATGGATCCTATAATGAACTTAAGGAGTTAAAATGCATTTTCGATCTATTTCTGAAAGCTACAGGAATGCAGATAAACTCTAGAAAATCTCAAGTTTGTATGGCAGATTTTGACAGAAGATAAAGATCCCGGATGGTAAATCTTTTCCCCTTCCAACATCAGCCTCTGGACACTCCTTTCAAATATTTGGGTTTTTGGCTAAAGTCGGCAGCTTATAAAAAAGAGGATTGGAACTGGCTCATAGCAAAGATAGAAGCCAGAATCTCCCATTGGAGTTTCAAGTGGCTCTCAAGAGCTGGCAGATTGACCCTCATAAAATCTCTCTTGCTAGCCATTCCAGTATACTGGGCAACTTTAACTTGGGTCCCCAAAGGAGTGATGGAAAAAATCAGAAGAATGTGCTGTAGATTTCTATGGGCAGGTTCCAAAGAATCCTCCGTCTTACCCTGGGTGGCATGGGATAAGGTGGCTAGACCAAAAGACTGGGGAGGATGGGGAATAAAAAGGCTTTCTGAGTTCAGCTTATCTCTAGCAGCTAAATCAGGCTGGAGACTAGTCACAATGGAGAATCTTTGGACAAAGGTGGTGTTGGAGAGGTAAATCCCCTCTACGGATAGAGGCGATCCCTACTAGCCCAGAATGGGTCTAGCAACAATCAATCAATGCTATTGTGCAAGTTCCTAATTGCAATTAAAAGAGAGGCAAAGAACACCTACTTGGATTCCAACGCTATTGTTTGATGAAGAGATGCCGCTCTCACTCCTTCGCTCTGGCCGGTCACGATCTTCCACGATCTCCGTGAATAGATACCTACACACACGAAGAGACAGACAAACACAAGCGTGAAATCTAAAAAAAGCAATTATACATCAGTCAGAAAGGATGTAATTCACATTTAACCATTGCAAGACAAATGAGAATGGAACCATAACATTAGTAATCTATTATTAAATCAATAACAGAGAAAGGTACAACCAATGTTCTGACGTTGAGTCCTTCTCTTGAGGGTCCAGCCAGCAAGTCTCATAAGCATTCACCTTTGGAAATGGATTCTCCCAACACAAAAGCTCTCTCTCACACAAGCAATACTCACAACCTTCCTTGAGCTTCCTCTAACAAAACCACACTTGTCACACCAACTACCTACTAGCAGCAATCCAAGCACTATGAATTCCACACTATCCAAACTATTCCAACCAGATGCTCATGGTAATGGTGGAGGTTTAAGTAGAGAAGGAGTCTCCATGAATGGTGGGAGGAAAAGCTTATCTTCAAGGAAGGTGGTTCCAAATGACGAACAAACATGCCATAGAAGGGAGGGAGACACTCACAAGGCTAACAACTAGGCCTGGAACCATCTGGAAGGCTGGCTGTTGGAACAAATTCGCCCAAACTGGATCAGCGCGGGCGCAACACTGAACTGACGCGCTGACAGTGCATCACAATAACAATGAAGGTTGTGTCAGCGCGGCTTAATACTTTCATAGGATGCGCTGGCACACAAAATTCGACCAGCGCGGGAAACCCGTGTGCTTCCGCGCTGGCAGCGCACCAGTAACACTATAAGCTGCCCGTCAGCGCGGTTATTTTAATAACAGACGCGCTGATGCAGTAAACTTTGGAAAAGTGGGTCATTTGGCCAGTTTAGAGAGCATGAGCATGGTGCATTTGATTCCATGAGACATTAGGGAGACTGACAGGGAGATAGTGACAAATTACTGCGTAACAGATGCCCCCTAAAGCATGAAGCCCGAGAGAGTGGGAGGGGTGAAATGCTTTACAAAACTGCTGAACTGGAACACCACCAGGAAGGACCTGCATAAATGTACAACTGATATCTCGATCACATGTAGTCTAGGCATGGGCGCAGCCATCCAAAAGACATACGAAGAAGGTCTGTGGTATGGACGCAGCCACCCAGCTAAAAAGACCATAAAGATAAGAGGGTATGGTCGCAGCCATCCTAAAGACTCAGGTATGAGCGCATCCATCCATCAATAAGTCATGTGATAACAATCCACAAAATCGCAGCCTGGTTTGCAACAGACAAAAACTAGGGTCTTGCGCTCCATCCTGATCCGAACACAGTACAAGTTCCAGCATGTGAATACATGAGTTGAAGTTGAACATGCATGAACATCGTCTGATTACCAGTCAATGATGAAAACTGGTAACAGACGCGAGAGGTACCACCAATAATGACAATGGTCCTCAAGATACTTATAGGTACAATCCACGGCATGTGAATCAATGAGCTGGTGTCGAGCACCCGCAGAATCATCCGATCGGAGGCCAATGATGAAAACCTCACGTCGAACACGAAGAACCTGCCATTGAGGCATGCAGGCTCTAAGGAACCTGAAGGGAGTCTCTAGGTCACTTTCCTGGATAATGAGCTGAAGTCGACAGGAAGTAACCTTGATCGAAGGTGGGCCATGATATTTCCCACATCATCGACACGAGACAGAGAAGGATAAAAGATTTTGTGTGAGACATCAGAGGGAGGTGGTAAGCTTGCAGAGGTCAACTTCTCTTGAACATATTGGCGGCATCTGACATCAAATGAGCAGAGGTCATGGTGACAAGGCAATGAGCAGATGAGAGGTCAAATAGGATAACCCAAACCCACGGAGGCTAGTGTGAAACAAGATGAGAAATCCCCACCCAGACACGAATGCGGACGAGTGCCATGTTCAAGAGCGACATATTGCTGATACGACCATTATTACAGTTCCATGTTCCCCACCATTTCTGGCAGGTACCCCGGTTATTTTTGGATGACAAGCTTGACGGGGATAGCATATGCTTGGAGAGGCGTCATGTTGACAATATCCAATGTCATCGAGTTTTAACGAGCCTGACAAAGGAGGAGCTCGGCGTCTTTTCTTGTTTAGAGAGCCTGAAAAGACAGCGGAAAAGGAAACTCCAGGGGGGTCCTTTTTCGTAAAGTTGTGTCTCTCGAGCTCGAAAAAGTATAAAACAATGCTCGAAAGAACCGCCCGACCATTATGATCGAGGAGTACTTTTCGTCAATAGTAGCTTTGACCCGAAAAAGTAAAAAAGTGGTCGAAATCACGTCGTTTTAGAGCCAATAACGAGTGCGAAACGACAAACACCCGACAATCTTTTTAAAGTTACACGGTCGGAAAAAGATCTTAAAATGACCGCCTCTCATTCCCTTTAACGAGCCGAAAGGAAGCTCGGCCATCTTTTCTTGATTCATGTCGGAAAAGAGCTTAAAAACGACATTTTTCGGGACCAAGTGCATGAAGAATCGTTATGACCACGCCGGTTACAAGTACCTGCACAAGGACACCACCCGCATAAATCCGTTAGATATGCATAAAAACATAGTAAAACATGCATAAAGGCATAATTTAGGGACATTAGAGCTAAATCCATGGTGAAAATACGACAAAAACCCACATTGACAAGAAATTATAGCAAATTATGAGTTTTTTACCATAAATAGGGGGGTAAAAGTCATTTTTTACCATTGTTACCATTTTGAGTTGTGAAGAACATTGAGGAGCTGCAAGGTTGACGGAGCGATTTCCAGCCCGTACAGACACCATTCATCCGGCAGCTTGTTCCAGGTAGGTTCTCCTCTCCCTGCGTTTCATTTTGAGCCTTTTTTTTTAGCAATTCCACGGTGGGATGTGGCCCTTTGGGCGAATTTTTTGAGCGTTGGTGCGCTCTCGGTCAACGCGGGTTTCCCGCTCGGGTCTGCGCTGATCGATTTATATTAACACGTACCACCACCTGGGTCAGCGCAGAAAACACGTGTGCTTCCACGCTGACCCAATGAAAAAACAACGGTGCGCCATTTTCAGCGCGACTGTTTTAGAAACAGTCGCGCTGGCGCCGTAAAGATTTATTTTTTAAGAATTGGACGTACAAATCTCAACGGTTAGCAACCTAATATTTTTTCATGGTCTTGCAGGGCAAAATGTCTTTTGTTTGGCAAGAGAGATCTCACGATGATGAGGATATAGCCGCCTATGCACTTGCCGAATGCCGAAATGCAATGCAGGCATGCGGATTCTTAAAATTCTTCCTGACTCCGCGCCTGAGGGCGCAACCTGACTTGCTGGAGTTCTTAATCAGAGCTTGGAACCCAGTGGATGGCAAATTCATGATCCGTGGCTAGGACATTGAGTTTGATTCCACGGACATTTATTTTTTGACTGGATTATCGCGCCGGGGCCAAATGCCCATCCTGGAGGGGCAACGACCTAGCGGTGAGACTCTAGATCAGCTCATGGCCCGAGTGTGCCCACGGGCTTCGAAAACACGGAGCGGGAAAGTTGGTATCCCGACAGTGGCGGACATGCCTCTTCGCACCATACTCTTTCTGGTGACACGGGCAGCGGGCTCTTTGGCCAATCATGAGGCCTCAAAGACCCAGCTACTACTAGCTCTGGAGTGCTTACAGCCCACCATTTTCAACTGGGCAGCAGCTGTGACCAATAGCATGAAGAGGCAACTGAACAACTGCCGACGCGGAGAGTCGAAGCAGTTTGCATATGGGTCGCTTCTACTTCTGCTCATGCTGGAGCGGGTGCCGGCCCTACAGCGACAGACCATGGCCGTGGATCCACCTAGAGGTCCTCGAGAGACGAGGGCCAGTCGATGGGCCCGCGTCATGCCACGCGGAGGTGGAGGCCGCCCAGTATCTCGGGGAGTGTATTTCTGAGAGTGGCTGGATCGACAGGTTATCATCGTGGAGGACTGGCGATATGCTGGCATGGACTTCCGCAATGATCCTGACATGCTACTGCCTGTAGGAGAGCATTGGGACGATGGAGGTATGACACTCGATCTCTTTTTAAATATTTTTTGATATTTTTTTCATTTTTCATGTACATGTCTTGACAAATGTAACGGTGTGCAAATGTGGGACCCGTGAGACCCATTGGCCTAGCCCCAACAGCACGGAGAGAGGGGAAAGGAGCTAGAGCTCTGGTCCTAGTTCCTCCAGGAGTTGATACATCGGAGACTATAGCTCGCAACCTCGAGGGTTTGCTGGAGGGGGTGCCAGATTACCAGGGGGTCGAGGAGGTCCCTATAGAGCATCAGATCCACATAGTGGGAGTGGCACCCAGGATGCACCGCCTTTTGAGGCGAGTGCCACGGGCAGCAGTATGCTATAGAGAGCATAACCCAGATCAGTAGTTGTTTAGGTTTTTCCACTGATTTTTTGAGGGACATATGTCTCGGATGTACCGGGACACCGGCTTTTATGTTTTGGACATATACACTTATTTTTGAGCGCCTCAGTGCGCCACACGATGTATATATACACATACTGTTTTTGGATGGATCGTTTCACATGTGATGATGTTTTTTAATATGTTTATGCAAATGTTTGATACAATTGTGATCTATGTATCAGTTGCACAACACACGACCCATGTATTTTAATTTTTATGCAAGCTTAAAAACACATATGCAGGCACACATGCAAACTATGCTTGAAAAAGAAATTATTTACACATGCTTATTCTATGGTCTTATTATGTTTTCTATCTCTTCTTGTATGATGTTTATCTATTACGCAAATGCCTATCCAACACATGGTTTGCCAATGCATCGGTTAACGTATTTAATCGTCTCGGAATGTGTTGATATGTGATATAATCAAAATTCATTTCTAACAATCTCACACGTAAATACAACCTTAGAATGCGTTGATCTCTGACGGAATATCGCCCGTTGAGTTGATGGACAACAAGTTGAGAGTCCAGGTTTACCACCAAAGCACGGATGCCAAGGTCAACTACTTTGGCTAGCAATTCAATTACAGCACTGTATTCGGCAACATTGTTGGTGGTACGACCCAAGCACACGACTTGAAGATCTAGCAACTCGCCGTGAGGATCGTAGATCGCCCACGCCACAGAGGACAAATTTCAAGTACTACGGCAGGCGCCATCGGCGAAGCCAACGTAAGGTGTACTAGACATCTGCACAAGAAGCAGAAAACAAAATAAGAGGCAAACACGCCTTCACACCAAAGCAAAACTAGAAATCATGCACACATGACACACTTTGCTAAGAACACACTGTTGAGATTTTATGTTTGAGTCAAATAGGAAAAAATCTCTGAAGGATGACAACAATAGGGATTCAGTTCCTAGATTAGCTCCAGGTTGTTGGAAGGGAGTTAATGCCTCCTATATTTTATGTGAGGGAGTTATGAGGCTGTTAGATTCTCTATGCTATATAACAAGAAATCATTCGGATGATTTGCTAAGAGAGTGTGAGGATTTCTTGATGTAATCTCCAATTTGATTAATATATTCTTGATGCCTATGTTTGGTGGACGTAGCCCAGATTGGTTGGGTGAACCACGTTAAACACTGTGTCACATGTGCTGTGTTAATTCTGCTATGTGTTTATTGATATGTTGTGCCTCTAAATTCCAACAATTGGTATCAGAGCATGTTGGAGGTGCTGGAGGTGCTGCCTGGAGAAAAGCTGAGCTTGAAGCAGAAGGGGCGTATTTCTTTTTCTGACTGGTGCGTGGAGAAATTTTCTCTGGTTGATGGAGCTATTGGCTCGTGGCGAACAGCAACAATACCTGCGCGGAGCCATGAAGCACGCTGTTGACCTGGTATGTTTTGCTGGTGCGTAATAATATTTGTTGTTAGGTGTTGAACAGTAGCTTCTGTAAGCACCAACTTCTGCACCTTAATTTTCCGCATAGGTCTGCCCTTGAAGTATATCACAGTTATATTATTAAATGGTGCGTTCATGAGTGCTGCGTGGAGCTGGTTTTATAAACTGCTGCTGCGTAATATTATTAAAAGGTGCATGGACTGTTTTAAAGGTGCGGGAGAAACCTGCATAGTTTGTGAAAGCATTGTGTTGTGAATGTTGCGTGGATAAACCTACTTAATGTGTGAAAGTGTAGTGTTGTGGACCGTTCCATGGAATGCGTGTGGATGTGAAAAGGCATTAAATATGATACGCATTGAAATTTGAGAAAAGCATGTTGTGTATGGTCTACATTGACTTGTGAAATTAATGGTTAATCAGAATGTTTAAAGCGCAGTTTTTTGAAGAGTCTCTGTCGTAGGGAATGGCACCGTTCAAGTTTTTACATGGAACAGTGCAGTTATAAAAAACGCAGTGCTCGTTATTCCATTTTTTGTTTTAAAACAAAACAGTGACTCCTTTTTTTTTGAGTTTCGTTGGCAGAGAAAGCCATAAACATAATGGATGGGAACGCAAAATGTTGAGCAGTGAATTTTTTGCAAATATATCCGAGGATGCCCGAGTTTTTTGATTTTCCTTTTGGATTGGCTAAATTTATTTTTAGTGAGTGTGTTGAAATAGTTCCAAAGGGCAGTTTTTTGTTTTAAAGGCAAAGGCAGAAAGGCAGAAAGACATAGGCAGAAATTTTTTTGTGAAGGGAAGATATTTTTTGTTTTAAAGGCATAGGCAATTTTTTTTTAATTGCTGGTATTTTTAACGTTGATATTGGAGATTATTGTGTTTTTTTGTTGATACAAATGGCGAAAAATCAAAGTGCCTGGTTTGAAATTGAGAAATTTAATGGCAAGAATAATTTTGAGATCTGGAAGGTGAAGATACACGATTTGCTGGTTCAACAAGGTGTGGCGAAAGCACTGTTGGGGAAAAACAAAAGACTTGCTTCCATGACAGAGGATGAATGGGATGAGATGGATGATAGAGCTCTGAGTGCAATTCGGTTATGTCTGGCGGACGATGTTCTGTTCAACATTGTGTCAGAGAAAACCGCCGCAGGCTTGTGGTCGAAGCTTGAGAAGCTCTATATGACGAAATCTTTGACAAATCGGATTCTCCTGAAACGGCAGCTTTACAGTTTGCGGATGAAAGAAGGTACCTCAATTGTTGATCACCTGAATATTTTTAATACCTTGTTGGTGCAATTAAACAGTCTAGATGTGAAATTTGATTCAGAGGATAAGGCAATAACTCTATTATGTTCTTTGCCTGAATCCTGGGATCACTTTGTTACTTCCATAAGTTTTAGTACATAAGAAATTCTTGAGTTTGACGATGTTGTTGGAGCCTTGTTGGCTGAGGAGACGAGGAAGAGGTCGAATGAAGACACCTCTACATCAGAGGTAATGATGGCCAGAGGTCGCTCACGAGAGAGACACTCCGGGGGAAAGCATAGCGACGCTCGCTCAAAATCCAAAGGAAAGAAGCCCAAGGTGAAGTGCTGCCATTGTGGCAAGGCTGGACATCTGAAAAAGGATTGTTGGAAGCGAAAGCAGGCTGTTAAAGAAGGCTCTTCGACAGAAAAGAAGGAAGCCAACACCACAGATACAGGTTCGACATCTGGTTCAGGTATGAGTGATGAAGTATTATCAGTTAATGTGTCAAATCATGGTCAACATTGGTTGTTAGATTCCGGGGCATCAAACCACATGTGTATCCATAAAGAATGGTTTAAGGATTATAAATCAATTAATGATGGTGTTGTGTACATGGGTAATGATGTAACATGTAATATTGTTGGGATTGGGAGCATACAACTACAAATGTTTGATGGGACAACAAAAATATTAACTGATGTGAGGCATGTACCAGATTTAAGGAAAAATTTGATTTCATTAGGAGCACTTGATTCAAATGGATATAAAACTGTAATTCAAGGTGGAGTAATGAAAATTTACAAAGGCATCTTACTAGTTATGAAAGCTAAGAAAGTGGGAAATCTATTCCAGTTAGAAGGTAGAACTGGGTCAGATCATGTGTCTGTGTCTGAACATGACAGTAGTTCCATTCACTTATGGCATCAAAGATTGGGGCATATGAGTGAAAGAGGATTGAAAATTTTGGCTGACCGAAATTTACTTCCTAATCTAAGATCTGGAAAATTAGATTTCTGTAAGCATTGTCTATTTGGTAAACAAAGTAAACAAAAGTTTAAAACAGGCAAACATACTAGTAAAGGCATACTTTATTATATCCATTGAGATGTGTGGGGTCCAGCTCCTACAGCTTCATATGGTGGTTCGTCTTATTTTGTATCATTCATTGATGACTTTTCTCGGAAAGTTTGGGTCTACATGTTGAAAAAGAAGTCTGATGTTTTTACAGTTTTCAAACAGTTTAGAGCATTGGTAGAAAACAGCACTGGTAGAACTATAAAAAGTTTAAGAACTGACAATGGTGGTGAGTTTTCCTCCAAGGAGTTTGACAGCTATTGCAAGGATGCAGGGATCGAAAGACATAAGACCACATTTTATACTCCTCAGCAGAATGGAGTTGCTGAACGCATGAACAAGACTCTTCTAGAGAGAGAAAGGTGTATGCTGAGTAACGCCGGGTTGCCGAAGGAGTTGTGGACGGAAGCAGTGGCAACCGCTTGTTATGTGATAAACCGGTCTCCATCAACGGCAATAGACTGCAAGGTTCCGCAAGAGGTATGGACAGGACACCCTTGTGACTATTCTAAACTCAGAGTGTTTGGTTGTGATGCATATGCTCTAGTGCCTAAAAATCAGCGAACTAAATTAGATCCAAAGTCTAATAGGTATATCTTTGTTGGGTATGGTGATGGAACGAAGGGATATAGATTGTGGGATCCTACTACCCGCAAAATCATCATCAACAGAGATGTAAAGTTTAATGAATCCTCTCTTGTACAGTTAGATGTAGATAGAAGATTGAAATAGGATGATGTATCTGATTTCCAGCATATTCAGTTTGACAGCATTTCTAATGATAGTCATAATGACCATAGTTCAGATTCTAGTCATGAACAGGTTTCAGATTCAGAACAAGGTTCAGATGGAGGTCATGAACAGGTCTCAGATGGCGATCATGAAGAAGTTCCTACAGTTGATAGACAACCAATTGTGGAAGCGCCAGAAACATTCTTAAGGAGGTTTACAAGGATCAAACGACGTCCGAGAAGGTATGATGATCATGTTACTTCAGTTGCTTTGATCGCTAATGATGATGAACCTTTGTGTTATCAGGAAGCTGTAGAAGGTTCAAATAGTGACAAATGGAAAGCAGCCATGAAGGAAGAAATGATGGCCTTAGGTAAGAATGGTACGTGGGATCTGGTTGAACTTCCCAAAGGCAGGAAAACTGTGGGATGCAAGTGGGTGTTCAAGCTGAAACGAGGTGTGAATGATACGAAAGACAGGTACAAAGCGAGACTGGTTGCAAAAGGGTTTTCTCAGAAAGCTAGCATAGACTTTCATGAGATATTTTCACCAGTGGTTAAAATTGTTTCAATTAGAATTGTGTTAGCATTAGTGGCTTTGTTTGATTTGGAGTTGCAGCAGTTAGATGTTAAGACTACATTTCTACATGGTGATTTAGATGAGGAAATATATATGGAACAACCGGAAGGGTTTGTTCAGCATCGCAATGAGAAATTTGTCTGCAGGCTCAAGAAGTCATTATATGGCCTGAAGCAGTCGCCTCGGCAGTGGTATAAGAAGTTTGATTCTTTCATGTTGAGTCAGAAATATGTAAGAAGTGAATATGATCATTCTGTTTATTTTAAGCAGTTAAATAATGGCATGTTCATTATCTTAGTGTTATATGTTGATGATATGCTTTTAGCAAGCAAAAGCATAGAAGAAATCAATAGGTTGAAGGCTCAGATGGCAAGGACATTTAATATGAAAGATCTAGGAGAGGCAAGACAGATTTTGGGCATGGAGATTTTCAGAGATAGGAGTAATGGTAAGCTGTGGCTATCACAACAAAAGTATGTTGAGAAAATACTTTTGAGGTTTGGTATGAATAATGTGAAGCCTGTGTCGATCCCTTTAGCTTCCCATTTTAAGCTTTCTTCGAGTTTATGTCCTAATACAGATGAAGAGAAGGATTATATGTCTCGAATTCCATATGCCAATGTAGTAGGATGTTTAATGTATGCGATGGTTTGTACTCGACCAGATATTTCACATGCAGTTGGGGTTGTCAGCAGGTACATGGAAAATCCGGGTAAAGAACACTGGTCAGCAGTGAAATGGGTGCTTCGGTATTGGAGAGGCACAAGTAGTTATTGTATTTCTTACAATAAGAGTAGTGAATTTGTTTGCGGATATGTTGATTCCGATTTTGCAGGTGATTTGGATAAGAGAAGGTCAAATTCAGGGTACGTCTTTACTCTTGCAGGTGGAGCTATCAGCTGGATGTCAAAGCTACAGAACATTGTTGCTTTGTCCACTACTGAAGCAGAATACATTGTTGCTTCTCATGCTTGCAAAGAGGCGGTTTGGTTGAAAGGTTTGCTTGGTGAGTTTGGTAGGTTATAGCATAACATCAGGTTACTTTGTGATAGTCAAAGTGCAATACATTTGGCTAAGAATCCGACCTATCATAGTAAATCAAAGCATATTCCAATTAAGTACCATTTTGTAAGACAGGTTATCACTGAAAGGGGAGTCTCTCTTGAAAAGGTGCATACAAAGGAGAACTGTGCAGACATATTCACGAAACCAGTTTTGTTGGAGAAGCTACGCTGGTGTTTGGCTTCTCTTGGCTTGCAGAAAAGATAAAATAATAATAACAGGGCATCAGGCAAATTGTTGTCAAGGTGGAGATTGTTGAGATTTTCTGTTTGAGTCAAATAGGCAAAAATCTCTGAAGGATGACAACAATAGGGATTCAGTTCCTAGATTAGCTCCAGGTTGTTGGAAGGGAGTTAATGCCTCCTATATTTGATGTGAGGTAGTTATGAGGCTGTTAGATTCTCTATGCTATATAACAGGCAATCATTCGGATGATTTGCTAAGAGAGTGTGAGGATTTCTTGATGTAATCTCCAATTTGATTAATATATTCTTGATGCCTATGTTTGGTGGACGTAGCCCAGATTGGTTGGGTGAACCACATTAAACACTGTGTCACATGTGTTGTGTTAATTCTGCTATGTGTTTATTGATATGTTGTGCCTCTGAATTCCAACACACACGTATGTACAAACTAGGTGCACGAAATCATGCATAATATTTCTTCAAATAGAGCTCGTTGCGGGGCTTGTCAAGCGGATTTCCTTCGTAATCGATCAGCTCATATGTCCCCTTTTGCAAAACTCTCTTCACGATATAGGGGCCTAGCCACATGGATTCGAGTTTTCCTACCCCCAGCTTATCCTTAGCTTGATCATAGAGCAGTACTAGATCTCCCTCAACAAAGGAACGAGGTTGAATGGTATCGTCGAAGTGGGCCTTAACCCTCTTCTTCTGCGCTTCAATAGCTAGAGAGGCTAAGCGACGGGTCTCGTCTAGCCTTTCTAAATAGAGAAGCCGTTCCTCCACCGGAGTGGTGTTGGGAAGCAACTCGACAGCTAATTTTAACGAAGGAATCTCACACTCAACAAGAAGGGTGGCCTCCAGTCCATAAACAAGCTAAAAAGGAGTGAAACCGGTGGCGTCCTTCACAGAGGTCTGGTAAGCCCACAAGGCAGGGAACATCATCAGATGCCAGTTAGACTTGTGCGTATTCACGGTACGTTGGAGCATCGTGATTAAAACTTTCTTCACGGCTTCAACTTGGCCGTTGGATTGAGGGTAATACGGCGTCGAGCTATCTTGACGCAAGCCTAGCTGGGTCATTAGTTCCGTCATCATGTGATTACGGAAATGTTTTCCGCGATCTGTGACAATAGCCTGGGGGACTCCGAACCAGGTAATGACATGATTAAACAAGAACTGCGCCACTGTGTAACCGTCTTCGTTCAATGTAGGCATCGCTTCGGCCCATTTGGTGAAGTAATCCATGGCAACGATGATATATCCATGCCCCCCAGCCGAGCGAGGGTTACAAGACGTATAATCGATGCCCCATTTGGCAAATGGACCTACGGTAACAACAGGGTGCAGTGGTGCAAGAGGTGCACGCATTTTCCGGTGGTAGACCTGACATTCATGACATGCACGGACGGCAAGGATGCAATCCTTGAAAATAGAAGGCCAGAAATAACCAGCACGGAGAATTTTCTGGGCGGTAGCATATCCGGACATATGGCCGCCACAAGCACCGGAGTGGCAGTCATTCAATACCCACTCAGCCTCCTCGAGAGTCAAGCATCGGCGGAGAACAGAATCAACGCCGAGGCGGTACAGGGTATCGCCAATAATGCGATAGGGTTGAGATTGGTGATGAATCCTTCGTCGAGCATCTTTTGATACATCAGGACAGAAGGAAGACATCTGAAAATACACTATGATGTCCCCATACCAAGGGTCGAGGGTGCTGATTAGAAACAATGTTTCATCCGGGATATGCTCCTCTGAATGGGATGGTACAGAAGATGATGGCAACGAGCATGTTATCTATTACCTTAGTCGCAATCTCTTGGATACAGAAACTCGCTACGCGTATGTCGAGAAGTTGGAGAGGTCAATCCCAGTGGAGTCGCCAAATTGTTGGAGAGGTAAATCCCCTCTACGGATAGAGGCGATCCCTACTAGCCCAGAATGGGTCTAGCAACAATCAATCAATGCTACTGTGCAAGTTCCTAATTGCAATTAAAAGAGAGGCAAAGAACACCTACTTGGATTCCAACGCTATTGTTTGATGAAGAGATGCCGCTCTCGCTCCTTCGCTCTGGCCGGTCACGATCTTCCACGATCTCCGTGAATAGATACCTGCACACACGAAGAGACAGACAAACACAAGCGTGAAATCTAACAAAAGCAATTATACATCAGTCAGAAAGGATGTAATTCACATTTAACCATTGCAAGACAAATGAGAATGGAACCATAACAGTAGTCATCTATTATTAAATCAATAACAGAGAAAGGTACAACCAATGTTCTGACGCTGAGTCCTTCTCTTGAGGGTCCAGCCAGCAAGTCTCATAAGCATTCACCTTTGGAAATGGATTCTCCCAACACAAAAGCTCTCTCTCACACAAGCAATACTCACAACCTTCCTTGAGCTTCCTCTAACAAAACCACACTTGTCACACCAACTACCTACTAACAGCAGCAATCCAAGCACTATGAATTCCACACTATCCAAACTATTCCAACCAGCTGCTCATGGTAATGGTAGAGGTTTAAGTAGAGAAGGAGTCTCCATGAATGGTGGGAGGAAAAGCTTATCTTCAAGGAAGGTGGTTCCAAATGACGAACAGACATGCCATAGAAGGGAGGGCGACACTCACAAGGCTAACAACCAGGCCTGGAACCATCTGGAAGGCTGGCTGTTGGAACAAATTCGCCCAAACTGGATCAGCGCGGGCGCAACACTGAACTGACGCGCTGACAGTGCATCACAATAACAATGAAGGCTGTGTCAGTGCGGCTTAATACTTTCATAGGATGCGCTGGCGCACAAAATTCAACCAACGCGGGAAACCCATGTGCTTCCGCGCTGGCAGCGCACCAGTAACACTATAAGCCGCCCGTCAGCGTGGTTATTTTAATAACAGACGCACTGATGCAGTAAACTTTGGAAAAGTGCGTCATTTGGCCAGTTTAGAGAGCATGAGCATGGTGCATTTGATTCCATGAGACAATAGGGAGACTGACAGGGAGACAGTGACAAATTACTGCGTAACAGGTGGTTAAAAGGAAGTACATTGATCCAACTCCCTTGGAAGACTGGATTCGGAGCCAAGACAAGAAAATGAAGAATATCTCAGTCATCTGGAAGGCCACGGTAGAGGTTTTCTCTATGATTGAACAAGGTTTGGCTTGGAAAGTGGGAGATGGAAGACATATCAGAATCGGCAGAGACCCATGGGTAGGCTGTAATGAAGCTTATGCCCTGTCACCTGGTCTTCTCAGACATCTTGATAACAAAGGAATTACAACTCTAAATCAGGTGGAGAAAGTAGGTCACTCTACAATATGGGGCCAGGCTTGGAAGAATGATGAAGATTTAGAATTGAATATCAGGTGGAAGAACGAATGGGCTTCTTACATCCAAGAACTGCATCGTTCAAATGTTAGACTAAAAGACGAACCAGACCATCTGATATGGGCGCAAGGCAAAACAGGAGAATACTCCCCAAAAGATGGATATACTTTCTTAATGGCAAAGAAAGGATGGGGAATACCAGACTGGTGGGCGAAAAACATATGGAAATTAAAATGCCCAGCTAAGGCCAGGATCTTCCTATGGTGCATACTAAAAAGAAAGGTCCCTACCTGGGACATTTTACAAGCTAGATATCTAGTTGGGCCTGGGAGGTGCCCCTTATGCAAGACAGAAGAGGAATCAATCAGTCATCTCTTTACAGCATGTGCAGTCTCTAAAAAAATTTGGGAGGAGGTAACCTGTTTACTTAAGGTAAAAGCTCAGTGGGGTTTAGATCCTTTGGAGGAGGCTTGGAGGAAGTGGTGGCAAAACTATCCGGAGGGAAACATGAGAAACTTGCCTCTTATTTTCTTTTGGGGAGTATGGTTAGCAAGGAACAAAAGCTTGTTTCAAGACAAGGACACTCCCACAGCCACCATTGCCATAAATTGTGCTGCCATTTACTCTGCCATCCCGATCCCTGTTTCTAAAGATACTCAAAAGAAACAAAAGCCTGTTTCTATCTTGGAGGGCATTCCTTGGGCCTTTTTCGACGGGGCATCCCAGAATAACAAGGCCGGGGCAGGCCTGTGCATTCACTTGAACCATGATCATACTCTAAAGGCATCTGTAGGGCTAGGACCTGGTACAAACAACTATGCTGAGCTGTCTGCTTTGCGCTTTCTCCTATGCTGGTTACTTCAAAGAAATATCTTCACAATTCAAATCTTCGGAGACTCTCTGAATGTCATAAAATGGGTTAATGGAAATGCATCCTGTAAAAACCAGATCCTGAAGACTCTTGTAGAAGAAATCATGTTTTTAAAGTCATCCTTTAACAGTTTTTCTATTTGCCACATCTACAGGGAGAAGAACGAGGAAGCAGACCAGCTTTCTAAGGCTGGTCTACAACAAGATCTGGGCGTATGGTCAATAGTAGAAACCAGACAGGGGCAGACATCCTCTTCTCATCAGGCCCCTTTTGCTCCACCACTGTGATCGAGGCAATACTTTTCTTCTTTTTGTCAGCAGTCCCGCAGGCTAAATGAAATTTTTGTACTCAATTTTTTTCTACTTTTACTGTTATCTTTATCTGTAGCTCTTCAAACAGTTAAACAAAACTTTCTGTACAACTTTCAGTGTTTTTATCAAAGACACCTTTTTTTAATTTTGTATGGGGTTGTTTTCCTTCTCTGAAGGAGACCCCGGAGTATGCATAATCTGGTTTGTATTTAAAGCCTCCTGTAGGGAGGAAGACCATACATGTTTCTATCAACAAGTTTCAGGACAGAACAATCAGTCGTAAAAGGACTGAGATTTATGCTTGGTTTTTTACTCTTTAGAAGTACAAAACAGCACACATGGGAGCCAACAGGCCTGCAAAAGATATCATCAGATTGTAAACTTTTTATATGCTTAATAAAAAGTTTTGCTTTTTTCCTCGGAAAAAAAAAGATGTGTTTCAGATTGATAAATGTTGGAGCTACATTCCAAAGAGCCATGCATATTGCTTTCAAAGGTTTGATCAATAAATCAACTATGGTGTAATTAGATGATATTACAATCTATTCAGAAAAGAGGAATAATCATCTTCATGACCTAAAACAAATCTTTGAATGATGTAGAAAAATTGGAATCTATTTGAATCCTAAGAACGCATTGTTTCTCTTAGTGTAGGTAATATTCTAGGTTTTATTGTTTCCAAGGAAAGAATTAAGGTGATTTTAGAAATCCCTTGCCTCACAACAAAAATTCTATGCAATCCTTTCTTGGCCATATCAATTTTGTCAAATGATTTGTCCTTACTATTTCACAAATTGTCTTACCTTTACAGACCATGATAAAAAAGAAGTTAGTCTACAAATTGGGACAAACTGAAAGAAAGTATTTTGAATCAATAAAGCAAGCCACCATAGATTCTCCTTCATTATCAACATTGGATTTTTCTAAAGAATTTGTTCTATATACATTTTCTTCTAAATGGTCTTATGCAGTAGTGTTGACACAACCAAAGGAAGAACAAGTCGAAGCTACCATTTCCTTCTTTTGTTCTAATCTACAAGGAGTTGAGTTAAATTATTTAGAAGTGGAAAGACAATCATTTGTGGTTTTTAAGTCAATAAAACATTTTATAGCTTTTCTCTTGAAAGCACATACGAAAGTAATTGTTCCTTTCCCAATGGTTAGACAATTGCTTATTCAAAGATAACTAGGAGAAAAGAGAGATAATTCAGCTACTGCCTTGCAAGAATATGATCTAGAGATAAATCCAGCCAAAATAGTCATAGGTCAAGGTTTTTGCAGGTTAATAATTGGATATTTTGATAGTTCAAATAAAGAAGATTTAGGTAAGAATGTTCAAGTTTCAATGGTATGTCCTATTGACACTAAATCTCAATATACTTATTTGATTTTTTATTTGAAAAATGGTTATGCTCTAATAGAACTCAATTACAAAAGAAAAAGAGCTTTGAGTCATAAATCCAATTAGTATCAACTTGTCAAAAATATCTTATTTAGAAGAAATTATGATCATGTATTACTAAGATGTTTAGAGAAACCTGAAGTAGAAAAACTGTTGCAGGAATTACACGATGGATTAGCTGGTGGAAATTATAATATGGATACTACTGCTCATAAGATCCTCCATGTTGGTTACTATTGGCCGACTCTATTCAAAGATGCCCATGCTTATGTAAAAAAACTGCAAAATCTACCAAATAGCTTCATGGAAGGAAAACAAGTCATCATCCTTTCCTTTGCAGGCAGTTAATATTGAGAAACCTTTTGAGCAATGGGCATTGTATTTCATAGGTGATATCATTCCACAATCTTCTAAATAGCATAAGTATATTTTAACTTCTATGGACTATTTCACCAAGTGGGTGCAGACAATACCCCTAAAGGTGGTCAATTATGAAATTGTTATTGATTTTATCGATCCATATATAATTACCATATTTGGCCTTCCTTATACCCTCATGTTCGAAAATGCATCTTGATTTTTTTTGGAAATGCTATTACTTAATTCTCACTCAAAATATTTTAAATTCAAATATTGTTCAAATTATTATCCTTAGGGAAATGGATTGGCAGAATCCACCAATAAAAACATTATAAGAATCATTAAGCGGACTATTGATGAGAATCAATAGAACGGGCACAAAGGTCTATTTTTTTTCTCTATGGATTGATAGAATTACTCTTAAATCCTCTTTAAGCACTTCTCTCTATCACTTAGTGTATGGAAAAGATGTTACCTTACCTCCTAACTTAGATTTTCCTTCACTAGCCCTAGTGCAATCTATCAAGGAACATCCTTACTCTGCTTTACAATTAATAATGTTTCAAATTACAAAGTTAGAGGAAGAAAAATATAAATCCAAAAAAACTCATGTTCAACATCAGCAAATGGTTAAGTCTTGGTTTGATGCAAGTTCAATAAGTAATAAAAAAATTGAAATCAGTGACTTAGTTCTGAAATGGGATAAGGCCCATGAAGAAAAAGGTAAACACACAAAATTCCAAAAATTGTGGCTGGGCCCAATTCTGATCATTGAAAAACTAGGCCCATCAAATTTTATCATTCAATATTTATAGGGGAAGAGAGATGTTCTTCCCGCAAATGGGCTAGTTTTGATTTTTTTCTTAAAAATGCATATTCTGTTGTAAATATGTAAATAATCATATGTACATATCGGTGTCTTTATGTTAGTTATGTTGAGTAGTACTCTTTTGACTTCATATTAGGGTCTATCATCATTAAGATAGACTTTTATTAATTAGAGGAGAATATTTTAGAAATAGATTATAAAATTGAAGTTTAGTGTTGCATCTATTATAATATTTGAAACCTTTATATCCATTAGTTTGTAAATATTTCATGACTTGAAAAATTAAAAGATCTTCTTATCCTTTGATCTATCATGTATAGTTTCTTTTAAGAAAATAAAGACTATTTTGAAGTTTTAGCATCTTTTGATTTTGATTGCCATCCACAACTCTGAAGGAGTAATTTTACCTCGTTGTCCACTAATTTTACATTTTTAAAAGTGTAATTCAAAAATATTTAAAACTTGAAAACTAAGGGGTATGATTATGAGCCAGCTTATTATGATCAGGGGGAACTAATGATGTTGACACACGACTGGTCACCAAGCTAGGATAAAGGCTTATGGCTACATAACTATTAGATAAGAGGTGTCATCAAGATTTGGATTGTTCAATATCATTATAACATGTGAATGACATTGCCATTATCTAGCTACCAAACCAAGACAATGGCTTTCAAGCAACTAAAAGAAAAGTTAAAAAAGAATATTAATAACGCTAAAATATTACTATAAGTGATGGGATACTGGTAGTATTTAGGCTAAATGGTAACCTTATCGAGCCTATGGATGCTTGTTGGCAGCAATGGCCCTACCAGTGACAATAAGTTTATCTTAACACTAAACTTCTATAGTTCTCTATTTTATCTTTACAACTAATAAAATGACTAACAAAGATAATGAAGGTTCTTATAAATAAAAATTTTTGAAGCCTTACAAAATAATGAGTTCAGTTTTATTCAAAGTAATCTTTAATCAATCTAAATTTAAAATATTTAAATATTTCTATGTCTTTTTCTTTAGTTATTAAAATTTCATTTGCTTTTACAGAGATAATTGTTTCGCCTAGTATGTCACCAATTATTGTAGTATTCAACAACCCCTCATTTATTTTTATTTAATTATTAATAAATAATGGGGACCCTCCTTATATTTTAATAAATTTCTTCAAATTTCAATAAATTTAGGATATTTTTGGACCTCATATTAAATTTGATAGGCTTGAAGGTTTCCCTTATCGGAACCCATATATCGGAGCTCAACCCTTAAAATGTTACAATAAACATAAACCCCAATAAGGCCTCTCTCATAAAACTCAAAGCATTATCAGAAGACTTCCATCAAATCCTTATTATATCATAACTTTCCTTTTGTGAAAGTTACGATAAAGTCCCTCTCCAATATAGTTGTCTTGATCATTAATTTATTTATTAAAGATCACTTACTAAAGTTTTATCATAAGTCATGTACACCTCTATAAAAATAAATATTATATTTTTCAGTGGCCCCACATTTTATAATTATTATATCAACGCCTCCAATATCATAACTTTTAAAATGTGACGCTTCTAATATTTCGCATTTCCAATATCTTCCAACTTAAATAACTTTCGTTTTCAATATCTCCCATTGTAGATACTTCGATATTCCCACTAAAGCTCACTAATGGAACTTTCACATCATAATCATGTTCCTTATGTTAGACTTAGTTAGTTTATTAGTAGTTGAATGTCTTAGAAAATCATTTTTTCGTCATGGAAAAGGTCAAACTCACAAACCCTATTTTTGTTGTTATGAGTTCACCTAACCACTGCTTGGAAAGTCATCATGAACTTGGTAATCACCTTGTCATCAAAGTTTTAATCATTAATGGGAAGGGGTGTTTTAGTTTGAGAGGTGTCACTAGAATTTTTGAGTCATGGTTTTCAAGGTTTGTTAGAGTGGTTCACCTTAACATGTTTTTACAGTCAAAGGGATGGTGTTTAAAGCAGTATGGTCACAAATTTCACCATATTTCTCCCTCTTCTAATATAATTTATTTCCCTCATTTCCTATTCCCTATTTTCTTCCTTGGCCCTACTTATCCTACTTGCTTATCCCCTTATTCTTTAAAACTTTTTTCCTATTCCTAAATATTCATGTTATCCATTATCTTTATTTTAGGCTTAAATTCCCTTTTATCCTAAGAATAAGTCCCCTTTTGACCCTAGGCCGAAATTCCCGTATGATGATTAAACCTCACCCACATACACCATACACAAAATTTGGTCATCATGCCCAAATCATTCTCTCAAATCCTATCACACTCCCAAATTCAAATATTATTGCTTTCAAGTGGAGTGCCAATTAAACACCATGTATAATTACAATGGTATAGATTAGGAATCATTTTCAAATCACTCTAAGACGCCGCCATTTTATTTCTTTCTGATCATAGGAAAATGTATCGGTTTATTGTGTAAGAGAATTGAAGACGGTTCTACATTGAAAGGTAGATTGCAGAAGAGTTTAAAAAATTGTGTTGTGATGTCGCTACGTAGAGTGCTACGCAACCACTACGTGGTGTGTCCTAAAGCCACTAGTGTTAACACAGATATATTTCAGTAGTGTGGGAGGTAGGATTCGGTTTCCCAATATATTAATTTATTGTTCAATATTGAGATTAAGGATAGTAAATATTTTGTTGTATTCTCTTTAAAAAACTTTGCTACACACACCCTACCTGTAAACCACACGTATAGTCAAATTTCTAGCTTGAAGTTATGTCTTGTTAATGAGAAAATGTAGCCATCATGCAATGCTGAGTGGTCAGGGAAATTTGTAAAGTTAAATGAAGTTTTTTCCCACTTGTCAAGTCTCCAACTCTATTACCTTTACACATAGCTTCTCATAAATTTTAATTTGAAATTTACATATGTAGGGTTAATGGATCCCACTACTAGCAGAAAATGAGAGGATATTGTACGCATTGCATCCAGCACCCTAAAGCTAATAAACTCCTCCCCAACCATTAGAGTCGCTTTTGAGAATGATGGTTGCATTCCATTCTACCAGAAAGTCCAGAAAATGGGTCATAATACAAGATTGGATATCCTATTTTCCCTGAACTTCCATGATAATAGAGTCAAGTTGGGAAATGTGGAAATGATTGTCACAGAAAAACTCATTGTAGTGCAACAAGCCTCCCTACAATAGGTGAAAAATAGTTCAAAGGTGATGAGATTGATCTTTCATATTTAAAAAAATGTGTCAAGGCTAATTTCAATGATAAGTTTGCTACAAATTTCCCCACCACGTACTTTCATTACCATTACAGTGAGCTTCTAAAAGTTATCTAGAGGTATTTCACATGTGAGGGTAGATTCAACAGCGTGTACCAGTATCGTTTGAGGCTTCTAAGGCACTTCACCGACAAAAAACCCATGAACTTACCTTTATTCTTATTAAAAAGCCTGGAAAGGATGGAAAAAAAAGTTTAGCTTCATAAGGATAACCATATGTCCAGCCTTTTCCATTTATCCCTCATTAAAATTTTGGTCAAGTTTGCAGTTGATAAGATGAAGATTTACTAGTCATACTTTCTATCTATAATTGGTTTACTACCTTAGACAAAATCTTCATCAGTCAAAATTTGTGAGGAGGAACAAGAAGTGCACGAAGCACATGAGAAGAAGGTCACCCGTATAGTGAAAGAGATAAATTTGGTTGAAGAAAAGGTTAAAAAACCCAACAAGAAGTCCATGGGAAAACTTGGTAAGTAGGGTAAGAAGCGGATTTCAAAAGACAAAGAGAAAACTTAGGAAACAAAGGTTCAGGTGACATCATCTCAGACCACCAAATTTCAAGTTAAGGTAGAAGAGACATTCAATAATGAAGAGCTCCTGATGAGGCCTAGGAATAGGTCAAGGCCCAAGAAGAGTGTGGAGGGAGTAGTCCCTCAGGCAGTTGTTGAAATTTCTAAGGATAAGCAAGATGAGAAACAAGAGGACAATAAAGAATAAGAAGTGAAGAAAGATGAATCAATCCAGTTTGAACAAGAAGAATATCCAATGCAATATGAGAAAGATACCATACAATATGAGGAAGAATACCATACGATGATCAAGATGAAAGAAGCTCATTTGAAATATCAAATGAACATAGCATCCTTGAAGAAGAAAATCAAAGACTTGAAACAAACAGCTCAACCAACAGCTGAGAGTGAAAATACACATCCCAAACCTATTGCTAAGGACAAAGGTAAACATATTTCATTTGTTGAATAGGAAAAAGAGATTGGAGTGGAGTCCAGTGGGCCCACAACTAGAACAACCAAGTCAACACTTAGTTATGTGCACCAGATGGAAAAGGTGGCTCAAGCACCTGGTAAGCCACATTTTGACCAATGGAAAGAGTACCAGAGATGTCTAGAAGAGCTCGAGGAGAGTCAAGAGTAGGTTAAGAGGTTCATGTAAGAGAATTAGAATTATAAGAAATCTGTACAACATCTACTAGAGAATTATGACAGGGAAGTACGTGAGGCATCCAAAGCGCTTGACAAAGGTAAACATTTTATTAAATAGTCAATTCCTGTAAGAAGAAAATGAGAAAACCTATATTTCAGGAACTTGGTATTCAATGAAAAGCTTAGGATCATGAAGAAGAGTTTCGAGAAGGCATGGGGACTAGTTAAGAAGTACAAGGAGGTACCCAAAGCACCTTCACCTGGAAGAATGCGAAGGCTAAGATCTAAGGCTCTGTGTGAAACAAATCTCACTCTTCCAGTGCCCACTGAGCACAAAGATCCCACACCTCAAGCTTCAAAGAACCAAGCTTCCATCAGTAAGACCTCCAATAAAAGGATGACGAGGTAACAAATCATTTCTTGAGTTTTTTAAATTTTATCATTTGTCTCATAATATTTACATTACACAGCAGGGGTACTTCATTTTTTGGGTTCATGTTGCATATGTTGTTTTAATCAGTGCTTTGGAATGATCCTGATGTTTAGTAGCATGATGGTGTTTTTTTAGGACTGGAGGGCATATAAGAGGAAGTTATGTAAAACATGCTACGTAGCTGCTACACGGTCTCTGCCTATAGTCTTGCATGAGCATTGGGAAGAAGTCAGCTGTCACAGTTTAAATCTCTGAACATGGAGCAAAGGTGGCAGCCAATTCAAACCATTAGTTGTCATCCATGTGCCATCTTTGGAAGCAAAAAGTGCCATCATAATTGTTTTGCAGCTTCTACGTAGCCATTCCATAGTCAACAATACACTTTTCTTCTTTTTCTTGTTTCATTTCATGATGATGTTCTTTGAGGTTATGAGTGCTTTCATGAAGATTAGTTTTTTGTATTAAGATAAATCCAAAGACACTTTTATGTTTTTTTTATTTTTGATGAAAAGGACTTAAACAATAGCTTTCATCCTTCTGGTTTTGGATCAATCCACTTTTTGGATCAATGATGTAGTGAATATAGACACTTATTATGTTTCTTCTATGGTCTATTTAAATCGGTAAATGCATACGAAATAGGTTGTCGTTGGTTCAACATTATTGTGAACTGGTTATTAGAGATTATGTGATCGTGATCAATTTTTATGAATGGAATGCTTATGACTTGAGGGTTTACCAATTATTGTCTGCAAGGATACTTATGGTATGACACTTTTGAGTTATTTTTTCTATTTATCTGTTATTCAGTTAGTTCTTCTCTATAATTTCTTGTTTTATGGATATTGTGATTTCAGTTGGGCTAGAATTCAGTTTAAACTGTTTCAAAATAACTATGTTCATATTTCAGTTGCAAATGGAATATTTCATGCCCATGCATGTTGTTACTTTTGTTCAATTTATTTCTTATAGATAAGTAGTATTGTTATGTGCAGGGAAACAATTTGTGTTTTTCGTTTTCTCCTCTATACTACAACTCATTTCTCTTGTCTGAAGTTTATGCTTGACAAGCCTTTGTGGATGATATTTGTTTTTACTTACATAAGTAAAGTGGCTAGAAAGTCAAATTGATCACATATTTCCATCCTCTTTGGCCATTCATACTTCAACAAAAATTTTCAAATTCCCTTTTGAGATTTGGTCACTGCTATAATTAGTGCTTCAAAGTTTCTTACCTCTAAGTTTTACAAGTGAGGGAGCCCCCTCTAGTTAATGAAGGCCAGTCTATCAACCAAAAGAGGTCTATGGTTAGCTCTGTGATCCTTTTCAATCATCCTAAAAGGAAATCATGGAGTTCTAACATAGTGGCATCATTTCTTAGGATCGAAAGGTCTAATTTCCTTAGGGAGATGTTTGATTTCACAGCTACACCATAGGCTGAAATTTTCATAGTTGCTTTGATTGTTAGTAAAATTAGCTGCATGAAAATTTATATGAGAAGTTCTGGCTTCTAGGAGGTATACGAGGCATAATGTTGATCCAAATCTCCTGTGGTTGTTTGTGATCCTGAGAGACTGCTTAGGAAGGAGAGGATTGTGGTGGAAAGTTAGGAAAAATAATATCCCTCTTAGAAGATCTATTTCTTGACCACAAATTTCTTCTGAAGTTCCTCTATCTAAAACCAGATCCTACTCTTGTATTCCTAAAATTATAGTGGATTCGATTATTGCTATTCTATATACCCCACTTCCATAAAATGAGTTGAGTCAAAATATTCATCAACAGTTTGGTAAACTCAAAAGTTTGGTTAATAAAGTTCAGGAAACTATTGAAAATACAGTCTTGTCTCAAAAAATAGTCCCTTCACAAGTCAGTTCAAGTTCTGGTTCTGTTTTTACATCATTCTGGGGTCCCCCATTATCTGTTTCAACTTCTACCTATCAAGCTTTTCCATCATTTGCTATTTCTATTACACCATTTGCTAGTCACCCAACTACTCAAGTAGTAGTTATGGTAGTGCAATATGCCCCTCTGGTTTTTCCTGCTCAGCTTCATGAATTGCCTCTTAATTACATTCAAAGGCTTCCCCAATATGATGGTACAGGAGAAGTTACTGCTAAGCAGTATGTTGATAAGATCAGTGATTTTGTATATTTGGAGGAAGTGGACCATGATGATGTTAAAGCCATATTATTTGTTCAAATCGTTTCTGGTGATGTCAATAAGTGGTTCAGGATTTCTCACACAGGAGCCTTTTCTAATTATCAAGAGTTGGAAGGTTCTTTTCTTGCAAGGCGAGGTGAGAAGAAGAATCCCTTGCAAATTTTGGTTGAGTATAACAATCTAAAAAGACATTCTGGAGAAACTGTCCAAGACGTTTTAGTAAGGTTCAATAAAGTGTACAATTCTATTCCTATAGAGATAAATACCCCTCCCTGGCTAGCCTTACTTCATTATCTTGATGCTTTTGACCCTGAGATGGCCTACCAGCTTAGGGAGAGGAATCTGACAACACTGGAAGACATGAAAAGTAATGCAGTCAGTGCGGAGTCTAATATGTTGGTAAACAAATCCAAAATGAAAGAAAAGAAAAGAGTCATAATAAGAGAAGACCTTGTTAGATCTGTTGATGTTAAATTTGACACATTGGTCAAAACCATGGAGAAGAAGATGGAGAAAATATCTCTAACTGACCAAGCAGTAGTTAGAGAACCTCAGATTGGTCCACAAATTAGAAACTAAAATTTTCAGAGGGAGATACAGGTGCCAAATAAACCAAGAGAGAAAAAGTGTCCAGAGTAGTATGGTCAAGATCAACATGAGGAGGACAAGCAATCACCAGAAGATCAAATTCTATTTTTTGGTCATGGGCAGAAAGATGTGTATTTAACTAAAGAAGACGAAGAGTATGATTTGTTTGAAAATTTTGTGGTAGAGGATGAATAATTTCTACTTGCTTAGTATCATATTGATGTATTGATGATTGAATCCGAGGAGTAAAGGAATGGATATCAAAATTCCATAATGCAATTGTGGTGACAATATAAATTGAGGAACAGAATTGTGGGCATCAATGCAGTGAAAAAATAAATACCAGTTAGTGTCACATCAATGAAATAAATGGCAGCTAACAATGTGAACAACGATGTGCCTAATACAAGTATTCAAAGGAAGGATGTCCCTAGTACAAGTTCACAAAAGATGGAGTCTCCTACCACTATATTATAGAGGAAAGAGGAAATACCCAAAGATGCTACAGAAAAGAAGAATCTCGCTCATAAAGAGATTGAAAAGGTATCAAATCCATTTAATATTGAAGCTAAAATTGCTAAATTAAAGATCCCTGTCAGGCAGTATAAATGCAACATTTACACCAACATTTAATTTGTCAATCTGGGTAAGTAAACTTAGTGGCGTGGTATAATATATGCTAGATTACGACCTTAGGGATTTGTTAAATAAAAACCAAGCTCTTGCAATAAATTCAAAATGAGCATCATTCAGGAAAAATAAACAAGACTCTTTAGAGAAAAATAAGCACACTCTAGGAATATACTTCTAGCTCCTCTTTTGGGTTAAGTTGACTGTTGCATTAAGTCTTCCTCAGTTGTCCAGAGAATAAAGGAATGTATGCCCCATTCAAAAGAAAGTGATTCAAGAAATAAGGAATGAAAAACCTCTTAAAAATTATGGCTATGCTGCAAACATGAAACTAGAAATCACACGACAACTTCATTCCAACTAATATAAGGAAATAATTGAATGCTTTAAAAAGAATCAAGATAATAATGCACTGCTTCTCTTAAAGACAATTTATTACTTTAGTTGCAAGAGAAATATGCAATAAGAACCAATATATAATTTGTGTTATTTATCTTGATCTTCTCAAATACTTCCTTATAATATATGCAACATTTAATTATAATGAAGAATTTTGTGAGCATTTTTTCAACAAGATTCACAATCTTCCCTTGTGTTGATCTGGGCATTTGCTTGCAAAAGTGTAAGAATAAATTTTTTTTCTACAAAAATGCAGGAATCTGTCTCATATAATATTCAAAGGAAATTATGAATACATGTTAAGTTAAGTTAGCCAAAATTCTTTCTTAACAAGTATTTCACCATTGCGTCCTGGAAATATACTTTGTTATGCAGCAATGAGATCAGGGTAAATATTTGTAATAAGAAATAAGAGACAGTTAAAACATTCACCATTTACTTTAGTTTGACCTTTATGAAAATACATCCAAAAGCATTGATATTAAACTTAAATAACCAGAGAAGCAAAATAAAGCTTGTGGAATGAAATTGAAAATTAAATGACTGAAAAAGAAAAGGAGATATGAAATGAAATTGTGAAATTATCTAAGATCACACTCACACCAAGCAAACTAACATGCAACAAAAGAAAGTTAAGAGGTTTGGGGCAACAGACTGGCTGGTGGGTACCACCATCCAGCTCGTTTCCCTTGTAGCAATTACATCACAATATTTAGAACAATATGGAGAAACAAAATTACTCAGAAGTGATTTCCATATAAACTCATTTCAGAGTAGAAACCAGAACTCATAATTTAATGCCAAAGAATTTCATTTCAAAATTCTTGTTACAAATTCATAAAAAAATGTTGTGCTCGTTCTAATGGTCCCCTCGAGGGATCATCCCACTAGTGCGTAGCTGCTTCCTTCCTACACAACAAGATCTATTCCCTCCTCATTCAAACAAATATGATTTACATAATACAATCTGCCATATACAAAAACTAGCCTTCACTCCTACGTGACTCCTTCATTTTATAATGTTCTTTCATGATAATTTTGGCTCTATTCCTTAGAAAAGAACATGGGTATTGAATCCCAACTAATATTCATCAATATAATATCATTACAACCATTTACCCATTGAAGGGATGAAGATCTAGCATGAATTTCCCAAATTTGGTCGTTTTCTACAATTCGGGAAAAATCAATTTTTTTAACAAAATGCCTCTAAAGAAATCTGCGTATCTCCTTAACAATTACAAATTTCGGAAAACTATTTAGAGGAAATATAGCTTGTTATAGTTTCAACAATAACCTCTCTCATAATTTTCTGTTTCAGATCCGTTGACTCAGAGATTGTGCCCGAAAATAACTGTTTGAAATCTAAGATGCTAAGATTCTAGAAAAACAATATATTTTTAGAAAACTACCTCAAACACATTTATGTAGCTTTAATGCCATTACAAATTTTAGAAATCAGTTTGAGGCTTTGTCAATTTGCTATACTAGGACCAAAATCCATGTTCTACAATTTCTCCATTCGCCTTCACCTGCATGAAAAATGAGGCAAAAGTTGGTAGTTTGGAAACTACTGCGAATTTGGGGCTGAGATATTAATTATTGCCTAAACATAAATCTTTTGCAACCTAGGTGTATCTTATCTTATGTGGAAGTGTTAAAACAATATTTTGAACAAAAACCTCTTTCATATTTCCCTAGAGATGTGTCAATGTATGAAAGCCTCAAATTAGTGTAGGCATGTTGGTGGAGGCATGTTGGTGCAAGAATAGATGGTGCAGGCACAACTGGTATAGGAACTGCTACTAGGGGAAAGTTAGCACCTACCACAAAAGAGCTTGACATTAATGAAATTTTCACATTAAATTCAAAAAACAAGAAGAGTTCATAGATCAACAACTGTCAACTCTAAATGCCTCTAGATAATAACTTAATAATGCGCAAATGAATAATAATGATTATAGACACTTAGTACAGGCATAAAATTATTCAGTTAAATAATGAAAATTTGGACAAAATGGAGGCTCAACAGTCCCCCATGTTGATCTTCTTTCATGTCCTCATGCAATCCAAACCATAAGATTATAAAACCATGGAAGAAGGTAGGGGGAATGTTTAGAGATCATAATAACCTTCCTCATAAAAGAGTCAGCAAAAATATCCGCAAGGAAATATTAAGATATCATGGTATGTCATCAATTTAAAAGCATTCCTTAAGTATGCAACATCACTATTATAGTGCCAACTAAAACCATGTTACATCCCTTATGAAAGTATCGAGTGCGGGAATGATAAAATTGCAACAAGATCAAGTATAGGAAAGAAATGTTTTGTACCATACATTATGGGAAAAGAATATTGCACCTTTATGATAGAAATCACATACCTGTTGTCCTATTTCAATTGAATTCCCTACTTGTCATAGATTTTAGAGCTCTTATTTCTATCCATAGTCTTATTAAGACTTAAGATAAAAAAATAAAAAAAATAAAAATCAAACCTTTGTTGAATAAGGTGCAATTTCAAGAAAATTACCATAAGATTCCTGCACCTAATACAAAAATCTTGTACCTACGTCATGTAGTACTTATTTAGAGGCATCCATAATCAACACACATTGTTGTCCATCAACACCTACTGAGTAATCATCGTTGAGAAATTCATCACTCTAAATACCATAAAAAATAAGTGAGTTATGATACCAGAAAAGGGAGATAAAAATAGAACAAAATGAGACCTTCCTGGACCATTCAACAAATTGAACACTCTAAATTTGTTGTCATGTAGATGCGAAACTAAAATTCTCCTTAATATAGTACAAAGAATTACCTTCACTAAGGGTACCACATCATTAAAGATTCCTAATTTTTGAAAGATATAACCCAAAGCATCATGCTCAAATCATCTTAAACTGTTGTCCAAGCAATAAAATGATGATTTTTAGGGAAAGAGAAATATAACCAAGTAAATATTAGTATGCAATTAGCTTTAATACCACATACATGGCCCTGCCACCTGTAGGCATCTATAATCTCAATAAGGATGTCTTTTAATGCAATGAAATGTTTGAGTCCCACTTACTAGATATAGATTTAGAGTTATCTTATTTAATTTTTAAAAATTAGATGAACGCTACTCTCCTAGATTGGTAACCAGCTGATGGCAGTGCCACTCACAAGAAGTAACATGGATGAACAGGTCGGCTCATGATGAGACCTCCTATATTCCAGATTTTTGGCTGAAAGCCATTACTCTGGCTTGGTGACCAGCACAATAATGTCATGCATGCTAGGACCCATGATTGTGGTAGGTCAAATCATCACGAGACCTACTATCCTCCCACAAATATTTTGAAAATTCTTATTGTAATTAACTTTTAAGGTTACTTAATAAGTGGGGAGGCAGATTTACTCCTTAAGAGTATGGGATGGCGTGAAAAGTTTTTAATAACTAATCATTACTGGCTAGTTCCTCTACCCTAAAGACTTATTAAAAATATCCCAAATAATGATTGAAATATTCTTTAAGTTAATAATGCTAGTGTTCTCATGAATAGCTTATTATGATATTAAGAGGAGTGGTCCACCATAGAGGGTTCTCCAATAGTACCTTCTGAGGGAAGATGAAAATATATATCTCAGATGACAACTTCGTTAGAGTGGTTAATCGTGTTACTTTTGCAAAATCATAAGGTATTAGAGTGAATCATACTCAACAATATTTGTCGCATATGTTTGTATTAACAACCAATGTGGATCAAAAGCAGTTTCAGTGGTTGTGCTTTGAATGTCAAAACCCCAATTGCATTGTTGTAAGAACTTTATTCATCGCATTTCTTTATTCTTCTACCCTACTCTACCCTAAGAAGCGGAAGACTCACTTTTAAGTATAGGAGGACTTCTAGTGCAACCAAGTGTGCAACAAGAGGATAATCATATTCATGTTCAAATTTAGAAAGTATATGCGAGAAAATACCAGAACATGATATACCAGCTACATTAACTGATGCAATGCTACAAATTTTTGAATGATAAAGGGGGGATGAATACTAGAAATCATCTGAAACCAAGATTCTATGGGATCCATATACTCTTGGGAATTTAATTCATGGTAAAAATTTGGTGCATCATGTAAATCCTCGAATTTTCTTTGTTCATCCTCCAAAGTGTAGGATGGATCAGGTTGGTGTTCTTCAATCTCTGCTTCTGATGGCTTCTCCTCATCAAGCATGATCCATAGCTTTTCGGTCTCCCTAGGAAGATATTCTGGTTCTTCATGGTTATCTTCTTCCAGGGGAGTATATCTATTTCTAATTGATGCCAAGATGTGTTCTTTTTATGAAACAGAGACCCCAACCTCTGCCAGAATTTGAGATAGTTCTTTGAATAACATTACATTTAGAATTTTCCTGCTAGATGGAATGTCTTGTCAGCACTTAGACTGAGAGTGGGGAGTTATTTTAGCACCTAAAAAATTCAAAAGATCAATTGCGGTAAAAAGAACAAACCAAAAACTATAAACTAAGGAAATCACACTTCTGGAAATTAAATAATTTCTCTTGCAGGAAAAAAGAAAAGAAAAGAAAAGAAAGTAACACACTTTGCAATAAAAGAAATTGCTCATAAAAACTCAATTGTAATAAATCAAGCATCACACTTTGTAGAAAGAAAAATTACTCATAAAAACTAAATTGCAGTAAAAGAAACAAATCAGCCATCACACTTTGCAGGTAAAGGAAGTCACTCATTTGCAGAAAGGAAAAGCTGGCTTGTGAGCTCTCTGGGAATGTCGTCTAGTATGCTTCAACAAGCAAGGGGAATCTTGTTAATCTAGAAATTAAATTGCGAAGGAAAGGGAAAAGCATGACAAATTGTTGAGGCCTTATCCTACAACGCCTCCCCGACAACGACACCAAAATGTTGGGTGGTATAAATGAAAGATTTACACCAACATTTAATTTCTCAATATGGGTAAGTAAAATTAGAGGAGTAGCACAATATATGCTAGAAAATGACCTAAGGGATTTGTTAAATAAAAACCAAGCTCTTGCAAGAAATTCAAAAGGAGAATCATTCAGGAAAAATAAACAAGACTCTTCAAAGCAAAGTAAATACACTCTAGGTATCTACACTAGCTCCTCTTCTGGGTTGAGTTGACTCCTGCAGTAAGTCTTCCTCAGTTGTCTAGGGGACAAAGGAATGTATGCCCCATTCAAAAGAATGCGATTCAAGAAATAAGGAATGCAAAACCTCTTAAAAATTACTGCTATGTTACAAACATGAAACTAGAAATCACACGTCAACTTCATTCCAACTAATCTAAGGAAATAATCGAATGCTTTAAAAGTAATCAAGATAATAATGCACTGCTTCTCTTAAAGAAAATTCAATACTTTAGTTATAAGATAAATATGCAATAAGAACCAATATATAATTCGTGTTATTTACCTTGATCTTATCAAATACTTCCTCATAATATATGCAACATTTAATTATAATAAAGAATTCTGTGAGCATTTTTTCAACAAGATTAACAATCCTCCCTTATCCAGATGTAGGCATCTGCTTGCAAAAGTGCAGGAATAAATGTTTTTCTGCAAAAGTGCAGGAATGAATGTTTTTCTGCAAAAGTACAGGAATCGGTCTCATATAATATTTAAAGGAAATCATGAATACATGTTAAGTTAGCCAGAATTCTTTCTTAGTGATTCTTTCACCATTGTGTCCTAGAAATAGACTTTTTTATGCAACAATGAGATCAGGGCAAATAATTGTAACAATAAATAAGAGATGTAGTTAAAACATGAACCATTTACTTTAGTTTAACCTTCATGTAAGTACATCCAAGAGCATTGATATTAAACTTAAATAACCAGAGCAACAAAATAAAGCTTATGGAATGAAATTGAAAATTAAATGACTAAAAAAAAAGGAACTATGAAATGAAATTGTGAAATTATCTAAGATCACACTCACACCAAGCAAATTAAAATGGAGCAAAAGAAAGTTAAGAGGTTTTGGGCAATGGACTGGCTATTGGGCCCAACCATCCAGCTCATTTCCCTTGCAGCGATTAAGTCACAATATTTAGAATAGTATGGAGAAACAAAATTACTTAGAAGTGATTTCCAAATAAACTCATTTCAAAGTAGAAACCAGAATTCAGAATTTAATGCCAAAGAAATTCATTTAATAAGTCTTGTTACAAATTCATAAAAGAATGTTGCACTAGTTCTAGTGGTCTCCTCAAGGGAACATCCCACTAGCGTGCAACTCCTCCCTTCCTGCATAGAAAGATCGATTCCCTCCTCCTGCAAACAAATATGATTTACATAATACAATCTGCCATATACAAAAACCAACCTTCACACCTACGTGACTCCTTCCTTTTATAATGTTCTTTCATGATAATTTTGGCTCTATTCCTTAGAAAACAACATGGGGATTGAATCCCAACTGATATTCATCAATAGAATATTAGTAAAACCATTTACCCATTGAAGGAATGAATATCTGGCACGAATTTCCCAAATCTGGTCGTTTTCTACAATTCTGGAAAAAATCGATTTTTTTAACAAAATGCCTCCAAAGAACCTTGGGTATCTCCTTAACCATTACAAATTTCGGAAAACTCTTTGTAGGCAATATATTGTTATATTTTCAAAAATAACCTCTCTCGCAATTTTCGTGTTCAGATCCATTTCCTCAGAAATCGTGCCCGAAAATGACCGTTTGAAATCTGAGATGCTAAGATTTTGGAAAAACAATATATTTTTAGAAGACTTCCTCAAAGACCGTTATGTAACTTTTATACCATTACTAATCTTGGAAATCCATTTGAGGCTTTGTCAATTTTATATACTAGGACCAAAACCCATGTTCTAGAATTTCTTCATTCACTTTCACCTATAGGGGAAACGAGGCGGAAGTTGACCGTTTGGAAACCGCTGCGAATTTGGGGCTAAGGCATTAATTATTGGCTAAACATAAAGGCGTATTACTTGGGTGTATATTATATTAGGTGGAAGTGTTCAAAAAACATTTTGAACAAAAACCTATTTCACATTTCCCTTGAGATGTGTCAATGTATGAAAGCCCCAAATTAGTGCAGGCATGTTGGTGGAGGCATGTTGGTGCAGGCAAAGCTAGTGCAGGCACAAGTGGTATAGGAACTGCTAATATAGGAATGTTAGCACCTGCCACAAAAGATCTTGATATTAATGAAAATTTCACATTAAATTAACAAAACAAGAAGAGTTCATAGATCAACAACTGTCAACTCCAAATTCCTCTAGATAATAACTTAATAATGTGCAAAACGAATAATAATGATTATAGAAACTTAGTATAGGTATAAAATTATTTAGTTAAATCATGAAAAGTTGGCCAAAATGTAGGATCAACAATATCCATTTCCCTTGGTGAATTGGTAAAGAAGAATCAATATAGATCTCAAATTTTAAAGGAACTTAGAGTAGACAAATCCTCTAATACAGTTAATATATCCGATGATCATCCAACTATTATTTTTGGACAAAATATTGATGACAAAGGGAAAGACGGGGATGTTCCTCCTTTCTATTTCAGTCTAAATGTGCATGAGAAAATACTTCATAATGTTATGCTGGACTCTGGAGCCTCACACAATATAATGCCAAAAGTGATCATGGAGAGGTTAGGCTTAGATATTACAAGACCATACAAGGACTCCTATTCATTTAATTCCAACAAAGTGAAGTGTCCGGGATTAATCAAAGACATAGCAGTGTCTTTAACCCAAATTCTTTTAAAATTTATGGTGATGGATATCGTGGTAGTGGATATACCTCCCACGTATGGTACGCTTTTTTCTAGATCCTGGATGGAAAAATTTCACGAAGCATTGCAAACAAACATGTACTACATCAAAGTTTTAGTTTTTGGAGGTCAATCAAGGAGGTTCTATAGGGAACTGCTCATGCAATATATGATCAGTAGTAAGGATAATGCCGTGAATAATTGAGTGTACATTGTTCATTCTGATTTGGACTCATTTGTGTTATTTAATTAAGATTGTCCCAATGATGAAGAGACTGTTTTAGATGTAGAAGAGGAAAGGGATAGCGCTTAGAATTTAGAACTTTTTGGCAAAGATTCATAATAGGACAATAGAATAAATTTAATTATTCTAGAAATTAGAAAAGAAGAAAATAACAAGGAAAATTCCGAAGAAAATTGTCATGGAATCGAAGGATAGGACAACAGAAAAAGTGGGGAATAGAGCAGCCAAAGTTTCCATGAGAAATTTGAAAGTTTGAAGGCTGAAAAAGGTAACGAAGAGTAGAAAAAGTAGTGTTTGGACTATGCATTTTGATGGGGCATAAAACAAAGAAGGTGATGGTGTGGGGATACGGATAATCAAACTAGAAGTTGGTAAGTCAAAGTTATGTTAATACAAGTTATTTTTTTACTGTACTAATAATGTAACGGAGTACGAAACTCTCATTTTGGGTCTACGAAATTTGAAGAAAGTAGGAGCCAGAAGAATAATCATTTATGGGGATTTCGAGCTAGTTGTTAGACATATCAAAAGTGAATATCAAACGAAACACCCTCTGTTATGAAACCAGCTCACAAAAATATAGAAAATATAGATCAACGACTTCGAATTTAGCCTCTTCGAGGGGGCAACCTCCTTTACATTGCACAAATGAACAATACTTGGACAATACAACTAACAAGACCTCCTTTCTATATATAGGAGTCTAAGGGGTCCCAATACAATCATAGCATACATAACAATAATATTGTAGGGGCACAACAATAACAATAGTGTGCTTCTATGGGGCATAATAATAACAACATGGGGACTATATGGGCAAAATAATACAATAAGGGGGTTCCACTAATAACAATAAGGGGTTACACTAGTAGTATAGGGACCTAACATCCACCTATCCTTCAAAAAGTGTCATGCTCAATGCTTGAGTAGTTCTGGATGCTTATATATAAAATTCTCATCCTCCCATTTGGAATATTTAGCAGGTAATTTCTTCCATTTGATGAGGTACTCTAAAATTGATCAATTTCGTGGCTATTGATTTCTTATTTTTGTGACTGCTTTTGATTCCAATATGGTTTTTCCTTTCTTTTCAAGTTCTAGAAATATTGTTTGAATTGGGATATTCTCACCTATAATCTTCTTTAAGCATGAAACATGGAAAACTGGGTGCATTCGGGAAGATGCAGGAAGCTCCAATTTGTATGCCATAGTACCAATATTTTGTAACACCTTATACAAACCATAATACTTTGGCAATAATTTATTATCCTTCTTAGCTTGCTTGAGGGAAATTTGTTTGTATGTTTGTATTCATACAAATACCCAATTAACTACATCAAAACTTCTTTCATTGTGATGTTGATATGCCTATTGTTTCATTCTATTTTGCGTCAAAGTGAGGTTGTCCTTTAATATTTTGAGAACTTGTTGTTGATGCTCGATGTGATCCTCCACTTCTTGAACCTTAGAATTTTATTTTAAAGATGATGTGATGAATGGTGGATGATATCCACAAAGTGCCATAAATGGGGTCATTTGTGCTGCAGTATGAAAGGAAGTGTTATACCACCATTCAACCAGAGGAAACCACTTGACCCATTGTGTATATTTATTAGATACAAAGCAACAAACATATCCTTCCAAACATTTGTTCGCTATGTTTTCCCTTCAGATTGAGGATGATAAGATGAGCTATGAGCTAACTGAGTATCTAAATATTCCACGTCTCAAGAGTGAAGTGAACTAGCATGTACACGCAACTGTGATTAAAGAAACCAACGTATATTTAGAGAACTTGTGATTTAGACAATTTATTATGTGTTGAAATTAAACCAGTGCATCAGTAACTTATTAGACAGTGCAGTAAAATCAGAATAAAGCATCACACATAAGCAACACACATGAACACCAAGATTTAAGGTGGAAACTCAATGTGTGTGAAAACCACCTATTATTGTCATCTTTGTCTTCTTTTGATAATAAGAAAATTTGTTTACAATCTTGTACTGGTGCAGACTCATACGAGTACGCAGGCACCCACCTGCAGAAGGCTAGAACCTAATCTCATTTTCCAGCTTCTACTGGAAGGGAAACGCCACCCCCTAGCTCTTGTATTAGAAAATATTTTTAATAGTACGTAGGTGCCAACCTACAGAAGGCTACAACCTTCTTTCTTCTTCCAGGGACCATGTTTCATGAATTTTTAGACTGGATACTCCTGGATCACAACACCAAAATCTGAAGGCTGCGTTTCATCCAATTTTCATACTGGACCCATAAAAAACTTTTTAAAACTTAAAATTGCATCAACCAATATTCAGTTAATATGAACAATCAGATCACTAACACCAGAACATTGTGCTGAACCCATAACCCTGCATCATCATCTAGAACCAGTTGTAACCTCAAAAATCATGCATTAGAGTGTATACGCTACTTGGTTGAACCCAAAGTACGTGTATACGCTACTTCTGTTAATCAAACTTGACTCTATGACTCAACTATGTGAATTTGACCTTCCTATCACTAATGACTCGTACATACATCAATCTACCAACCAAGTGGGGATATACCAATTGCTTATGCATGACTGAAATATAGCAGTTATTACATCATCCTTCCCATGCATAGTGGGGGTAAAAATTACATCATTTGTCCAATAGGACTCATTCAAATGTATGAGAAGTCATATCAAACCCTAGACTTTTACATGACTTAAGAAACAAATGGTATAAATAGTTGAATCCATAGCTGGACTCAGCAACCATAATGCCAACAATGCAAAATGCGAGTGAAGGCTAATGCTCCCCCTGAGCCTATGCTGCCTGTGCATTGTTAACATGTCATTTAATCAAGGCATATTTGTCAGTCAGATAAAAATTAATGAACAAAGCATATCATTAGAATGTAATCATCAACATCAGACAAAGCACCCATATCAAAATCTGACCCACTATTTTTCCTCTCAAAAAAAAAAATATACGCTTCTTCAGCCACCGAAACCTTCGTGTATACGTGACTATACTTCATGAAACATGCGTATAATAACCTTCTTCTGAAAAAAGCTAGACTTTAACAACTAGATGATGCGGCAACTACTCCTAGCTTTTGTCTGAGATATTCAAATGTTTCTCTGGGTAGTGGTTTAGTGAATACATCAACAACGTGTTATTTGGAGGGCACATACTCCAATTTGACCTTTTGTTCAAGCACTTGTTCTCATAGAAAATGGTACTTGATGGGTCTGTGCTTGGTCTTGGAGTGCATGACTGGATTCTTTGAAATAATGATGGCACTTGTATTATCACATAGAATGGAGATGGGTGGAGTACATGTGATCTTAATGTCTTGCAAATTTTGCATCATCCAAAGTAGTTGTGTGCAGCAAGATGCAACAACCACATATTCTGCTTCAGTTGTAGATAAAGCAATTGAACTTTGTTTCTTGCTGAACCAAGACACTAACTTGGAGCCCATATAGAATGCACCACCACTAGTGCTTTTTCTATCATCAACACTTCCTGCCCAATCTACATCTGTATATGCATGAAGAGTAAAATCTGCAGCTCTAGGATACCATAGTCCAAAGTCTTGAGTTCCTTGAAGATATTTGAAAAATCTTTTGACTACTTGAAGGTGTGATTCCTTTGGATTTGCTTGGAATATTCCAACTATTCCTATTGCATGCATGATGTCAGGTCGGGTACCTGTTAGATAAAGCAGACTGCCAATCATAGATCTATAAGTTGGTTGATGTACTGTTGTTGATTCATCATTTGAGTTGAGATTGCATCCCATTACCATTGGCGTACATATAGGTTTAGAATCTTCCATTCCATACCTTTTCAAGACCTATTTGAGATATTTGGTTTGTGAAATAAAAATACCATCTTTAGTTTGTTGAACTTGTAGACCAAGAAAATAGGTAAGTTCACCAGCAAGGACATTTCAAATTCTTGCTAGATTACTGAAGCAAAATTATGACTCATGGATTCTTCATTGCTGCCAAAAATTATATCATCAACATAAACAATAATAATTAGCAATTTATCAGTTTCAATCTTGTATATAGATTGCTATCTTCAAAACCTTTTGTAAAACCTTGTTGGTGTGGATATTTGTCAAGGTGGTAATACCAGGCCCTAGGAGCATGTTTCAAACCATAGAGAGCCTTATGGTTGTTCAATATAAACTTCTTCTTCTAAATATCCACTAAGGTTGATTTTACATCCATTTGGTATACTTTGAATTTCTAAAAGTTGGAAAGAGCAAGAAACATCCTTATGGCTTCAAGTCTGGCAACAGGTCCAAAAGTTTCTTCAAAACCTATACCTTCTTGTTGAGCATACCCTTTAGAAACAAGTATGGCCTTGTTGCTAATGACTTCTCCATTTTCATTCAGCTTGTTCTTGAATATCCATTTAGTTCCTATAATATTTTTATCATGAGGTCTAGGAACTAATTCCCAAGTATCATTCTTTTGAATTTTCTCAAGTTCTTCATCCATGGCCTTGATCCAAAATTCAACTTTGCATGCTTCATTTACATTTTGAGGTTCGATGGAGGATAATAGAACTAGATAGCTTGAGGTCCCTGTAATACTTCTTCTTGTCTGTACACCTGCCTCCTTTTCCCCTAAAATTTGAGTTTTTGGATTATTTTTCTGAACATACCTGGATGGAGTCTTTCTTCTACCATTATATCTTCTTATGGTGCTTCATTGGTTTCTTCTTCAATATAATTTTGATTTGATGTGGGAAAGTAATCCTCATCTTCCTCATTGTCATAATCTTATCTTGATTATATCTGCTTTGTATTTATGCATGCTTCATCCACTACAACATCAATACTTTCAACAATTTTCCCAAGTCTTTTATTATAGCATTTATATCCTTTACTTCTAGAAGAATAACCAAGAAGAATACCTTCATCTGCTTTTGGTTTAAACTTACCAAGTTTTTCATCAGTCCTTTTGATAAAACATTTTCTTCCAAAACTTTAAAGTATTTTACAGTAGGAGTCTTACCATACCAAAGTTCATGTGGAGTTTGAGCTATTTACCTGAACATTTGCTTTGTTGATAATAGTCATGGCAACGAATACAGCTTCACCCCAAAAGGTTGCAGGAGTTCGAGATTCATCTAGCATAGCTCGAACCATTTTTTGAACTGTTTCGTTCATCCTTTCTACCACACCGTTTTGATGAGGATTTCTTGCGATGGCGAATTGCCTTTTTATTCCATGTTGTTCACAAAAGTCAAAGAATTCATTCGATATAAATTCCCCTCCTCGATCATATCTGAGGCATTTGATTTTTCGATCTAATTCATTTTCAACCAAAGATTTGAAGGCTTGGAACTTTTCAAATGCTTCATCTTTATGCTTTAGAAGACATATCCAACACATTTTGGAAAAATCATCAATGAACAAAATAAAGTATTATTCTCCATGAGGTGACCTTTTCCTTGTTGGTCCACATAAACCAGTATGGAAAAGTTCAAGAGGCTTATTAGCAGACCCTTCTTTTTCCATGAAGTGAACTCTGGTTTTCTTACCAATTTGACATTGTTTTCATATAGTATTTTCTGGGATGTTGATATCTGGAAGATCACGAACAACATTGAGTCTGCATGCTTTTCTTATTTGAGAAAATCTTAGCTGTCCCATTTTTCTATTCCACGACCAGTTTTCATCATTTTTGCTTAGATAGCATTGTTGTTGTCCTCCTTTGAGTATGTATAAGTTGTTTGGAGTTCTTGTATCTTTGATCACGATCTCTCTCCTGTATCAAGTTCATGAACAACACATCCATTTGATCGAAACACCACTTCATTTACTTGATCACGCATTTGATTGAAACTCAACAGGTTATGCTTTAAACCATCTACATACATAACATTTCTAGCTTTAACCTTTTCTTTAAAGAAAACAGAACCTTTACCTTTTATGACCGTTGGAGTGTCATTTCCAAATGAGACATTCTTTTCCTTTTCTAAGCCATTATATGAGTGAAGTTTCTCTTTGTCACCTATCATGTGTTTGGAGCATCCATTGTCGATGTACCACTATTTTTCTTGTCCTTTTGCATACAAGGCTATACCACATCTTTATGTTTGAGCTTCTTTCCTTCTCCATATCCTGGGATTTAATGGTGTTTTCTTCTTTCGAAGATTTTGCCTAAACTTTCTCCTACATTCAAATTCTTCATGACCAAAGTTGTTACAAATTGATCATTGTATTTCATTTTCAAGAGGAGAAACATTATTATAGGAACTGCTCCTTATTCTTGTTATATTCCTTTGATTTGGTGCCTCTCTAGATATGATGGTTTTGTAGGAAACACATTTAGAATCTTTGTGCCAAAAATTATGACATGAAAAACATTGCCCATTAAATAAGTTTCTACGACTATCGAATCTATTTACCTATTGATTGTAATTTCTATTGATATTCATCTTTGGAGAAAATTGAGTATGATTTTTCTGAGGCTGGTTGTGGCTTCTATTGATATTCTTCTTTGGAGAAGATTGAGTATGATTTACATGCTGATCAAATTTATGCCTTTGCTGATGATTGTCATACTATTCATTGGTCTTTGCTGCATCAAGATAGCTTTTGGTGGAGATTGACGGCTTTTGTGATTGAGTTTCTTCTTCAGTATATCCAAGACCTATATTTATCAGAGAAGAACGTTGAAATTTGATAATTTCATTTAATTTTTTTGATCCTTTAGCAAATCTATGATTGAGAGATTTTTTTTTCTCAAGATCTTTGCTTACACCCACAATTTCACATTCTAGTTTTTCATTGTGTTTTTATTTTTCAGCAAGTTGGTATGTCAAGGTAGCTATGATCATATTCTTTTCTTATAAACATATTTTGAGTTTAGAGATTTATTCATGAAAGTTTCCCTCTTCTAAAGCATCCCAAAAATCATCATCATCATAAGCCATAAGAAGTCTATAATCATCAATATTAGATAAACCATCACTATCCTCTTCTAAACTATCCCAAAAATCATCTTTATCATAAGCCATGAGAATTTTGTAATCTTGTCTAGTTTCATCTTCATCACTATTAGATAAACCATTGATATCTTCATGAGTATAGTAACTCCTTCGATTCACAACTAGGTTCCTATTCCCTTTTGCATATTCCTTTCCTTTTTCATATTTATCCTTATGAGGACATCTGGCAGCATAATGACCGACTCTACCACAAGTAAAGCATTTGAAGGGTAGCTTACCTCTAAACCTTCCAGAACCCCGTTGAAGCTTCTTGACAAAATCTACCTCATCTTCTTCTTCTGAAATGTGTCCTGATTCATTTTTTTCTTCCTTTTCTTTTCCTTTTGTTGAAGCTTTAAATGCAGTTTCTCTCATATCTGATGGACCTCCTTTTCTCATCTCAAAAGTAGTTAGGATTCCATGAAGTTGTCATAGTGATATTCTATAGATCCTTTTTTTCTTCTATGGCAGACACTTTTGATTCAAATTTAGCAAAAAAGGATCTCAAAAAAATTTCAACTAAGGTGACTTCCTTTATTTCTTCACCCAGATTTTTCATACAATTAACAACCTCATCTATATGTAAGAAGTAACTAGCTATCCTCTCATAACTATGCATCTTAAGAGTTTCATATTGACTTCTGAGAGTTCGAAGCTTGGCACGTTTTACCTGAGAGTCTCCTTCATAGCTCTGAACGATTTTGTCCCATATCTCTTTGGATGATTTGAGCTACTTGACTTTGACAAACTCTGATTGTGACAAACTTCCCAATAAAGTATTGACAGCTTTGGCATTGGTTTCATATTGCCTTTTACCTGCCATGTTTGTAGGAATTGTTCTTGGAAATGTATATCCTTCTTCCACAATTTCTTAGACATCAGTTCCAAGATATTGTAGATAGGTTGTGGTTAATATTTTTCAATAAAAAAAGTTTCTCCCATCGAATATTGGTGGTTTGATGGATCCCATGATTTTGTGATTATTCATCTTGATGGATGTTCCTTCAAGAGATCAAGCTTCTTCTAAAGGACCTGCTCTGATACCAATTGCTGGAAATAATACTGAGAGGGGGGTGAATCAGTATTATCAGATCAATAATTTTATTTCCCAAACAAATTTTTGTATGCTACTTCAGTGAAGTGAACTAGTGTGTACACGCAACTGTGATTAAAGAAACCAACACATAATCAGAGAATTTGTGATTTAGACAATTTATCATGTGTTGATCTTAAACCAGTACATTAGTAACTTATCAGAAATTGCAGTAAAAGAAGAATAAAGGATCACACATAAGCAACACACATGAAAACCAAGATTTAAGGTGGAAACCCAATGTGGGTGAAAACCACCTATTGTTATCGTTTCTGTCTTCTTTTAATAATAAGAAAATTTGTTTACAATATGGTACTAGTGCAGACTCATACCAGTAAGTAGTCACCCACTTGCAGAAGGCTACAACCTTCTCTCGTTTTCCAACTTCTACTGCAAGGGAGCTGCAACCCCCTAGCTCTTGTACTAGCCAATATGTTTACTACTATGTAGGTGCCAACCTACAGAATTCTACAATCTTATTTCTTCTTCTAGGGACCACGTTTCATGAAATTTCAGACTGGATACTCATGGATCACAACACCAAAATCTGAAGGCCATGTTTTATCCAATTTTCATACTGGATTCATCAAAAACTTTTTAAAACTTAAAATTGCATCAACCAACGTTCAGTTAATATGAACAATCATATCACTGACACTAGAACACTATGCTGAACACAGAATCCTACATCATCATTCAAAACCAGCTATAACCTCAAAAATCATGCATTAGAGTGTATATGCTTTTTGTCTGAACCCAAACTATATGTATACATTACTCTCGTTAATAAAACCTACATATATCTTCAAAACTACTGCAAACATAAACATTTTGAATCAAGTCTATACCAACCAGCAATATATTGAATCTTTATTTTCAATTTACAGAGCTTTATATAGGAAGCGACAGAGATCACTTATTCTCACTTATACAATCAATCAATCAAATACTAGCCTCCTTAAGCATTTAGTTTTACATTCAAATCTAAAAAGACTTCATTGACAGACAACAGTAAAACAACACCACTGATCTGATAGATCAGTCATCCTTGAACATCAATATTTTTTTTTGCATATGCTACTTGGAAGAGCTGAACTGACATGTATACATACCTTCATCAAAGCGAACCACCGTATAGATCTGCAAATACTTACTTCAAAACTTCGCTGCACCTTCGGACTTCAAACAAACCCAGATGACGATATTAAAGAATAAAACAGGTGTACATAATCAGATCTAGCCCAATATCATATCATTCAATAATAATAAGTCATTATGACCTTGATCAATCATTAGATCTCATCCATCATCAAATGCTCAGGTGCATATTTAGTCTAGATCAAGAGAAGCATTAAAAACCCATAACATATATATTTTCTTTTGATATGACACTTTATAAGATATTCATTACTTGTGCACCTGGACTAATGATCTTCTCCTCCTTACATAGTTTTAGGCCTTTCTCAATACCTTTGACCAAATACCTAGGGTCAATACCTTATACCAAATACCTAGGGTCAATACCTCGGACCAAATAGCTCGGACCAAGTACCTTGGATCAATAGTTTACACCAAAATACCTTGGACTAAATACCTCATACGAAAACCTTGGTTTTCCAACATGTACGCACTTTTCCTTCTATGAAAGAGCGTGTATATGTATACGCTCCTTTTGTTCTATTAACCCGCATGTATACACTGCTTGAACAAGGTGAACCAGCGTATACTTCTTAAGCTACTTTTCATCAACCTTTTCCTTCACCTTATTTATTCTGATGAAAAGACCTTAGTTCCATCTTCCTGTTATTCTGTACCAATGCTCTATTACCTCTGAATAGACCTGTTACACTCTAATTTTCCATATTAGTTCTTTGAAATTCCATGCATTTTGTCACATTTGTAAACGCAACTCCCATGCATTCTGTCACATATGATATCTCTCTTGTAAATTCATCTAGTTACCATATACAATTGAGTTGTCTTACTAGAAGTAGGTTACCATCAAGTACAAAACATGCATTGTAATGCCAACATCAACTTCCTTTCCTTCCCAAAAGAATTTTAAGAAAAGTTCTTGAAAAAATTAAAAGCTCTTACCCAAAGATTGTAGCCATTAGACTCCTAGTACAACATATGCACCACCAATTGGAATGGAAAGGATTGGAATAATCAAGATATATTCTCCCGTGGATAGCTTGATATTATGGCACTTTCTAGAGAAATTTATGGTTCCTCCATTTGCAACCATTACTTGAATCTCTGGTGCTGGATATAGGAAGAAATTCAATTCCTTGGCTATCTTAAAATGAACAAAATTATGGGTACTACCCGAATCAATCAACATTATTACATTTTTCTTATTGATATGCCTGTTACACAGCAATTTGTCACCATTTGTCACCGTCCATGTTACCCCTCACCTGCACACTGGAGGACTCATTCCGGGACCTGTGAGAAGTGACATGACCTGAAACCACTTGCATCATATTCCTCTAAGTATGAGCTTCATTTGCCCTGAAGACATCTCCTGCAAAATCCTCATGAAAACAGCTCTTTTTGCATTAGCGCGGGTCCACAGTTCACTGCCCGCGCCAATGAGGGAAATCCTCCATAAAGGGCGCGCCATTGGCGCTCTGTCCCAGAGTCGCACTCGCGCCAACCGAATTGAGTAAAGTTTTCAACGAACAAACTCCCGAAGGTTCTCTTCAACCCATTCACCAACTGAATCTATGTTGAGCTAGGATGGTTTGGCTTCGAATCTCCATAGAAGGGAAAGTGGTTTGCCACCTTTCATGGAAGTTTCCAAGTGATAAATCCAATCCCATGAATAATGTGGTTGATCCTATCTCCTTCCCTCTCTATCTATAAAATCTTGTCTCTATGCCTTAAGCAAGCTAGTTGGAGTGATAGTTAGAATTACAATAGTTCCAGGAGTTTAAGAGTTTGAAGCTGCAAGAGCCTTCTTTGCACCCATAAGGCCAAATCTAAGTAAGGAGATTCTTGTCACCCAAATAGAGAGAGGCTTGTTCGTCACCCTAACAAGCTTTGCAAGACTTGTGTAGCTGACTACCCAGCCAAAGGAGGATTTGACGTCAGAACAATGTTTGTATTCTTCTTTGTTATTCATTAATAATAGATGACTATCATTATGGTTCCACTCTCATTGTCTCATGTTTGATGTTGAGTTATATCTTTCCTGACCAATATATAATTGCATCTACTAGATTTTACGCTTGTTTTCATGTTGTTCTTTGCGTGTGTAGGTATCCTATCACGGAGATCGTGTGGATCGTGACCGGCCAAAGAAAAGGAACGAAGGTGACATCTCTTCGACGAACACTAGCGTTGGAATCCAAGTAGGTTCTCACCATCTACTTTCTATTTTCAATTAGGAACTTGCGTCATAACATTGTGTGATTGTTGCTAGACCCAGTCTGGGCTAGTAGGGATCGTCTCTATCCGCAAAGAGGATTTACCTCCACAACAATTTGGCGACTCCGCTGGGGAGATCTTGTTGTTTGATTTGTAAACTTTAGATGGAGCCTGAAGCATGGCCAGGTAGCCTTCGAAATGCTATTGCTTTGCATTAGCGAAGTAGATCAACACCACTTCAGTCAATCTCCGGTTTGGTTTACGAACTAAACAACTTGGAGTTTGTCTTGTCTCTTTGGTTTTTCTTGTTTTGACTGCTTAGGTAGCTTTCTGGGTCGAATTTCTTGTTGTTTCTTGCTTCCTGGTTTGCCTAGATATTGTTCTCAAGCCCTGGGTCACTTTCTTTTGTTTTGATTTAAGTTAACTTGATTAGCGCACTTTTTAGTCTAACACTCATGCTATTGGCGCAAGTTGCTCAAAGACAACCCGCGCCAATCCTATAAAGGCGCGAGTTGCAGCCTGACAGTCGCGCCAGGCCTGTCAACTTTTCAAGTTCGCTTGTCCTTAAGCCCTCTGAGCTTGGATTTGTGTCTAGATATGTCTTTTTCAATTACTGGAGTGTGTTTGATCCTGATTTGACTGGTTTTAGACCTTCATCATTCGGGTGTTTGCTTTTTTCTATCATTTTCACATTTTCGCCCTAGGGAATCTAGTGGCTTTGTGCGTTGAGCCTCCCGGAGGTGTTTTGTGTTCATTGATCATCCGGTCAACATTGTGGTTATTCCTTTGCATTCGCTCAGTAGTTGTCAAAGTTTTTTCTTGTTATTCAAGTGATTTGCTTCTTTATCGCTTGGGTTTCACTTGGCTTCGTTTGAGCTTGGATCACATAGCTCATAAGAGGTCTTTGTATTTTCTTTTTGGTTTAAAGGACTGTTTTGGTGTTTTTGGGATCCGTTTGTGTTCTCATTGAGTGAAATTGGTCTTTTGCTCGGTGTTACTGTCTCTCAAAATTCATTTAGTGCACTTTGCCATTGAAAAAGGAAAGCGAATAATCTCTGTTGCGTTGCATTAGTTAATTGAAATTAGAAGCTTTTCATTGATTGAGTGATTTAAAACAAAAGAAAAGTTTCGTTTATTCGTCATTAGCTGCATCAAAGTGATTCGTGCTTGTTTGTGGTCATTTTGTTTGAAAAATCCTTAACTCTCTTGTAGTTAGCATTCATCGAACGAAATGATATTCTTTGGCATATAGTTTGCATTTAGGAAATTGTGAGAGATTACATACGGTAGGACCTGAAACTGAAACTTAATCAAAGATCAACCATAAAATGAACTGAATGAACTTAAAAACGCATTGGAACATAACGCTCACTGATTAGAGGTCTAGGCTAGAGACGTGCTCTGGCCTCATTAAACCTAGTCACTGTTGTTTCACACTACGGTTGGGTGATTCCTCCTTTTGTGACTCGATAGTGGTCTAGCACGGACTTGAGCTCCCACGTACCGTCGTGTATATAGGGGAGACCCCACTAGGCTATCATCCTTTATCCACAGGAAGCCATGTCTGCCGCCTTACAAGCCGTAACGCACTGAACACAACATTCGGGAAGATTGACTGCCGTACGGGAAGTCCGTGGTTTTCATATGACTACCAAGGTGTATATGCAGTTTTACGGATTTGTTTGGTAAACTCTTTGCCTAGTCTCTCCAGAGTAGTCACTTTTGATCCTTTTCAGACTCCTTAAAAGAAAAGGCTCACTTGAGCAGTTTGTCACTTCGGGCTCACAAAACATTCGAAGGCAACTAGAGTCACCTTTTTGTCCTTTTCTCGACTCTTAAAACATGAAAAGGTCAAGTTGTGTCCTTGCGTCTTAAAATTCATTTGGCCACAATAAGCATTACCTGGTTAGATCTTGTGTGCGTTAGTTTGAGTAGGGTCCTTTATCCTTAGACTCCCTTAGGTTTGTTCGAAATTTTTCATCCTGGCTGAACCGTTGACTCCAGTTCCAAGTGATCACGGCTCTCCATCTTTCGCTGCTCCTGAGGTACCGGTTGTAAGTGATACTCTTCCTGTTATCTCGAGTATCCAACCGATCAACTCTCGCGCTCCGGACGATGAAGGTTACAAAATTCATTGGAACCCCATCTGGGAGCCTCACGAGGACGATATTCCCTTTACCCCCCCTGGTGTTTCGTCTCCAATGTCTACCTCTCACATGGATGAGACATCTCCTAGAGTGAGTGAGACACCTGTGGTGTCGAATATCGACACTCCAATTCAAGCTACTTCTCCACTCCCCCCACGCTATCAGTCGTTGAGGGATAGGGTAAGTGCCAGGACTCCTGCTTCGACCATGTGGGATCCTCATATCACTCCCACCACGGGACCTTTTGTTTCACAACCCCATACTACACCTATTACTTCAGTTCCGATGAATCCAACTGTTTGTGTAGCACATTCAACTCTGGTTGTTAGTGTCGTAACAGTGTCCTCATCTTTGAACACTGGTGCTGGTCCCCCTCACGGTCAAGTGAGTAGTGGCCAGCCGGCACTCTCGCCTAGAGTTGTCCACCCTGCAAAAAGTGCTCCTCCCTCTTCTGGTCCCGTTCCAAGAGGGGGGCCATATGATGCCTCTGTACAAGCTGTTCAGGATCCGAATGCGCAGGGTCCATTATTTTACTATGATTCTACCAGTCAATACCTTCAACTCTCTCAACCCTTGCCTACTCAACCTATTGTTGAGGTTTCGGTACCATTATCCATTGCTTGGAACCCTAGTACCGCCTCTTTCCATGGGGGCCAAGCAATGCCTGCACAACTTCAGGGACCACCTAACCAAGGCCAACCATCTTATGTGCAAACCCCCCAGGGGTAGCAATATTATGGCCAGTCTTACCCAGGACAACCTGGGGGCCTACAAGGACAACCCTATCAGGGACAACCTTTGGCCACTGGCGGTCTGTCCTTTACCTATCTGACTCAACCTTCAGGTTATCCGGGGCAACCCGGTACCCAACAAGGTTACCCGTCTGGACAACCAGGACAACCTTATATTCAACAAGGCCAACCTGGTATTCAGCAAGGTTATCCCTCTGGACAAACCGGACAAAATTACATTCCACAAGGTCAACAGGCAGTCCAACAGGGGTATCCTTCTGGGAAAGGGCGGCAGCCTTACATATAGCAGGGCCAACCCACTGCCCAACCTAGTCATCCTTCTGGGCAAACGAGCCAGCTCTCTGCACAGCAAGGCCAACCCACTCCCCAGCTTAGTCATCCTTCTGGACAGCCTGGCCAACCTCAAGGTCAACCGGCCGTCCAGTCCGCTCAACCATCTGCCCCGCAAGGAAAATCCTTGGTTGCTCAAGGACAACCTGGTCCCCAGCAGACATATCCCTCTGGGCAAATGGGTTCGTCCCAAACCAAACCAGGCCAACCTTCCGGCCAGATGGTCCAAGCCCAACCTGTTTAAGGACATTCTTCTGGGACCCAGACTCAACTTGGTTATCAAATCCAAGGTGGGCCACGACCCCAACCTTCCTACCAAGCGCAGCCTTCTTATCAGGCTGAGTATGGAGCTCAGCAAATGTATGGCTACCAGCAACCCCAGGGGAAAACTCAATTTACCCCTTACCAAAATTATCAACAAATGCAGGTTACTCCTTATCAAAATTATCAGCAACAGTACGTTGCACCTGCAAGTCAAGTTGCTAATCCATGGGGTGCTGGGGGGCAGACCCAGGGTCAACTGTCTGCATATGGACAGAATCCTTACGGGCAGAATCCATATGGATAGAACCCCTACGAGCAAAATCCCTATGGGCAGAGCCCTTACAGGCCGGGCACATCCGGACAAAGTCCATGGGGGCAACCACCACCTGGTTGGAACCCTGGTACTACCTCTCTTCTGCAGCCAAAAATGTCCTTTAACGCTCAGTTGCCTTTCTTAGCGACGTTGGAACTTCCAGATGTGTCTAAGTTGACGAATGATCCCATTCTTCATAATCCATATCGGCCACCAGTTCCAACTAAAATACCCGGTGATTTCCCAAAATTCGATAGCAAAGCTGGTGAAGATCCTCAAGCCCATGTCATGACCTATCACCTTTGGTGCTCATCCAACTTATGGCTTTATGACTCCATCCGGCTCTGCCTCTTTCAAAAGACTCTCACCGGCTCAGCCGCTAAGTGGTATACTGAGCTGAATCGCGGAACATTTCAAGATTTCAACTCGCTGGCTATGGCATTCCTAACTCATTTTCAGTTACCCATTCGGTATGAGACAGGGACACATCTCCTTACGTCTCTCAAATAGGACACGGCCACGCATATATCTGATCATATACATGAATGGAGACGACGTCGCCGCTTGATCAAATTTTGGATTCCTGATCAGCTCCTGACCGATTGGTTCACGACTTCCTTTGTCCCTGCGATTGTGCGAGACATCACTATGGGAGCTTGTGTAACTGAAGAGCAAGCTATCGCACGTGCTCAGTACGTTGACTTAGTATACTCTCAGTCAGGTACTTTATATGATTATTTTCTAGACGCCCTGAGGCCCGGAACATCCAAAGCTTCGCCAAAACCATCTGTTGACGGAGTTATTGGCTCTGTAAACACGTCATCAAAGAAATCGACTGCGAATACTGGGAAGCAAAAACAGAACGCTTCTAATGGAAATACTTCTCAGGGTCAACCTAATTCTAAAAGTACCTCCAAGGTTAATGCCATCCAGTCCACCGCGGTGAATAAATCCTCGAAAGGGAAGAAGAAAGGGAAGGCTAAGAATAAGACCGAATAGCCCAAACAGGACTCCCCTAAAAATCCACCCGAGGAAGGAGCCAAACGAAAACCTAAGTATCCTTGTCTTATATGTGATGAGGATCACTACACTAAAGACTGCCCCAGGCGGTCCGAAGTTAGTCGATTATTGAAAGGTGCTCCTGGGACTCCTGCTGTGCTCAAAGAACCTTTCCCTTCTCAGCAAACTCAAATGGTGGCAGACCCATCTCAACCCTCTTCCTCATTTGGCTCTCAAGTATTTATGGCTGGGACAATTCCCATCCATGTCACTACTCGAGCAAAAGAATATCCATCTCCCGCTGGGAAAGAGCCGGAGGTCCCTTCCAGCGCCCCTCTGTCCAGTTCTGGTCCTCTCCACATCGAAAGACCCAGCAGTGAGACGATCCCCCGACCCCCTCCGAAAGGTGTACTCCGGAAGTCTTCTTACAACCCTAATGCTCGTTCTGCCCAACACTATAGCATTGTGGAGGACTTAGCTCAGGCTCCGTCTGCTATGTCCGCTCTAGAAGTCCTCCAGAGCTGCCCCTCCCAAAGGAAGTACTTGCTATCGGCCATCGGTGGCATAGACCCGACTGATTCATATTTTATTTCTTTCGATCTCGAGGGTTATACGCCGAGACTGCCCCACCAAATCGCTTTCCTTATACAGGTCATCATCAATGGCAAAACAATTCATCGTACAGTCATTAATGAAGGGGCCTTGACTTGCATCATGTCTATTTCTTGCTGGAAGGCTATTGGTTCTCCTACATTAAGCCAGTCTCCTACGACGTTAGAAGCCTTTGATGGAAGAGAGTCTCATCCTTACGGTATCCTCCAACGCTTGCCCATATCCTTGGAAGGAAAGACGGTAGAAGTGGAGGTAGAAGTTGTCGACGCTAATCTTACCTACAACCTCCTCCTTGGACGTAGCTGGACATACGCCATGCAAGCCGTGGCTTCCTCTCTTTTCCATGTCATTCGTTTCCCTCATCAAGGGGAGATTGTCACGGTGGACCAGCTCTCCTTCTTCGCCTCTTCTTCCGAAGGTAATGTGCCAGTCGTAGAGCATACCTCTAAATCATTCGAGAGTGTGGGAGCCGAACGCTTTAAAGATCCCACTCTAATGGGTGTCTTTCCCCTTCCACCTCCGAATCTCACCCCTATTAACATGATCTCTGTGCGTTCTGATCCGTGGGTCCTTCCTCCCGTTAATCAGGAAGAATCCTGGGGTGATATGATGCCGTTGAGTCCTGCCGAGCTCAACTACATCGAAATCGTCGTTGCATCGGCTCCCCCTGCCGAACCTGCTCTCCCGAGCAGTGTTCCAGACTCATATGTTCATTTCCCTTGGCTTGGAGATGATGCTACTTCGGATCCATTAAAGGAAATATTTCCTTCCGATGAAGCCATCATAGAGACCATGTCTCTTGAAGAGCTCCCTTGGTCAAATCATCACCACCGCTCTTCGTTTCTCCCTCCCCATCAGGAAATGATCGCATGTCTCGAACGGTTTGCTTCGTGTATCCCATCCTCGCCCCTTCAAACACCTATTCAGATTTACCAAGTATCTTCTGAGGGAAATATGGGAAACATCACGCAAACCCAACCCATCGACATCTCTGTGAAATCAGGGATTGTTGAGTACATTTACATAGGAGTCACCTGCACTCCAGAGGAAGTTCAACTCTACACCGATCTATTTCGCAAATTTCGTGATGTCTTCGCTTCGTCCTATGAAGAGATGCCCGGCATCCACCCTAGTATAGTGGTGCACGAGATACCTACATATCCATGTGCTAAGCCTGTTCGTCAGCGCCTACGCCCTGTGCACCCCCGAAAGGCTGCAGCCATCAAAGCAGAAGTTGAAAAGCTTCTCAAGGCTGGTTTCATTTACCCCATTCCACTGACGGATTGGGTCTCTACTATAGTTCCTGTGAACAAAAATTAGGGCACTATTCGATTCTGTGTTGATTACCGTGATATCAATCGCGCTTGTCCTAAGGATAACTTCCCTACACCCTTCATCGATCAGCTTATTGATGAGTGTGCAGGAAGCAAAATTTACTCATTCATGGACAGTTTTTCTGGATATAACCAGATCAACATTGCGCCTGCTGATCAACATAAGACCGCTTTTATCTGTCTTTGGGGCACTTTTGCCTATAAGAAGCTCCCTTTCGGTTTAAAAAATGCCGGCGCTACCTTCCAACGTGCGATGTCCTATGCCTTTCATGATATTCGACACATTGTGCAACCGTATCTGGATGACCTTCCAGCTCATTCAGCCAAGCGTCAAGACCATCCCTCCCATCTTCGCGAAATTTTTCTCCACTGTCGACACTACCGTATTAGGCTCAATCCTCATAAATGTTTCTTCTTCATGGAATCAGGCCGACTACTCGGGTTTATCGTCTCCCGAGAAGGCATCCGTTTGGATCCCCTCAAAGTCGAGGCCATCCTGAATCTTCCTCCCCCTGCTTCTTTGCAGCAGTTGCAGAGCTTCCAGGGCAAAGCAAATTTCCTTAGACGTTTCATTCTGAACTATGCCGAGGTGGCTAAGGGTTTCACACGATTGTTGAAGCGAGACACACCCTTCCATTGGGATGCTATCGATCAGGAGTCTTTCGAGCGACTCAAGGGTCTCCTTGTCTCTGCTCCATTATTGCGACCTCCGAACTACCACCGTGATTACACTCTATATCTGGCCGTCGTCGATACCACTATCGGCATGGTTCTAGTGCAGGATGATGATGATAGCAATGAGCACGTTATTTATTACCTCAGCCGCAACCTCCTGGATACGGAAACTCGCTACGCTTACGTTGAGAAGTTGGCATTGGCCGTTGTGTGCACCGTCCAATGTTTCCGGCACTATATCCTGTTGCGCTCCACGACCGTGATTTCTGACTGCAACCCGATGACATACATTTTGTCGCGTCAGTTGTTAGGGGACAAATACTCTAAATGGATCGTAATCCTCCAAGACTTTGACTTGGAATTTACTACTGCCAAGTCTAAGAAGTCTCTAGTCTTCGCTGAATTGCTCTGTTCTTTGCCATCTCCTTCTGCACCTTCTCTTTCAGAAGATCATATCCCAGACGAAACTCTTTTTCTGATTAGCACCCTCGATCCTTGGTACGGGGATATTATTGTGTATTTACAAACCTCCTTGTTCCACCCCGCTCTATCCAAAGATGCTCGGCGGCGGATCCGCCACCAATCTCAACCCTATCGGATCATAGGAGACACCTTTTACCGCCTCGGCGTTGACTCCGTTCTCCGCCGATGTCTTATCCTCGAGGAAGCTGAGAGAGTCTTGAATGACTGCCACTCTGGTGCCTGTGGTGGTCACATGTCCGGATATGCCACAGCTCAAAAAATCCTTCGTGCTGTTTATTTCTGGCCCTCCATTTTTAAAGATTGCATTCTTGCTGTCCGCTCGTGTCATGCATGCCAGATATACCAACGGAAGATGCATGCGCCACCGGCCCCGCTGCACCCTGTAATGACCCTAGGCCCTTTTCCAAAATGGGTCATTGATTATACAACCTGTAACCCTCGCTCGGCCGGGGGGCATGGGTTTATCATCGTTGTCGTCGATTACTTCACAAAATGGGCCGAGGCGATGCCCACATTAAATGAAGACGGTCATACAACGGTGCAGTTTTTGTTCAATCATGTTATTACGTAGTTCGGAGTTCCACAGGCCATCGTCATAGATCATGGAAAGCATCTCCGTAATCACATGATGACCGAGTTGACAACCCAACTAGGCTTACGGCACGATAGTTCAACCCCGTACTATCCTCAGTCTAACGGTTAGGTTGAAGCTGATAACAAGATTTTGGTAACGATGCTTCAACGTACTGTCGACATGCATAAGTCTAATTGGCATCTGATGTTGTTTCCTGCCTTGTGGGCCTACGAACCTCTGTGAAGGATGCCACCGGGTTCACTCCATTTCAGCTAGTTTATGGACTGGAGGCTACCCTTCCTATAGAATGTGAAATTCCTTCATTGAAAATAGCCGTCGAGTTGCTTCCCAACACCACTCCGGTGGAGGAACGGCTCCTTTATCTAGAACGGTTAGATGAGACCCGTCGTTTAGCCTCTCTAGCTATCGAAGCTCAAAAGAAGAGAGTCAAAACTCATTTTGACCATACCATTCATCCTCGTTCCTTTGTTGAGGGAGACCTTGTCCTGCTATACGACCAAGCCAATGATAAGCTGGGGGCAGGCAAACTCGAGCCCATGTGGCTAGGCCCTTACATTGTAAAGAGAGTGTTGCAAAAAGGGGCCTACGAGCTCATTGACTACGAAGGTAATCCTCTTGATAAGCTTCGCAATGGGCTGTACTTGAAAAAGTACTATGCATAGTTCATGCGCTTGAGATTTGGATATGCGTGTGTGTGTGTGTGAGTTTTCATGTTTTTCGGTTTGGTGTGAAAACGTGACTTCCCCTTATTGTGTATTTTTGCTTCTTGTGCAGATGTCGGGTGCACCTTACATTGGTTTCGCTAATTGTGCTTGCCGCAGTACTCGTAATTTGTCCTCTGCGGCGTGGGTGATCTATGATCCTCACGGTGAGTTGATAGACCTTCAAGGTGTCTGTTTAGGCTTTACTACAAACAATGTTGTTGAATATAGCACCGTTATTGAGTTATTAGCCGAGGCAATTAATCTCGGTATTCATACATTGCTTGTTAACCTAGACTCTCAGCTTGTCGTCCACCAGCTCAATGGGCGATATTCCGTTAGAGACCGTCACATTTTAAGGTTGTACTTACGTGTTAAATTGTTAGAAATGAATTTTGATTTTATCACATATCAGCATATTCCACGACGATTAAACACATTATCTGATGCATTGGCCAATCATGTATTAGATAGAAATTTGCGTAATTTATAATCAAAACATCATACAAGCAAGCAAATAAAAGCACAATAATAAACCATAGGCATATGTATATATATATATATATATGTGTGTCATAATGTTTGCACCGTGTGCGTTACAAAACCCAAAAAATAATACATGTTCTGATACATCCTCGGACAACATGTCCCTCAAAAAATATGCATGAAAGAAACCTAGGAGTCTACTCGTGGTGGTGCTCATGATAGCACGTCACTGCACGCACCAAGCATCTCAACAGACGATGGATGCGGGATGGTACCCCCACCGTGTGCCTCTGATATGCGAATGGCACATCCGCTAATCTAGCATAGCCTGGAATCCCTTGGGTAAGTCCCTCGAGATTCTGCACCATCTCTTCCCCCACGACATCTCTTGCCTGAGGGTCAGCTGCAGGTTGGTCCCTCCTCGCTATAGGAGACAAACCGATCGGTCGCTCTGGTCCCACATCTGCATATATATATAACTGTCATCATAACATGCATGTATTGAAAAAATAAATAAATAAAAAATACATCAAAAAGAGAAGATCATACCTAGCTCCTCTTCCAATTCCTCCCCCTCTGGCAGTGGGAGGTCTGGGTCCCCCATGAAGTTGGTTCCCGCATATGGCCAGTCCTCTACCATGATCAACTGGCAGCGAATCCATATGAAGAACTCGGGCAGCAAAGACATCTGCTGGCCCCCTCCTCCTCTAGGCATCAATGCTGCCCAGCGAGCCATCATAGGCTCTCGTGGTAATGGTTCCGCTACTACAGCTCCCTGGTACTGGAATAACGGTAATCGTTCCAAGAAGAACGATACCACAATCGAACCATACCCAAACTATTTCACTCCCCCACGCTTACACTTTGTAAGTTGCCTCTTGATATTTGTAGTCACTGCTGTAGCCCAGTCAAAAATGGTGGGGCTAAGACATTCTGTCGCCAGTAACAGATGGTTCTTGCTGGCCTCATGGGGTGCCTGTGCCCCAGCTGCACGTGTGATGGTCAACAGTATCACGTTGAGAACCAAATCATGGATGGTGGCGATATCCACCTTGGCGCTGTTCTTCCCAAATTGTGCCTCTATGCACACACGAGCCTTCACTTCACCTATTTTCTCTGCGAAAAGCTTGCTTTCAGTCAGAATGGGGCTCGCCCCTCTCCGTGACAACCCAGTAATGAATTACACATCAGATACATCGAGCTCTAAGGTCTGATCCCGTAGTCGAAATACTTGGTCATCGACATCCCAAGCATCCACTATGAACTGTAATAGCTCTGGTTGAGCTCGCAGATAGGAGGTGAGAAAGAATTTCTTGAGACCACAGTCTCTCAAAGCATTCATGCATCCCTCATCCGCGATGGCTAAGGCATCTATGGCATCATGCTCTCGTTCTTTCCATTCCACCGGCATTTTTTCGTGTTTCCTGCACCCAAAAGGATGAATAAATCATTAATGAAACCCTGGTAGGCATATACACCAGACAAATTTCAAAAATGATGGGAAAATTTAGATGAAAAACTAGGTCGGGCGGTTGGCGATCGAGACTCACGCAAAACGTATGAAAGCTCAGTATGATGGAAATGTGACCCCTCAAAATTTTTCGGAAGGAGACCTAGTGTCATTATATGATCAAGCTAATGATAAATTAGGTGCTGGAAAATTCATTCCTATGTGGCATGGGCCCTATATTGTCAAGCGAAAGCTAGCAAAAGGGGCCTATGAGTTGGTAGACTTTGACGGGGACTCTTTAGGTAAACCCAGAAATGGTCTTTACTTGAAGAGGTATTATGCTTAAAAGAATGGGTATGGAGATTTTTAGTTAGGTTAGTTTTTCTTTCTAGCAAGTGTGTTTTGGTTTAAAAAGTGTGCTTAGCTTAGAGAGTGTTTTTCGTCATTCTTCTGGCTTATCTTGGTTTTACTCTTGATATTGCAGATATCGATGTCTCTCTAAACATACATTGGATTTGCTGATGGTGCTTGTCGTAGTACACAGAACATTTCTTCCGCAGCTTGGGTTATCTATTCGCCCTCTGACGAGTTAGTTTCTATGCATGGGGTAAGCCTCGGTCAAACAACAAACAACATTGCCGAGTATAGTGCAGTGATTGAGTTATTATCTGAATCTATTTCATTTGGGATTCAGAGTTTGATAGTGAGGTTAGATTCTGAACTCGTTGTATTACAGCTTAATAGAGTATATGCCATTAGAAATCCAGTGTTATTAAGATTATTTTTGAGAGTGCGTCTCTTGGAACGTGAGTTTGATTACATTGAATATCAGCATATTCCAAGGTCTTTAAATACATTAGCAGATGCAATTGCTTCTCGAATGTTAAATAGACATTTGCAATAATCATACATGTAAATTTAAAACCATTCCATAACATGATTTACAAGATAAGCCAGTAATAATGATATATATATATATATATAGCAGTGTGTCAAAAAATACATCGTCTTCGATCATAGGTTGAAAAACACCTTATGATCAGCAAAAATGATAAGTACAAAAAACCAAAATGTCACATGTGTCTACAAAACGACCATCCAGTCACTGGTGATGATCTCTATATGACACCACTGTACGGGCCACCCTACACAAGAACCTCCTAAAAGGTCTTGGGACCCCGACTACATAGTGCTGAAGCCTGATTGGAATGTCATCTATGGTAGTCTCTGGTATATCTGTTGTAAGATGCTCCAGGTCACTTTCCAACTCAGCCAAAGTCTCTGTGGCCTCGTCCTGTGGGGCCGATGCCGCTGTAGCTGGTAGTCTCCTCTCGTAAGGTCGGAGATTGGCTGGACGTCGTGGGCATACATCTGCATTTTGAAAATTATTACTATCAGTTTTGAGACGATATAAAACAAACAAAAATAATAGATAGTTTAAAACTTTTGAAAAATGAAGTTACCTGTATCATCCCATTGTTCTCCCGGTGGAAGAACCATGTCCAGATCTCCACGAAAATCAACTCCGGCATAAGGAAAATCCCGTATAGCAAAGACCTGGTTTTCTAACCAGCTAAAGTACTCCGGAGTAAATCGGACGACCTCGGTCCCCTCATCAGGATGACGGGCCATAACCGCAACCCATCGCATCAATTTGGGCTCTCGAGGAAGCCCAACCTCAACAGTGAGCTGCTGTGGGATCAGCATCAGAACCCTCTCTAAGCCAAAACTCACAACTAAAGCCCCATAACCAAAGGTCTTTAGCTGTCCGTTTTTGGCTCTAGTCAGTTGGCCTTTTACATTGGCCAACACAACATCACACCAGTTGAAAATGGTACCTCGATAGCAATCAATTGCCATCCGCATCTGGGATCCAGTGGCAATGTGTAAAGCGGCAGCCCCGCAAATTCTGGTAACTGTAAAGGCAATCACCATAAGTTCAGGACAGGATATAGTTTTGATTTCTATCCCCTTCTCCTGAGACTAAGTGTTACACCACTCTAGTCGGAGACTAGCGACAGACTGGCCACCTGGCCTAGTCCCGAACAGAGTCAAGTGTTCGCCTCTCTTGGGAAAACCAGTGATAAAGTAGATATCTACCGGCTCCATCTCAAGCTGGCGCCCTCCAATATAAAAACACTGGTCCTGAACGTTCCATCTTTCTACCAGCCACTCTAGAAAGCTCACTTGGGCCCTCATGCCAGGTATGGCCCAAAACTTATAAAGGCCGCATGCCTTTAAAGCATCAATTGACGGTTGATGATTAATGGTGGCTAAATCAACATCTTCGTGCTCTCTCTCGCGCCAATCGAGCATGGTGAACAATCTACATACCATAAAACATCCATTAGATTCCATAAAATCAAAAAAAATTGGTCCATTTTGGAGAATTTAGGTTTTAAAAACTCGTTGCACGGGGTACGCACCCCGCCTTTAGGAACAGAGCGTAGGTACGCAGGGTCCCTGAAGGCAGGGTGTGGACCCCTGACATTTTTCCAACTGAGAAAATGTCGGGGTCCGCGGGTCCCTAGTGTGGCGCCTGCGTACCCCGAGAGGCGGTTTTTGAAACCATAAAACCTCCCAAAAATGAAATCTGGGGCCTAAAAAAGAATTCTAAATGGATGAAATTGAAGAGGAGGATGTTGTAGATTACCTGGAAGAGACGGCGTTCGATTTCGACGGTCAGATTCTCCGCAATGTCCACAAGAAGTTTCTTGCCAAAAGCCCTTTTTCTCTCCTCAAATAGTAAAATGGTAAAAATGAATTGGTAAAAGCCCTTTTTATTGGTTTTTTGGGTAAATAAATGGTAAATTTGTTTATTTTTCACCATGAAAAGGTATTTTTCAAAGTATTTTTATCTATCTTCAACAGGTATGAGTAATGTGTTGGTTTTTGTGCAGGATAAAGGATTTTCAGGGAAAATTGTCATTTTTTACAAACAAAAACATCAGAGTCATCTTTAAGCTCTTTTCTAACTCCTAAAATGTGAAAAGATTGCCGATTTTTCTTTTTAGCTCGTTAAAACGGAATTAAAAAGACGGTCCTCTTACAGCCCTTTTCTAACCGTAAAAACATGAAAAGATTGCCGGATTTTTGTCGTTTCAAATTCGATATTGGAAATAAAACGACGTGTCCTTGATCGCTTTCTACTTTTCAGATCATAGACACTAATCATGAAAGTACTCCTTGGTCGTAAAGATCAAGCAGTTCTCTCAAGTATTATTTTATACTCTTTCGGGCTTGGGAGACACAAATTTACGAAAAAGGTCAAACCTGGAGTCTTCTTAAGTTTTTTAGACTCTCTAAAATTGAAAAACGCCAAGTTTCTCCTATACTGGACTCGTTAAAATTTCACAGTAAAGGACCTGTTCGATTACAAACAGGAACGGACCACTCCTTCTTAGGGTTCGAATCTAAACTAAGTTGGACTCATCCGAAGGATGAGCTTATAATCAAGCAAATGTTATCCTCCTCAAGCTTGTAAAAAATAAAGAGGTACTTGCCAGAAATGGTGGGGGAAAAGAGAGGAAAATGAGCCTATTTGTTATACTTTGTCTCGGAAAAACCTTATCACCACTCTTGAACATGACACTTTTCATTCACCTGGGTTGGGAAATCCTTTGCCTAATAGTTGATCAAACCACATTGAAAGTCTTCAGCCAGTTTCTGGGTATTAACTTTGGGACAATTGTTACCAAACCATCTGTAGTGTTGTTATGTGTTCAAGAGGAGTCTTGCAAATAAACCATTCATCTGCAAAATATCTGTCATCCATCTTGACCATCCCTAAGTCAGTCCTTACAGCTACATTTCTTCAACTTGATCTATGATTTCGTGTTGTGGGCTTGCCTGCAACGGATCGCTTTCTATCGACTTCAGTTCATTATCTAGAAAGATGATCTAGAAATCATCAGTACCTTGGGATTTGCATGCCTCAATGGCAGCTTTCTCGCCTTTGACGTCATGTTACATCAATGACCTTCGATCAAGGGATTTTGTGACATGTTTGACATCAACACATTCATTCACATCTCATGGATTGTACTGGATACTTTGAGAGCCATTGACATCACTGGTGGTCTCTCTCACACTTGTTAATAGTTTAAATCATTGACTGGTAATCAAGTGGTTTCTACCATGTTCGACATCAACTCATTTATTCACATGGATAGAATCGTACTATTTCGGGAAGCAGAAATGAAGACCCTGGATCAGGTTTCCGCCATCCAGGCTGCGAGGAGTTTTGTATTCATTATACAATAGACTAATTATAAACAGATGGCTGCGTCCATACTATGTCTACATATGTCTATGATTATGATGTATTGCGAAATCATTCCTATATCAGAGTAGTAGTTAGTTTGTTAGTTAGGTTTTTGATCTGAGTATGGGAATGCCTACCTCAGTGATGATATGATCTCATATATGTATTTTGTGTTGAATATTTGCAGGTTCCAACTGGGCTCTCCACAAGATAATCCTCGAAATGATAAAGTGCTTCACCCTTCCTAGATGATATAAAACCCTGATCTACTACAGACCTCGCACTTTAGGGGGCAATCTGTTACACTAAAATTTGTCACCATGACTATTTGCAGTCAGTATGGCTCCATCAATAACCATACTATCCTCCTTGGCAAGTCTTATACCTCTGGTCCTCATGTCAAACTCCAAAAAAGAGAGAAAGCCTTTAAAAAATCAATATAACTCTGGTTCCGCACTTTCTCTTACTCTTACCTGCGGGCCCGCACCTCAAGTACATAATACCTGCGTACTTGTACACTCTTTCTGTAAAGGGTGGGTGCATACCCCTGTAAAAGTCAAAAGGCGCAAGTTTTACTTCAAAAAACTTACTTGCGGTGGATTGAGCGCCTCCAGATGGTTCATGCATCCCAATGAAAGAGGAACTTATCCCATGAAGAGGGGAGCTATCCCTTTGAAAGAGGGGCTTATCCCATTGATGGTGGACTTGTTTAACTTCCTCCAAAGCATTATAAATACAGCCATTGGGCCAGAGGCAAGGGAGGTTGAAAGCTGAACATTCCTAAGGGTAGATGCTGCTGAAATTAGGACTCCCTTATAGAGCTTGAGAGGAGAGATCACATTCCTTTCTTAGCTTCATTTGGAAGTGGGTGAGCTGATCAAAGTAGAGGAGAACTCTTGCTGGACCCTGGGAGGGACCTGCACAACACCAAGGCGTTGGTTGTAAGGTTTCTTTTGTTTCCAATTAATACAATTAAGTTCATTTTTCTCAACAAGTTGTTATATATAATTTGTTTCATAAACTCCATGGTCTTTATGATGAATATGTTTTATTATATGAGTTATTCAGGTGCTATGTAATCATTTGCTTGTTTGTGTATGCAGGCTTCAAGGAGAGGAGCTCATCTGGTTCGAAGAGGCTTGGCTGCTACAAACAGGGTTGGACTAAAGGTAAGCCTTAAACACCTGGTTGCTTTTACTTTAGATGCATATTTAGGGAAAGATAGTGCTTGATTGTTTTGTTTGTCACAAGAAAAGCCTTAGTTTCTAGGGAGGTCGGTTTTGTCCGCAAAATTGACTCTTTCCGCATGACAAAATGGCGACCATACTTTTAGTGTTCACCATACCAATCATGCCATCAGCGGCATGAGACCCTGACGGAGCAGCAGCTATTTGATTCCCCTCGGGAAGATCTAGGATTTTTTCATGTAACGTACCTGACTGAGTATAAACTAAGTCCAGGTACTGTGCTTGAGCAATCACTTGCTCCTCAGTAACCACTCCGGCCTTAGCTACATCTTCAGTAATCTTCGGTAATAATGATTTAACAAACCATTCAGCTAAGATCTGGTCTGAGATAAAAACTTTCACTAACCGCCTTCGACGTCTCCATTCATGAATATGATCGGAAATATAAGTGGACGTCGATTGCTTTAATGAAGTTAGTAACGCCGTGCCATTATCATATCTGACTGGCAACTGAAAATGAGTTAAAAACGAGGTAGCTAACTGGCTAAAATTATAAAAAGAGGCCCGTGGTAACTCAATATACCACTTGGCCGCAAGACCAATGAGAGTGCGCTGGAAAAGACGTAAGCGGATCGAATCATCCGAGATGGAATTAGAGGCACACCAGAGGTGATAAGTCATCACGTGATTTGACGGGTCCTCTCCCGATTTACCTTCGAACTTGGGAATGTCACTGGGCAACTTATTCGGCATTGGCGGCCAAAACGGAAGATAATTAATTGGATCGTTCGTTAGGCGCGACAAGTCTGGTAAGTCCAAAGTTGCGATAAATGGTAGCTGCCGATTAGGATCCCTAAAACTCTGGGTCATGAGACCAGCCCCAGGAGGAGGATATCTAGGATAACTAGGAATAGGAATCACGTTCGGGATATTGTATCCTCCTGGAAAACCAGGATTAACCGGACCGTACTGGGGTTGTTGTGGTTGTTGATAAGTGTACCCAGGATACGGTTGATACTGATAAAATGGCTGCTGTATAGCAGGACTGAATCGGTACTGTGCCTGGTACGGTTGATAAGTGAATTGTGGTTGACTTGTGACAACCGTACTTAAACTAGATTTCCCTACAGGTATCTGAACCGTAGTTTGAATCGTGGATCCAGACGGTGGTAAATATGTCTGAGGAGTAGATACAGGAACAGTAGAAACCGGAGCTGTCGATACTCCAGAAGTAGGTGGGGTAGATTGAACAGATGTTGCGGCAGTTGCAGCAATCGTTTGAGATGGAGTACGAGGCGTAGTAGGCCCAGACTGATAAACTACCGAAGGTACAAAAGTTTGAATACTAGACTGGACTGGTTGCTGGGGTGAACTAGAAACTAAGGGTTGTCCAGTTTGAGATGACAACTGTACATTTGGCTGCAACACCTGTTGAATTTGCGATGGATCCCACACTATGTTCATTCCGAGGTACTGACCCATAACAGGTTGAGAATATTGAGATCCAAAACTGGGTTGAGGGTAGGATTGATAATTGAAAGGTACATTTCCCGTTCCTTGAACAAAAGATTCACCGGAAGGTGATTGATAACCTTGGGGTTGATAACCCTGAGGTATATACTGATACTGAGGTTGACCTTGAGGTACATATTGATACTGGGGTTGACCTTGGGTTACATATTGAGTCTGGGGTTGACCTTGAGGAACGTAATGCATTGTAGGCACGTACTGTCCTTGAGGTTGCCCCCCAGATGCAAATTGTGTACCTTGAGGTTGCCCCCCAAGCGTTAATTGAGGCTGCCCCCCAGGAGGTAACTGGCCACCTTGAGGTTGAGAATTGGGAATAGAACCTGACATCATAAGAATGTCTTCTACGCTCAACGGCTTTGTACCATTGCTTCCAGTGAATAACCATTGTTCAATGGGTTGAGGAGATGCTTCCGAAAAAGTACCAGAAAGTGACTGATACCTAGAGGGAACAGAAGGACCCGAACCTAATAATCTTTGATCTAGAAAATAGTACACCGCGTTTGCCTCATCAAATGGCTTTCCAGATCCCAGTGATAGTCAAAAATAGGCCTATTCATCGGACTGTAATTGATGAGGGAGCTTCAACGTGTATTATGTCGATAAAGTGTTGGATATCGCTTGGTTCTCCTTCACTAAATCAATCCCCGACAATTCTTAAGGCCTTTGATGGCCGTGGGTTTCATCCTTTTGGCATTCTACAGGATTTACCTATAGGGGTTGAAGGAAAAACCGTTATTCTAAATGTGGAGGTGGTTGATGCCCCTCTAGACTACAACCTTCTCTTGGGTCAAGGAGAGGAGCTCATCTGGATCGAAGAGGCTTGGCTGCTACAAACAGGGTTGGACTAAAGGTAAGCCTTAAACACCTGGTTGCTTTTATTTTAGATGCATATTTAGGGAAAGATAGTGCTTGATTGTTTTGTTTGTCACTAGAAAAGCCTTAGTTTCTAGGGAGGTCGGTTTTATCCGCAAAATTGACTCTTTCCACATGACACGGATCAATGTCACTATAATTGAAAAGTACTCCTCGATCGTAATGGTCAGGCGGTTCTTTCGAGCATTGTTTTATACTTTTTCGGGCTCCGGAGACACAACTTTACAAAAAAAGAACCCCCCTCGAGTTTTTCTTTTTGCTGTGTTTTTAGACTCTCTAAATAGGAAAAGGCGCCGAGTTTTTCCTTTGTCAGACTCGTTAAAACTTAATGACACTCACAAGCATATGCTATCCCCGTCAAGCTTGCTAAAAATAACTGGGGTACTCACCAGAAATGGTGGGGAAAATGTATCCATAATTGTCGTTGTGTCGGCAGTATGTCACTCTTGAACATGGCACTCGTCTGCATTCGTGTCGGGGTGGGGACATCTCATCTTGTTTTACACTAGCCTCCATGGGTTTGGGTTATCCTATTTGGCCTCTCATCTGCTCATTGCCTTGTCACCATGACCTTTTCTCATTTGATGTCAAATACTGCCAAGTCCACTGTCGTGCCGCCGATATGTTCAAGAGAAGTTGATCTCTGTAGCAATACCACCTCCTCTGATACCTCACATAATTTTGCATCACCACAACATCTTTCCTCTGTCTCGTGTCAATGATGTGGGAAACATTATGGCCCACCTTTGATCAAGATCACTTCCTATCGACTTCAGCTCATTATCCAAGAAGCTGATCTAGAGACTCCCTTTGGTGCCTTGGAGCCTGCATGCCTCAATGGCAGGTTCTTCGTGTTCGACAAGAGGTTTTTATCATTGGCCTCTGATCGAATGATTCTACGGGTGTTCGACGCCAGCTCATTCATTCACACGCCGTAGATTGTACCTATAGTACCTTGAGGGCCATTGTCATTACTGGTGGTACCTCTCGCGTCTGTTAACAATTTTCATTATTGACTGGTAATCAGACGATGTTCATGCATGTTCGACTTCAACTCATACATTCGCATGCTTGAACTTGTACTCTGTACGGGTCGAGATGGAGTGCAAGACCCTGGATTTTGTCTATTGAGATCCAGGCTGCGATTTGTGGATTATTATGATTATTACATGACTCATTTACTGGATGGTTGCGACCATGCCTGAGTCTATTTATCGATCCTCTCCGGATGGCTGCGCCCATACCTTGGATCTAGATTATTATGTACTCTGTTACGGATGGCTGCACCCATACCACTTATATCATGTACTTGAGATATCAGTTGTACTTCTTTACGCAGGTTCTCCGGCAGCCGTGTTTTCAGTCACGCATGTTCTTGTAAAGCATTTCACCCCTCTCTCTCTCGGGCCTCATGCTTTAGGGGGCATCTGTTACACAGCAATTTGTCACCATTTGTCACCGTCCCTGTTACCCCTCACCTGCACACTGGAGGACTCATTCCGGGACCTGTGAGAAGTGACATGACCTGAAACCACTTGCATCGTATTCCTCTAAGTATGAGCTTCATTTTCCCTGAAGACATCTCCTGCAAAATCCTCATGAAAACAACTCTTTTTGCATTAGCGCGGGTCCACAATTCACTGCCCGCACCAATGAGGGGAATCCTCCATAAAGGGCGCGCCATTGGCGCTCTGTCCCAGAGTCGCACTCGTGCCAACCGAATTGAGTAAAGTTTTCAACAAACAAACTCCCGAAGGTTCTCTTCAACCCATTCACCAACTGAATCTATGTTGAGCTAGGATGGTTTGGCTTCGAATCTCCATAGAAGGGAAAGTGGTTTGCCACCTTTCATGGAAGTTTCCAAGTGATAAAGCCAATCCCATGAATAATGTGGTTGATCCTATCTCCTTCCCTCTCTATCTATAAAATCTTGTCTCTATGCCTTGAGCAAGCTAGTTGGAGTGATAGTTAGAATTACAATAGTTCCAAGAGTTTAAGAGTTTGAAGCTGCAAGAGCCTTCTTTGCACCCATAAGGCCAAATCTAAGTAAGGAGATTCTTGTCACCCAAATAGAGAGAGGCTTGTTCCTCATCCCAACAAGCTTTGCAAGACTTGTGTAGCTGACTACCCAGCCAAAGGAGGATTTGACGTCAGAACAATGGTTGTATTCTTCTTTGTTATTCATTAATAATAGATGACTATCATTATGGTTCCACTCTCATTGTCTCATGTTTGATGTTGAGTTATATCTTTTCTGACCGATATATAATTGCATCTACTAGATTTTACGCTTGTTTTCGTGTTGTTCTTTGCGTGTGCAGGTATCCTATCACGGAGATCGTGCGGATCGTGACCGGCCAAAGCAAAGGAACGAAGGCGACATCTCTTCGACGAACACTAGCGTTGGAATCCAAGTAGGTTCTCACCATCTACTTTCTATTTGCAATTAGGAACTTGCGTGATAGCATTGTGTGATTGTTGCTAGACCCGGTCTGGGCTAGTAGGGATCGTCTCTGTCTGCAGAGAGGATTTACCTCCACAAAAATTCCCTTCTATCTTGAGAGTTTTAGGAGTGGTAATTCCTGTCAATGCATTACAAGATATGGTAAGATTCATTTTTTCTTTCTTTGGGATTGGTTCCTGGTGTATATCCCCTTATTTTGATGTTTCTTGTTCCTTTTCTTTCTCCTCTTCCCCATCTATGTAAATTAATTTCTTCTTAGCACACTTATGAACTTTAGTGTATTTTATATCACAATTATAGCAAAGCCCTTTTTATTTTTTTTCTTCCAATTGTTGTGGTGTCAACCTTGTAGGTGGTGAAAGGCTAGGAGCAACAACACTTCCTTGTTTATAGTTATGAGTGGTAGGCTTCCTTGTTGCCATAATTTTTCTTTCATTTTTTTTTGCCAACCTATATGCCTTCTGGACCAATGAATTAGGCTCTGAAAGGCAAACTTCATGTTGTATATTACCATTTAAAGTCGCCATGAAGATTTCAATTCTATGCTTCTCTGGAATATCAGTTACCCTTATATTCAATTTTTGGAAGTCCTCAATGTGCTCTGCCATTGAACCCTTTTGTTTGATATTTATCAATTGGATAAAAAACGTGTTTCTCTTTGTATCCTCATAATGTGTTATCATTTCCTCCATGAAAATTGACCAGGTGACAAGTTGTTTATGCGAACAAATCCCTCTATACCATACAAACTGATTCGGTTCTAAATATAAAGATGAAATATGTACCTTTTGTGGTGGTTTCACATCATGTAGATCAAAATATTGCTTCATCTGTAGTATCCAAGTTACCTGATCTTTACCATTAAATTTCCTCATATCTATATTTGGAATATGGTGGGTCTTCAATTGTACATTAGAGTCTATGAAATCATGATTAACATTTCTTTTGTTCTCATGAGGAGTTTCCTCTATTACGTTTTCGGCATTAGGAAGCCTTTCTTGTAGTGAATTTGCCCCACCTTCCTTCAAACCTTCCATGTCTATCTTCAAATCTTCCATGTTTGAATTCAATTTTTCCTATATACAATTTACCTTATTGATCATATCTTCGATCACATTCTTCAAATCATCCCTCCAATTTTCTTACTATGTGTTTCTATTTTCTTGATTTGGGTCATTATTTTTCTTGATTTTAGGAGCTCGATCTTGAATCTTTTATATCTCTGAATTTGGGATCTCCAAGATCTAAAATTGTGACTTACAGTAGCCCTCTATGTCCTCTTTACAATGCCACCAGTCTGATCAAAATTGGATTCTCCAAGAAAGGGTTATGCCCAATCTCCCAAGATGACATGATTATATACGTTTTCACTAGAGAAAAATTGTACAAAGTTCCACGTGTCACTGTTTCAACCATCAAAGCTAAAATTGATATATAAAGTAGTATAGTTTGTCCTCTTTTTGTAACTTCTTATGAAATTTCAATCTAATGTTCAGGGAGAAAATTATGACGATTTTCCCAAGGTCACCTATTTGGGATGCAATTCGGGAGCCTACAAAAACCCTAAATTCCTTGGACCATATCTCCGAAAATATAGCGAAACAAGACCTGAAATTTCGGAGTCTAAACCTTCGTAGAAAGCAAAACTTTGTAGAGAAAAATTTATAGCAAAAATTCCATGATGACCTGTTTGGAGTAGCGAAACCCTAGAATTCAAAGCTCTGATACCAAATATTATGAAACCAGCTCACAAAAAGATAGAAAAGATAGATCAATGACTTCAAAATTAGCCTCTTCGAGGGGGAAACCTCCTTTACATTACACAAATGAACAATTCTTGGATGATACAAATGAAAAGACTGCCTTTCTATATATATATATGAGTCTAAGGGTTCCCAATACAATCAAAGCCTACATATCAATAATATTGTAGGGGCACAATAATAATGATAGTGGCCTTCTATGGGGCATAATAATAAAAAAATTTGGATTATATGGGAAAAATAATACAATAAGGTAGCTACACTAATAGCAATAAGGGGTTACACTAGTAGTATAGGGACCTAACACACTCGGATGCATGCTTATCATAATGTTGTCATAGATTATTTGCATAATTTTGTTGAGTACAATTTTTTTGTTGTCCAAAGGGAAGATAATTTTGTCAGAGATACATTGGCCGCTTTGGCCTTTGATTTTGAAATTCCGAGTAGTTTTAAAGAGAAATATAAGGTAGAAGTCAAACATAGGCCTGTTGTCCAACATAATATGAAGCATTGGCAAGTATTCGAAAATGACAAGAAGTTGGAGAATTTTTTGCTAATGAAGGAGGAATTTGCCAAAATGAAATTAGAAAGGGACAGCAGATGGGAAGATGTAGATGAAGGATGATTTATTAATCAACTGAAAGAAGATTTAGGTAAGTAGAGTACTAAGTTAAACATATTTTAGCTCAAAGACAATGTCCTTGTAAGAGGGCTTGTACATTTGGAGGAACTATTTGACCATAATGATGTGGCCAAAAGGCCAAAACCAACACCTGTAGGAGAACGAGTTGAAGAAATCAATATAGGTGCAACAAAACACCCAAAAATGATAAAACTATCTAAGGCCTTGAGTCAAGAAATGAAGAAAAAGTACTTGGAATTGTTGACTGAATTTTCCAATGTGCTTGCCTGGGGGTATGAAGACCTGAAGTTGTATAATAAACACATTATCTAGCACACAATACCAGAGAAGGAAGATCAAAAACCATTCAAGCAGAAGCTGTGAAGGACAAATCTGGTGTTGTTGTCCCTGATCGAGAAAGAGGTAAGGAAGTTGTTTGATGCTGGCATAATAGTATCTCTTAGATTTTCCAATTGGTTATCTAACTTGGTACCAGTCGGAAAGAAGACATGAGATATCAGATTTTTTGTAGATTTCATGAACTTAAACAAGGTGTCACTCAAGGACAGCTATCCACTTCCAAAAATGGACCGTATATTTCAGAAGGAAGTTGGTGCAAAAAGAATGTTACTACTGGATGGTTTTTCTAGGTATAACCAGATTTTGGTTCACCCATAAGACCAAGATAATACTATCTTCACAACACCTTGGGGGAATTTCAAATATGCCAAGATGTCATTCGGTCTGATGAATGCAGGGGCAACATTTCAGCAAGCTATGGATATAACTTTTGCAGAGGAAAAGGATAAGTTTCTTATCATATACCTTGATTATATTATTGTTTATTCATGGTCTGATCATGATCATTTACAGCACTTAAGAGCAGTCTTTAAGAAGTGTAGGAAATATGGAATATCCTTAAATCATAAGAAATCATTGTTTGGGCTGGAGGAAGGAAAGATTTTGGGACATGTTATTTTGAAAGATGGTATCAAAATAGACAGTAAATGAGTTGCATCCATTCAAAAACTGAACATTCCTAGGAGTAAAAAGGAGATTCAGTCCTTTTTGGGTAGAATCAATTTTTTGAGGAGGTTCATTCTAAATTTGGCTGAAATTTTGATAAAAATTATAGACTTGTTAAAGTGGGATAGTGAGGTGAAATGGGGTGATGACATAAAAAAATATTTCAATGAAGTTAAGGCAACACTGTCTCGTGCTCCCACATTGGCTACTCTGGATTATACACGAGAATTCATAGTTCTTTATTTTGCTTCTAAGCATAGTATTTCTCCTATCTTATTGAAAAAAAATCAACAGGGAGTAGAACAATCCATTTCATTTTTCAGCAGAGTGCTCAGAGATGTTGCACTCAAGTATGAAATAATGGAGTAACATACATATTCTCTTGTTGAAACTTAAAGTATTTTTGGCTATATATTTTTCATTCTAATGTTGTAACTTATGTGCCTAGTGCTACAGTCAAAAGAATTTTGACTTTGAGAGATCTAGATGGAAGAAGGGGCAAGTGGATCACTTCTATACTTGAATATGACATCAAGATCAACCCAACAAAACTAGTTAAAGGGAAATTCTTGCCTCAAATGATGGCTAAATCTAATCTGCATTCATTCCAAATCAATTTCTTAGTTTTCCTAGTAGAAGAGGATCTCTCAAGTATTGTCTAGCAAGTTCTGGAAAGTTTTTCTACCTCACCTTGGTATGCTGATGTTTTATATATGTTGCAGCATTTACAAGCACCTCCATATTAGCCTAAAACTAAAGCTTGATTTCTGAAATTGAAGGTAGTAAAATTCTGCCTTATTGATTAGTTCTTATACTGGAAGGATCCCAACGAAATGTTTCTCAATTGTCTATTAGAAGATGAGGCTTAAGCAAAAATGGAGAAATTTCACAAAGGAGATTGTGGCGACCAATTGTATTGGAAAACCACTATGAACAAGATCCTAAGAGTTGGACTTTATTGGCCTAGTTTGTTTGTTGATGTTTATAAAAAGGTGGCTAACTTTCGGGAATGCCAGATGATTGAAGGAAGAAAAAAGTTTCTCCCACCACCCCTGAAGCCTATAGAAGTTAAGTCACCATTTCAGCAATGGGCACTCAATTTTATTGGTGAAATTCATCCCCGTTCTTCTGGACAACGCAAGTGGATACTGACAGCAACTGACTATTTTACCAAGTGTATTAAGGTAGTCTCGACCATACAAGCTATGGACATGGTAATCATCCAGGTTTTGGAAGGTAACATTTCGTCTCATTTTGGTTATACAAAAAATATTATCATAGATAATGTTGTTTCTTTCAGATCTAGAAAGATGATATAGTTTTTTCACAGATACAACATTGTTCTAGGACACTCTACAACCTATTACCCTCAAGGTAATGGCTTGGTATAATCCTTGAATAAAATTTTGCTAAATATTATCAAGAAAATGATGGAACAAAAGAAGTACATGCACTCTGGGCAGACCATGTGAGTACTAAGAAGTTGATAGGCATATCTCCATTTCAACTAGTCTATGGAATAGATGCACTCTTTCCTTCCTCATCGGGATTGCCAGTTATGAAGCTAGTACAAGAAAATGAAGTAGAGCCAAATGGCATGCAGTGAAGGATTGGCCAAATGATTCAACTTCAATAGTCCAGAGAAGAGGTGTTCAAAACCACACAGCTGATATAAGACAATAAAAAATAAAAATAATTTATGATAGAAGAGCAAACGCAACTGATATTCAAATTGAAGATCTAGTATTCAAGTGGGATGTCTGGAACAAAGACAAGGGAAAACATGAAAGTTTGAAAATCTATGGAAGGGGCCATTTAATATTACTAAATTTGCGGGAAATAATGCTTATATGCTTGAGAATTTTTTTGATGAACCAGTTGGAGCAGGACCTGTAAATGATAGGCTGTTGAAGCATTTTCTACATCATTGAATAACTGCAATATCATGTCATTTTATATGCTGCTTTACTATTGAATTATGAAAGTGTGGGTAGTTGGAGTTGGGATTTAAAGCCCGAGGTGAAGGCCATAAGGTCATAGCTTTGTGCTTCCATAAATAAGTCAGTTTGTTGAATAAGTGTCTCTCAGTTACGCAGTCATTTTTAGTCAATCTCGTCAGTAAAGTTTTCATATTTGTTAGTCTTTTTCTCAGTTTTGTACATTGCTTTCGTTTCCCAATGGATAGGATTTTGGTCTATGGTGTCGTTCTTAGCACCTAACATTAAGGCTTCCATCCCTAATGGAGCCAATGTCAGATTCAGTTAGTTTATTAGTAGTCGAATGTCTTCAAAAATAATTTTGTTGTCATGGAAAAGGTAAAACCCACAAACATTTTTGTTGTCATGAATTCAACCAACCACTACCTGGAAAGTCATCATGAACTTGGTCGTCAAATTTTTAATCATTAATGGGAAGGGGTGTTTGAGTTTGAGAGGTGTCATTAGGATTTTTGAGTCAAGGTTTTCAGGTTTTGTTAGAGTGATTCACCTTAATATATGTTTATAGTCAAAGGGATGATTTCTAAAGCAGTATGGTCACAAATGTCATAATTTTTTCTGCCTCTTCTAATAACATTTATTTACATCATTTCCTATTCCCTATTTGCTTCCTTATCCCTACTTATCCTATTCCATTATCCCCTTATTCTTTTAGACTTTTTTCCTATTCCTAAATATTCATGTTATCCCTTATCTCCCTTATCTCTATTTTAGGCCTAAATTCCCTTTTATCCTAAGCCTAAGTTCCCATTTTACCCTAGGCCTAAATTCCATTGCTAAAGCATCATTGTGTATAATGAGTGAACCTCACCCACATACACCATACACAAAATTTGGTCATCATACCCACATCATTTTCTCAGATCCTATCACGCTCCCAAATTCAAATATGATTGCTTTCAGGTGGAGTGCCAATTAAACACCCTTTTTAATTACATCATCGAAGATTAGGAATAATTTTCAAATTAGTCCAGGAGGCTACTATTTTCTTTGTTTTTCATCATAGGAAAATGTATTGCTTCATCTTGCAGGAGAGTTGAAGATTGTTTATTCATTTTAAGGAAGATTGCAGAAGTATTTAAAAAATTGTGTTGTGTTGTTACCATGCAGAGTGCCACAAAACCACTACGTAGTGTGTCTTGAAGCCACCAATGTTAACACAGAGAAATTTCAGCAGTATGGGAGGTAGGAGTCAGTTGTCCAATCTGTGAATTTATTTTTCAACACTCAGATTAAGGACAATAAATCTCTTGGTGCATTCTCTTTAAAGAACTTTGCTATGCACACGACACTTATAAACCACACATACAATCAAATTTATAGCTTAAAGTCATGTATTGTTAATGAGAAAATGTAGCCATCATGAAATTTTGAGAGGTAAGGGAATTTTTTAAAGTGAAATAGAGTGTTTTCCCACTCGTCTCCACATTAAAAAAATGCTTTGTCATCACTATCTAATATTGTTGTTTGGTGAAGTTTGCATTGTCAAAGTTGTCAAGTCTCTAACTCTCTAACCTGTACACATAGCTTCTCATAAAGTTTAAGTTGAAATTTCCATGTGTAGGTTTAATTGCTCCCACTACTAGTAGAAAAGGAGGGGATATTGTAAGCATTGAGCCCAATGCCCTAAACCTAATAAACACCTCCCCATCCATTAGAGTCGCTTTCGAGAATGCTGGTTGCATTCCATTCACTCAAAAAGTCTAGAAATGGGTCATAATAAAACATTGGCTAGCCTTTTTGCCCTAAACTTCCATGATAACAAATTCAAGTTGGGAAATGTGGAAATCATTGTCACAAAAAACTCATTGCAGATGCCACAAGCCTTCCTACAGTAGGTGAAAAATGGTTCAAAGGTGATGGCCTTGATATTTCAGCTTTTAAGAAGTTTTTCAAGCCTGAGTTGAGTGATAGGTTTGCTACAAATTTCCCCACCATGTACTTTCAGGACCATTACAGTGAGCTTTTGAAATTTATCCAGAGGTATTTCACATTTGAGGGTAGATTCAACAGGGTGTACCAGTATCATTTGAAGCTTCTATGGAACTTCACAGACAAAAAACCAATGAACCTACCTTTATTCTTATTCGAAACTATGGAAAGGATGGAGAAAAAAGTTCAGCTTCAAAAGGATAACCATATTTCAAGTCTTTTACATCTCTCCCTCATTAAAATTTTAGTCAAGTTTGTAGTTGATAAGAAGAAGATTTACTAGTCAAACTTTCTATCTAGCATCGGTTTACTACCACAGACAGAATCTTCATCAGTCAAAATTTGTGTGGAGGAACAAGAAGTGAATGAAATGCATGAGAATAAGGTCACCCACACAGTGAAAGATAAAAACTTGGTTGAAGAAAAGGTTAAAAAACCCAGCAAGAAGTCCATGGAAGAACTTGGTAAGAAGAGTAAGAAGACGATTTCAAAATATAGAGAAAATTTAGGAAACAATGGTTCAGGTGGCATCATCTCAGACCACCAAGTTTCAAGTTAAAGTATAAGAGGCAATCAGGAATGAAGACTTTGTGATGAGGCCTAGGACTAGGTCAAGGGCCAAGAAGAGTGTGGAGGGAGTAGCCCGTCAAGAAGTTGTTTGAAATTTCGGAGGATAAGCAAGAAGAAAAACAAGAGGAGAGTAAAGAAGAAGAAGTGAAGCAAGATGAATCAATAAATTTGGAAAAAGAAGAATATCCAATGCAATATGAGAAAGATATCATATAGTATGATGAAGAAGACCCTAAGATGATCAAGATGAAAGAAGCTCTTTCCAAATATCAAATGAAGATAGCATCCTTGAAGAAGAAAAATAGAGACTTGAAACAAACAGCTCAACCAATAGCTGAGAGTGGAGAGACACCTCCCAAACCTATTGCTAAGGACAAACATAAACATGTTTCATTTTTTTAACTGGCCAAAGAGATTGGAGTGGAGTCCAATGGGCCCACAACTAGAGCAGCGAAGTCAAACTTAGTTATGTGTAGCAGATGAAAAAGGTGGCTCAAGCACTTGTTAAGCCATATTTTGACTAGTGGAAAGAGTATCAGAGATGTCTAGAAGAGCTCTAGGAGAGACAGGAGCAGTTTAAGTGGTTCATGTACGAGAATCATAATTACAATAAATATGTGCAGCATCCACTAGAGAATTGTGATAAGAAATCATGTGAGGTATCCAAAGCCCTTGACAAAGATAAAAATTTTGTTAAATGGTCAATTCATGTAAGAATACAATGCAACAAACTTTATGTCAAGAACCTGGTATTGGATGAAAATTTGAGGAGCATGAAGAAGGGTTTCGACAAGGCATGGGGATTGGTTAAGAAGTACAAGAAGGCATCCAAAGCACCTTCACCTGGAAGAGTGCCAAGGTTGAGATATAAGGCTCTATCTGAAACAAATATCACTTTTCTAGTGCCCACTAAGGACAAATATCCCACACCTCAAGCTTCAAAGACCCAATCTTCCATCAACAAGACCTCCAACAAAAGGAAGAGGAGGTAATAGGTCATTTCTTGAAGTTTTGAAATTTTAGCTTTTTCCTCAAAATATTTACATTGCACAATAGGGGTACTTCTTTTCTTGGGTTCAAGTTGTAGATGTTGTTTTAATTAGTGTCTTTGAATGATTCTTATGTTTGGAGTAGCTTATAGTAGCATGGTGGTGTTTTGTTAAGACTGGAGGGCATATAAGAGGAAGTTTTGGAAAACATGCCACGCAGCTGCTGCGCAAACCCTACTTACACTCTTGCATGAGCATTGAGAAGAATATAGTTGTCACAGTTTAAACATGTGAACATGGAGCAGAGGTGGCAGCCAACTCATACCATCAGTTGTCAGCCACATGCCACCTTTTGATGCAAAAAGTGCCTTCATAATTGTTGCATAGCTGCTACGCAGCCATTACACAGTCAACAATCAACTTTTCTTCTTTTTGTTGTTTCATTTCATGATGATGTTCTTCGAAGTTAGGATTGCTTTCATGAAGTTTAATTTTGTGTATTAAGATAAAGCCAAAGACACTTTTATGTTTTTTTTGTTTTTTTAGGAAAAGGACTTAAACAACAACTTTCCTCTTTTTGGTTTTGGATCGATCCACTATTTGGATCAATTATGCGGTGAATCTAGACACGTATTATGTTTTGTCTATGGTATATTTAAACTGGTAAATACATTTTGAAATAGGTTGTTGTTTTTTCAACGTTATTGTGAACTGGTCATCAGATATTATGTGATTGTGATCAAGTTTTATGAATGGAATTCTTATGACTTGAGGGTTTACTATTTATTGTCTGCAAGAATACTTATGGTATGACACTTTGGAGTTATTTTTGTCTATATATTAGTTATTCAATTAGTTCTTCTCTATAATTTCTTGTTTTATGGGTATAGATATTCAGTTGGGTTAGAATTCAGTTTAAACTTCTCTAAAACAACTGTGTCCATATTTTAGGTTCAAATAGAATATTTCATACCTGTCCATGTTGTTATGTGCAAGGAAAGAATTTTTGTTTTATTTTTTCTTCCTCTATACTACAACTCATTTCTCTTATCCAAAGTTTGTGATTGAAAAGTCTTTGTGGATTATATTGGTTTTTACTTGCATAAGTAAAGTGGGTAGAAAGTCAAATTGATCACACATTTCCATCCTATCCAACCATTCATAGTTCAACCAAATATTTCAAATTCCCTTTTCAGATCTGGCCTCTGCTAGAATTAGTGCTTCAAAGTTTCTTACCTTTTTGTTTTACAAGTGAGGGAGTGCCCTCCGGTCGAAGAAGACTAGTCTATCAACAAAAATGAGTTTTTGGTTACCTATGGGTTCCTTTTCCTTCAGCCTAAAAGGAGATCATGGAGTGCTAACACATTGAACCCCTGATATGATTCCTCCAGTATGTCACCTCCTATATGAATTTCCTGATATCGCTTCTCCCCTCTTTTCAATATTCATTACTTCATCAGAAGTTCCGATTATCGTAATTGTTAAATGCATACATATAATTCATTTCTCTGATATTTTACCTCCGATATGTTGATTTGGAAAGACCACGTGAATTCACATTTCCATGCTTAATTTATTAGAGTGGTGAAGTTATTATTTTCGAAATCATAAACATTGTCATTCATTTCAGTTCGATTCTATCAAGATTTTCTTTAAAGGAGAAGATTGTTGTTGTAAAGACTATTTATTTGTGCTAAGTCCTATGTGGGTAAAATTTTATCGCTTATCCTTGTGTTTTTTGCTACAGGCTAGTCTTGACCATCATAATAGTGAAGAAACATCTAAAGAGGGAAAGGAAAGAAAAAGATTGTTGCGCAACAACAATTTGCGCTCCTCCAATTGAAAGCACTAAAGACAAAAATGTTATGCCAGGGTTATTTTCCGGCATAGTATGCACTAAATACATTGGACATTCCTCATGGGAATCGATGTATAAATTTTTTGAAGATGAAGTACCCAAGGTCACACAAATAACAACGACTGTTGATGATTCTACCTCAATCTCAAACACTACACACATCGATGTGGCTAATTGATTCTTGCACAGGATTACAACCCGACCTAAAATTATTCCTTATATAGACATGGTTTGATGGGTTGTATACAATTTAAGCATCACTAGCAGGAATATTATGACAATCAAGCATACGATCATCAGATCCTTTACTAGTGAATATTTGAGCAAGATGTACCATCTGCCTTAAACACGGTGTAAATATGACAAGAAAATTGTGGAAGCATTCATGAAATAACACAAGCATGGATCAGAGCCAATTATAAGATGGAGGAGGGATCCAAACAAGCACAAGTGAAAGGAAATGGGTAAGTACATTGTTGACTCCCTTGCTGGTCCCTATTTCTAGGTAGCTTCTATGATGTGTAGAAGTTTTTCTTACCCTAATACACATAAGTTTATTGATCAATGGACACCACTTATTGATGGGGCTTTAGAGGGTTACATCTTTGATTGGGGTAACATACTCTCATATAACCTAGCCACCCACATCATGTCTTTTAGAGGCAAGCACAAAGTCTCTGAGAATGTAATTCCCCCCTTTTAGATGAGCAGTTATATCATGGGTGCCATGTGTTTCGTCATGGAAGTTTCCATTATGGGTTAGAAGTGGACTTTGGAAGACCCAACCCCTATTCACATCTACCATGATATACCTTGGGATTCAAAATATCTACCACATTTTTACAAAATATATCATGGAGTCATGATACCCATCTACCAGATTATTATTGATAAAAGGACCCCATGGGTATCTCCAGAAGCCAAAAATGACTTGCTTCGAGCAGGAATCTAGTTCGGTGAAGAAATATTTACTTATGTTTGAGTCTTTGGTATTCTATCTACCACATTTTTACAAAATATATCATGGATTCATGATACCCATCTACCAGATTATTATTGATAAAAGGACCCCATGGGTATCTCCAAAAGCCAAAAATGACTTCCTCCGAGTAGGAATCTAGTTCAGTGAAGAAATATTTACTTATGTTCGAGTCTTTGGTATTTTATCTAATCCTCATGCGTTACCTCTATTTGTTCCTGACAAGCTTCTTTCCTAAGAGATAGCCTATTAGACTGTAGGAAACAATATTTCAAAGTTTTAAAGGAATCGAATAAAAAGGTGTGGCCTATTTTTCCTATCCAGTGTGGTATATATACCTTGGATAACTTCAAGCATGAATTAATTGAAATTATTTCTATTAAATATCTCAGTTTCCCTACTATTCCTAACAGATAATATGACCCTCATCAAACTGTCAAAAAGATTACAACAACATTGAGCATCAGGAAATTTTCTCATGAGCCAGACAAGTTTGATGATTTGTTTGAGAAGGATTATACTTATTCAATGGTTGTGAAATAGGCAGAGAAACAATTAACTCCACAAGAAATGATTCATTTCACCTAGTATAGGGCCTCAAGGCTAGAAAATTTTCCTATGGATTCACTACAGATTCCTCAAGAGAGGACAGTCCCTGAAGATGTCGTAGTTGTTGGTTCTACATAATTTGCTGATGTTTCTTAGTCAAGAGAAACAATTTCCTCCTTTTCTTCACAAGCAGAGGGTCTTATGCCTAATTCTAGGGTAAAATAAATATTGGAATAATATAATCATGCTCTAAATTTTAAAGTCGATGAACCTCAAGTTATTAAAACTACTCTACAAGAGAAGGTCCAAGACACTTCAAAAAGCCTTGAACAAACTGTTATAATAAAAAAGGTGTCTGAGAGACCTTTGGAGTACGATGATATTGAAATTATTCTGGATTTCCCTGCATCTGAGGTTATGTTAAGAGTTGAAGAAATTCCTTCGCTTGACATCTTTTATAGCCCTCAGCACAAGGTTTGGTCAAAAGGGAGTGGAAGAAAAGGAAAATTGATCGGTACGAGGCTTTGGTCACTAGAAATGCATCTTTTGAGGTATCGTGGGAAGGCTATTTGGAAACTCCTTCACAAGAGTTGAGTAGGATTACCCAATTCACAGGTGCCTAACGCTTTAGCTACAATGGACAAAGCTACATAAGTGAAATAGTTATTAAAGGAGAAATAAGAAAGTATTGTGATTTTGTAACAAAGTATTGAAGTTCAGAAACAAAATATTGTTGAACAATGGAAAGGACAGGTCACGGAACTCCAGAACAATTTTAACTCCCTCAAAGTTCAATATGATATGAATTTATAGGCTCAATACTTTCAGATCCTAGAGCTACAAAGAATTATTGAACAAATGTGTCAATATTGAATTAACTGAGTTTAAGAAGGATGAAAAAGAGTTGAACACTCTTCTTGCTCAACAACAGATTGTATTTTTCCAAAAATTAGCAACTATTCATGATCTATGCAATGCAATTAGTTCCCTGACAGACCACCTATCAGATATCAAGACTTACTTTGAGGACATAGAGGAGAAAATTTCCAGTTTCTTGACACGGCAAGAAAGTGTAGATGAAATATTGGCCAATCTTCCTATATTTTAAGAATCACACAAATAATTATTTTTTAGAGAATGGGAAGTTCTCCTCAAGAAAAAAGGAGCAACATTTCAAGCTAGGGATATTTCAAATAATGTCATTGAAGCAGTTAGCGATAACTTGTTTCAATCCAATCTCATATCAAGTTTCCTTGAAGGAGCATTGCCAGATATCAAACTATTTACCAAAATGTGGCAGGAATCCTCCAATAAGAGATCCAAAGTTATCAATCAACTAACCAAGACCAACTTGGAAAGTCATTCACAATTTTTATTTAAACCACAGAAATAGTGGTTGATGCTCTGATGTTTATCCAATACCGCCACACAAGTGTTTTGAGTCTTGAGGGACACAATCTTCAACAGGCAACTGTGAATACAGCAAAGGTCTCCACCTAAGTTAAAGGTCATGGTAGATATCTACGAGTTGCACCAATGAATCGAAGGACAGTGTTCCTCTCAGGCTTAGAAAATTTGTTGCAACATATTCTAAATTTATCCATTCTTGTTTATTTTGGCTACATTTGTTGAAACCACCTAAAGTTGTTACTGTATTTTCTATATTTGTATTTTATCATGAAGCTATAAATCCCCTCCATTTGTCATGAGAAGGGGTTCTGAATTTTGGAAAGAAGGCTTAATCTTGCACTATTGTAACTCAAGTTTTTTCTTAATATATAGCTGAACCATTGCCATTTTTCTCATCAGTACAACAATGATATATCACATACCATTATCCTTGTGTTATTATTTTATTTAGAGTTGAATGGATTTTTTTTCTTTAATTAAATATGTGTTATAGCAATCATGCATTATCAATATTGGTATGTTGTATTAGAATCATAAAATTATATGTATGAACAACGAGATCTCATATGTGATGAATTTATAAGCTAATTTAATTAGCTATTTAATTAAACAATTGTCTTTCTTTTCTTTAACTTTATAGTTACACGATAATCTAAATTGTCATGCTAATTATGAAATCTATACAATCACATATACAAACAACATTCCCTGCATAGATATTAATTTTATTAATCTTTATTTTTAATTTTAGTTATATGAGAGCTTTATACTTTTATTCAATCTTTTTCTTATAATTTCATATATAGGTAAATTGGTCCCATAGTTCCATTCGGAGCCATCATCCCCAACAGAAAAGGATTTTATCTAAGGTCCGGATCGGGTGGATTCCTCCATTGTTGATGCTAACATTTCAAGCAATCAACAAATTCAAATTTACATAACAATGAAATATTTCGAAGATTTGCAATCATGGGGTATGCTCTATTTTGGTTATTTGATATGCTTTTAACTATTAGAAACTAATTTAATGAAGGATTCAACTATAATTTTTATTTTTCTTATGGTTTTTATTTCAAGAACGAGCATGGAAGCGATTAAGTCAAGAACTAGTATGCAGAATATTGGAGGACTATATGGAATCAATTTCTATAAAAAATATATATGGAAAATGAAAAGAAAAACTTGGCAAGCTTGGCAATTATATTAAGATTATTAAAGAACAAGTGGTGGATTAGTTCATATGTGAAGAAAATAGTGAAGATTAGTTTGTTTGTATCTTTGTTTGTTTCGGATCTTGGTATCTTTAGCCAAATATGATTGTCAACTTTATTTTTGTAGGTTGGTAGTTGTGATTTGATCTATTTTTTTATGTAATTTGTAGAATGTGATAAGTTCTAAATAAACGACCATTGATTCATCAGTTTGGATCTGATATATATTTATATATTTTGAATGTTGAGAGGATATTTAGATAACCATGGATATAAGTTGGATTTATCAGTTTGGATCTGATATATATTTATATATTTTGAATGCTGAGAGGATATTTAGATAACCATGGATATAAGTTGGATTCGATTTTATTGTTGGTTTGTTTTTGAAATACTAATGAAATATATTTAGAGTAGATCTAAAAAAATTCTCCTACCTAGATCATTGTGTGTGAGGATGCTTTTAGTTTTTCATTCCCCAACATTCCACCTCACACATTTCATCACTTCTCAAAACTCTAATTTTATGGTGAAGGGAGTATATCTCAATTGAAACATCTTGATAAGTTTTGGGGTAAATGTGTCAAAAATAATGTTACTAGTCTAAATGTTTTATGTGGGTTATTTGATTTCACTTTCAGGGGTTGAATCAAAGATGGGTTTGAATCCTTTTCCACCCTATTCTATTTTCACTTGGTTTCAAATTTTTGATGAATTTTTAGATGTCTTTGACACTTATGATTCCATAAAGTATGTGAATAATTTAAGCTTTTTCTATGCAGGAACAATTTATCTTTGGAAATATTTTCAAGGAAGGTAAACCATGTTTGTTTTAAGCTTCATCTTATTGATTCTTTTTGTATTGGATCCTATTTCAGATGCTTTTTCCTCATTAGATATAATACTCTAGATGGGATCTATTAACGGTGTTGGACCCGCCAACATGTAAGGGGATCTCCCTAGTAAGAAGTCCCAATTAGACTTTAGACCATTTGATGTAGGAGTCCCGACAGTGGGTCATATAGCAATGCCTTGATTGCTATTTCACACAGAGGCAAGTAAGATAACTCTGTTGGTAGCAAGGTTGTTATAGCTGTAGTGAGTCACGGAAAGTGCCTAAGAGGTTTTAACGCATGGGGGTTGAGATGAGTGCACCCCTTGGAAACATATAATAGTACACAATTTGGAAGGAAACACATGAGAAAAGATGCATCACAACATGGAAGGAAGGTTAGTGAGCAATCCAAAGTGATGGTTAAACCAACAACACATTTCAGAAAGATTCATACATACTTATACTTAATAGTCCATAGAGACATGCGTAAGAAAAAAATACATATATCATTTAGAGTAAACTAGATAGCATAGAATACAATAAAACATATGCATGAAACATGTTGGCTCTGTTATATTTAGAAGTGTAAGTTCTAGTCATACAATACATCCATGTCCAACCACTAGTTCCAAAAGCAGAACATTACAACCACAACCGTGTGCTCCTCCAAAGAGATGTACTATCTCTACGTAGTGGAGAAGCCAAGGCTCATTACCATATTGTCCAAGCTTTCTCTAAGATACTCGTATCGCAACTTGGCTGACCAAAAGCCTTTACGATGAGTTATAAGTTTCTATTTATAGCAAAGGGTGGGGTGACCCTTGACATTCCCCTATGTAACAGTTCACCTATCCTCGTGACTTTTCATCTACTCTATGACTGTTACATCCAACTATTGACACTTGAACTTCGACATGACATGAAATTACATTATAATGCATATGTCCTCATGTGAGACAAAATAGCTTGAGCAAGCCATGTAGGACATCACTGACTCTCAGTCCATTGTGGTAAGACCAACTCTTTGACATGCTTGTGATAGTGAAGTTGGTGAGGTGATGCCAAGCTTGGTCCTCCGTGATGGTGTGCATGCACCACATGGTGACATCTTGCTGAAGAGAACTCTTTCCTCCATTGTATCCGGGTGCATTCATGTGGCTCCTTCATCCAACTCGTCTACTAATATGTGCGTGGTCTTCTTGGTGCAACCTAACCAGCAACAAACTGATGCATAGTGTCTATGATGATCTTCTAGTGTGTGTTGGTGGTCATGTGCATCAACTCTCAACTACATGCTCAACTCCACTCATACTTGTTTCTTGTCTTTACCTTGGTGAGTGTGCTGAATAGGTTGGATCACAATCATGCACACAATGATATACATGCTGTTGAATCTCTTACATGCGATCAACAAAAATTCTCACCATATCTACTCTGTGTTAGCTGCTAGGATGGATCTATAACTTGTACACATGAAGTTTCATCCGTGAGTGCATGTTGCACCCATTGTTGTTCATGTTGCAACTCATTCGTTTCTTTGTGAAACTCATGTTCTTCCTTGAGTTGTTGCTTGAGCACATGCACCTCCTTCTTTGTTCCATTTCCTGTCTTCACGCGATTGTTGTCACCTCATAGCTTGAGTCTCCAATGTTTCTTTCATCATCAGTGGATCTTCTTGAGCTTGCAACTTTGTTCTGCCTTCGTGTTGTCAACAACCATCCTATTACATTCATTGCATCTGGTATGCTTCCTTCAGCTATTGTTCATGATGCTTCTCATTGTGATGTTGCTTCCGTGATACCTTAATGTCCTTGTCTACAAAAAACATGATGTCTTCGTGAGTAGGCAAGCTCATAGACACTTGATCGACTGCATCCCCAAGTGTGCTCTGAATGGTGTCTTCCACCCTGCTCTCTTGGAAACTGTTGTACCTGTACTGCTGAGAGGAAGATGAACACTTGTGATACTCGAAGAAATGGAAACATTCATGGCAAGCAATCCATTAGTTGAAAAACAAAATGAACTTGCGAATTGACCTGCAACGTACCTGTGTGACTGATCATGAAGGTTGTGAAATTTTCATTGAGAGGTCGAGAGACTGACTGCCAAGACTGCACAAGGCACAATCTAGGCTACTGGGAGGCTGACTGACTACTAGAACTATGCAATGCATAGTCCAGTCTGCCTGCTGACTGCTGGAAATGAAAAATGTGCAATCTCTGAGTCACTGTCCTTCAGAATTGCACAATGCAAGATTGGAGGATAGTCATTGGGCATAAATGTGAATTTCTTGAGAGGAAGGTAGAGATTTCCTTCTGAGGATTGCGCAATGTTTTCTTGGTGAGGTAGAGTCTGGGCCAAGGTTGCCCAGACTCGCTAACGGGAAACTGAAGGTGAATGTGAAAGTGAATGCATAACAATACTGAGTGTAAGCATGAGTGAATGATTGTTCATGAAAACAGTGAATGAGATATTCATAAAATAGAACAACCTGCATGTGGGTGAGGCGAGTCGGTGAATCGACGACCATTCATGAAAATAGTTTCATGCATGCAACAACAATGAGATGTTAACGAAAACTGAAATGATCCTAGTACAAGCTAGTATGTGTCAAAACGATAACAAGCGCTCACTAAAACCAAGCAGAAAATGTTTGTACGAATCGAAACACAAAACATGGAAAGTAAGCTTACCCCAAAACAACTGAGCTGAATGTGCAGACAACTCCTAGATGTGATGTGGGATGTCATGGATACAAGGTTGATGTAAGGAATGAGCTCTACAGCATCTGGTTGATTATTTTTGATAAAATTGAGGTTGTGACATGCATGCCATAAATCTAGGGAAATAAACACTTGCTGGGAGGTTTCTGAAATGATCCTTACATGTAACCTCCAACTGCCAAAAATAGGTCCCTGAAGCAAGGGATGCCTTTGCATGCTGCCTTGGGAGAAGCAGTCCATGCATGGAAGTCTGTTTTTCTTTGTCCTGGAGGTAACCAGTCAACTCAGTTGCATATGCAAGAGGTTGCTTAGCTACTGGAAGAAAATGCGCATTTCTGGAAGGGAGTTGGGCTGGTTGCTTAGAATATTTGCACAATTTGTGAGCAAAGTAGTTGACTGCTGCCCATATTTTTGCAAAGTCTGGGCTGAGTAGCCCAGCTAAGAAGGATTGCACAATTTTCTGGGTGAAGCTTGCTTAGTAGAGTTGAGCAATTCTGGGGCCCAGCTGGCTGCTAGCAAAGATTACGCAATTTCTGGAGGGAAGGATTCTTGAAGGATCTTCTCAGTCCGTTGTTGGACCAAGTCCGGATGAACAAACTGTGAGGGGAATGCATTAATGTTTGATCTACAGGCGGTCTCTCTACAAGAAAACCACTGGAGCTTGTGTACTTGACAAACAAATACATACTACCATGAAGTTTGGTAGGGAGGCTCCAAAAAGAAGCTAAGGCGATACACTAGTAGAACTCTAGCTCTCTGAATGTACTGTTTTTGTGAAAAAAATTCTAACACCTCTCGAAGTATTGTTCAGTTCTCAGTTCGTCTTGGTTTCCACACTTGATTGATTGCAAGATGTAGCATCTGCCACTCTCTTTGTCGATTGACACACATTCCAATCCAAGTCAACATAGTTGTTTCGATTAGCGTTGAGGGGTATATTGGTGCACAAGAAGTGTAGTAATCAGAGTCTTAGTTTCATCTCTGGTTTTTCTCCACTGCCTGGAGACCTAGATAGTACCCTGATGGAGTTATTTGCATCACCTCTCTGCACATGAAGCGTTTCTCTTCTTTTGCCTTATTCATTTTTCACTTTTTCAAACCTTTTTCACTTTTTCTTTTTTCATTTTTAATCTTCATAACTGTGCATCATACTTATTCATTTCAGAGGCGGAAGAGGGATCTCAACTTATTGAGAGCATAAGAGGTTGTTCCTGCAGAGAAGTAGTTTATTATACCTCTGATGTGCCTGTTAAGATTTTCCTCCTCACCTTACTCTACTTGACTAAGCTAACAAGGATTAACCCAAAAACAACCAATTAGAGTATGTGATACTAGTGAGCGCGCAAGTGTTGTGTTTTCACCAATTTTCACTTCAAGCAATACATATTTTCCATTGATGTATCATGGAGTGAAGACAACAAGTTCTTACATAAGATAGTGGACAACAGGTAACAAAATGTTGATTGTTTTACAAGTCCTCTCATACTTTACTCAACTTGTTTCAAGAGTCATACATGGTTTCATGCAAAACTAACCTACGAACAAAACAAATGAACAAAAGACAAATCAAAGCAGAAGAAGAAGAAGAAGAAAAAGCAGAAGCAAAGTGAGTATGCAAATAAGAAAGCAAGAGAACAAACCAACAAAGCAAGTAAGAAAATAGACTAAAAGCAAACACTACTTATACTCCTAAGCTAATGGTTCATGGGCCATCTCAGGTGAAGTGATACTTCTAATGCAGCCAACAGCGCATTGGTTGACACATGTTGGTGAAGGCATGGTTCGCGAATAAGATAGCTATGCGAACCAGGAAATAAGAAATATATAACAATTAAGTCAAACACACTCCGAGTTTACAAGCGACCAGAGAACAAAGATGAGTGAAAGTGCATGAAATGTATTTTGTGGAGCTGCCATGGTGATGTGATACACTACGTGTAGAGGTTGAGTGTATGCATTCTCTTGACTATGACATGCAAGAAAAAATGAGAAAGGTAGACCACTTATGTTGTGCATGTGTGCTTTTTGTGTAAGATTCCTCCAACCCATGAGCGATGGGATAATGTAGTTCGAGTGGAGGAAGTGAAATCTAGGTGTTTGGTTTATCTTCAATGCACAACAAAGAGTGATGAGGAGCCTTGAGTGTTCCAACAATTTCTTTACAGGAAGGAAAGCAACCTCAGGATAGCAAGGGCCTGGCATAACCGTCAGCTCAGGATGAAGTGCCTCGAAAGGCTGCAGGGTTTCAACTTTGTTGATAGATAGATCATTGCAGATGAGTATCTTAGATACATTAACAACAACTGAATCAACATCATGATCAGATGAGTATGTGGATAGATCACGACAACCAAGATCAAAAAATGTAGGATGTTTTTCGGTATCCTCATGATTTGATGAATCAGGCAAAGGGGTAGATGGGAAGCAAAGATGTTCACCCTCTGTGTTTTTAGAAATGACATATGACAGATTGGCCAGATTTCCAAAGGAATATGTGTCCTCTCCACACTGTGATGATGGAATGATGTACGACGTGTCATGTGAATGATCGGAAGTAGAAACATCCAGAAATGGGTTTTCACAGGTGAAATCAGCATGGTAGAATCACAAGGGATGTCAGGATGAATCGGAGGAGGCACGGTTGGAAGGGAGTCATCCTTCACCACGGGTTCTTCTTTAGATTCCTGTACACACTCATCATGAATGATAGCGTGGGTTGGCTGCATAACACCAACTCCGTCAACAACTTGATCCTCGTTCACAATAGGTGAGGAGTCTAAATGGATGAACACAAGATAGTACAATCTGGAGGATCAACAAAATGTGAGGATGGAGGTCGAGGGAATGAATCCACGTGACAACCAACGAGCTTGCAAAGAAAATCTGCGTAGATATCAAGAGTAGGTGGGGTGGGAGGATGTGACAATTCAACAAAGGTATGTGCATGATCTCCCACATCACTCCGTGGTGGTGGAGCTGTTTGATGAGGTGAAGGTGTAGAAATTTTAATAATATGACACATATTCACAGATATTATCCTGATTATACACTTATAAGTAGAACATGCATAATACATAACATCCTCTACGTTGATAATCAATTTAAAAAAGCAGAAACATTCACAGGCGTACATAAAAGCATCAATCACACATTTCAACACAATATTTTCCCGGGGAAAGCATCTCGCTAAAAACCCCAACTATTTGTATATTATAGTGATTGAATCATGTAACAATACATAGTAAAATACTCCTCACAAGTACTCAGTACTATCTCCACATGCTACACACAATACAGCTCAGATCTGATCTCCAAATCTCCCCCGCTGCTTGCTTGCCTCCACAACTCAATACCTTCTCAAGAATTAATGAGAATGGTTTGCCAAACTCGTATTTAACCTCCAGAGAATCACTCACACTGTGTAAGATGTGAGAAGAGGCTATAATACTAGGAAAATACATGATCAAACTCATTGGCATACTCAATCCCTTGATTGTGCAAATCCTCATGCACAACTATAGTCACAACTAATAGCAATCTGATTCTCTAACACCTGTCCCTGTTGAACTAAACATGCACTGACATGAAACTGAGTTGACTGATGTATTCTATAGTTGCATTATGAGTTAATAATTAGTTTAACAACTCATCATTAGTCTATTTGCAGTTAGACTAACTACAACTAGTTTAACCAAGTCAAACTAAACACAACTCCATCAACTCCACAATCAACTCCACCAAACTCAACTGATTGAGTTCTAACTAAAGTCATGCATGCAACAACTAAACTAACTCATAAGAAAAGCATACTTCCTTCTTACAGCTGCATGGCCACATCTGTATCTCAAACTGAAGTGCTCCAAGAGAATAAGATCAAGTTTATAGTCCAAATATTATTATGAGACAATAATATTTGACTTTTCTATTTTGGACAGCCAGTCTAAAAATAGACTTTGATCACTCCTACTGTGATCACTCCTATTGTGGTCACTCCTACTGTGATCACTCCTACTGTGGTCACTCCTGCTGTGATCATCCCTGCCGTGGTCACTCCTACTATGATCATCCCTGCTGGGATCCAAAAATAGAACTTGCGCCATAATTTGCCTGCGGCCCACTTAGTGAAGGCGACTCTTTTCACTAAGCTCCATCATCTTGTTGCAATCTCAACACTCCCTCTCGACAAGATATGGATTATCAGCAACCCCTATCCTGCCTCGGTGGAACTTGAATTTGCTCTTGGTGAGAGCCTTCGTCAGAATATCAGCATCCTGATCCTCCGTTGGAATGTATGAAAGCAACATGATCCTCCGCTGCACACAATCTTTGATATGATGGTACCTGATGTCAATACTTCCATATACTCGGCCTCTTGAGCTCCCTGCTCAATCTGCATCCTCCTGTCTATACCACAAGCCATATCCTGATGTGCCTCTCAAGTAGCACAATACATGCTTTCCCTCCTTCCAGAAGAGCTTGGTAGGCTTAACCATAGCTTGTGAAAGTTGGTTAACTGCATAGCATATATCGGGTCGTGTATTAACCAAATACATCCGCAACCCCACCAACTGTCGATAAAAAATGGCATCCACTTCTTCTCTTGAAGTGGCATCCTCCTCCCTCCAACCTCTAGAAAGAGGAGTATCAACAGGCTTGCAGCCAGGCATGTTGAACTTCTCCAGTATCTCCCGAGCATACTTGCCCTGAGAAACAAACAGTCCACCACTGTGCTGCCATATTTCCAATCCTAGGAAATAGTGAAGGAGGCCCAAGTCCTTCATCTCAACCTCTGTAGCAAGATCCTTCTTGCATGACAGTATCAACAGCTCATCACCCGTTAGAATAAAATCATCAACATACAGTACAATGATTAGCAACTTACCCTCCACCACAATCTAGTATAGGTAAGGATCCGCCTCGCTCTTAGAGAATCCAAGTCCTGCGAAATAGCTGTCTATCAGTGTGTACCAAGCACGTGGTGCTTGCTTCAACCCATACAGTGCTCTGGTGAGCCTGCACACATGCGACTCACTGCTGAAGACCTCAAAGCCTTCGGGTTGCTCAATTTATACCTCCTCCTCAATGACTCCGTTGAGGAACGCAGTCTTCACATCTATCTAATGAATGTGCCATCCCATCTGTGCTGAGAGAGCAAGAATCGTCTGTATGGAAGAATACCTTGCGACAGGTGCACAGGTCTCCTCATAATCGATCCCCTCTATCTGTGAAAAGCCTCGGGCAACAAATCTCACCTTGTACTTCTCTACATTCCCGTCAACTGCCTACTTAACTTTGTAGATCCATCTTGAACCCACCACTGATTTCCCTTATGGTCTAGGAACAATCTCCCATGCACTGTTTCTAACAATAGAATCATACTCTTCCACCATGGCGTCTACCCATGCGGGATCCTCCACACCTTCCTCGAAAGAGGATGGCTCAGTCACAACACACTTGCTCATAAGAGCCATGTATCCAGTGTACCAATTAGGTGACTGTCTCTACCTGCGTTGGGCTGTAGGTGGTCCTACAACTTTCTTTGCATCTTGAGCCAGTCGCTTAGCTTTTGTCAAGACCTTTCGCCCTCTAATGGTTGGCACTGCATGAGTGGTCTCTTCCACTCCATGAACCTCATCCTGTGGCTGATCCACGTCCTGAAGCTCATCCTTAGTAACTAATAGCTCCTCATCTGCATGTAAGTGTAGCTCCCTCTCAAGCGAACACTTCATGGATTTCTCCTCCTGAAATTTTATATCCCGTCGCACAACAGTTTTTCCATTGTCTGGAAAATACACACGATAGTTGTGGGGTGTATGAGTGTACCCTACAAATATCCCAACCTATGCGGTCAGCTCCAACTTCTTCCTAGCATCCTTCGTCACATGCATGTAAACGTTAGCACCAAAAATCCTCAAATGAGAAAGATCAGGCTTCTTACCAGAATAAGCCTCCTTGGGTGTACTCATGCCAAGTATCATATGAGGACAACGATTCTGCACATAAACTGCTGTATTGCATGCTTCCACCCACAAGTGAAGGGGTAGGCCCTGATCATGCAACATTTCCCGTGCAGCACCCACAATCGTTTTGTTCTTCCGCTTAGCTACCCCGTTCTGCTGTGGGTTATGGGGAGCTATGAGCTCTCTACGAATCCCTTCTGCCTTGCAGAAATCCTTGAACTCGTCCGAGATGTATTCACCACCATTATCGCTCCTAAGAGCCTTCACCTTCTTCCCCGACTCCTTCTCGACCAGTGCTTTGAATTCACAGAACTTTGACTATGTCTCGCTCTTCTTCTGCATGAAGAAGATCCAGCACTTACGAGAGAAATCATCAACAAAAATCATATAATACCTGTGTTTTGTTGTCAAAGCAACTGAGAAAGGTCCACACACGTCTGTGAGAATTCTCTTAGGGATCGTCGTGGCACGACTATCCTTCTGGTGAGAGCTGGCTTTCGCAAACTTCCCCAAAGTACACCCCTTGCACTGATCTAACTACGCAAGTGTGCCTTTAGGAAGCCCTGTAGTGATCTACTACAGTATCTTCAAGGCTCCATGGTGAAGGTGACCCAATCTCTTGTGCCACAACTCGCCATCATCCCGGCTCACCAATCCTTTTGCCTTGCCTACCATTGTTGCACATCCATCTACATGTAACTAATAAAGGTTCCTCACTCGAACCCCTATCTTCCGGGTCTCACCAGTTGTCTTGCTGCGCAGGAAAGCCTTTCCCTCCCTGAAAACAACATCATACCCCTTGTCTTCTAACATCGCCACTAAGATAAGATTCTTCTTCAATCCTGGAACATGCATGACTTCCTTCAATATGAAGGGTTTACCAAACTCCCTCTCAAAGGAAATGGTGCCGATACCGATCGCACTATATCTACCATCATCGCCCATCTCGATGTGCACTCCAAGATCTTTGTCCTCTAGATCAGAAAACAAATCTTTATCTCCTGTCATGTGAAAAGACGCACCATTGTCCAAGAACCACACTGATCCCATCACACTTGAAACCAAGCATGCGATCAATGAAAAATCAAGCTCAAACTATGAGGCTAGAGCCTCTCCTGCTGAATATCCAGCAGCCTGCTTGTTCTTCTTCTTCTGCGGACAATTATTGGCATAGTGTCCATGCTGGTGACAGTGAAAACACTTCACCTTGGACATATCCTGCTTCTTGCCTTTCGCACCAGACTGAGAAGCTTTCTTTCTCTTCCCTTTCTTTGCTTTGGTAGCCAAAGTGAAATTCTCTTCATCAGCTCCCTTTGACGAAGATCCGTCCATGGTACTCTGCCTAATCTCCTCCTGCACAAGATCTAACCATAGTCTTTCCCATCCTGGCAATTTCTCCCGACCATTGATAGAGTCCTGATAGGAATTCCAACTCTTCAGAAGACCAAGGAGAGCCAAGATCACCAAGTCCTCATCGTCGATAGTAACCCCCACACTTCCCAGCTCATCTTGACACTGAGTGAACTTCGTGAGATACTTGGGCATACTGTCACCCTTCTCGCATTTGATGTTTCTGAGTTTATCTTTGAGCGCCAGCTTCCTCTGATCGCTCTTGCTTTGGAATAATTCTGTTAATGATCTCCACATCAGATATGGAGTAGCCTTTCCATGGATGCTGGACACAATGTGATCCTTCACGCCCTCCAACAGAATCCTTCGACATTTTTCGGTCTTCTTTTGCCAAGCATAAGCTTGAGTAGCATCAGTAGGCTTTGGGACATCCGTATCTATGAACTCCTTCAGCCCGTTATCATCCAATACTACCTCCATCTTGTCCTTCCATGAAATATAGTTTCAGCTGCCCTCAAGAGCATACTCCAATCGCAATCTGTTGAAACACATTGTTGTGTTGCCACCAAGAAATCACTGCTGCAAATTTGAATTCCACCAGCAACCAACTCAACCGCCTCGGATCTAAGATTCGTGAGAACACAATATTTCTCGTACAAAGATTGACTATATGGGTATTCACCGGATATCTCATCTTCCAAAGGAAGGATGAATCCAAAGGCTACCTGGTTCGATTACAGACTCTGCCTGAAGAAATAGAATGTAAACACTTCCTGAATAGTAGATCTGATGATCAACAACTATGATACCATGTAAAAATTTTGAATAATATGACACATATTCACACAGATTATCTTTATTATACACTTATAAGTGGAACATGCATAATACATAACCTCCTCTACATTGATCATCAATTTACAGAAGCAGAAACATTCACAGGCGTACATAAAAGCATCAATCACACATATCAACACAGTGTTTTCCCAGGGAAAGCATCTTGCCAAAAACCCCAACTATATGTATATTATAGTGATTGAATCATGTAACAATACATAGTACAATACTCCTCACAAGTACTCAGTACTATCTCCACATGCTACACACAATACATCTCAGATCTGATCTCCAAATCTCCCCCGCTGCTTGCCTGCCTCCACAGCTCAATACCTGCTCAAGAATTAATGAGAATGGTTTACCAAACTCGTATTTCACCTCCAGAGAATCACTCACACTATGTAAGACGTGAGCAGAGGCTATAATACTGGGAAAATACATGAGCAAACTCATTGGCATACTCAATCCCTTGATTGTGAAAATCCTCATGCACAACTATAGTCACAACTGATAGCAATCTGATTCTCTAACACCTGTCCCTGTTGAACTGAACATGCACTGACATGAAACTGAGTTAACTGATGTATTCTATAGTTGCATTATGAGTTAATAATTATTTTAACAACTCATCATTAGTCTATTTGCAGTTAGACTAACTACAACTAGTTTAACCAAGTCAAACTGAACACAACTCCATCAACTCCACAATCAACTCCACCAAACTCAACTGATTGAGTTCTAACTGAAGTCATGCATGCAACAACTCAACTGACTCATAAGAAAAGCGTACTTCCTTCTGGAAGCTGCATGGGCCACATTTGTAGCTCAAACTGAAGTGCTCCAAGAGAATAAGACCAAGTTTATAGTCCAAATATTATTGTGAGACAATAATATTTGACTTTTCTATTTTGGTCAGCCATTCTAAAAATAGACTTTGATCACTCCTACTGTGATCACTCCTATTGTGGTCACTCCTACTGTGGTCACTCCTGCTGTGGTCACTCCTGTTGTGATCACTCCTGCTGTGGTCACTCCTGCTGTGATCATCCTTGCTGTGGTCACTCCTGCTGTGATCATCCCTGCTCGGATCCAAAAATAGAACTTGTGCCATAATTTGCGTGAAGCCCACTTAATGAAGGCGACTCTTTTCAATAAGCTCCATCATCTTGTTGCAATCTCAACAGAAGGTAGATAGTCACTTGTGAGAGTGACTATGCCTGCTCATGATTGCGTAGTTCCATCATCGGAGTATGAGTGGGATTCGAGTGATTTCAAGAATTGTGGATTTTTAGATGTAAAAAAGATACCCAAATATCTTATCGAGGAATTCCTAATCAATATCATCGTCGAGAATTATTATGAAATATTACAAAAGTGTGTGTAAAACTATTCAACAGATTCATTGGGTGCTTTTCGTAATTCTAGAATTTCTTTGTTGAGTGCTTGATAATTAAATTGATTGAAAGAATGGTCTATCTCTGCAACGAGATGAGCAAGAGAACGAATATATTTTTCGGGCAGTGTGGCACACTAGTGCATTGGGTGCCCTCAGAGCATGTATACAAGTTACCCAAGAGATTTTCTGATATAATGAAGTCGTTTACATAATAAATGCACTCTGGAAGAGTAACTTGGTAGTTAGTCATGATAGATATGTAGAGATTCAAAACAGATGTGAGGACTCATCTTGTCATCTGGCCCTCCTTCTAGCGCCAAAATGTTGCTGGTGCTAGACTTGCCAAGATGTAAGTGGATCTCCCCGGTAAGAAGTCCCAATTAGACCTCACACCATTTGGTGTAGGAGTCACAGGAATGTGTCGTATATAAATTCCTTAACCGTGATTTCTCATAGGGGAAAGTAAGATAACTCTATTGGTAGCAAGGTTGTGATAACTACAGTGAGTCAAGGAAGGTGCATGAGAGGTTCTAACACACGGGGGTTGAGATGAGTGCAACCCTTGGAAACCTGTAATAGTACATAGCTTGGAAGGGAACACATGAGTGAAGATGCATCACAACATGGAAGGAAAGTTAGCGATTAATCCAAAGTGATGGTTAAACCAGCATCACACTTCAGAAAGATTCATACATTCTTATACAAAATAGTCCATACATGCACGCATAAGAAAAGAATACATATATCATTTAGAGTAATCCAGATAACATAGAATACAATACAACATATGCATGAAACATGTTGGCCCTATTATATTAAGAAGTGTAAGTTCCAGTTGTACAATACATCCACGTCCAATGACTAGTTCCAAAAATGGAACGTTACAACCACAACCACCTACTCCTCCAAAGAGATGTGCTAGCTCTACGTAGTGGATAAGCTAAGTATCATTTCAATAGTGTCCAAGCTTTCTCTAAGATACTCCTATCAAATTTTGGATAATTAAAAACCTCTACAATGAGTTATGAGATTCTAGTTATAGTAAAGGGTGGGGTGACCCTTGACATTCCCCTATGTGATAGTTCACCTACCCTCATAACTCTTCATCTACTCTATGACTTTTACATCCAACTATTGATGCTTGAACTTCCACTTGACACAATGTTACATTGTAATTCACATGTGCTCATGTGAGACAAAATGGCTTGAGAAAGCCATGTAAGGAATCACTGACATTCAGTCTGTTGTGGTGAGACCAAATCTTTGACTTGCTTGTGATGATGAAGGTGGTGAGGTGATGCCAAGCTTGGTCATCCATGGTGGTGTGCATGCACCCCATGGCGACATCTTGCTGAAGCGAACTCTTGCCTCTGTTGTATCTGCATGCATTGGTGTGGCTCCTTCCCCCAACTCATTTGCTAGCATGTGCATTGTCTTCTTGGTGCAACCGAACCGACAACACAATGATGGATACTATATGTGTTAATCTTCCAGTGTGTGCTGGCGGTCATGCTCATCAACTGTCAACTACATGCTCAACTCCAGTCGAAATTGCTTCTTGTATTTACCTTAGTCAGTGTGCTGAATGGGCTGGATCGCATGCATGTGCACTATGATGTGCATGTTGCTGAATCCCTTGCATGTGATTAACAACACTTCTCACTGTGTCTGCTTCGTGCCAGCTGCTGGGATGGATCTATAACTTGTACGGGTGCAGTTTCATCCGTGAGTGCATGTTGCACCCCTTACTGTTCCTATTGCAACTCATTCACTTGTTCATGTAGCTCGTGTTCTTCCTTGAGTTGTTTCTTTAGCACATGTAACTCCTTCTTTTTCCATTCTCTGCCTTCGCATGATCATGCTATCACCTCATAGCCTGAGTATCTAAAGTTGCTTTCATCATCAATGGATCTGCTTGAGCTTGCAACTTTTTTCTTGCTCCATGTTGTCAACAACCTTCCTCTTGCATTTGCTGCATCTGGTATACTGCCTTCAGTAGTTGTTCATGGTGTTGCTCGCTGTGATGCTGCTTCTGTCATATCTTGATGTCCTTGCCTACAAACAACTTTATGTCTTTGTGAGTAGGCAAGCTCATAGACACTTGATCGACTACATCTCCAAGTGTTCTCCAAATGGTGTCTTCAACCTTGCTCTCTTGGAAACCATTGTACCTATAATTCTGAAAGGCATATGAACACCTGCGATACCTGGAGACATGGAAACAATTAGGGCAAGAAATTTGTTAGTTGAAAACCAAAATGAACTTGAGAACTGACTTGCAACATACCAGTGTGATTGATCATGAAGGTTGCGCAAGTTTTGCCAGGAGGTTGGGAGACTGACTGCACAAGGCATAGTCTGGGCTGTGAGGCTAACTAATTGTTGGAACTACGAAATGGATAGTACACTCTAGCTGCTAACTATTGGAATTACGTAATGCGCAATCTCAGCTGGCAATGATTGCAGGCTCAGTGACTGCATTGCGCAATTTTCTGGGACAGTAGTCACTGTCCCTCAAAATTGTGTAGCGTAAAACTAGAGGACAGTCACTCCATAGAAATGCACATTTCCTGGGAGGAAGGTAGAACCTTTCTTCTTAGGATTGCACAATGTTGTCTTGGTGAGGTAGAGTTCGTGCCAAGGCTTCCTAGACTCACTGACGGGCAACTGAAAGTGAATGTGAATGTGAATGCATGGCGATACTGAGTGTAATCATGAGTGAATGATCATGCATGCAAATGGTGAATGAAAAATTCATAAAATGGAAAAACATACATGTGGCTAAGGCGAGTCACCGAATCGGTAACCATTCGTGAAAATAGTTTCATGCATGTGACAGTAGTGAGATGTTAACGAAAATTGAAATGGTGCTAGTACAAGCTAGTATGTATCAAAATGATAGCAAGCGCTTACTGAAATCAAGCAGATAACATTCATATGAAGAAAAACACAAAAAGTGCCAGAAATGCAACACAAGACATCCATAGCAGGCTTACCCCAAAACAATTGAGCTGAATGTGTCGACATCTCCTAGATGTGATGTGGGATTTCAGAGCTACAAGGTTGATGTGAGGAATGAGCTCTGCAACATCCATTTGATGTGGTTTGACAAAATCGAGGTTGTGATGCACATGTCATAAATATAGGGAAAGCGACACTTGGTGGGAGGTTTTTGAAGTGATCCTTGCATGTAACCTCCAACTGCCAAAAATAGGTCTCTAAATCAAGGGATGCATTTTCATGTTGCCTTGGGGGAAGTAACCCATGTATGCAAGTCTATTTCGCTTGGTCCCAGAGGGAACCGGTCAACTCAGTTACACATGCAAGAGGCTTCTCAACTACTGGGAGAAAATGCACAGTTACAGAAGGGTGCTGGGCTAGCTGCTCAGAAGATTTGTGCAATTTCTAAGTAAAGCAACTGACTGCTACCTATTTTTGTGCAAATTATGGGCCGATTAGCCCAACTAGGCAGGATTGCATAGTTTTCTAGGTGAAGCTTGCTTAGCATAATTGCGCAATTTTGGGGCCCAAGAGGCTGCTAGCCAGGATTGCACAATTTCTTGAGGGAAGGCCAGTTTCCCTCCAGATTTGTGCAAATTCTCGAAGTGTAGAAATTTTGAATAATTAAGTACTTATTCACATAGATTATCCTGATTATACACTATTGTAGAATACATGCACAATACATAATGTCCTCTACGTTGATCATCAATTTAGTAGCATTAAAAACAATGAAACTTCAATCGCATGCACACATTAACACAGTATGTAACCCGAGGAAAGCATACAGCTAAAAACCCACACTATCTGTATATTATAATGATTGATAACATGTAACAATACATAGTGCAATACTCCTCACAAGTACTCAGTACTATCTCCACCTGTTACACACAAAACTAGCTCAGATCTGAACAAGTAACACATTCAAATCTCCACCGTTGCTTTGCTTGCCTCCACTGCACAATCCCAAGTGAAAATCACGTAGCACAGGCTACAATTACCTTGGTATTGGCCCATACTGCACATTCCTCATTGGCATAACTCAATCCCATTGATTGTGCAAGATCTCATGCACAACTATAGTCACAACTGATAGCAATCTCAACCTCTAACACCAGTCTCCACTGAACTGTCCATTAACTGAGTTAACTGATGCATTCTTCAGTTGCTTTATGAGTTAATAATTAGTGAATTAATTAATATTTAATTCACACAACTCATTACGAGAGTATTATTTAGTTAGACTGAATACAACTAGTTCAACCAAGTCAAACTGAACACAACTCCATCAACTCCACAATCAACTCCACCAAACTCAACCACATGAGTTCTAACTGAATTCCTGCATGCAATAGCTCAACTGACCCACAAGAAAAGTGTATTTCCTTCTGACAGTTGCATGTGCCACATCCGTAGCTCAAACTGAAGTGCTCCAAGAGGATAAGATAAAGTTTATAGTCCAAATATTATTATGAGACAATAATATTTGACTGTTCTATTTTTAGCCTGGCAGTCTAAAAATAGAAACCTGCCCATATGTCTAAAAATAGAAGTCCATATATTTTTACCAACATGACCAATCATCCACAAATAACATACGACAACTCATAGACCATGATCCATATGTCTAAAAATAGACATAATCTAAAAATATACTTTGCGCCAAAAATAGCCTACAGGCCCACTTATTGAAGGCGACTTCTTTCCACTAAGCTCCATCATCTTGTTGCATTCTCTACACTCCCTCTCAACAAGATATGGATTATCAGCAACCCCTATCCGGCCTCGGTGGCATTCAAATTTTCTCCTGGTGAGTGCCTTCGTCAAGATATTAGCATCCTGATCCTCCGTTCGAATGTATGAAAGTAACATGATTCTCCGCTGCACACAATCTCTGACATGATGGTACCTGATGTCAATGTGCTTAGATCTATCATGAAATACTAGATTAGTCGAGACTTTAATGCAACTCTGGTTATCACAATAAATCACAATAGGCTCCAAGTAAGAACCGAACAAACCGACCAGGATCTTTCTCATCCATATAGCCTCGCATGCAACCAAACTTGCTGCCATATACTCGGCCTCTACTGAATTGAGTGCCACAGATCTCTGCTTCCTGCTGTACCAAGAAATTGTTGTCGACCCGATACTGAAGACCCCTCTTGATGTGCTCTTTCTATTTGTTGGGCTCCTCCTGCCTGTACCACAATCCATATCTCGATGTGCCTCTCAAATAACGCAATACATGCTTGCCTACCTTCCAGAAGAGCTTGGTTCGCTTAACCATAGCTTTTGAAAGCTGGTTACCAGCATAACATATATCGGGTCATGTATTGACCAGATACATAAGCGACCCCACCAACTGTCGATAAACAGTGGCATCCACTTCTTCTGCTGAAGTTGCATCCTCCTTCCTCCAACCTGCATGAAGAGGATTATAAACAGGGTTGCAGCCATGCATGTTCAACTTCTCCAGTATCTCCCGAGCATACTTACCCTGAGAAACAAATAGTCCATCACTGTGCTGCCAGATTTCCAATCCCAGGAAATAATGAAGGAGGCCCAAGTCCTTCATCTCAAACTCCTCAGCAAGATCATCCTTCCATGAAATTATCAACAACTCATCACCTGTTAGAATCAAATCATCTACATAGAGTACAATGATAAGCAACTTACCCTCCACCACAATTTGGTATAGGTTAGGATCCGCCTCACTCTTGGAGAATCCAAGTCCAATGAAATAAATGTCTATCCATGTGTACCAAGCACGTGGTGCTTGTTTGAACCCATACAACGCTCTCTTGAGCCTGCACACATGCGACTCGCTGCTAAAGATCCCAAAACCTTCGGGCTGCTCAATGTACACCTACTCCTCAATGACTCCATTGAGGAATGCAGTCTTCACATGTTATGCTCTTAACCTGCAAAATGATACCCAAATATAGAATATGCGAAGAAAAGATACCTAGAATATAGAATAGCAATGATTTTATTATTCAGAGAGTAATGTTCACTTGCCTCTTCGAGGGGGCAACCTCCAATAGAGCAAAGCTCGATTACAAAATAAGACACGATGCTCCTCGTAGGGAGTCTCTATCCTTTATATATGACTCATACATGCAATACCACGGGCCAATACCGTGGATTTTATTAATACCATCTATCTAATACTACGGCCCATTTGCAACTAACTGTGGTCCCGTCATTAATTGCGGATTAACCACTTACAATTATTAATATGGACTTTATTGACTCTTGACTATGACGTGATCCCATTACATAAATAAGGGGGTTAGGGTGGGACCCTAACATGCCCTCCCCCTTAAGACTAGCTTTGTCCTCAAGGCTGAAGCTGCGGAAACTGCTGAAGAATAGTGGCTGGTTCCCAAGTTGCATCTTCCGAAGAGGTGTCTTTCCATTTGATGAGGACTTCCTTAATCATGCGACCGCGCAGTTGCTTGTCTTGTGTGCCTAGGACCTATTCGGGTTGAAGCCAGATGGACCCTTCTTCATCTAATTCAGGTAGACTGGTCTGAATTCTGCAATTGTTCCCAATCACTTTCTTGAGGCATGAGACATGGAAAACTGGATGGATTTTTGCAGTAGGTGCAAGGCCAACTTGTAAGCCACTTCTCCAATGCGCTGAAGTACTTGATATGTTCAGTAGAATTTGGGAGATAGTTTCTGACACCCCTTGTCATTGAGTGATGTTTTCTTATATGGTTGTAGCCGTAAAAAGACCTGATCCCCTTCTTGAAATTGGCGCTCTAAGCGATGCTTGTCTACCTGTTGCTTCATGCGGTTCTGAGCTTGATGAATATTCTCTCGAAGATGGGCGAACATGGTTGCGCGGTGTTGTAGGAGTTGATCCACTGCTTGTACTTTTGAGCACCCTGTTACACAACAATTTGTCACTGTTTGTCACCATCCCTGTTATCCCTCACCCGCATACTGGAGGACTCATCTCGGGACCTATGAGAAGTGACATGACTTGAAACCACTTGCATTATATTCCTCTAAGTATGAGCTTTATTTGCCCTGAAGACATCTCCTCCAAAATCCTCATGAAAATAGCTCTTTTTGCATTAGCGCGGGTTCGCAGTTCACTGCCCGCGCCAATGAGGGAAATCCTATATAAAGGGCGCGCCATTGGCGCTCTGTCCCAGAGTCGCACTCGCGCCAACCGAATTGAGTAAAGTTTTCAACGACCAAACTCCCGAAGGTTCTCTTCAACCCATTCACCAACTGAATCTATGTTGAGCTAGGATGGTTTGGCTTCGAATCTCCATAGAAGGGAAAGTGGTTTTCCACCTTTCATGGAAGTTTCCAAGTGATAAAGCCAATCCCATGAATAATGTGGTTGATCCTATCTCTTTCCCTCTCTATCTATAAAAGCTTGTCTCTATGCCTTGAGCAAGCTAGTAGTCACAATAGTTACAATAGTTATAGTGATAATACTCATAGTTCCAGGAGTTCAAGAGTTTGAAGCTGCAAGAGCCTTCTTTGCACCCATAAGGCCAAATCTAAGTAAGGAGATTCTTGTCACCCAAAGAGAGAGAGGCTTGTTCCTCATCTCAACAAGCTTTGCAAGACTTGTGTAGCTGATTACCCAGCCAAAGGAGGATTTGACGTCAGAACAATGGTTGTATTCTTCTTTGTTATTCATTAATAATAGATGACTATCATTATGGTTCCACTCTCATTGTCTTATGTTTGATTTTGATTTATATCTTTTCTGACTGGTATATAATTGCATCTACTAGATTTTACGCTTGTTTTCATGTTGTTCTTTGCGTGTGCAGGTATCCTATCATGGAGATCGTGCGGATCGTGACCGGCCAAGGCAAAGGAACGAGGGCGACATCTCTTCGACGAATACTAGCGTTGGAATCCAAGTAGGTTCTCACCATCTACTTTGTATTTGCAATTAGGAACTTGCGTGATAGCATTGTGTGATTGTTGCTAGACCCGGTCTGGGCTAGTAGGGATTGTCTCTGTCCGCAAAGAGGATTCACCTCCACAACAATTTGGCGACTCCACTGGGGAGATCTTGTTGTTTGATTTCTAAACTTTAGACGGAGCTTGAAGCACGGCTAGGTAGCCTTCGAAACGCTATTGCTTTGCATTAGCGAAGTAGATCAACGCCACTTTAGTCAATCTCCAGTTTGGTTTACGAACTAAACAAATTGGAGTTTGTCTTGTCTCTTTGGTTTTTTCTTGTTTTGATTGCTTAGATAGCTTTCCGGGTCAAATTTCTTGCTGTTTCTTGCCTCCTGGTTTGCCTAGATACTGTTCTCAAGCCCTGGGTCACCTGCTTTTGTTTTGATTTAAGTTAACTTGATTAGCACGCTTTTTAGCCTAACAGTCGCGCTATTGGCGCAAGTTGCTCAAAGACAACCCGCGCCAATCCTATAAAGGCACGAGTTGCAACCTGACAGTCGCGCTAGGCCTGTCAACTTTTCAAGTTCGCTTGTCCTTAAGCCCTCTAAGCTTGGATTTGTGTCTAGCTGTCTTTTTTTCAATTACTGGAGTGTGTTTGATCCTGATTTGACTGGTTTTAGACCTTCATCATTCGGGTGTTTGCTTTTTTCTATCGGTTTCACATCTTAGCCCTAGGGCATCTAGTGGCTTTGTGCGTCGAGCCTCCCGGAGGTGTTTTGTGTTCTTTGATCGTCTGGTCAACATTGTGGTTATTCCTTTGCATTCGCTCAGTAGTTGTCAAAGTTTTTTTTTTGTTATTCAAGTGATTTGTTTCTTTATCGCTTGGGTTTCACTTGGCTTCGTTTGAGCTTGGATCACATAGCTCATAAGAGGTCTTTGTATTTTCTTTTTGGTTTGAAGGACTGTTTTGGTGTTTTTGGGATCCGTTTGTGTTCTCATTGAGTGAAAGTGGTCTTTTGCTCGGTGTTACTATCTCTCAAAATTCATTTTGTGCACTTTTCCATTGAAAAAGAAAGCGAATAATCTTTGTTGCGTTACATTAGTTAATGGAAATTAGAGTTTTTCGTTGTTGTTAGCGATTAGTGACTTTAAAGAAAAGTTTTGTTTATTTCCATTAGCTGCATTAGAGTGGTTCTTGATTGTTTGTGGTCATTTTGTTTGAAAAATTCTTAACTCTCTCGTAGTTAGTATTCATCGAACGAAATGATATTCTTTGGCATATAGTTTGCATTTAGGGAATTGTGAGAGATTACATACGGTAGGACCTGGAAATTGAAACCTAATCAAAGATCAACCATAAAATGAACTGAATGAACTTAAAAATGCATTGGAACATAACACTCACTGTTTAGAGGTCTAGGCTAGAGACGTGCTCCGGCATCGCTAAACCTAGTCACTGTTGTTTCACACTACGGTTGGGTGATTCCTCCTCTTGTGACTCGATAGTGGTCTAGCACGGACTTGAGCTCCCACGTACCATCGCGTATATAGGGGAGACCCCACTAGGTTATCATCCTTTATCCACAGGAAGCCGTGTCTGCCACCTTACAAGCCGTAACGCACCGAACACAGCATTCGGGAAGATTGACTGCAGTACGGGAAGTCCTTGGTTTTCATATGATTGCCAAGGTGTATAAGCAGTTTTACAGATTGTCTGGTAAACCCTTTGCCTAGTTTCTCCAGAGTAGTCACTTTTGATCCTTTTCGGACTCCTTAAAAGAAAAGACTCACTTGAGCAGTTTGTCACTTCGGGCTCACAAAACATTCGAAGGCGACTGGAGTCACCTTTTTGTCCTTTTCTCGACTCTTAAAACATGAAAAGGTCAAGTTGTGTCCTTGCGTCTTAAAATTTATTCGGTCGCGTTCACATTTACCTGGTTAGATCTTGTTTGCGTTAGCTTGAGTAGGCTTCTTTTCGTTCTCAATGGCAACTTTTATGGGGTTCACCAACCCAGGGACCCCCTCTGATGGGAACCCTGGTCATTTCGCTCCTTTTGGAAATGTTGGTGCTCCTTATATGGCGACGTTGTCCCTCCCAGGGTTAACTGTTGGGTTGCCAGTTTGGTTGTTCTCAACCTCTTTGGTCCCTACCGTCTCACCGTCTAGTCAATCCGTCCCTCCACCTGAACAACACCATGTTGATTCTAAGGTGGACCTCTCCCCTTCTACGCCTACTTCTACGTCCTCATCTTCGCCTGGTGAAAGTCTCGATTCGAGTAACCAGGTGGCTAAGAAGAAGAAGAAGAAGATGAAGAGGAAGAAGGCTCCCAAGGGAGAGGCTAAAAGTGCAGCTACTCCTCCGAGTCCACCTCAAGCCGGGCCACCTTCTGCTCCTCCGCGAAAGGTCAAGTTTCCTTGTCGATTATGCAAGGAGGACCATCTTCTTCGTGATTGTCCTGGCATTCCCAGGGTACTAGAAGTATGGTCTCACGATCCGGCTCGCCCCTCATAATCCTCTGAAGCTCACGACGATGCTACCTTATCAGTTGGGAATGGTAAGGGAAAAGGGAAGGTTCGAATCCCCTGTAGAATTTGTGAAGGAAATCATCCCCTTCACCTTTGTCCACTCATGGATAAAGCCTCCGTTGTCTTGGAAAGTCTTACAGCTCCTTCACCCCAACTTCCCGTTGGTTATCAACGTCTCTCTGTAACTGCAGATCGTTCCCCTGTTGACAAGGAGATTGATTCATATTCTTCCCTTGTCCAGCCTCCTCTTCCCGAACCTAGCTGTGCCCAGCCTATTCCAGACCAACCATTGGTCAGAAAGAGTGTCGACTCGAGTCTGTCGCTCGCTCACTCTGTTTCGGAAGAGAATCACGACAATTTTCTTCTCGTCTCTTCAGATTCTCCTGAGTCTCGAAATGACTCTCCTAACCTAGCTGCTCCCGAAGGTTCTCCTTCGGTTCCTTTAGCACATGGGGGCAATCATACGATTCCCCCAGCAAGTAGTCTGGTCGCTTCCTTTGATTGGAATCGCCTGATCGCCGGTCGCCTTCCATCCCATATGCCTTTCCAGATCACAGTACATGCCTGTGCTAAGGCAGTACCTGGCACTGTTTTGGATGAAGGGGCGTCTGTCAGTCTTATGCTGTACACTACTTGGCAAGCTTTAGGTTCCCCGCAGCTTGGGCCAGTCACTCAGAATCTATTGACCTTCGACGGAGGAGCCTGTCCATCTCTAGGAGTTCTCCCGAAGTTCCCTATTACTTTGGGAGGAAAAACCGTCTATATAGACGTCTTGGTTACCCAAGGTGTTTTAGACTTTAGTCTTCTCCTTGGTCGCGACTATGTTTACGCCATGGGGGCCCTCGTTTCTTTGCTTTTCCGTGTGGTTTGCTTTCCGCACGATGGAAGAATTGTGACTATCGTTCAAGTGTCATTCATTATTCCCCCGATGCCTCCTGCGTCGTTGTCGTCCCCTCCTAGTTTTCATCCACCAGTTGCATCTACCCCACCACAGATCAACTACGTGGCCACCTATCCCATGCCTGGATCCAGTGATGCCACCATCGTGCATAGTGTCCTGGGGGCATTGGGCCCTGACTTCCGAGATGTTGTCCTTCCACCGGGAGTGGCACTCTTGGAAGCTCTGAGTTCCTATTCATTATGATGAAGTTCGGGCAGAGCATAGTTCTTTTCCTATGTCAAGCTCCTTAAAAAATGAAATTGGGTCTGGTCGGAGCATAGTTCGCTTTCCTATGTCAAGCTCCTTAAAAGATGAAATTGGGTCTGGTCAGAGCATAGTTCCTGTCCTATGTCAAGCTCCTTAAAAAATGAAACTAGGTTTGGTTGGAGCATAGTTCCTTTCCGCTGTCAAGCTCCTTAAAAAATGAAACTAGGTTTGGCGGAGCATAGTTCCTGATCTTGTGTCAAGCTCGTTAAAAAATGAAACAAGGGTTTTGAGGATAGTTCTTTTACTGTGTCAACCTCATTAAAAAATGAAACAACTCCCTTTTCCCAATCGAGTCTTTGATTAAGATCTCGTAAAATCCAAGTTGAGTCTTTCCAAGATCTCAAAAGTGAACCTTCATTCCATCCACTTTGTTGAATGCAAGGAAGCTTGGGGGCCATGTACCTCATTTTTCATCATTATGCTGGGGGCATGTGAACTTATAAGAAACATAGTTTTTCGTTTCAAGCTTGTGTAAACATGAAACAAAATCCAAGCAAAGTTCTCCGTGGTTCAAGCTTGTGTAAAAATGAACCATACCCGATTTACATCTCGTGATTGCCATTTTTATCTGCTGAATTCTGCTAGATGAGCCTTGGTTGTTTCATTCCATTGCCACCATCTCTTTGGCCAATCATATGCTTTCACTTGGTTGTTTTTCCTTTCTTGAGGAACCACAATGATGAGTGGTTTTCTTAGCCAGCCTCTTGACCATTACATGTTTTGAGTAGTTCCACCATTGCCAGAACCAGTTGCTACCCTTTATACCACTCGTTCCTCCAGGACGAGTCTCCTTTAAGCTCTTTTCTGACTCATAAAAAATGAAAAGATTGCCGAGTATTTTTCCCTTTTTGACTCGTTAAAGAGAATAAAAATGGAGGTCTGCTTTCAGCTCTTTTCCGACCGTTTAAAGACGAAAAGATTGCCGAGTTATTCCTCTTGACTCGTTAAAAGTAAATAAGAGGCGGTCGTCTTTAAACCCTTTTCCGACCGTGTAAAAACGAAAAGATCGTCGGACCCTTGTCGTTTCAGGTTCGTTAATGGTTACGAAACGACGTGGTGTTGTTCGCCTTTTACTTTTTCAGATCGATGTCACTATAAATGAAAAGTACTCCTCGATCGTAATGGTCAGGCGGTTCTTTCGAGCATTGTTTTATACTTTTTTGGGCTCGAGAGACACAACTTTACGAAAAAGGACCCCCTTGGAGTTTTCTTTTCTGCTGTCTTTTCAGACTCTCTAAATAGGAAAAGACGCTGAGTTTTTCCTTTGTCAGGCTCATTAAAACTTAATGACATCGGATTCCGTCGTAATGATGCTCACAAGCATATGCTATCCCCATCAAGCTTGTTAAAAATAACTGGGGTACTCGCCAGAAATGGTGGGAAAAATGGATCCATAATTGTCATCGTGTCGGCAGTATGTCGCTCTTGAACATGGCACTTGTCTACATTCATGTCGGGGTGGGGACATCTCATCTTGTTTTACACTAGCCTCCATGGGTTTGGGTTATCCTATTCGACCTCTCATTTGCTCATTGTTTTGTCACCATGACCTCTGCTCATTTGATGTCAAATACTGCCAAATCCACTGTCGTGCCGCCGATATGTTCAAGAGAAGTTGACCTCTGCATCAATACTACCTCCTCTGATACCTCACATAATTTTACATCACCACAACATCTTTCCTCTGTCTCGTGTTGATGATGTGGGAAACATTATGGCCCACCTTTGATCAAGATCACTTCCTGTCAACTTCAGCGCACTATCCAGGAAGCTGATCTAAAGACTCCCTTTGGTGCCTTGGAGCCTGCATACCTCAATGGCAGGTTCTTCGTGTTCGACGAGAGGTTTTTATCATTGGCCTCTGATCGAATGATCGTACGGGTGTTCGACGCCAGCTCATTCATTCACACGCCGTAGATTGTACCTATAGTACCTTGAGGGCCATTGTCATTATTGATGGTACCTCTTGCGTCTGTTAACAGTTTTCATTATTGACTGGTAATCAGATGATGTTCATGCATGTTCGACTTCAACTCATACATTCGCATGCTTAAACTTGTACTCTGTACGGGTCGAGATGGAGCACACGACCCTGGATTTTGTCTATTGAGATCCAGGCTGCGATTTGTAGATTATTATGATTACATGACTCATTTACTGGATGGCTGCTACCATGCCTGAGTTTATTTATCGATCCTCTCCGGATGGCTGCGTCCATACCTTGGATCTAGATTATTATGTACTCTGTTACGGATGGCTGCGCCCATACCACACATATATCATTTACTTGAGATATCAGTTGTACTTCTTTACGCAGGTTCTCTGGCGGTCGTGTTTTCAGTCACGCATGTTCTTGTAAAGCATTTCACCCCTCTCTCTCTCGGGCCTCATGCTTTAGGGGGCATATGTTACACAACAATTTGTCACTCTTTGTCACCGTCCCTGTTATCCCTCACCCGCATACTGGAGGACTCATCTCGGGACCTGTGAGAAGTGACATGACCTGAAACCACTTGGATTATATTCCTCTAAGTATGAGCTTTATTTGCCCTGAAGACATCTCCTCCAAAATCCTCATGAAAACAGCTCTTTTTGCATTAGCGCGGGTTCGCAGTTCACTACCCGCACCAATGAGGGAAATCCTCTATAAAGGGCACGCCATTGGCGCTCTGTCCCAGAGTCGCACTCGCGCCAAACGAATTGAGTAAAGTTTTCAACGACCAAACTCCCGAAGGTTCTCTTCAACCCATTCACCAACTGAATCTATGTTGAGCTAGGATGGTTTGGCTTCGAATCTCCATAGAAGGGAAAGTGGTTTGCCACCTTTCATGGAAGTTTCCAAGTGATAAAGCCAATCCCATGAATAATGTGGTTGATCCTATCTCTTTCCCTCTCTATCTATACAAGCTTGTCTCTATGCCTTGAGCAAGCTAGTAGTCACAATAGTTACAATAGTTATAGTGATAATACTCATAGTTCCAGGAGTTCAAGAGTTTGAAGCTGCAAGAGCCTTCTTTGCACCCATAAGGCCAAATCTAAGTAAGGAGATTCTTGTCACCCAAAGAGAGAGAGGTTTGTTCCTCATCCCAACAAGCTTTGCAAGACTTGTGTAGCTGACTACCCAACCAAAGGAGGATTTGATGTCAGAACAATGGTTGTATTCTTCTTTGTTATTCATTAATAATAGATGACTATCATTATGGTTCCACTCTCATTGTCTTATGTTTGATGTTGAGTTATATCTTTTCTGACTGGTATATAATTGCATCTACTAGATTTTATGCTTGTTTTTGTGTTGTTCTTTGCGTGTGTAGGTATCCTATCACGGATATCGTGCGGATCGTGACCGGCCAAGGCAAAGGAACGAGGGCGACATCTCTTCGACGAATACTAGCGTTTGAATCCAAGTAGGTTCTATTGTGGTCACCAACAACCCCCCTCTTTGATTGATATTAGTAATAACATCAAGCAAAGGGGGACCCTTAACCAAAAGATCCAAAAAATATTTTTGTTTGAAAAATCTTTTGTATCAACTCCCTAAGAGCTATATCGTGTCGCAAAGGAAAAAGGAACGCTTTCCTAAAGTGCATAAACACACCAAGGAAGAGCGACGCGAGAACTCATCGCATCGCATGCATTAAAGGCGCTCAAAAGGGGAAAACCTAAAGAGCAGTCGATGGCCGATATGCAACGTCGCACATCGCAATGTTGCATAAGCAGCACAAAGTGACAAAGTGAAAAACCTTGCGACCTTGCGATATGCGATCTGCGACCATGCAAAGATGCGACCTGCGATCTATGGTGTGCGACAAATGAGACTATCAATCGCAGCGATGCCACCTATTTACCTCACAATCTTCGATGCTGCGATGCAAATCGCAGAAGCCAATCGTCGCAGGCATTCCTCGACACGATCTATGAGCCTAAAGTTAGGCGCGCACCTTATGGGAAATTAATGATTGTACGCCTGTGTATCCAAAGATGATTATGTTGCATTTTTCAAAGAGTCAAGTCATAATGGGTGACATGATTATGCATTCATTAGAACTTAATTGCTTTCATGTCAATCTTTTCTTCTGTCTCTTTTCATTTACGTGAACTATAAGTCAGCAACTGATATAAATCTATATGCAGGAAACATCTAAGGAAAAGCGCCAGAAATAGAAGAACGGAGAGGAGATGACTTCGCAGATGGATACCGCATACAGTAGGACCGCGGATCCCAGAGTATCACTCAACAAATGTTGATGGAAATAGGCTATCTAGGACTCAGAGTCAAAGGCGCACAAAAGCAAAGCGTTTATTAAAGATCCTGAGTCCCAAATTGGGTAAAGCAAAAAGAAAAACGCTTACGGGGAAAGACGTCTCAGAAAAGCCTAGAACAAAGAATGGAAACAAGTTTCAATTGAGAAAATCGCTCATGCAACAAAATCCCCAGCTCATTGAGTCATTCGCACGGCCGGAAACCGAAATAGCAACAACACAATCAGTTTGGAAGAAATCTGAGTTGTACTAAGTATAGACGCCGTGAAGACACTCCTCCAGAAGAACACTTTCAAAAATATCTTCTAGTTTGTCAGAAAGAGGTGCCAGCTCTTGTTATTTCTAATTTTCAAGCTTGAACAAAAGGAAAGGACAAGCAACCGACTCTTTCACAGCAAACAGCGCATCGCTTACAGCAATAAGGAGCAGATACAGAAATGGTTAGAAATTAGATTCAGTTTTTAGAAATAAATTTGTTTTAGTAAAAGGGCAGTCATTTGAAGCCGTTCCCTAAATTTGTGTAATTAAAATTAGCCGGTTAGTAGTATTTAACCCTTCTCGTTGCATTGGAGAAGGGTCCGGAAATTTGTCAAAAAACTTGTCCTCAGAACATGCACTTTTGCACCCTCGGAGGGGGTTTTTAATGAATGGATGGATCAAGATTTATTTATGTTTTCATTTTAATACCTGCTACTGATGTTGCACTTCTGTACTCTTAGTAGGCATTAGAAGTAAGTAGAAATAGATCATTATTGCTTCAAGTCTGTGAGTATAAAGTCAGTCATAAATGGTACTTTTATCTCTTGACGAGTTTCTGCTTGCATTCTTAGAGTAATATACAGCTGATGTTGTTTATATGTTAACGTATGAATGAGTGGACTACCATTTGGCACTTCTGTACGGTGGAGTCATTGGTTTATGCTTAATACGTGAATAACTGATTATGTGATATGCTGTTCACAACCGTTTTGTTTAACTTCTTATGCAGGATGGTTCATCTTAATTGATTTATATTCTCATAATAGCTGAATAATCTTCATTACCAGTTATTGTGTGAAATCTTTCTAGATCGCATAATGTAAAAAGTTCTATCCCGGGTTAGCGTAGATTAGATGTGTTGTTCTTGATAGATTAAAGTAGTATAAAATTTAGTCTCAAAGTTTAGTACTAGATTAGCTTAGAAAATAATTCCATATTTTCATTATCAAATCTTACACACACACACATCATCAAATTCTACACACACACACCCCCTTAGAACGGGAAGCTGGTCCCGTTATCCCCAGTCGGACCGGCTACACCCAACGGGCACGGAGCCGCCAACCAGGTTCCCGACCGGGTGGGTATCCCCCTTGTTGTTGACCCGATTTCAGGGCCCTCAACATATTTGGCACTAGAAGGAGGGCCCGAACTATGAATGGCACCTAAAGAAATATCAAAATACCATTCTGAGAGTAATACACCCTCATCAACTCCCTCGACTTCTCCAACACGGTTAAACCCGGAATTTGAAGTCGCTCGAGTACCTACCACTGCTACATATTCGAACATATCAGACCAATCTATCATTGATCCCCCTGAAATTCGAACTTTGATTCGTAAACTCCAGGGATTCTCTATTTTTAACCAGAAGTCTGATAAATCTAAAAGCAGCGTGACTTCGCAGTACAACCCTGCTCATCCCCTTACCAGATCAAAGAGTGAAAAATTTGGCATACAACCAAGGGAACTCCCTCTCCCTACCAGGAAAAGAGCAAGGAAAACACCACCAGAGTCTGACAATCAGACTCCTTCATCCACTTCGTCCATATCAACTCCCTCACCGCGAAGTCAACCACCCACTCTTTCATTCCAACTCACTCACCCATATTCTACAAACCTTCCTCTTCAAACATCAAAGATCTTAATATCTTCATCTTCTCAGCATCAGGGATCGTCTTCTGCACTTCCATTAACTAGCAGCGCAACGATGGCCCAGTCTCCATGGAACAATCCTGGGGCGGTTTTAATGCCTCCACCCCTGAGCCCTATACCGGCCCATCCTGAGAAATGGATGCCTAAATTCAATCCGGAAGCAGGAATGCTAGCCGAGGAACATATCAATAATTTCATGCTTTCTGTTAATCTCAACGGAGTCACTAACGAAGACACTGTTGTCTGGCTTTTCCCTTATACAATGCAAGGAACAGTCAGGTCATGGTACTTTTCGTTACCTTCCGGATCCATCACAAGCTGGGACATTTTTCAAAGTCAGTTCCTCACCAAGTTTGGTGATGACAGATCCACAACGACATTGATCAATTACCTATCTAATCTTAAGGCTGAGGCTAGAGAACCCATTAAAGATTTTAACTTACGGTTCAATAAGATCCTCAACAAAATCCCCGCTGCCTCACAACCCAGCGAGGAAGTAAGATGTGAATGGTACATCACGGCTTAACCTCCAAACTTGGCTATCTTCGTAGATAGGGCAAACAAGACCACCTTAGTCGACAACTTGACAGAAGCGTTAGCAGTGGAAAAACGCGTGGTAGCCCTAGAAAAGAGATCCACTATAGAAGAACGCAAATCTAAGAAGATCTCTTTCAAAGAAGACACCAAGAAGAAGCAAACGAAAGATCCTTTCGATTTGGAAGGATTAAAAAAAGTGTTGAAATCCATGTCAAATGAGATGATTGATATTAAGAAACAAGTAGCAGAGACTTCTTCGAGAAAGCCCTTTAGGACTTTTAAAAGAAATCCTCCCATGGAGGTAAGACCACCTAGTGTTGTCTCAAATGTTGAATCTGAAGAAGATGAAGAAGAAGAGAATACCACTAAAGGGCAGACCGATGAGGAAGAGGTCGTAGAACTACAAGGAATGTGGGACTTCATCCTCCCACAAGAAGAGGATCAAGAAGCATTTTCTATTAGCACGAGAAGCAAAAATCAACTTGATCCTCCCCTAGATACCCCAAAACAAAAGGGCGCAAGCCTTGCAACAAAAGAAAAGGTCGCAACAAAAAAGACAACTGCTAAAGCGACCCAGATTAGCCCAGTCCAATCTGATCAAACGCCTCCATCAAGAACACTAATAGTGTCGGATGAAATGGAATATAACATCATTGATGATATGAAGAAGACTAGGGCTAATATCAATCTGTACGAATCAAGTAAATTGAAACACCAGCAGAAAATAATGATGAAAGAATTACATGCTGTGCCTACTACATCTTTACCTACAGCTGTAGCTTCCTACAATTTGGGAAGGCCTCCAACCAACACGATCAATAAAATCGATCCAAATGACATCGCCTTGATTGGAGCAAGATCAAGATCTCATACTCCTCCTTTTCTTCTCACATATGAAATCTTCAACAAAAACGTGCACAATTGCTTGGTCGATTCTGGTGCTTCAACGAATATTTTACCCAGGTCAATATGTGCCAAATTGAATGTGCAACCTCAAAAATCCGCAATACGTATAGTTCAACTTGATCGATCCCAAGTCGAAGTGATTGGTGAACTCAATCAGGTGACCATAAGATTGTCGTCTAACCCAAAAGTGTGTCAGGTTATCGACATTCTAGTAGCTGATATCCCTGAGTTCTATGGTTTGATTCTTAGCAGGGATTGGTCGGAAAAGCTCCACGGATATGTTTCAACCGATTGGTCGCACATGTGGTTACCATACAATGGCAAACCAAATCAGATAAAGGTTGAACAAGAATTGCACGAAAAATACATAGTGACAGAACTGGAAGGAGAAAATGAGGCCATAACGTACAATAGCAGCATTGTAGGCAATTACGCAATAGATTCTTTCCTAGGTAATTTCAATGCTCATATTTCACCATACTTAGAGAATTCAGTTTTATCCCAAGTTGAAAATTTCTCCCAAACTAATGACTCAAAATGTTTTAGTTTTTAAGATAATTCTGTAAATACATCTTTATTTTGGAAATTATATTTTGACGGATCAAAATCCAATGAGGGGGCAGGAGCAGGATGCGTTCTGATTAACCCAGACGGGAATAAGATTATGCTCACATGCAGACTTGAGTTCGATTGCACGAACAACACAGCGGAGTACGAAGCCTTGGTTCAAGGCCTATACAAAGCAATTGGATTGAACGTTAAGTATCTTCAAGTCTTTGGAGATTCGGAGATCGTCGTAAAACAGGTACGTAACACCATACATTGCCTGTCAAGTCATTTAAAGCATTATCAATCATTAGTTCAAGATCTCACTGCACATTTCGTAGCATTCAACATCTCGTCAATTCCAAGAATTCAAAATGCAAGCGCAGACCTGTTAGCTAACGTAGCCTCTAGACTTATCCCTTCTGAAGATTTTAGTCCTGATAGGTTTTCAATAGAATTAATCTTTAGACCATCCATCTCTGACAATATCACCAATTGGAGAGTTTTCAACGACGATCCTGACATCGTAAATTTCTTACTTCTGAAGGATCCTACTCAAATCAGATAATCGACGAAGACCATCATGATCATCAAATACAACAAAATGGCTCCGACAATGCTATACCGAAATCTGTGGTCAAGCTAGAAGATTTATATGATTTGAAAAGTCGGTTTAAAAGGTCTGCCAATGCTAAACTTTGTAGTTCTACCCTGAACTATGAATTAGTAAACCTAGGGACCGATCAAAAGCCACAAAATGTTAACCTAGGTCACGGCCTAGTCCCTGAAGAGAAATCAACATATATCCGTCTTCTGAGACAATACAAAAACGTTTTTGCCTGGAATTACGATGAGCTAAAAACATACAACACTTCTATCATTCAACATGTTATCCCTATGATTGACAATGAAAAACCTGTCCAGCAGAAGCTCAGAAAAATACACCCTAACCTAGAAAATCAGATAAAAACTGAGCTTAATAAGTTGTTGAGAGCCAGAATAATTTTCCCCGTAAGGCATTCTAAATGGGTATCCAATATGGTGCTCATTAGGAAGAAAAACAGAGACATTAGAATCTGTATCGATTTCCGAAATCTCAACAAAGCCTGTCAGAAAGATAACTTTCCCCTCCCACCTATGGAGCAAATATTACAGGCAGTAGCAGGCTCAGAATTAATGTCATTCCTGGATGGATTTTCAGGATACAATCAAGTACTTGTGCATCCCGATGATCAGTTAAAGACTACGTTCCGAACCAAATGGGGCACTTATGCATATCGGAAGATGCCATTTGGGCTGATCAATGCCGGAGCTACCTTTCAGAGAGCCATGGACATCTCGTTTAAAGGGTTAGTCAATAAATCAGTGGTGATTTACCTGGATGATATAACAGTGTACTCCAAAAAACGAAACAACCATCTCAAAGATTTGAAGCAAATCTTTCAAAGATGCTTGAGGTATGGGATTTCGCTCAACCCAAAGAAATCTTTCTTTGCATTAAGCGAAGGGAAATTGCTTGGATTCATAGTGTCGAAATCTGGTATTCACATAGAACCCGACAGAATCAAGGAAATTTCTGAAATATCCATACCTCATAACAAGAAAGCCATGCAATCCTTCCTTGGACAGATCAATTTTGTCAAAAGATTTGTCCCGGATTTTTCACGTATTATTTCTCCCTTAGAAAATATGATAAAAAAGAATTCAAATTTCAAATGGGGTCTAGATGAGCACGAAGCGTTCAACTTAATCAAACAAGCTATCATCAATGCTCCATCTTTGGCCACCCCAAATTTTTCGGAATCTTTTACCTTATACACCTTTGCCTCAGAGAAATCCTATGCCGCGATTTTGACCCAAGCAAATCAAGAGAAAGCAGAGGCTCCAATCGCATTCTTTAGCTCAAACTTACAAGGTGCTGAAATTAATTACTCAGACGTAGAGAAACAAGCATATGCTGTTTTCAAAGCGATCAAATATTTCAGACCTTTCTTGCTTAAAGCCCACACTAAAGTCATAGTACTGTTTCTGGTGGTAAGAAACCTTTTGGTGCAGAAAGACGTGGGCGAAAAGAGAGCTAATTGGATTACCGCTTTACAAGAATATGATCTTGAGATCAAACCAGCAAACATCGTAAGAGGTCAAGGCTTCTGCAAGATGTTAGCCAGAGCATCGCAAATCCCGGAGAACTCATCTGAAGAGGTACAAGCGTACGAGGTAAGCCTAAACGATGCAGAATCATATGCTGACACCATTTATTTTCTTAAGAATGGGTATGCTCCATCACGTCTGGATCATACCAAGAAAAGAGATCTGAGATTAAAAGCTAAACAATACTAGCTCATAAATGATGTCTTGTTTAAAAGGAATTACGATTCTGTGCTTCTTAGGTGTCTTGAGAAAACTGAAGCCGAAAAGGTTTTGCAGGAACTCCACGATGGACCAGCGGGCGGACACTATGCCGGAGATGCGACTGCACATAAAATCTTGCGTGCAGGATATTATTGGCCCACGCTGTTCAAAGACTCATACAATCACGTGAGAAAATGCCAAGTCTGCCAGACTGCTGCAGGAAAACAAAGGAAACCGTCCATGCCGCTACAACCATTCATCATCGACCAACCATTCAGTCAATGGGGCTTGGACATAATAGGTGAGATCGTTCCTCACTCTTCTAAGCAGCATAAGTATATCCTTACGGCAACTGATTATTTTACCAAATGGGTAGAAGCAGTTCCTCTCAAGACAATTCATTCTGAAAATATTATTGAATTCATAGATCAATTTATCATCACTAGGTTTGGATTGCCAATAGCATTAATGTTTGATAACGCTTCATATTTTTCTGGAAATACTATGACTGATTTTGCGCTTAAAAGAGGGTTCAAACTGAAATATTCTGCCAACTACTATCCGCAAGGTAATGGATTGGCTAAATCAACAAACAAGAACCTAATCAGAATTATCAAAAGAGCAGTCGACCAAAACCAAAGGAATTGGCACAAAGCGCTGGTAAATGCTTTATGGGCTGATAGAATCACAAAGAAAGCTTCAATCGGCACTTCTCCCTTTAATTTAGTTTATGGGAGAGAAGTGGTTCTTCCGACTCACCTAGTCATTCCCTCTTTGTCTTTAGTGAAATATATCGATGAAGTATCTACTTCCTCTTTACAATTAAGACAAATGGAAATAATCAAACTAGAAGAACAAAGAGAACAAGCTAGGAAAACCCATGCTCATCACCAAGCGCTAATAAAATCTTCTTTTGACTCAAGCATCATAACCAGAAAAAACTTTCAGATGGGTGCTTTAGTTTTGAAATGGGATAAGGCTCATGAAGAAAAGGGCAAACATACGAAATTTTCGAAGTTGTGGCTTGGCCCTTTTCAGATTGTAGAAGTCGTAGGCCCGTCTACATTCGTGTTGCAGGATCTGGTAGGAAAGAGAGATTCTTTACCTGTCAATGGACTGATTCTTAAATTATATTTTCCATAGAAGAGAAATCTTCTAATTTTTGTAGGATAGATTTAGCTTTTAGTTTTTATTTTGTTTTGTTTTTCACTTTTATGAATAAAACCCGTTGTAAATGATCATTTAAAAAGGATTCATGAAAGAGCATGCCAATTCTCTATCAGATTTTGATTTCGCTTGTACAAATAGCAAAAAATTTTGAAAAGCTGAATTTTATTATTGACAAATAGAGTTAACTTCACTTTGATTACGATACTCGTTTCGACCTCTAGAAAACTTTGACAAAAGCAACCTCTGGTAAAAGAATTGTTTTGTATCACCACCATGAAAGGTATCATCAATAATAAAATAAGCATTCTCTGCAAAGCTGTTGTTTTCAAAAACTCTATTATTGTCATCCAGAGATTTCTTAAGGAAAAATAATGACTTCCTCCCTGCTAAAAGGAAACTACAGCGTCCAGAGAAACAATCCAAACAAAACACTATATCTCAAAGAATAAGAGGTCACATCACGAGCCGACTTATCATGATCACAGATATTATAACTTGCTGACTTTGCCAATACTGTCTATCAAAACAGGGCAAGGACTTAAGATTGTTGCAATCAAAAGACAAGAGGTCTCATCACGAGCCGGTTTGTTCAGAAAAAGTGTAAATCAGGTGAATGACTGTGTCATAATTTGGCCACCAAACCAAGACATTGTTCTTTAGAGAATTAAAAAAGGAAAAGTGCGTTAAAAAGGATGTTTCTCTGGAATGTTGCGAGTAACCTCAAGCAGGAAAAAGGATCATTGTTGGATAACATGGTAACCCTGTCGAGGCTATGGACGCTTGCGGGCAACAGAGGATCTACCTACGACAAATGAGCATAATTTTAAGCCAGTACGCAGAGAAGACCTTATTTTATATTTTATCAAGACCAAGCAATGTCTGATGCGAATGCAAGAAAAAACCTGAGGAAGCAAGAAATTGAGATATAAAAAAGGTTGAGACAAAATATCGTCGACAAGGTGAGGGGCAATCTACTCTATCTGTCCATAACAAAATTTAGACATAAAATTTTTGTTGTTTCAGAAGTGAACAGTCAATAGAAATGCAAAGATAACTGGTTCTTCACAGTGAATCGCCATTGTTGTGGTCACCAACAACCCCCCTCTTTGATTGATATTAGTAATAACATCAAGCAAAGGGGGACCCTTAACCAAAAGATCCAAAAAATATTTTTGTTTGAAAAATCTTTTGTATCAACTCCCTAAGAGCTATATCGCGTCGCAAAGGAAAAAGGAACGCTTTCCCAAAGTGCATAAACACACCAAGGAAGAGCGACACGAGAACTCATCGCATCGCGTGCATTAAAGGCACTCAAAAGGGGAAAACCTAAAGAGCAGCCGACGGCCGATATGCGACGTCACACATCGCAATGTCGCATAAGCAGCACAAAGTGACAAAGCGAAAAACCTTGCGACCTTGCGATATTGGGATATGCGATCTGCGACCATGCAAAGCTGCGACCTGCGATCTATGGTGTGCGACAAATGAGACTATCAATCGCTGTGATGCCACCTATTTACCTTGCAATCTTCGATGCTGCGATGCAAATCGCAGAAGCCAATCGTCGCAGGCATTCCTCGACACGATCTATGAGCCTAAAGTTAGGCGCGCACCTTACGGGAAATTAATGATTGTACGCCTGTGTATCCAAAGATGATTATGTTGCATTTTTCAAAGAGTCAAGTCATAATGGGTGACATGATTATGCATTCATTAGAACTTAATTGCTTTCATGTCAATCTTTTCTTCTGTCTCTTTTCATTTACGTGAACTATAAGTCAGCAACTGATATAAATCTATATGGAGGAAACATCTAAGGATAAGTGCCAGAAATAGAAAAACAGAGAGGAGATGACTTCGCAGATGGATACCGCATACAGCACGACCGCAGATCCCAGAGTATCACTCAACAAATGTTGATGGAAATAGGCTATCTAGGACTCAGAGTCAAAGGCGCACAAAAGCAAAGCGTTTATGAAAGATCCTGAGTCCCAAATTGGGTAAAGCAAAAAGAAAAACGCTTAAGGGGAAAGACGTCTCAGAAAAGCCTGGAACAAAGAATGGAAACAAGTTTCAATTGAGAAAATCGTTCAGGCAACAAAATCCCCAGCTCATTGAGTCATTCGCATGGCCAGAAACCGAAATAGCAACAGCACAATCAGTTTGGAAGAAATCTGAGTTGTACTAAGTATACACGCCGTGAAGACACTCCTCCAGAAGAACACTTTCAAAAATATCTTCTAGTTTGTCAGAAAGAGGTGCCAACTCTTGTTATTTCTAATTTTCAAGCTTGAACAAAAGGAAAGGACAAGCAGCCGACTCTTTCACGGCGAACAGCGCATCGCTTACAGCACTAAGGAGAAGATACAGAAATGGTTAGAAATTAGATTCAGTTTTTAGAAATAAATTTCTTTTAGTAAAAGGGCAGTCATTTGAAGCCGTTCCCGAAATTTGTGTAATTAAAATTAGCCGGTTAGTAGTATTTAACCCTTCTCGTTGCATTGGAGAAGGGTCCGGAAATTTGTCAAAAAACTTGTCCTCGGAACATGCACTTTTGCACCCTCGGAGGGGGTTTTTGATGAATGGACGGATCAAGATTTATTTATGTTTGCATTTTAATACCTGCTACTGATGTTGCACTTCTGTACTCTTAGTAGGCATTAGAAGTAAGTAGAAATAGATCATTATTGCTTCAGGCCTGTGAGTATAAAGTCAGTCATAAATGGTACTTTTATCTCTTGACGAGTTTCTGCTTGCATTCTTAGAGTAATATACAGCTAATGTTGTTTATATGTTAACGTATGAATGAGTGGACTACCATTTGGAACTTCTGTACGGTGGAGTCATTGGTTTATGCTTAATACGTGAATAACTGATTATGTGATATGTTGTTTACAACCGTTTTGTTTAACTTCTTATGCAGGATGGTTCATCTTAATTGATTTATATTCTCATAATAGCTGAATAATCTTCATTACCAGTTATTATGTGAAATATTTCTAGATCGCATAATGGAAAAAGTTATATCCCGGGTTAGCGTAGATTAGATGTGTTGTTCTTGATAGATTAAAGTAGTATAAAATTTAGTCTCAGAGTTTACTACTAGATTAGCTTAGAAAATAATTCCATATTTTCATTATCAAATCTTACACACACACACATCATCAAATTCTACACACACACACCCCCTTAGAACGGGAAGCTGGTCTCGTTATCCTCAGTCGGACCCGCTACACCAAACGGGCACGGAGCCGCCAACCAGGTTCCCGACCGGGTGGGTATCCCCCTTGTTGTTGACCCGATTTCAGGGCCCTCAACAAGTTCTCACCATCTACCTTGTATTTGCAATTACGAACTTGCATGATAGCATTGTGTGATTGTTGCTAGACCCGGTCTGGGCTAGTAGGGATCGTCTCTCTCCGCAGAGAGGATTTACCTCCACAACACACCCCTTGAGATACGAAGTAGGTGAAGGCGGGAGTTGACCATATACTGCTTCATAGGGAGTCATTTTTGTGGTGGCATGATAGTGGGTGTTATACCACCATTCAGCCAGAGGTAACCACTGTACCCAAAGGTGTTGCTTTTCTGAAGTGAAACACCTAAGGTAGGTTTCTAGACATTTGTTAACGGCTTCAGTTTGACCATCTGTTTGCGGATGATAGGAAGTAATGAGTTTTAGTTGAGTGCCTTGTATCATGAAGAGTTCCTACCAAAAATTACTGGTGAAGATCGGGTCGCGGTCAGACACAATAGAAGTGGGCGTGCCATGCAATTTGAAGATCTGATCCATGAAAGATTGAGCGACCAAGGTTGGTGTAAATGGGTGTGGTAGGGCACATAAATGAGCATACTTCGACAGTCGGTCCACAACCACCATGATGACTGACTTGTTCCCTGACTTTGGAAGACCCGTAATGAAATCCATAGAAACCTCTGTCCAAATTGATGGCGGAATGGGCAATGGTTGTAATGTGCCTGGTGTGTTGATGGTTTCCCCTTTTTGGCGTTGACAGACATCGCATTCTGCTACGAAAGTAAGGATGTCCTTTTTCATGCCTTTCCAAAAAAATGATCTTCTGGTGCGAGCATACGTCTTCTGAAAGTCCGAATGTCCTGGAATGGGAGATGAGTGCAATTATGCCAAAACGTGACTTTTGAGGGTGGATGTTTGTGATATTACAACTCTGTACTTGTAGCGAAGAATATCATCCTGCCACGAGTAGCCCTTGGTGGAATTTGGATCTACCTGCAATTGAGAAATGAGTTGGGGGAGCCCAGGGTGTGAAAACCATTCCCTGCGAGCCTCTTCAATCCATTCTGGAGTGGGGAGGGAAATTGCTAGCAGAGTACTTTCCTCCTCAAATTGGCGAGATAATGCATCTGCTACGCTATTATCTTTCCCTTTCTTGTAAATGATCTCATAATCATATCCCAGCATTTTGGTGAGCCATTTATTTTGTTGTGGGGAGGATAGGTGTTGCTCCAAAAATTATTTAAGACAGTGATGATCTGTGTGGATTTGAAAACGTCGCCCCAATAAGTAAGGTCGCCAAGTCTCGACTGCATGTAAGATGGCCATCATTTCCTTCTCGTAGGTAGATTGGCCCAGATTCCTCCCACTTAGTTGTTGGCTTGTGAAGGCCAAAGGTCGCCCTTCCTGCATTAAGACCACCCCAATACCTGTACCCGAAGCATCACATTCAATGACAAAAGATTTGGTAAAGTCAGGTAGTGCTAAGGCTGGAGTGGAACACATGGCATTTTTTAGAGCTGTAAAGGCCTATTATGCTTCCTCATTCTAGAAGAATGAATTTTTCTTTAGGAGTTGGGTGAGGGGCTTCACTATGCGACCATAGTTGTGGACAAATTTACGATAATAGCCTGTGAGACCCAAAAAATCCTCTCAAGATCTTCAAGGTCTTAGGTTGAGGCCATTCCTGCATTTCCTGGATCGTTTTGGGGTCCACCTTGACACCTTCATGCCCCACAATGTGGCCCAAATACTCTACTTCTGCCATGCCAAACGAACACTTGGACATATTGACAAATAATTTATGCTTGCGGAGCAGGTGCAAGAGTAGATCTACATGGTGAAGATGTGCAGCCCAAGTGCAACTATAGATGAGGATGTCATCGAAGAATACAAGGACAAATTTCCTGAGATATGGTTTGAGAATGTGGTTCATAAGGCTCTGAAAAGTAGAGGGGGCATTACAAAGACCAAATGGCATGACCAAGAATTCATAATGGCCTTCATGAGTTTTGAAGGTAGTCTTAGGAATGTCGACTTCCTTCATGCGAATTTGGTGGTAGCCTGAGCGAAGATCCAGCTTAGTGAAGAATTGAGCCCCATTGAGTTCATCCAGCAAATCATCAACCACCGGGATGGGAAATTTATCTTTGACTGTCAACTTATTGAGGGCCCTGAAGTCAGGACACATCCGCCACTCCCCATCTTTCTTGAGCACCATGACCACTGGGGATGAATAAGGACTAATGCTGGGACGAATGACACCTGCTTCCAAAAGTTCCTTGATTATTTTTTCTAGTTCATTCTTTTGGGTGAACGGATATCTGTATGGGCACACATTTGGGGGTTGGGCCCCTGGAACCAAGGTGATGCTATGATCATGTTCCCCTCGCGAGGGTGGAAGCTCATGAGGCTTGTCAAAGACCGGCAGATGGTTATTTAAAATTTGTTGCATCTCAAGATGAATTGGCAGAGGCTTGGTTTCGACTACCTGGATGGCATTAAATTGAGCTACAACTCCATGATTGCCCTTTTTTAACAATTTTTCCATCCTCTGCGAGCTGATGATAGAGGGGGCTCCCGCTTGGAGTCCATGGAGGGTATGTGTGTAGTTGCTCTGCTTAAAACTCATATATAACTCCTGGAAATCCATTGTGATTGGCCCAAGAGTGCGAAGCCATTCGGCGCCGAAGACAATGTCGCAACCCCCCATGTGTATGGCAAACATGTGGGTTTTCAACTGATAATCCCCCATTTGAAGTGTGATATTTTCACAGCAGCCTTCACATTTCATTGTGCCTCCATCCGCAATTTGAACTTGGAAGTTAGAAACTGCTCGTACAAAACAATGCACTGCTTCTGCGACTTTTTGATGGATGAAATTATGTGTACTTCCACTATCAATCAAGACTACTACTGGGCGATGTTTAATAAAACCTCTGATTTTGTGAGTTTGAGGGGAAGAAATCCTTGCTAAAGCATGCAACGAAATAACTGGTTCATCAGAGATATTGTCCTTTTGGTTGTCTTCTTCTAGCGGCTCATGTTCCTCAAGTGGTGGATCTTCCTCTGTTGAGCTGTAGTGAGTGGCATCAATTTGAAAAAATTTGGGCTCCTTGCATTTATGGCCTGGGGAGTATTTTTCATCATAGTAGTAACATAGGCCTTGCTTTCTTCTTTTGGCCATTTCCGCAAGTGACACCTTTTGGACCTTAAGGGTTTGAGTCATGTTGTGAGCCTGTGGGGGGCGACCTTTAGCTGAGAAATTTGGGCAACTATATTGGGTTGCTAATGCACGTTCCACGTTACGAGCTACCTTGCAAGCCTCTGTCCATGTGGGAGGGTGGTGCAATAGGACTTGGGCTTTGATAGCTTCTTTAAGACCGCTTATAAAACATTCCATGTAGAACACATCTGAGAGACCCCAAGTGCGGAAGGCTAAGGCTTCAAAAGCTGTAATATATTCATCCACTGTACCAATATGTCGGAGCTTAGTAAGACGATCCAAAAAAGATGATTCCTGGTCAAAGCGGTCTTGAAGAGCCTTGGTGAATTTGGTCCAAGTCCTAAAAGGTCCAGCGCAACGTTGATGCCATTCCCACCATTGCCACCTTTCATTGTCCAAGTACATGCTCCCCAACATAAGCTGAGTCTCATCATCGAAGATGTGATTTAGTTTGAAATACTGCTCCATTTGTGCTATCCATACAGACGGGTGAGAACCGTCAAATTTATGCATATCCAACTTGGGAGGTCACTGACTGGGTTGTTGGTGGGTGTGCCAAACGTGAGGAGAGTGCCTAGACTCACCCTCATTGTGTTCATTGCTATTATACGCCTCCTCGTGGGCTTGTTCCTTGCCCTTCGGGACTATTTTCTCGACCATGCTACATAGTCCGCTAAGCTGAATGTGGAGGTTTTGCACTGGTTCTTCAAGTTTGTCCATCCTTTCATTGGCCATCACTTGAGCTCTAGTTTCCACCATACACCAACCTGATTTTTTTTTTGAAAATTGGGACCGCCTAAAAACAATTTCACTAAGAAGTGAATGGTACCACCGTGCTCAGCTCATCGTCCTGACTCTAATGGGCTAGATCACCAATAAGCGCCCCAAAAGATCTCAGACTCGTTTTTTTTTGAAAACTCCTAACGGAGTTTTACTCTTTCCTTATCAATACTACAGTCGCCAAATCCTCAAAATGTCAATGCAGCCAAAAGTCCTGCGAAAATTATACCCCGGTATAGGAACCCTTTACAACGACTTCGATCTGGTGGATCTGAGAGATCTGAATGGTGGATCTGATAGCTCTGGGCAGTGGAACAGACTTCTTCTACGGATTTGATGGATCTAATAGATCGGAATAGCTGATCTGCAAACTCGAGACTGCGGGTCTGATGTCTGCTGCTGCTGCACCCCTTTGTACAAGCGGATCTGGAAGAGATGATGTGTGATCCCCCGATAGAAAAGGGAACTATGGTCTTGAGGAGTGTCAGGTGCTACAGATCGCAATATACATAAGGGTCTGGCAGTAGTACTTGGCCCAATGTTTTAGGGCTCTAACTAAGGAGGATCGACCGTACCCTTAGCCGTACAACCCGACTACCCTATCATATGGGCAAGTAATCTCTCTGAGTGTTGTTCTTGGTGTACTGTAGCCGCAAGACGGCCGACGGTTTATCTATGGTAAGGTTTCAAGGGAGCCTAGGGGGCTTCCGATATACCCAGAGGGTACGTGGAAGACAGTCCGTGCACAGTTTTGTCTAATGCGCTACTACTCGAAGGGGTACCCAAAGGGGTTACAAGGGAGTCCAACAAACGTGACCACCTCTTGTATTTCCTGCGTGCATGCCTCCCCAAATCCGCAGGTTTATGCGCTCAATGATAGATCCCGTGGTTTAAAGACGCCTGAACACGTCTCTAGCCAAAAAAAAAAATTGCTAAGAAATGGAGATCCCACCAGCCCTGGAAAGTGCTCTGATACCACTTGTTATGCTCTTAACCTGCAAAATGATACCCAAATACATAATATGTGAAGAAAAGATACCCAGAACACAGAATAACAAAGATTTTATTATTCAGAGAGTAATGTTCACTTGCCTCTTCAAGGGGGCAACCTCCAATAGAGCAGAGCTCGATTACAAAATAAGACATGATGCTCCTCGCAGGGAGTCTCTATCCTTTATATATGACTCATACATGCAATACCACGGGCCAATATCGTGGGTTTTATTAATACCATCTATCTAATACTACGCCCATTTGAAACTAACTGTGGTCCCGTCATTAATTACAGATTAACCACTTACAATTATTAATATGGGCTTTATTGACTCTTGACTATGACGTGATCCCATTACATAAATAAGGGGGTTAGGGTGGGACCCTAACATCACATCCATCTGATGAATGTGCCATCCCATTTGCGCTGAGAGAGAAAGAATCGTCCGTATGGAAGAATACCTTGCGACAGGTGCAAAGGTCTCCTCATAATCGATCCCCTCTATCTGTGAAAAGCCTCGGGAAACAAATATTGCCTTGTACTTCTCCACACTCCCGTCAGCTACCTGCTTAACTTTGTAGATCCATGTCGAACCTACCATTGATTTCCATTCCGGTCTTGGGACAATCTCCCATGCATTGTTTCTGACAATCGAATCATACTCTTCCACCATGGCATCTACCCATGTGGGATCCTCCATAGCTTCCTCGAAAGAGGATGGCTCAGTCACAACACATTTGCTCACAAGAGCCATGTATCCAGTGTACCGATCAGGCGACTGTCTCTGTCTACATTGAGCTATAGGTGGTCCTACAACCTTCTTTGCATCTTGAGCCAGTCGCTCAGCTTCTGTCAAGCGCTTTCGCCCTCTGATAGTTGGTGTTGCATGAGTGGTCTCTTCCACTCCGTGAACTTCGTCGTGTGGTTGATCCACATCCTGAAGCTCATCCTTAGGAACTAATAGCTCCTCAGCTGCATGCAAGTGTGGCTCCCTCTCAAGCGAACACTTCATGGCTTTCTCCTCCTGAAATTTTATATCCTGTCGCACAACAGTCTTGCCACTGTCTGGCAAATACACACGATAGTTGTGGGAAGTATCAGTGTACCCCACAAATATCCCAACCTCTGTGGTCGGCTCTAGCTTCTTCCTGGCATCCTTCGTCACATGCATGTAAACGTTAGAACCAAAAATCCTCAAATGAGAAATATCAGGTCTCTTACCAGAATAAGCCTCCTCGGGTGTACTCATGCCAAGTATCCTGAGAGGACAACGGTTCTGCACATAAACTGTAGTATTGCATGCTTCCGCCTACAAGTGAAGGGGTAGGCCCTGATCATGCAACAGTGCCCGTGCAGCACCCATGATCGTTCAGTTCTTCTGCTCAGCAACCCCGTTCTGTTGTGGGTTATGGGGAGCTATGAGCTCTCTTCGAATGCCTTCTGCGTTGCAGAAATCCTTGAACTTGCCAAAGATGTATTCACAACCATTGTCGCTCCTAAGAGCCTTCACCTTCTTCCTTGACTCCTTCTCGACCAGTGATTTGAACTCATAGAACTTTGAGTATGTCTCACTCTTCTTCTGCATGAAGAAGATCCAGCACTTATGAGAGAAATCATCAAGAAAGATCACATAATACCTATGCTTTGTTGTCGAAGCTACTGAGAAAGGTCCACACACGTCTGTGTGAATTCTCTCAAGGATCACCGTGGTGCGACTATCCTTCTCGTGAAAGGTGGCTTTCACAAACTTTCCCAAAGTACACCCCTTGCACTGATCTGACTGCGCAAGAGTGCCTTTAGGAAGCCCAGTAGTGATCTACTGCAGTATCTTCAAGGCTCCGTGGTGAAGGTGACCCAATCTCCTGTGCCACAGCTCGCCATCATCCTGGCTCAGCAATCCTTCTTCCTCGCATGCCATTACTACACAGCCATCTACATGAAACTGATAAAGGTTCCTGACTCGAAGCCCTATCTTCCGAGTTTCTCCAGTTGTCTTACTACGCAGGAAAGCCTTTCCCTCGCTGAAAACAACATCATATCCCTTGTCTTCTAACATCACCATAGAGATAAGATTCTTCTTCAATCCTGGAACATGCATCACTTCCTTCAATATGAAGGGTTTACCAGACTCCTTCTCAAAGGAAATGGTACCGATACCGGTCGCACTGTATCTACCATCATCGCCCATCTCGATGTCCACTCCAAGATCTTTCTCCTCCAAATAAGAAAACAAATCTTGATCTCTTGTCATGTGAAAAGACGCACCACAGCCCAAGAACCACACCGATCCCATCACACTTGAAACCAAGCATGCGATGAATGAAAAATCAAGCTCAAACTACGAGGCTAGAGCCTCTCCTACTGCAGATCCAGCAACTTGCTTGTTCTTCTTCTTCTGCAGACAATTAGTGGCATAGTGTCTGTGCTGGTGATAGTGAAAGCACTTCACCTTGGACATGTCCTACTTCTTGCCTTTCGCACTTGAATGCGAAGCTTTCTTGCTCTTCCCCTTCTTTGCTTTGGCAGCCAAAGCGCAATTTTCTTCATCAGTTCCCTTTGATGAAGATTCGTCCCTGGTATTCCGCCTGCTCTCCTCCTGCACAAGATCTGACGAAAGTCTCTCCCATCCTAGCAATTTCTCCCGACCATTAACAGAGTCCTGATAGGAATGCCAACTCTTTGGAAGACCAAGGAGAGACAATCTCACCAAGTCCTCATCATCGACAGTCACCCCCACACTTCCCAGCTCATCCCTGCACTGAGTGAACTTTGTGAGATACTTGGGCATACTGTCTCCCTTCTCACACTTGATGTTTCTGAGTTTATCTTTGAGTGCTAGCTTCCTCTGATTGCTCTTGCTTTTGAATAGATCTGTCAATGCTTTCCACATCAAGTATGGAGAAGCCTTTCCATGCAGGCTGGACACAATGTGATCCTTCACGCTCTCCAACAGAATCCTTTGACACTTTGTTGTCTTCTTTTGCCAAACCTCAACTTCGGCAGCATTAGTAGGCTTTGGGACCTCAGCCTCTATGAACTCCTTCATCCCATTATCATCTAACATGGCCTCCATCCTGTCCTTCCATGCAACATAGTTCGAGCTGCCCTCAAGAGCATACTCCAATCGCAATCCGTTGAAAGACATTGCCACGTTGATACCAAGAAAACACTGCTGCAAATTCGAATTCCACCAGCTTCAAACTCAACCGCCTTTGATCTAGAATTCGTGAGAACAAATTATTTCTCATACAGAGATTGACTGTATGGGATTTTACCAGATATCTCACCTTCCAAAGGAATGATGGATCCAGAGGCTACCTGACCCGATTACAGACTCTGCCTGAAGAAATAAGATGTACACACTTTCTGAATAATAGATCTGGTGATCAAAAGCTTTGATACCATGTAGAAATTTTGAATAATTAAGTACTTATTCACAGAGATTATCCTGATTATACACTATTTCAGAATACATGCACAATACATAATCTCCTCTACATTGATAATCAATTTAGAAACATTAAAAACAATGAAACATCAATCCCATGCACACATTGACACAGTATGTAACCCGGGGAAAGAATACAGATGAAAAACCGACACTATCTATATATTATAATGATTGAGAACATGTAACAATACATAGTAAAATACTCCTCACAAGTACTCAGTACTATCTCCACTTGTTACACGCAAAACTAGCTCAGATCCGAACAAGTCATAGGTTCAAATCTCCACCGTTGCTTTGCCTGCTTCCACTGCACAATCCCAAGTGAAAATCACGTGAGCACATGCTACAATTACCTTGGTAGTGGCCCACATTGCGTAGTCCTCATTGGCATAACTCAATCCCATTGATTGTGCAAGATCTCATGCACAACTATAGTCACAACTGATAGCAATCTCAACCTCTAACACCTATCTCCACTGAAGTTTCCATGCACTGAGTCAAATGATGTATTCTTCAGTTGCTTTATGAGTTAATAATTAGTGAATTAATTAATATTTAATTCACACAACTCATTACTAGAGTATTCTTTAGTTAGACTGAATATAACTAGTTCAACCAAGTCAAACTGAACACAACTCCATCAACTCCACAATCAACTCCACCAAACTCAACCACATGAGTTCTAACTGAATTCCTGCATGCAATAGCTCAACTGACCCACAAGAAAAGTGTATTTCCTTCTGACAACTGCATGGGCCACATCCGTAGCTCAAATTGAAGTGCTCCAAGAGGATAAGATAAAGTTTATAGTCCAAATATTATTATGAGACAATAATATTCGACTGTTCTATTTTTAGCCTGGCAGTCTAAAAATAGAAACCTGCCCATATGTCTAAAAATAGAAGTCCATCTATTTTTACCAACATGACCAATCATCCACAAATAACATACTGCGACTCATAGATCATGATCCATATGTCTAAAAATAGACTTTGCGCCAAAAATAGCCTGTGAGCCCACTTAGTGAAGGCGAATTATTTCCACTAAGCTCCATCATCTTGTTTCATTCTCTACACGAAGGAGCTACTCAGCTTGCTACTAGACCAAGTATGGATGAATAGCCTATGAGGGGAATGCATCAAGGTTTGATCAACAAGTTGTCTCTCTGCAAGAAAGTAACTGGAGCTTGTATACTTGACGAAGCAAGACATGATGATGTGAAGGTTGTTAGGGAGGCTCCAAAACAAAGCTAAGGAAAACTTTTGGAGGGTGGTTGTAGCCGCTACAATAGGATCTAATACAATGAAACTATGCTTGAGATAAGTACATTTCCCCTAGCATAATGGTAGAGGCACACCCCCTAGCTTTGTTTCATCTGTAAAATATTCTCAAGGACCCAAATATACTACTAGTTATGGATAAAAATATGTTCACTGGGAAGGAAGGAAAAGGACCATGTGATATGGGTGGATGGAATGAAGTTTCAACTCTAAGATCAATTAGAAACAACTGAAATAAAAATTTACGAGATCTAGTCAAAGATTCAAATCAACTTGAGGGGATTTATTTCATTTTTTAATGAGCTTGACATGGTAAAGAACTTTTCTCAAAGCTTTGTTTCATTTTTATGCCAACCTAAAACATAGAAGAAACTATTCTCATGGTGATCTGTGTCCATTTTTAATGAGCTTGACATAGTAAAGGAACAATGCTCATGGAACTATTTACCTTGATCATGGATCCTAAGAGGCCAAGGCTTTGGAAGGAATACATATCAAGGGTTTGATCATGGCATCTAATAGTTTTTCATTGGATGGAAGAAAAATTCCCTGGAAGGAATACATACGAAGGGATCCAATAGGGGTAGGAATATTAGGCTCCAATGCTCCTAGTAAATAAATTACCATATCACCTACTGGATCTAGGTTAAAAGAAGTCAAGTAAAAAACAAGAGGCTATTTTTATTTGATTGGTGCGGGCATGGAATAGCTTTCCACGTAATTAACCTATGGTGGGGAGGATACCACTTGCATATTTGGAATGTTTAGGTAAGTCAGATGGTTGGCAATCAAATCAGGACTAGTGATTTAAAGTTGGTCAACAGACACAATTTTTCCATTATGCGGGAAAGACATCAATTTAAAGAGTGTGGACATGAAAACTTTCATGGCATAAGCATAGTCTCGCCTAATGAGAAAATTGAAATTTAAGGGGCCTTGGACTACCATAACATCAGTACATATATTTTTTTTTCCTTCTAAGGTAATAGGCAGCTAAGGAAGGATCCCTAAAGGTCCACTAGTTATTCTCTTGAAAGCCACCAGATTCTAAGTAATGGAGACAATTTTAGTGCAACCTAAATCTTGCCAACAAGCTGAGGATAGAATGCTAAGAGAAGCACCTTTGTCCATAACAGTGTGATATATATTTTTATCACAAGCATTGGTTGTGATTTGGAAGAGCAATTAAGAAGGGACACAAGGCGTCATCAGCTGATTCCAATTAGAGGAAGTGACCTCTTTACTTGGAGGGGGTTCCACGAGAATGAGATAAATTCCCCCTTGTTCAATGTGATCTAAAGTAACATGAAGAATTTGAGCGGTATTATCTTCACTCTCTAAGGGGAGAGTACGATCAACTAAAGATAGAATCGAGTCAACCACTTCCTCAACCAATGGTTGGTGGGAAAGATATTCATGGGATTCATGCCCAAGGAGAGTGGTATTGAATGAAGATTGAATCATATCAATCACTTCATCAACTAATGGAGGTGTTGACACTGCTAGACCCATCAACATGTAAGGTGATCTCCCCGGTAAGAAGTCCCAACTAGACCTCACATTGTTTGGTGCAGGAGTCCTAGTAATGGGTTGTACGGTATCGCCTTGACCACAGTTGCGCAAAGGCAAGTAAGATGTCCTTGTTGGTAGAAAGGGTGTGACATGCGTAGAAAGATAAGGAAGGTGCATGAATGGTTCTAACACATGGAAGGTGGAATGAGTGCAACCTTTGGAAACTTGTGTAAACACGTAGATTAGAAGAGAAGACATGAGAAAAGATGCATCACAAACTGGAAGGAAGGTGAACCAACAATCCAAATCAATGTTTAAACCAAAAAAACATTTCAGTAAGATTCATACATACATATACAGAAAGAGTATATACACACATGCGTAAGCAAACATATACATATATCATTATAGTAAACAAGTTAACTAAAATACAATAACAATATATGCATGAAAAGTGTTGGCTCTATTATATCAAGAAGTGAAAGTTCCAATCATACAGTACAACCATGACCAACCACTAGTCCCGATAATGGAACGTTATAGTCACTGCCACCTGCTCCTACAAAGAGATGTACTAGCTCTGTTAGGATATTCTGACACATAGGAAATAGTTAAATACAACTTGGTCTAGTGTAGAGTTAGGTATAGAGTTAGGTAAAGTGTGTTTCTTTACCGTTGTACATTTTGTAACTTACAATCCGATGGTCACGATATGTAGTGATCCAACGGTTCATTCTCTCCTCGGTATTACCGACACTTGATCCGTGGCTTGACACCCGTTTGATCCATGAATTCTATTTAAAGCACATGGAGGGTCATTTGGAGGGTAATCTGTGCATGAGAGAAACATATGTAAATTTTCATTCTTTTATTAATAAATTGCCTGAAGTGGCCGCGTTGGCTCAGGCCGTGGACTGTTTCCCTCTTTGAGGGTTTTAACCACGTCAAAATACTGGTGTATTGATCTGCGATCTGGTTGTGAGCGGTGTCCTTTTGGTGTTCGGTCTGAGGAACTTATCCTGTAAATTCCTACATGGTATCAGAGCTATTTGAGGGCCGCGTCCGTTGGTGATCCAAATCTGAAGTCGATAGAACAGCATCCGACTTCCGTTTCCTAGATCTGTTGTTTCTGACTGCTTTCGGGCCCAGAGGACTGCTCTATTGTGTTGGGAGCATCTGTTCCAGTAAGGAACCCCTTTCGTTTCACGCCAAAAGGTTTCCGGTAGCCCTAGCTGCGTCATTTTTAAGATCTGGAGGTATACATTGTTTATTTACAGTTTACTGTTATTTTCTCTCTGTTTATTTCGGTTTCAGTTTATTTAGCCTTTTTATTACCGGATCTATACCTTTCATTTCTGCGTATGCTCTTTGCCCTGCGACTCTGTGCGATCTGGGCAAATCAAAAACAGAAAGGAAGGATTTTTCTCATGCGTATGCTCTTTTCCCTGCGCCTTAGGGTGATCTCGGAAAATCAGAAACATTGAGGAAAATATTTAGTTTCCGGCCAAAGCTAACTTTGAGTCGCAAGGTTCATTTTTGAAAATATTTAGTTTTTCAGCTAAAGCTAACTTCGAGCCATAAGGTTCGTTTTCTTTGCATGTCCGTGTTGGGTTTTGTGTTTTTTGTTTTGTAGGGAAAAAGAGCTTTCTCAAAGCAAGCACGCAACCCAAAGCACCCCCCCTCTCTCTCTCTCTCTCAAATTTTTTGTATAGATCAATTGGTTCAAAGCTATTTTAAGAGAGTAGAGGTCTTGGGTTCAAGTCTCCATTTTGTGGGGCCGGACTTTTTCATTTCCGCACATTCCCGCACTTCGTCGACAACTTCACAACTTTTTTTCAAAAAGCCATAACTTCTTCATCCGGAAGCCGTTTTCAGAGCCGTGTTTTTTAAACCAGCCTAATTTTTCGAGATCTATCCATTGGAACACTTATTTTCAGAATCTTTAGCTTTAGTTTCCGTTGAAATGGAAAGTCAATACCAAGTTACCCTTGACAGCACCAACTACTTCCAATGGTTGGCTTACATTGAGGATTTACTTAGAGGTAAAGGACTCGACAGAATAGCCTCAGGCCAAGAAAAGAAACTGAAGGATGAAGATAAGGCTGCTAAATGGGAAAATAGGCAAGATCAAGCATGTGGATTGATAGGGATGTCTATTTCTCCAGATCTTAGATTCCATATTGCAGAAATTGATACTCCTGATGAAGCAATGAAACAAATCAATAAAGTTTTTGGGATTAAAAATGAAATTAGAGCCCATCAACTTGAAAATGAGTTGCTTACATTGGACCCTAATAATTTTTCTTGCATTGAAGATTTTTTTGTCCAAGTTCAAGACCCTTAGATATCTTTTGGATGGTGTTAAAGTTAAGAAAGAAGATAGTAACCTTATCTATTCCATTCTTACAAAGTTGGGACCAGCCTACTCTGTGTTTGTTTCCACCTTCCATTCTACAAGAGAAGCCTTCATTTCTCAAGGAATAGACTACAAGCCCCCCTCCTTTGACTCTTTTTGTGATTCTTTAATAAGAGAACAAGAAAAACTCTTACACCTTGGTCTTCTTAATCTTGGAAACTCTTCCAAGAAAGCGTTAGCCGCCCAGCAGCAACCAAATTCAAAGAATCCTAAGAAGTCATATCCTAAAAAGAATGGTCCTAAACCAAACAAGGGTCCTAAGCAATTTCAGCCCCAAAATGAAAAATCATTTCAACAAAATGATAAGACAAATAGAAACAAAGGGAAGAAGACTGATAGACATTGCAATTTTTGTAATCGATATGGCCACTTAGAATCAAAATGCTTTAAGAAGATGGAAGCCTTGGAAGCAACAATGAAGAAGCATAACATCCATTTGGGGCAATCTTCAACTTCAACTTCATCTTCAGGAATGGCACTCTCTACATGTGGTTGTCAAGCATCTCGATCTGGCTATGCATTAAATGTATCTTCTTCTTCTCATTCTCATGAGTGGCTCATTGATTCTGGAGCTTCTTATCACATGGCCAAAAACAAAGCCATGTTTTCTTCCTTAAATGATTGTAACACCAAAAATATATATGTTGGTGATGATAGATCTCTTAATGTTGTAGGGACTGGAACTGTTCATCTAGACAATGGTCAGTTTAATGATGTATTATGTGTTCCAACCTTATCCTACAACCTTCTATCTGTATATCAGATAACTCATTCAGGTGAAGGTAAAATCGTTGAATTTTCACCTCATGATGTTGTAATCAAGGACTTAAGAGATCCTAAACAGATTTTGGCTACTGGCATTGCTGATGATTCTACAAGGTTGTATAAGTTTCAGCACTTTGGGTCATCAAATCTTCCCTCAGTATTTGTTGCTCATAACGATGAAGTGAGCAAACTTTTGCATGAGCGATTTGGTCACTTAAACTATTGCTCCCTTCAACATCTATGTAAAGAAAATATGGTGACAGGTCTTCCTATGGTATCTTGCAGAGATGGTGTTTGTTCTGGATGTGTACTTGGAAAACATCATCGGGACAGTTTTGAAAAACGTGCCTCTTGGCACGCCTCAGCCCCTTTACAGCTTGTGCATAGTGATTTATGTGGTCCACTTCCAGTTGTGTCATTCTCTGGCTGCAAGTATTTCTTAACTTTCATTGATGATTTCTCCAGACGCACTTGGGTATACTTCTTAAAACTCAAGAGTGGAGTATTTAACACTTTTTTGGCCTTCAATGCCTTTGTTGAAAAACAATCTGGACATCAAATTCTTAAGTTAAGATCTGATAATGGCGGAGAATATGTTAAAAACACATTAATCAACTATTGCACTGAGAATGGAATTGAAATGAAACATATTGTTCCATATACTCCACAACAAAATGGTGTAGCTGAAACGAAGAATCGCACCTTAAAGGAAATGGCTAATTGTATGCTACAATCTAAAGGACTTGGTCTTAGTTTTTGGGCAGAAGCAATTAACTGTGCAAATTACATAATAAATTGCACTCCTACTAAGGCTTTAAAGAATATCACTCCATAAGAAGCATGGAGCTCAATCAAACCAGATGTAAGTCACTTTCGTGTTTTTGGAAGTGAAGCGTGGGTCCATATTCCAGATGAAAAGCATAAATCTTTAGAACCTAAGAGTGAAAAATGTACTTTTGTTGGATATTCTGAAGATGTAAAAGGCTATAGACTTATTCCATTTAAGTCCAAAAATTTTATCATTAGAAGAGATGTAAAATTTGATGAAAATATATCGGCCTGCGAGCCTAGTCCGGCGGTTGTGCCAGCTCTCCCTATCTCTTCTACTTTTGAAAACATTTCTTCTTCAGATGATGAAAGTGAGGATTACAATCCTCCCCCACCATCTCAGGATCCTCCTTCAGCTCCTGAGCTTCCAAAATGGGTTCATGCTACTCGAGATGCAGCAGGTGATCTTGCCGGTGATCCTACAGATCAGCGACGCACACGTTCTCAGTTCGAGAGAGCCTCTTCTTTACTGGCTCAAGCTCCAGTAAATTATGATCCTGACACCTTTGCAGAAGCTTCAGGCCATCCAGATTGGGAAGCAGCTATGAATGAAGAATATCATTCATTATTGGCAAATGATACATGGGATCTTGTTCCTCTACCAAAAGGACGAAAACTTGTTAGATGCAAATGGGTTTACAGAACCAAGTATGGACCAGATGGGAAAGTTGATAAACATAAAGCTCGTCTTGTTGCTAAGGGTTTTTCACAGGTTGAAGGCATTGACTACACTGAAACCTTCTCCTCTGTTGCCAAAATGAACTCTATCCGCCTTGTTCTTTCCCTTGTTGCCTCTTTCAAATGGGAAGTCCATCAGATGGATGTTAAATCTACCTTCTTGCATGGAGACTTGCATGAAGAAATCTATATGGAACAACCCATTGGCTTCATACAAACAAACTCCAGCTTTGTATGTCGACTTAAGAAATCCCTTTATGGTCTCAAGCAAGCTCCTCGGCCTTGGTATGCCAAAATGGATAGCTTTCTTTTAGAATCTGGCTTTTCTAGGTGTCATTCTGACAATACTGTCTACACCAAGAAAGTGGGAAACTCTCTTATCATCCTTGTTCTTTATGTTAATGATCTTATCCTTACTGGTAGTGATCCCAACCTTATAAACCATGTGAAGTCTAGCCTTAAAAGGAAATTTGAAATGACAGACTTAGGACACTTACACTATTTTCTCGGTCTTCAAGTCTTGCAATCCAAGGAGGGTATTTCCCTTTCCCAGTCCAAGTATGCTTGTGATATTCTACGTCATTTTCACATGGAAGACTGTAAGCCAGCCCCTTCTCCCTTTCAGTCTGGAGTCAAACTTTTAGTCACTTGTAATTCTCCTGAAGTTGATGCTACCTTATATCGTCAACTTGTAGGAAAACTTTTGCATCTAACCCATACTCGTCCTGACCTTTCCTTTGTTGTTGGCCTTGTTGCTCGGTTTATGCAAAACCCATGTGAAAGTCATTGGAAAGCAGCTAAAAGAATACTTCATTATGTTCAAGGTACAGTTCAGTTTGGGATTCATTACAGTGCCGAAGCATCTCCTCTATTGGTTGGTTTCACTGATTCCGATTGGGCTGGTGACCCTGATGATCGGAAGTCTACTGCCGGTTATGTGTTCACTCTTGGTTCAGGACCTATTACATGGTCTTGCAAGAAACAAGGTGCCATTTCTCTTTCATCAGCAAAAGCAGAGTATCGTGGTGCCGTAGAAGCTAGTAAGGAAGCCTTGTGGCTTCCTCAGATCCTGTCAGAGTTTGGCTTTGAGCAACAGCATCCGACTACACTTTGGTGTGATAATCAAAGTGTCATTCAGCTATGCAAAGATCCAGTCCAACATCAGCGTAGCAAACACATTGAACTGCACATGCACTTCATCAAAAAGCTCATTCACGACCATGTTCTTGAAGTGCAATATTGTTCAACAGATGATCATGTTGCAGACATCTTCACAAAGGCTCTTACAGAGGCGAAGTTCACTAAACTTCGATTTATGGTTGGAGTTCAGGAAGTTGTCACTAAGGGGGGATAGGATCTAGTGCCTCCTTCCTTCTCCTATTGTGTCATATTTGTAAATCCTTTAATCCTATCCCAAGTTGTTCTTAAGGGGGGATGTTAGGATATTCCAACACATAGGAAATAGTTAAGTACAACTTGGTCTAGTGTAGAGTTAGGTATAGAGATAGGTAAAGTGTGTTTCTTTACCGTTGTACATTTTATAACTTACAATCCAACGGTCACGATATGTAGTGATCCAACGGTTCATTCTCTCCTCGGTATTACCGACACTTGATCCGTGGCTTGACACCCGATTGGTCCATGAATTCTATTTAAAGCGCATGGAGGGTCATTTGGAGGGTAATCCGTGCATGAGAGAAACATATGTAAATTTTCATTCTTTTATTAATAAATTGCCTGAAGTGGCCGCGTTGGCTCAGGCCATGGACTGTTTCCCTCTTTGAGGGTTTTAACCACGTCAAAATACTGGTGTATTGATCTGCGAACTAGTTGTGAGCGGTGTCCTTTTGGTGTTCTGTCTGAGGAACTTATCCTGTAAATTCCTACAAGCTCTGCATAGTGGAGAAGCCAAGGCTCATTACAATACTCTCCAAGCTTTCTCTAATATACTCCTATCTGAAGCTTGGCTGATCAAAAGCCTCTACAATGATTTATGAGGTATTATATATAGCAAGGGGTGGGGTGACCCTTGACATTCCCCTTTGTGACTATTCATCTACCCTCATGGATCTTCAACTACTCTATCACTGTTACATTCAACTATCGTCACTTTCCACTTGACAAGATGTTACATACAATCTGCACATGTACCCATATGAGACAAAATAGGCTTCAAAAAGCCATGCAAGACATCACTGTGACTCATACAACTATGGGAAGACCAACTCTTTGACATCCTCATGATGGTTGATGGTGGCGAACTAATCCCAAGCTTGGTAGTCTGCAATGGTGTCTATGTACTCTATGGTGACATCTTTCTGGAAACGATCTCTTGCCTCTGTTGAATTTGGGTACACTGCTTTGGCTCCACTATCCAGCTTGTCTAACAACATGTGCATCAATTTCATGATTGCAACCAGACAAAGGACATACTGATGCATGGTTTATGCGCTGATCGCCAAGTCTGCGCTAGGGGTTATGCACATCAACTCGTCAAAGTACAAGTCCATCTCCTATCAGTCTTGACACATTTTATTTTCCTTGGTGAGTGTCCCAATAGATGGGATCACATGTGCATGCACAAAAACATCCATGCTTCTGAACACCCATGCATGGGAAGCCTGTAGACTAGTGATGAGATGGGGGATTTACTCATAGTTCTGGATATGACTCCAAATGCGTGCCTTCAACTCAACCGCCCTAGGCTTCATCATCTTGGGAAAGTGTAACTGGGCTCCCTTGTATCTCATTGTCCATGTTTTCATGTGGTCGGAAGAAGCATGCAATTTTGACAAGATACATGCTCTCCTAGAACACCATTGTTGCTAATAGTTGAGATGGACAATTGCCTTATCCACAATACCAAATCTGGAATACAACACCTACATGATTGTCTCAAAGGATGATACTTCATCCAATATCACCTTCTTCAACTCTACTCGAGTAGATGTTGTAACCAATACTCCTCCTTGCTTGGTTTTCTGTAACTCGTTAGCCATTTGCTTGTTCTCTGCTATCAAGAAGTAAACACTCAAGCTAGTTGATTCGGCATATGCTCTGGTAGCATCAGCCAATGTTGTTGGATTCTTGTGCACATTAGATACGATCACCCATTCCTCAAACTGTGTAGGAGATATGTGGACATCCGAAGTAGACACTCTATGAAATTTCTCAACTCTATGTTGCAAATCGTCGAACGAAATGTTGTGCATCTCTTCCTCTGGATTGTCTCTGAGGATCTCAATATCTATTTGGTCACTTAGGACTTTCTCTGCTTCCAAATCCGGTGAAGCTGGTGAAGCTGGTGAGGATCTCAATATCTCTTTGGTCACTCTAAATCTAGCTGCTCCATCTCTGTATCCATTTGCTCAAGTACTCGTTCAATTGCTTGAGCGAAGTCTTGCTCCAGCGACTTATCACCCTGTTTTCTTTATTCTAGCTGCTCAGATGAGTCTACCACCTGTATGGGTGTAGTTTAATGAATCTATGCATGTTGTGCCGGTTGCGATGTTTTTCTCTGATGTGCTTCCTTCTCCTATCTACATAGCTTCTGCTCGTTCCGAAGTTACTCCTTCAACTCATGCAACTCCTTCACTTTTTCCTCCATCCTTTGTTTCTCTCTTTGCCTTTGTGTGGTCTGCTTGTCGCGTTGTCACCTCTTTGGCTCTATCTCTAAATCTTCTTTCTCCACAAGTGGATCTTCTCTGAACTTGCAACTTTTTTCTACCTCTTCATTGTCAACAATATTTCTCTTGCCTTTGTCACACGTAGGTATGTCTCCCTTTGTTGCTACTACTGCTGGTGTTATCCTAGATGCTACTTCGCTAACCATTCCACAATGATGCCGACCTGTTCATTGGGCCTAGAGAAGCTGTGACAATATCTCCATGGGTCTTCCTCAACCCAATGGTGGACCCTGTGGATCCACATAAATTACACTCTAGCACAGTGGTCCTTCAAAAAGAAATGTGGGTCGTACGGATTGAGGCTTCTGGTGCTGAAATTAAATTTCTTGAAATCTTCTATCTTGGCATCTGCATTATTTAGATTTTGTAACTCATACAACTTGATCCGCAACCGAAGAGTGGGCCAATGTACATTCTTCTTTCAATGCAGTCTAGCTAAAAGTCCTATAGAGATGTGGTATGACACTTCTTGCATGACAAGCTTGTCCATGGTAAAATTTGGCAAAACATGTGGAGGCTTCTCTGCATTGTACATCCGTATGAAGGTTCCAAAAGGTGAGGCATACCAATCTACTATGTCAATCAGTGCCTCCATTATTTCCTTTGACATGCAAGGGTGGATCCTCCTTGAATATCATCTTGTACATCGGGGTGACAAAATGGTTTGGCAGTTGTGTGATGACCCTATGGAAGCTACATTCAGAAAGAAATTTGCAATAAGTATTCACAGAGGTTTCCACTAATGTCCATGCCCACTTCAAGCACGGACATTGATGACGGGCACAAATTGCATCAACCAAGATGTCTGCAAACATGTAGATTTCTGCTTGCTGACCTTTGGGTAGTTGCTGAGCCCCTATTCCTTGTTCCTTCAACCCGTGGGCCAAAATGTAGGACTAGTTGCATGCTTTGCCTTCATTGGACAGTTGGTCCAACGCGATCACCCAACTCTGCAGGAAGGTCTTCGTCCTCTTTTGGCCATATAATTAGCATGAAAATATGACCAAGTACTCATATGCCTTCCACAATATCTTCATCTTATAAATCTAGTTGGGTGTCATCCTGAACTTTGCTGGCTCCTTTACCCAGTTCTTCAAGATATCCCTCGAGTTGGCATTACTGCTGGATATGTTGAAGGGTGTCTCCATGGTGACCATTAGCTTTGGAAAGTGGTACATTTACTGATAGTCCTATGCCCAGAAGGTAGCAATCTCTATCCCACTGACACTGCTTAACACCATTGTCTCAAGATCAGTGGGCGAGACGATCCAATTTATCATGTTTGCGTATGGGAACACAGGAAACCTGCATGAAATCCATTACAAGTTGGACTTGTGAATGTTCACATAGACTTTGTGGTCTTCAAGATATTCCCCAAATGTGCCTAGGAATGTATCATTGATCTCATGTCATTTCATCTTGATGTCTTTGTCTACGATCGGCTTGGTGTCTTCGTAAATCAGAAAAATCATAGACACTCGCTCAACTACGTCTCCATTTCTGCTTCCATCAGTGTCCTTTGACCCTACTCTCTTGGAGGCCATTGATCCTGAACTGATAAGAGATGAATGAACACCTGCTATATCTGGAGACATGGCTACATGCATGGAATGTAATCTATCAGTGAAAACCAAAGCAAACTTGAGGGCTGACATGCAACATACCCGAGAGACTACTAGCAAGGATTGCGCAATTTTCACTAGGAACCTAGAAGACTGACTACAAAAACTACACAATAGCTAGTGCGGACTATCAAGTGGCTGTTTGACTACTGGAATTGTGTAATGCATAATCCAGACTAGCCTGTTGGGTGTTTATATTGCGCAATGTGTAGTTTCAGCTGGCAAGGCATGTAGGCCCAAGGACTGCATTGTGCAATTTTCTAGGCCACCAGACACTGCCTCTCAAAATTGCACAAAACAAGTCTAGGGGACACTGTCTAGCCATATTTGTGCATTTTCTAGGAGGAAGGTAGAGCATTCTCTCTTAGAAATGTGCAATGTTGTCCAGGCAAGGCAGAGTCCGGGCCAAGGTTGCCCAGACCCACCGATGGTTGACTAAAAACATATGAAGATGTGAATGTATGGCGAAACTGATTGTAAGAAGGAGTGAATGATCATGCGTGCAAACAGAGAATGCAAGATTCAGAAAATGGAAAAATGTGCATGTGTGTGAAACGAGTCACCAAATCGGCAATCGTTCGTGCAAAATAGTGTCATGGACGCGAGAGTAGTGAGATGAAAATGAAAATTAAAACGGTGCTTGTACAAGCTAACATGCATGAAAATGACAACAAGTGTTTACATAAATCAAGAAGATAGCACTCACACAAGCCAAGACACAAAAAACAACAGAAATGTTGCAAAAGACAACTAAAGTGGACTTACGCGAAAATAGTTGAGGTGGATGTGCTGAAGACTCCTAGATGTGTTGTGGGATGTCACGGCTCCAAGATCGATGTGAATAATGAGCTCTGAAGTGTCAAATAAATAATTTTAGGATTATTACACACATGCCACAAATCTGGGAAAAAGCAACACTTGGAGGGAAGTTTCCAAAACGATCTTTGCATGTAACATCCAACTATTAAATATAGTTTCCTAAAATCTAGGGATGCTTTTTTCATGTCGCTTTTTTCTATTTCGGAAAAAAAAAATCCCATGCATGCAAATCAATTTTGTTGGGTCCCAAGTGGAACCGGTCAACCTGAAGGAACATGCAACAACCTGCTTGATTGAGAGAGGGATTTGCACAATTTCTAGAAGGAGCTCAACTAGCTATCCCAGTGGGATTGTGCAATTTCTAAGAGGAGCAGTTGAATACTACCCAGAATTGCACAATTTCTGCGCTGAGTAGTGTTGGGCTATATTGCACAATTTCTGGGCTGCGCTACAGTATTGGGCCAGATTGCACAATTTTTGGGTTGAGCTGCAATGTTGGGCTAGATTGCATAATTTCTGGGCTGAGCTGCAGTGTTGGGACAAATTGCACAATTTCTAGGTTGAGCTGCAGTGTTGGGCCAAATTGCACAACTTTCCCAAGGAAGAGTATCTGACTGCATTGCGAAATTTTAAAGCCCAACATGATACCTAGTAGATTTTAACAATTTATGGAGGGAAGGTTGGTTCCCCTCCAGTATTACACAATTTTCTGAGGGAGCTGCGTAGCCAACAACTAGCCCAAGTTCGAAATGGTATCCTGTGAGGGGAGTAAAGCAAACTAACATGCATAGGTTGGAAAGTTGTTGAAAAGCCAATGGAGACTATGTACTTGACAGAGCAAGATATGCTGCTAAGATGGTTGGTAGGGAGACTCCAAAACAAAGCTAAGGCAAAATTTTTTAGGGTGGTTGTAGCCACTACAATAGGAGGATTGGGGGAAAACTTACAATAACCAATTGGATGTCGCCACTGAGAAATATTAATGCTTTCCAACAATTTTGAGTCTTCATCCATATGAGGGAAAAGTTGAGTTTGATGACTCCCTTCACATGATCTACAAGGAAACCTAATTTCACCCTTTTTCTGGGGAACCTTATTATCACTAGTTTATGGTTTTTCACCAGCATGATTTCCAGAGGCTTATGACAATGGTTGATGTGAACATGTGGACCAGACTTATAATACTTGGTGAATATTAGGGAGATCTTTAAAAAGGTGGTCACCCTTTGTTGGGTGATTTAACTATGAGTTAAATCCTTGTCATTAAACTGTCAACCCAAGGTTTGTGAACTGACGATGTATACGTGTATTATATGTACTAGGTGATGATTTCTCATAATATATTAATTTAATGCAAGAAACTTGAAACTAATTACAAAGAAAATAATGAATGAAAATGAAAAGAAATTGCACACGTTCTCTCTCAAGCATGTTCTCTCCCAATCACTCTCTCTCAAAGAATAGCTCTACAAAAACCAACAAATCTAATCTAAGCTATGAAATGAAAAAGTAATTTAATCTAGTAATCTATGAGATTACTAGTGTGCCAATCCAATCCAAACATAAGGAAACTAAATCAATCTTAACAAAACAACATTAATGAAAGAAACATAAAAACATATAATCAAAATAACATAAAAGAAACCAAACTAAACTTGTATAAATGAAATAGCATAAATATTTACAACAAAGGAAAGAGATGTGCAAGCTGCGGTTGATGGGGGTCCTCCACTCAGCAATAACACTGAATGATTATCAAATCTTGGAGATCAAAGCAACAACATGTATTCCATCAAATGATGTCGGTGAAAGTTCCAAAGATATTACAATAATTAAACTCTCTTCATCTATATCCCCACTTTACAAATTACATTAATCATTTCTTCTCCATTACTCTCTATTCTATAGTATCTCACATCTTGGATGGAACACCTTTGAATGAAGGATGCACTCCTATTTATAAGAAAACTTAAGATAACTAATCAATAAATTTAGATCCATAAATCTCTCCTAGATCCACAATTATCTCTTGTGGTTACAACCAATTACCTAAAAATATGAGATACAAATCCTCTCACACATATTTAGGAGACACATATCAAAACATCCATGATTATTCTCCTTTGAATGTTCTTAGTCAATGATCCAAATATTCTACAAATATTCCTCAAATCTTCATGATTTTAAATTGAAATTCTAATTTATGGTTGAGTGGCCAAATAAGACTCTTGTAGAATCTTCAAATATGCCTACAACTTCATAAAAGTCATCCCACTTTTAGATATATATGAAAACATGCTAATTTCCCAATATTTGATCATAAATCCTCTTAAAATACTTTAAAATAAATGACTTGGAAAATAATAATGATAAACCTATATGATCATGTAAATGGTATTAATGCAGGGTTATGGAGTTGCAGAGTATGGTAAAGAGCTATGATGGTAATATGATATAAATGAGGGTGAAAGAGGATGAAATTTTGGAGGCCCAACACCCTTACAAAGCTTGCAAGGAAATTTAATTTTACGAAGCATGTTGGAAGGTTTTCCAACATTGTACACATCCATAACAATGGTTGGTTGGTTCCCCCTTGATTATTATCCTTTTTTCTCTTCTTCCTTTTCTTCTTTTTCTTAATTACCTAGTTACTAACATGAATACTTTCATTAGGAAATGAAGAGATGGTGGGTGAATAAGGAAAATGGTCAACATGAGGTTGGTGTTTTTAAGGTGGAGAAATTTCTTTTGAATCAGTTTGGACATTTAGGAACTAGGAGGTTGAAAACAACCATACCAGTAAACCTATCATGAATTTGAAAAGTGAAAACGTAGCCATGTAAGGAGGGCCAATATTTACAAAAGAAGGAAAAGGACTAGGATTCCCCTCAAAGGGGTTTCCTTGAATAGAAGAACATGGAATTTTTTCCATCAAACTCAACCTAAGGTCTATTGAGAAGTAAAAGGTAATAATTCAATCAAATAAATTGTAATAATGAAAACTATCATCAAGTATGAAGCGATTACCAAGTTGTTGTGAATTGCCATCTATTGTTAAGTACATGTAGGCAATATCCCTAAATGTTATGTTTGATGTATCACAAACAACAAGTCAGTCAAATTGGTTACCTGTGGAAGGTTTGCAACCTAAGGCGGACTTCCTATATACCCGAGGGTACATGGAAGTGCAGTTTGTGTTGTTGAGAATTCCATTAGGAGAACATTTATTCTTAATTTATCTCACTTGAAATTTACTTATACTATTATATTTGTTTATTTTGACTACATTAGTGTTCTCATCATCAAATAAATTCCAAAAACATGAATATCATACACAATGAACACCATATGTAGGCACTCAGCCAGGGCGAAACCCCAATGTAGGGGAAAACTCAGTCAAAATCTTCCACTAGAAGATTCAGATCAACTTGAGACAACCAAGAATTAAGGCCAAGACAAATGAACTCCTTTACTCCACCAAGGCATCCTTCTATAACAAAGCTAAACCATAGTCAAATTTCGATATTCAACATCAACTCTCCAACATCTCAACGCTCTCAGTAATCCTAAAGCATAGCCTGCAATGTCGGTCCTGTAACATATGAAGTATGTTCTAGAACTTCAACTCATATACCTTAGTCATTGATCATTTACATGTGTGGCACCAATTATTGTTCTTTTTCTAGACTTTATTTCTCACTCCTTCACTTGACCTTTTCTTCTATTTCATTAGAATTTGCATCCCATTCTTGACATGTCGAATTGCATAATAAGTTACAGATCGAAGTGATGCTAAATAGGTTGACTTTATTTTCCATATATAGTGGCTTAATTTTATTATTTTGAGGCCAACATTATATGATTGAAGTCAAATTATGTATTTAATGTGTTAGAGGCCGAATTGATGGAGAGAAGGGTTTACATGACCAAAATTAATAATTCTTTATTGAATTATATAGCCCAAGAAGTGTCTAGAATACATTGAATTATACTTTTACCCAATTCATAATCCATAGATCACTCATTGGATGCTTTTTACCTATTGAACATTGACCCAAGCATGAAACCCATGATTCAATAGGTAAATTTATTTTCTTTATTTTGATAAATACATTACATCATGACTCAAATACAATTTTGAAGACCGGCACTAGTTATATTATTCAACGCTCCCTCTTAACTACAGAGGTATTCATAATTACATATGCACATGGAACATCTCAAAGTTATATGCTATATGAAGACTCATAGAACACACAATGCTACAGATTATACACTTGATGAAGGTATCTAACTAATTGGGATGGAGGTGAGTTCCAAGGTTTAGCCACTCTAGGTACCATCTGGCTTGAGCACTAACACCAACCCAGGGATCCAGGCATCGTATCCAAGGTCGAAGCTACACAAGACCAATGATAACCTCCCTAATTCAGGATCTACACATCATCACAGGTTGACCATATGTCCTCCTAAACGTCTCTTTCCCCCAAGATGCTTCATCTCTCCTTATCAACTAAATCAAATATATCCACGAGTCCAAAATTCAACCTTCTTACAAAGAGACTTTGCACAATCACAACCTCAATTCATAATAAAATTTCAATATATATATATATATATATATATATATATATATATATATATATATGTCAACTCAAACCTTTGGAGTTTCTAGATGATGCTTAGGTCATTCTCATATTATTCAAAAACATCTCATCAAAATATTTCTTCTTTAACTTCTATAGCAACATCAAATTCAACCTTAGTACTTCTTCTAGAACATCCAACTCTTGTTTACAGTGTTGCTATCTGCAATGCTTTAGCCATGATTTTTATTCTTTCTCCCAAGTATTAGTTTTCACATTATTCCCTCCCTCTCAACTAGGGAGATATACAATTTCTTTCATCTAATCTCTCTCGCAACTTAGGGAGATCAATAAATTCACTCGTACAAGATTTTTATCATGTCATTGGAAAAATATCAACCTTTGAAAGCTTCATTTCTTTACAAAAATCATTCTTTATTATGGAACCAAATTCATCTACTCATATTTTATGTCATCATAATTATTACAACTTTGTTTATCGACCATCATCATCATTATTATCAATTTACGTTCAATTATGAACATCTTCAACCTATTGAAGATTTGTTGGCATTATGATACAAGTGTTGTCCTTGATGGCAACTCACACAGAGGTTGATACAGGTAATGGCAACTCAATCAGAGGACAAATCTTAGTATAGCAGGTCAAGAAAGATATATACACAGGTTCATTATGAAAAATCAGCGTATACACGTGGGTTGGACGTGCCGAAGACGCGTATGCGTATACACGCACTTTCATGCAAGGAAAAGCGCGTACATGTGGGAAAACTTATGTCTTGGTCCGTGGTAGTTAGTCCTCGGTACTTGAACCTATGGTTTTGGACCATGGTGTCTCGTCAGAAGTATTGATCCCAAGTATTGGGCCCATGGTATTGATTTATTATGGTTTTGGACCATGGTATTGAAAGAAGCCTAACCTATATAAGGAGAAGATCATTAGGCAAAGGGAAGGAGCAAGGAATGGACGTCTGACGAAGTGGGAAGATCTAGTATTGTTGGTTATCTATTTGTGATGCTTGGCTATGGTTGGATATGACAGCAAAGGTATAAGTAATTATCTTTAGATCTGTACGCAGGTTGTCTCTTGTGAAAGCGCGTATACACGCGGTTTTGATATAGTCAAGTAGCGTACGCATTATGAGATTTGGTGTTTCAGGTTGCTGTTGATTCTAGTGATTGTTGCAGAGTTCTGGGCTCTGGTTTGTGTTTTGAGTTTTTGATGACAGGGTTTTAGTGATTCAGTATTGGGTGATTTGGAGATTTATGATACAAGAATAAGTTGATGATTTTATTGCAGCAATGATTGTTTTGTACTCATGGATCCAGTCTGAAAATTTATGAAATGTGGTCCCTGAAGAAAAGAAGGTTGTAGCCTTCTGTAGGTCAGCACCTACGTACTAGTATATTAGCTAGTACAAGAGCTGAGGGGGATGTAGCTCCCTTCTAGAAGTAGCTGAAAGCGAGAGAGGGTTGTAGCCCTCTGCAGGTTGAAGCCTGTGTGCTGGTAAAGGACTGCACCAGTACATTGTAAAAGAAGTTTCTTATTAAAGGAAGAAAGAGACGAGTTGCAGCAGGTGGTTTTCACCCACATTGGGTTTCCACCTTATATCTTGGTGTTCATGTGTGCTTCTTATGTGTGATTATCTGTTATGTTTTACTACACCTGATTACTGTTATTATGGTTAATAATGTTCTGATGAATTTACTGAAGATAAGCTAACTGAATCAGAAGATTACTGCATGTACGCTAGTTGCATTTAACACAGTCGCGTATATATGCTGATATACTGAACTGAAGCCGCATATATGAATCTGAGTATGAAATTGAAAAAGTATCTGATTTGATAATACTGATTCACCCCCCCCCCCCCCCTCTCTATATTATTTCCAACAATTGGTATCAGAGCAGGTCCTTTAGAGGTAGCTTGATCGCTTGAAGGAAAGGATCCATCAGAATGACTAATCCAGAAAGAGAGGCACACATCGGGCCACCAATCTTTGATGGGAACAATTTTACCTACTGGAAGATAAGAACCACTTCATATCTACAATCTCTTGGAGCAGAAGTTTGGGGAATCGTAGAAGGAGGATACAAATTCCCATCAGCAACTCCTACAGATGCAGTAGAGAGAAAGCAATATGAGCTCAATGCCAAAGCTGTTACTGTCTTATTGGGAAGTTTGACACAATCAGAATTTATGAAGGTCATACATTTCAAATCAGCTAAGGAAATATGGGACAAAATCATTCTAAGCTACGAAGGAGATGATCAGGTAAAAAGAGCAAAGCTTCAAACTCTCAGAATCCGGTATGAAAATCTTAAGATGCATAGTAATGAAAGCATAGCTAATTATTTCCTGCGTATGGATGAAATTGTAAATTGTATGAGGGATCTGGGTGAAGAATTTAAGGAAGTTGTCTTAGTTGAAAAGGTTTTGACATCTCTGTCTGCTAAATTTGATTCCAAAGTGTCTGCCATAGAAGAAAAGGAGAATCTACAGAAAATCACCATGTCACAGCTTCATGGAATCTTAACTGATTTTGAAATGCGAAAAGAGGGACCATCAGAAGCCGCATTCAAAGCGTCAGGATACATGTCAGAGGAAGAAGATGAGGTCAATTTTGTCAATAATCTTGAACGGGGAACTGGACGGTTCAAAGGTAAGCTACCTTTCAAATGTTTTTCATGTGGTAGAGTTGGTCACTATGCTGCTAGATGCCCTCATAACAAAGGAAAGATGTCTGAAGAAGGTAATAGAAGCTATTATACCCATGTTAAAAGTAATGACTCATTCAATGGTAGTGAAGACATTAGAAGTCTCATGGCATATGAAAAGAAGAATGCAGAAACTGAGGAAGTTACCAAATTAAACGAACAATTGGAGACAGTAACCAGGGTAAGGGAGAAATTGCAGGATATAGTAAATGATCATAGCATAACAATTCAGAGACTTGAATCAGAGATCCTCTCTCTAAAAGAGGAACTTGAAAAATCAAGAGAGCATAACAGAGAAGCTCTTGAAGATCAAGAACATGAAGTGATCAAATTAAAGCAACAAGTGGAAGAAGGAAGAAAAGTTGAAGAAGACCTAAGGAATCAGTATCTAGAAAAGGAAGAACAACATCAAGTTGAGGTAAATATCCTAAAAGGTAAATTAGAAAAAAAGGTTAAATTGTTGTGATTTCAAGATAGTACTAAGATTTTGGATGACATTCTTGGTAGTCAAAGATCCCCTATTATCAAAACTGGTCTTGGTTTTTATGAATCCGTTGAAGGTGGATCTAGCTCACAAGGTGAGGCAAGAAACTCTAATAAGAAATCTGAAATGCTCAACAAGGAACAACCAAGGAAAGAAATTCCTCAAGGAAAATCGTTTACTCCTAACTATGGAAGTGATAGACGATTATTTCCTCCACTGAATAATGTTGAATGTTATGTATGTCATAATCTTGGACATGTTGCAGTTATATGTAGAAACAGAATGGTTCAAGACCATCACAAAAGATCATCGCATCCTAGGTATTTCAGAGGATATTGCTTTGCCTGCAATGCATATGGACACAAAGAAATTGATTGCAATAGAAGGAACATGAAATATGTAAGATGTTATACATGCCACAAACTTGGACATAAAGCAAGGGAATGAAGAAGAAAATTTCAAAATTCAAAACAAGAGGATCATACATCATCACAGTTCCAAGAATTGAAGAAGACATAATTAGAGACAGAAAGGTGTGACATAACGTAGTTAGCTGACATAACTGACACAGGGGAATCTGAAAGTGAAGAAATTCAGTATTCCATCTTGCATACGCTGATATAATGAAGATAAGTCGCGTATATACGCGAGTTACAGGCTGCAGAATCGCGTATATGGAGATCAGAAGAAAGGGCAGCAGAACAGACCCAGGAAATGGTTCGGTCATGGTTGGCTCAGGCTCAAGGGGAGAATATACTTCAAATAATGCATTGTTGGCATTATGGTTAGAAGTTGTTGATAAAGCTAAATGATACAATTTGCTGTTTGATCAAAGGAATGGTATTGCAGTTTTGGATGCTGATGCTTATGGTGCAGATCATATATGAAGAATGATAGCCATGGTCTTGAATGAATTGTTGGTCTTAGAACTTGCATCTGCTCAGGGGGAGCATGGATGGATTGATACAACTTGGCATATACAAAGGGGGGCTCAATCAGAAACTTCAACATGTACTCAGGAGGAGTATGGACAGCAAAAGGTATACCAAGGAAGAGAATATCTTGGTCCGCCCTTTGCCCTTGATGTCAAAGGGGGAGAGTGACTTGGTGTGGTGGTTGCCATCAAGTCCAAAGGGGGAGATTGTTGGCATTATGATACAAGTGTTGTCCTTGATGGCAACTCACTCAGAGGTTGATACAGGTAATGGCAACTCAATCAGAGGACAGATCTTAGTACAGCAGGTCAAGAAAGATATATACGCAGGTTCATTATGACAAATCAGCGTATACACACGGGTTGGACGTGCCGAAGACGCGTATGCGTATACACGCACTTTCATGCAAGGAAAAGCGCGTACATGTGGGAAAACTTATGTCTTGGTCCATGGTAGTTAGTCCTCGGTACTTGAACCTATGGTTTTGGACCATGGTGTCTCGTCAGAAGTATTGATCTCAAGTATTGGGCCCATGGTATTGATTTATTATGGTTTTGGACCGTGGTATTGAAAGAAGCCTAACCTATATAAGGAGAATATCATTAGGCAAAGGGAAGGAGCAAGGAATGGACGTCTGATGAAGTGGGAAGATCTAGTATTGCTGGTTATCTGTTTGTGATGCTTGGCTATGGTTGGATATGACAGCGAAGGTATAAGTAATTATCTTTAGATCTATACGCGGGTTGTCTCTGGTGAAAGCGCGTATACACGCGGTTTTGATATAGTCAAGTAGCGTATGCATTATGAGATTTGGTGTTTCAGGTTGCTGTTGATTCTAGTGATTGTTGCAGAGTTCTGGGCTCTGGTTTGTGTTCTGAGTTTTTGATGACAGGGTTTCAGTGATTCAGTATTGGGTGATTTAGAGATTTATGATGCAAGAATAAGTTGATGATTGTATTGCAGCAATGATTGTTTTGTACTCATGGATCCAGTCTGAAAATTTATGAAACGTGGTCCCTGAAGAAAAGAAGGTTGTAGCCTTCTGTAGGTCAGCAACTACGTACTAGTATATTAGCTAGTACAAGAGTTGAGGGGGTTGTAGCTCCCTTCTAGAAGTAGCTGAAAATGAGAGAGGGTTGTAGCCCTCTACAGGTTGAAGCTTGCGTGCTGGTAAAGGACTGCACCAGTACATTGTAAAAGAAGTTTCTTATTAAAGGAAGAAAGAGACAAATTGCAGAAGGTGGTTTTCACCCACATTGGGTTTCCTCCTTATATCTTGGTGTTCATGTGTGCTTCTTATGTGTGATGATCTATTCTGTTTTACTGCACCTGATTACTGTTATTATGGTTAATAATGTTCTGGTGAATTTACTGAAGATAAGCTAACTGAATCAAAAGATTACTGCATGTACGCTAGTTGCATTTAACACAGTCGCGTATATACACTGATATACTGAACTGAAGCCGCGTATATGAATCTGAGTAGGAAATTGAAAACGTATCTGATTAGATAATATTGATTCACCCCCCCCTCTTAGTATTATTTCCAACAAGATTACGTACCTACAAATCTCCAATAGCAAGTACAACCAAGTACAAATATACAGAAGCATTAAGTCAACTATATTAAAATCATGTCATTACAATGGAAGAATAAAAAAAACAAATATTTAGAAATCAAATACCTAAACCTAGTTAGTTTTATAGTCAACAATGGTTACATCTTTTATATTATGGACTTCAACAACTTTCTAGGGTTTTTGTCACAAACCCTAGATTCCATCATCGAGACTTAAAGTCTTAGATATCAACAAATAAATAAATTTATCAAACCAATAATAGCATTTTATATATGGGTTTTCAATGTTTATGCTCTTAGAATTTCATGTTAAACTCCAATAGGGTTTTGTCACAAACCTTAGATTTCATCAATAAAATTAAATCATGGATACCAATAATAAATTTAGTATTCCATAAATTTATATCCATGGTTTTGTTATTATTTAGTTATATCAATATATTACTATGGTTTTTATGTAATTCCTAGATACACACATCAACCTTTGACAATTTGATAAAGCTAGGGCTTCAATTATGTGGAAGCACATATACCTAGAGTTTCATTCCTAGGACCTTACTATTACAAGGGTTATTTTCATAAACCCTAATATACCAAACGCTAAAAATCTAGGGTTTTATCACATAACCTAGACATCAAAAATAAACCTAAAAGACTAGAGTTAATAAAATCCTAATCATAAAGAGACTATATGTTCTATACTTTATCATCAAACTCTGGTTTCATCATTGTTGTCAACATACCCTAAGAATCGAAAGGCTAGGGTTTTACAGTGAAGCCTAGGGGTTAGGGTTTTACCAAAAATGAACACGATGGAAAGAGATATTATGATAAGGGTAGATTCAATCTCATGATTAATCACCCTAACAAGAAAATTTAAGATTCAAAAACCTAGACATGAGAGAGTTAGTAATATAGAGTAAATTCCAAAAATAATTATAATTATGTATGGAAGACTAGCTATAAATCATGTGATCTTTGAACATACCTTGATTTGCTTCTTTACAATCCTTGTAGATCTTCCTTATTGAAGGAATCCCCATACAACAAAGCTTAGTTTCCTTTTGTGAGTATATGGAGGCTTCCTTTTAGATAAATCCTTTATAATATCAACCTTTTATATGTACCTGCAACATTAGCTTGACAAGTACTACCAAAAATACAAGCACAATAATGTGATGATTATCTAGGATTTTTCAGTTTTAGAGAATTCCTAGGGATTTAGACATTATTCAATTCCATTATTGTAAAGTATTGTTATATAGCTTACAAACTCTAGACATGTAAGGAAAGGAGACTACATCATATTATTTAAAACCATACAAGCAACATTTCTATATAAATGAACATGCTATTACATACCTTTGTCTACTATAATGTTTCATTAAGATTTCAACCTTACAACATATTGTTAGATAATTAATTTACAAAGAGTAATATTATCAATAATGTAAGAGATGCTTCCTTCAAGCTCCTTCTTCTAAATATGCTACTTCCTAAATATGCTTCTTCCTAAATATGCTACTGCTCTTTAGCTTCAAGACAAGAATTGTTACTACTTTTCTTATCACTTTTGAAAAATACTTATGTATATCATATGAATGCTCAAAATTTTTTAGAATAATAAATTTTCTAGGAGAGGATACTTCTAAAACCAATATATATGTGTGTGCTTTTCTAATTCATTGTGAAGGTTTCACAGGTCGACTTCTTATCTTCACTGTCCGAGCTCATTTTTTTTGTATATGTATAAGTCTTGGGACTACATCTTCTTACCACAAATTCTTCTATTCAATATTATATAATAAAGGTATAGGAGTGCGAATTTATTCCAAATAGGGTGACTATATATAGCTCATTGATCAATCAAAATGAATCACTAGTCTTTCGGCTCCTTTTATGTGTAATGGAGGTTAGAATTTAAGTATTTAAAGATACTTATGCTTAGAACTTATGAGTGAAACTTAGGTCTTATTTTTCCACGTGATTGTAGATTGATCTTGAGTATTCCTACAATGTAGTCTCCTTATATAAAAGCAGGCCATCAATTCTTCTAAACAACTTGGCTTATGTCCCTTTCTTCCTAGTTGTATAGTCCTCAAATGATATGCTATTTCTTGATGTGATTACCCACTAAGATAGATTTAGGATTTTTGGGAACGGGTTCCCTCAATAGTAGTTTTGAGGCTAAAATCCCATGTTTTTGGACAATTTTGTAACAAAGTTGTAAAGTATCCGCTTTTTGTGGTCGCAGAGCGCGAAGGTGTCAAGAGTCATAAAGGGTTGTCCTCCCTTATTTTGTAAAGTATCAAGTCAGCTGTAAAGACCTACCCATGGTCTGCAGACCATGGGATTGTATAAAAGAGAGCTAAGTAAGTAAGCTCTAGGCAGTTAGTTAGAGAAACAATTAAGCCTTGGAAGTTTGGTAGAGAAGTCTAAGTGTTTCAAGTCTTAGCATAGGTAGAGGCTCTGTAGCTGAGTGTGCAAAGGCCTAGGGTGGAAGTCCATAACTAAGTGTGTGGACCCCTGCAGCTGTGTTCGCATGGTGGATAGATTCTGTATTAAACTAGAAGATATCAATAAAGAGAAGTATTCTACAATTACTATGTATTTAGTCTCTCTTAATGCATCTGATTATATTGAATTCTAGGTTTATTTTACAATATTTATTTGATGCCCGAATGTAAGTGATTATATTTGTTAATTGAATGCAAGTAAAGCTATCCTTTTATGTGATGCTAACTACGATAATTAAAACACTTGAGACAACTTAGGCACCTATACAATACATTGTCATAGCTATACGAAAGTACCTGAACTATGAATTAGGGTTTCACGAAGGTCAATCATACTCCTTCGCAGAGGTACTGAAGGGAGGAATAAAGGGTAGATTGATAGAGCCCTAAGGTTTAGCGATCTACATGAAAGAAGGAGAAGAGCGTATAAACCTACATCACAACCATCTCATGGTGCAAAAAATTGGCTCCAGAATCTACCCATACTGCTTCAGGTGAGACTTCGATCTGCACTCTGCGGGCTGATGCCGAAAGGGCCAGTGGTGTAGGGATTTGTTTGGCAGACTAAGGTTGAACCTAGTTTAGGGCCCACAAATCCAAAAATGATTCCATTTCCGGGACCCGGAATCTACATGAGAGATGTGTGATGTCGTATCACTTGAATTAAATTAAGAAAGAGATTGGAGATTGGTTGGATAGGAAGATCCACAAATTCGCAACACAGGAGAACAGAAATCTGCGACTAACAAAGGAATAGTGGCTAGACAGTTACCTGTATACAAAAGTCCACAAGATCTTTTTTTGTTCCTTTCTAGTTGAGTTATATGAGTGGACCATGAAGGTAGCAGATAGTTAGGGAAGGTGGAGGCTTAACATTCCTATTGTCTGGACACTAGAGCTAGTACAGAGACTAGAAGCCTATTAGGATAAGATTGCTCATGTTGTCGATAGTTGGCTTGATCGTATCATAGAAGGGTTTGTGAAAAAATTCACGGTCGATACCTCAGTCAGTTACAGTGAGGCGGAGCAACACTTTTTCAAATTCCTGTGAGGTAAGTACTTGAAGTATTTAAATACTTGGATTAAGATGTTATTGTGTGAAAAATGGGTTATGCACCTACCTTGTTGTTTGGAGCTACGCGAAGTGGAAATACTTACAATAACAAAGGAACAAAGGGTCTTGAATATAGTCCACTGATTTCACCTCCTTTGAGTGACAAAAAGGAAGTAGCGCAAGCTTCTCCATGAAGTGCAGTTCAGTTGATAAAACAAGGGTTTACACGACTACCACCTCCACCCACACCACCTCCACCTTCAGTACCATTGCCTACGACTTCACCCACACCATCACCACCTCCACGGTAGTTCAACATGGTGAATTCGGTGAAGCTACCTTTGTTTCAGGGCTTGGGAAATGAGGACCCAAACCAGTTCTAGTTCGTTGTAAAAGTTGTATGGAAGCTCAGGAATCACAGACAATCACATGAAGAAGGCAATGTTGGTTAGTACTTTGCAGGATCGAGTGCTAACTTGGTACATCAAGTACTCTAGTGATAACCCAAATGTTGGGTTGGTAGAGATCTAGACCACGCTAAATAAAGAGTTCAGTAGGCCTAAATCGGAGGCGCAGTCGATTGTGGGGTTCAAGAAAGTAACGATGAAACCTCATGAGACACCTTGGGAATTGGATTAGATATTAAAGTATAAAATCTACGAAGCTAATATCAACTTAATAGATGGACATCACTGCGAGTGATTCGTGGCTTCGCCCCTACCTCACCTAATGGTCGCAATGTCACAACAAAATATTACGACTTAGGCAAAGGCCTTGGGGATTGCAATAAGACTGCATGAAACACCGATGCAAGATCCAAATATGGGGGTTCAACAGATCCATGCATAGTTGCAAAATCTTTGCCTCGAAATGCAAATTTTGAAGCAGGACAGAACAGTTCGACTAGAGGCACACGAAGAGGTATGGTGCCTGAAATCTAAAGGTCAGGAGCATGAAAAATACCACTGTTCGGTCTTTGCAAACTATATTACAGGAGGAGGACCGATTCCTTTAAGGTCAAAAGCCCAAGTAGGGCTGAGCATGGGGCCTGCGTTGTGGTGCGCTATATGTCAGGTAGCAAGGAAAAATACGACTGATAATTGTCATTTTTTGTAGAAGTTTGTACAAACACCACAACAACTATTCTGAAACTTTCGTAGGTCGGTAGGGAATGACGAATGCAACTGCTAAAGTTATGAATTGATGATGGACAAAACACCCACCTATAGAGATCAGGAAGAGACGTGACCTCCTGACTAGAGTGCTAGGATGGCGCGAACAAGCTTTCTAGGGCGTAGACGAGGCCGAGGCGAAGGAGGACTTGGCAGAGGTCAGGGACAGCTAATCTGTTACAATTGTTGAGGACCAGGACACTATGCCCATGAATGCACTAACCCAACACATCTGTCATGAAAATATTATACTTAGTTTGATCATGAGATGGAGGATTGTCCTACACTGATAACGAGGATACATGACAAAGGGTTGTTACCACCATAGCTAACTCAAAATTTGCAGATGATGAGGTTTGAGCCTCGTGATGAGGATTCGAATGTGAATATAGTTCTCTGAAGTGGAATTACAACGGGCGGCGATAAGGGGAAACGACCTGAAGACAGCGCATGGGTTCGTAAAGATCCAAAGAAGAAGGTTGAATTTGATTTGGAGAGTGCACATGAAATGTTCATGGAAGAAAAGAGGAGCTTCGATGAGGCCTCCACCTCAGGGAGCTGAGATAAACCTATTCAGGAAATGAACCCTTCTATGCTTACCACCTTTCTAGAGGCCTGCATGAAGCTGTTGCATGATAGCAAGGCTATGAAGGGGTTACAAGAACTTATAAATAGATGTGTCAGAAACAATCCAGGTGAACCACGTGTGGTACGGAAGATTGGTAAACATAAATCAAGGACAGGACATGAGATGATACTGACCGCGCATATAGGAGAATACAAAATAGATCAAGTCATTATGGATCTGGGGTCAGACACGAACGTTTTTCCAAAGTAGACTTGGGGGCAGATGGAGAGACCCACGCTGCAGTGGTCTCCAATTTAGTTAAGGATGGAAAATGAGTAGAAGATCATCCCCATGGGATGCCTGCAAGGAGTAATTGTAGATATTGAAGGTGCTAGAGAATTGGCTGATTTTGAAGTAATAGAAATTGTGGATGACAGAAACCCCTACCTGCGCTCCTAGGCATTGATTGGGCCACCGACATGAATAGGGTAATCAACCTAAAGAAGCGAAAGATATTATTTGAAAATAAATCGCTTCACATAATAGCACCCCTAGATCCTACTAAAGGCTTGCACTATACTAAACCATTCCACGATTATGAAAGAAATGACGATTTGGACTCCATATATAAGATAACAGCGCGAGACCAACATTGGGTGAATCCGACAGTGGATGGATAAATTACATGGGATCGCAAGAGTTCCTGCAACTCAAACTCAAACGAAGAATTAGAGTAGTGGCAGAATTGGCTACATGAAGTAACCATGCTGAGATGTAACATGATGACCTAGTCATTGCATTGTGTGTCGTCAGAGGTAAGAAATCTACCCACTTATGATGGCTTAAATGATGTGGATTTTTTTTGGATGAATTTGAGAGGGAAGTACCAAAGAAGAAATGATTCTAGGCTTTTGACAGGGCCCTACATGCTACACCCACAATATGGTGGGGTACGCACAAGGGTAGTTTTGATGATTGGTGCGAGTGTAGGATGATGATGAGACCACGCTTTAGGAAGCTGAAGGTATGAGTGACAGACAAGTATGATAGGAAGGGTGATCCATGCGCACACTTGGCCAAAAGGGCTAAGGCCTATGGAGCGAAGCCCGAACTTGAATGGATGCACTTGCTTTATCACACCCTATATGTCATCCTGATGAACTCGTACTTGGAGACAAAGCTTCACCATGGCACAAGAGAATGGGATATTCCATGCAAAGGGTTCATAATGACGTTCAGTTTGGAAGACATGTTTGACTGTATTGATGAAACACTACAAGAAGTTAAAGCAACGATCTTTAGGATACTGCAAGATCCTTTGAATCTAATTCAACCCGATTAGACTACATAGCTGAGCCACGCACTGGAATGTTATAACGTGACTACTGAAGAAGAAGATGAGGATCCAAGAAATATTAACATTCCTGAAACAGAGGGTCACCTTAAGGTCGAGGGGTCACTGATCGAGAATCCTGACATAACCATGCTACTAAAGACTAAAGAGGTAAATATAGGTACGGAGGCGAAGCCCAAATTCACGAAGATTGGAGATTATTGGGATGACGCAATGGTAGATAAGGTCACTGAATTTCTCCATGAATACCAGGATTTGTTTCCTACCATGTTTACAGAGTTAAATGGGATAATAGGGGACCTGGGCATTATGAAGATCATGTTAAAACCTGACACGAAGCGTGTTAAGGAAAGACCTTACCGTCCCAATCTAGAGTATAAGGAAAAGGTCTGCTTAGAGTTAGATAAGATTCTTGCAGTAGGCATCATTGAGCTCGTAGAAGAATCTGATTATGTAAGCCCAATGGTGGTATAGGAAAAGAAGCAGAAGGATGAAATAAGGATATGCATAGATCTCAGGAAGTTTAATGACGCTTGTGCGCATGATCCTTTCCTGAATCCGTTCACTAATGAGGTATTGGATAATGTAGGTGGCTAGGAAGTGTACTCCTTCACTGATGGGTTTTCTGGATACCATCAGATCAAAATCGCGCCTGAAGGTATAAGCAAGATGACCTTCACAAATGAATGGGGATGTTTTCGGTACACCGTAATGCCTTTCAGATTGAAGAATGCGCCTATGATTTTTTCACACATAGTCATTGCTGCATTCAAAGACTCCATTCATAAGTTTTTGGAGTTGTACTTTGATGACTAGACTATGTTTGGGTTAGTAAAACACCATGTGTCCAGTTTGCGCTTAATGCTAGACACCTATCGAAGGTACCAGATCATGCTCAATCTGAAGAAATGTCTATTTTGTGTCCCTTTCGAGGCTTTGCTGGGTCATGTGGTTTGTAGACATGGACTGATGGTAGATCCCATGAATATTGTAGTGATACTTAACCTGGAGGTTCCGAGGAGTGTAAAACAGCTGCATGCAACCTTGGGACATATTGGGTACTACAGGAATTTTATCAAGGGTTATGCCCAGATCACCGCACCTATGGAGAAGTTGTTGAAAAAGGATGTCAAGTTTTGTCGAAGTGAGGACTATCAGAAAAGCTTGGATATTCTAAAGGGAAAAATGGTCACCGTGCCAATTTTAGTCTTCCTGGATTGGAAGAAGGGGTTTCATGTACATGTAGACGTGTCAGGTATAGCCCTGGGAGCATTACTGACACAGGTTGGTGAAGGAGAATTGGACCACCCTATAGTGTTCGCAAGCAGGAGGTTATCCAAGGCTGAGAAGAACTATTCCACCATCGAGCGCGAAGGACTAGCAATGGTATACGTGCTCCAGAAGTTTAGAAACTATTTACTAGGTGGACATTTTAAGATGTATACAGATCATTCTACATTGAAATACCTGGTCAATAAGCCTGTGTTGGGGGGGAGAATCTATAGGTGGTTATTATTGTTCCAGGAGTATGATTTTGAATTTATTGTGAAGCTTGGATGACTGAACGAGCCTATCGAGCGACGTGTAAAAAGTTGACTGGACAAACACCCTTTAGGCTTATATATGGTGTTGAAGTAATGATGCCAATGGAATACATTATGCCTAGTTTGTGCATAGGGCACTCACAGGTATGACGGATCATAGAGCCCTGGAAGAGAGGCTCGTGCAGCTTGTTGAGCTTGAGCAAGGAAGGTTTCTGGCTGGATTTCACCAACAGGTTCAAAAGCAGCGTGAAAAAGAATGGCATGATCGGTACATTAAACTACGCACCTTTAAGGTAAATGATCTGGTTTTGTTATATGAGAACAAATTCGATAAATTACCAAGGAAATTTAGGATGCACTGTCTAGGGTCCTATGTCATTAAGGAAATTACAAAAGGTGGAGTAGTTAAGTTGGTTAAATTAAACAGAGATCCCTTCCTAGGAAAGGTGAATGACAATCAATTGAAGCCATACACTGGTGATCTAGCCAGGTGACTATATAAAGGTAGCCTAGTATTAGTTCTCTAGGAAGCTGAAAGGAGGCGCCGGACTATAAAATACACATCTTGCGTTGGGGAACTACATGATTGGAGGATTGTGCAGAATGGGGAGATGTCACAGGGTTCACGACATCGCGCAGAGCACTGCACTACCCAGGGAGAAATCGTGCAGGTCAGCCGAAAAGTGACTGTTAAAGTCACTGTTCATGATTTGATGATGAGAATGCAGCCAAATGGAGCGGTCCTCTAGCATTTAAGACGAAATTTATGGATAATATCCTTGGAAATCTTCCGCCAATCCAGCATTAATGAATCAAATGTGGGGGGGATAGTCGGATTTGAATTCAAAATGACCTATAATTACATGTGGCTACCCAACAAAAAACACTTTGCATTTTGAACATTGAGTTGGTGAGATCTCAGACGTGCGTGATCCACGCATTCTTTGAAGAATTGCTTGACTACACAGTGTTTGATCGACTTCAAAAGTATGACCACAATTTCATCCATGATTTTATCCCAGGATCCAAAGCTATGGACGCCCAAGCAATGATAGCCGAGGGGGTTGTACCATAGATTGTTATGGAGACAAAGGGAGTTGCTCCAAAGGTTGCAGAGGTACTAGCTGAAGTCCCCAATTCACCACGGATGCCTAGACTGAAGTCTACCTCAACCAAGGAGAGTGTGAAGGATAAGAAGGGCAAGCAGGCTGTGATACTAGTGCATGAGTCACCTTGAAGAAACCCATAGAAGAATAATCCCACCACAAAGGAATAGGGAAAAGCTATTAACTTGGAGCCAGAGGAGGAAGAGATTGAGGACATCCTGATGGATGATGACGATTTGGGGGTGGAATTTGAGGATGTTGAAGTTGAGGGTTTTGACCCTATCACTAAGTTTCCCGAATACGTCCTTTTGTGCAGAGGCAAGACCAAGGTGTTGAAGGACATCGACGAAAGCAAGGTTTCCCTGCACATACCTCTGCTCTCAGACACGATTTTCTTTGAAGGTCTACACCTGGGGTAGGTCCCGCTGTTGAAACTGGAAGATTGGGACTTCGATGCCACTGATAAGTTCCCTCACTTGGTGACAAAACAACTAATGTACAATTTTGTTCACACAACCACAGGGATGACTGCATTAGAACTGCGAAATTGGCTCAGGGGTGTAGACAAGGTAGGTCTGCTCAACCTACTATGGATGCCACACTACAATCACACACCCATTATAATATTGGACATCCAGTAGCTACTATGCTTGGTGCACGATGGGTGTCTTTGGCTGGAGGAGACGATACCCATCACCAACAGGTTGATACATAGGATCACACAGTTGCTCTATACAAGGGAAAATCCGACCATGATGTTTGGCAGAAAAGGTGGCAAACAGGCCCATGTGGAGGCCATGAAGGCGAAATTCAAGCTTGTGAAGAAGCCGCGAGGCTCTGCCATCTTAAGTATCTGCGATCTTGCAGTCAAGGTTGCCACGCAAATTTTGGCAGGAAAAGTTATGAGGAAGTGTCATGCAGATGAAGTGTCGACACCTTTTGTCACGCTAGAACTCCAATGCATTGAAGGAGTTCAGTTTAATTAGGTGCACTATCTCTATGACAAGTTCCTTTCAAACTTCCACGAGGCACAGGAGCTCAGCAAGACCTTCCACTATGCGTGGCTCTTATTGTCCATTGTGATGGTAGCTTGGGAGCTGCCTGAAGACAGTGAATTCCCCTCGGTTGCACTGGTCCTGCCAGAAACAATGAAGTACACTTCAGTGTGGGTGAGCAAGGATGCTTAGTGCATCAAGGATAGGAATATCTTCTGGATATTTATGGAAATGAATATATGAATATCTATCAATCGAAAGCCATTATTTTCGCCTACTGTGTTTGCCAAACTATAGGAGTACGTGGAGTTCAAGGCAATCTTTCAATGTGTATTGATTAGGGCACGAAGGGACCCTCAACAAAAGTGGCATGACTTGCCTTACTTGGAAACTGATGACATGATCGATGTAGTTATTAATTGCTGGACGGTAGAGTAGCGCCCTTTCTCAAACTTGGTGGTGGGATCAAGCAAGTCCGTCGTGCAGTGCAAAAAGGAGGAGGCCAAGCTCAAGATGGTGCAGCTAGTCGAGAAGAGGAAGAAGGAGGATGCTGACAAGGCCCACGAAAAGCGCAACACTACACAGTAAACATAAAAGAAAATAGGCGGAGTAGATCATGGCTATGAAAAAGGTGTGAGGTCGCCTTCTCCTGAAACAGAGGAAGAAACAGACAAGCAAATAGACCAGCATGGAGCAGACCCGCAGACAGTGTCGTACGGTATCGAACATCCAAGAGAATAGGAAAAAGTGGGGCCACGAAAGAAATCAAAGGCCAGTAAGACGTCACTGGACCCAATCACCCTAAGAAAGGGATATTTGAATGAAATTGGAGACACAGTGTGGGATGTCACCACGTAGGTACAACTGCAGTTTGACCAACAGTAGCAACAACTATTAGGGGCCATCTAGATGGGTCTGCATGAGCTGCAGATCCGCGCATCACAAGATGGTGTAGTTTCCATCGGCCTCACCATCAGTACTTCAGAAGCTGCCTGGATGTTATGTACAAAGAACTCCCAAGCAATAGTGCTACCAGATGGAGCACTAACCATAGAAAAAAGAAGCTAACATGCCCACTCTCAGTGCCCTCAAGGGAGTGGGGCTGAACTTGGTAGTGCTTCCTAGCGAGGCACTCCACCTACTATAGGATGGGGTGATCGCAGAGCTGAGGGCTTGAGAACAGTGTGCTTTGTAGGTAATCAGTGAGCAGAAGATTAATAATGTGTAGATGGCCCTGCAGCGAGACACCACCCTCACTTCCATGGTGGAACTTACTAACACAAATCAACATATGATTAAGGCCATGAAGGAAGCTTGTTGAATGGTCCCCAAATTGGCCATTCCTGAGGATGCGGAGGCAGATGAACAAGTCTACAAGCTTGCTATAAGGGTGCGTGACGCTCGCACAGAGTTGGCTAAGGTTTAGCTAGATTTGAACCTACAGATTGCAGATTTGTATTTGAAGGCCCAACCTTCAACTCTGCCAGAAGTAAAGGATCAACATGAAATAGTTATCACAGAGGCAATAGTGGTAGTAGATAGTGCAATAGCAGACTGCACATGGTTGTTTGAATAGTCGTTCAAGATCCTGACCAGTTTGAAGGAGGATTCTAATGTACAGCGTCTGGAGACAGGGGTGTGAGAATTGTAGTATTGCTATGACGAGGTAAAAGGAACAACGTGCACCGTTGCTTTCACACAGAGACTGGCAAAGCTGTAGGAGGCCAAAAAAATAAGAAACAGGGAGATGGAGCGAAGAACAAAGAGGCAGTGCTGAAGGTGTGCTTGAAGCCTTGGTTGGACGAAGATTATTCAATGATGGCCTCCATTAAAGGCAAGCTTGCTAGTATTCAAGCAACTCAGCAAAAGCTTATGGCTGACAGTTCAAGACCAGCGACAGAGCAGTTGGTTGAAGAAGTGAAGCAGGCAACCATGTAGTGCATTGCCATTGTTGTCCTCATATAGGTTGAGCTGGGAGGTCTTCGCACTAAGATCTCCATGCCTGCAGAGTCACTCAAGGGAAAGTCACCATGTTTGTATTGGGGGCCTGTTGGGAACAAGTTCCCCCAAGAGTAGTTTTGGGGCTAAAAGCCCATGTTTTGGGACAATTTTGTAGCAAAGTTGTAAAGTCTCTGCATTTTGTGGTCACAGAGCACGAAGGTGTCAAAATTCATAAAGGGTTGTCTACCCTTATTTTTTAAAGTGTCAAGTCAGCTATAAATACCTACCCATGGTCCGTGGACCATGTGATTGTACAAAAGAGAGATAAGTAGTTAAGCTCTAGGCAGTTAGTTAGAGAAACAATTTAGCCTTAGAAGTTTGGTAGAGAATTCTAAGTGTTTTGGGTCTTAGCGTAGGTAGAGGCTCTGCAGTTGAGTGCACGGAGGCCTATGGTGGAAGTCCACAACTGAGTGCATAGACCCCTATAGCTATGTGCGCAGGGTGGATAGAGTCTGTATTAAACTAGAAGATATCAATAAAGATAAGTATGTTGCAATTACTGTGTATTTAGTCTCTTTTAATGCATCTGATGAAATTGAGTTTTGGGTTTATTTTATAGTGTTTATTTGATGCAAAAATGTATGTGATTATATCTATTAATTGAATGCAAGTAAAGCTATCAGTTTACACAACACTAAGTAAGATAAGTAAAACACTTGAGACAACTTGGGCACCTATACAATACATTGTCATAGCTACGTGAAAGTACCTGAACCACTAGTTAGGCTTGCGCGAAGGTCAATCGTACTCCTTCACGGAGGTACTGATTGATAGAGCCCTAAGGCTTAGTGACCTATGTGAAAGCAGGGGCAAGGGGTATAAACTGATATCACAACCATCTCAGGGTGCACAAACTTGGTTCCAACACCCCCCCCATACTGCGTCGGGTGAGACTTCAGTCCACGCTCCACGGGCTGATGCTGAAAGGGCCAATAGTGTAGGTATTTGTTTGGCTTACTAACGCTGAACCTGGGTCAAGGCACAAAAAGCCAAGAAGGATTAATGAGATTACAAAATTTTGGATTTTGGATAGATTTCAGATTATAATATATATGTTTAGAAGTTTGATCCTTTCATCAAGGGACTCATTCATGTTCATGATAAAGTACTCTTATATATTCCATTATGAAGTTTAGAATTGAGTTATGTTAATTTGATATTCTTCTTAAGTAACTCGGAGTTGAGATCCAAACATGAGAATCTTTTTTTTCCAATTAATATAGATCTTATAGTTGCCTTTACATTAGGGAACTTAGCTCTGATACCATGTTGAGAAATACATTAGGGAAACATTCATTCTTATTTTCTCTCACTTCATATTTACTTGTGATTTTATATTTATCTTATGTTGATTATATTATTGTTCTCATCATCAAATAGATGCCAAAAACGTGAAGATCATACACAATGAACACCAAATGTAAGCACTTAGCTAGGGTAAAATCCCTATGAAGGGGAAAACCTTGACTTATGAAGGGGAAAACCTAGTCAAGCTATTCCACTAGTAGATTCATATCAAATTGAGACAAGCAAGAATTAAGACCAATACAAATGAAATCCTTTAATCCATTAAGTCAGCCTTGTATAACAAATTTAAACTATATTCAAATTTCCATATTCAACATATACTCTCCAACATCTTGGCCCTATCCATAATCTTGAATCTTAGCATACAATTTTCGTCCTATAATATATTAAGTATGTTCAGGAACTTTAGCTCCTACAACTTAGTCATTGATCCTTTACATGTGTGGTAGAAATTAATATTATTTTGCTATAATATCTTCTCACTCCTCCACTTGACCTTTTATTCTATTTCTTTATACTTTTCATCCCTCTCTTGAAATGTCGAATGGAAAAATAAGTTCCATATCGAAGTGATTCCAAATAGGTCGACTTCATTTTCTATATATAGTGGTTGGAGTTTGTTATTTTTGGGCTAAAATTATATGCTTGAAGCCTACTTCATGTATTTAATGTGTTAGAGGCCGACTTGATGGACAAAGGGGTTTACATGAACAAAATTAATAATTCTTTATTGACTTAAATAGCCCAAGAATGGTCTATAATATATTGACTTAGACTTTGACACAATACATAATCCATAGAGAATTTAATAGGTGCTTTTGTCCTATTGACCATTGACCCAATCATGAAAACCATAATTCAATAAGTTAATTTTTCTTTACAATAAAAAATATTTTCTTTCTTTTGATAAATACATTACATCATGACTCAAATACAATTATGAAGACTAACACTAGTTACATTCTTCATTACATGTTAGTCTTTTATAAGGTGTAATTGTATGATGGGAGCATTCCTATATACACATCACACATGGAGTGCCATCCTATTGTGGCGAAGTAAAATTATAAGTGTAGACACGAACAAATTTCTCTTTCCTGCTAATGTGTCTAGCCACAACAGATACATTCAATGGAAGATTTCCTTAGGTTAGAATCAATCGAGAGTGCCTACCTCTTGGTCTCTTATCCTGCTTGATGATGTCCTCTCTTGCTCGCTCCAACAATCTCTCGTTTCCTTCTTCAAGCTCCTAAAACAAGGAAACAACAACAACACACAAACATAATAATAGAAAAATTACAATTCAACCTACTTAATGAGTCAAGAAGCATCAAGACATGAATATGTAATATTATAAAACATGTAGGAAATCAATTGATAGTTGCATATACTAATATCAAAGAGAGATTACAACCATTCGTCTTGATGTCACAGTCTTCCTCTAACAAGACCAGGTTCCCGCACACTTCTGCTAGCTTTCCATGATGACTTCAAACAACAATAGTTTAAAGGCTCTTCCCTTTCAGGCTTCACTCCGAACTAAACACACTTCTCCCTCACACAATGAGATGGCTACAACTAGTAATAGCTTCCTTGTCTAATCAAAATAGTATACTCACACATAGCCAACACTCTAACTAGCTTGTGCTTGGGATGAAGGGAGATTTATATAGGAAAGATGGATGGGAGATGGATCCTCTTCTCATGGGAGAAGGACTTATCCCTTGAGGTATTTCCATGATTATGGGGGAAAGGATCCAAAACTGTCCTCCTCAATCCCATCCAGCCAAACCATTTACCAGACTTCTGTTACGAAGCTTCTAGAGATGGAAGCGTCAGCTCTAATTTTAAAAACTTTCGATAACAAGACCGATGCAACTGGAACATAGCTCAGTTGCATCGATTGTCTTGGGGAATAGTGCTAATATCTACACATCGGCGTAGGGGAAACAAATTCCATTATCAACAATCTTGTAAATTGGTAAAAATAGAAGTTTCAGGGGAAATGGTGCAAAAGGGAAATGATTTGCTCATTGAGAGGGACATAATGGGAGTGTCTCCATGAAGGTAAAGCATGCGTCGTTCATTGTAGAGGTCCTCCAGGATCAAGGAATGGGGAGTACAAGGACAGTGACAAAATGATATGTAACAGATGCCCTCTAACACATGAAGGAAGAACCAGAGTGAGGGATAAAATGTTTTATAAATGAGTGCGGAGAATCGGTCTGTCGTCAGAAAACATGCAAGAAAGTACTGATACATAAACATAAACTGAGATCTCTATCAAATGATACATGAATCATTGCATGGACGTAGCCATCCAGAGAATGATCAAGTAAATGGATCCCGGAATGGGTGCAGCCATCCGTCAAAGATGATCATAATGAAACCAAGGTATGGTTGCAACTCATGGCCTGGTCATAACCATCCATCTGAAAGAAAAATGTATATCATCGTAACCATGTCACACCACTTCAAAACCTGGACTTTTGTGATCTGAGTGGAGGGTCTTGTGCTCCAACACAAGTCGATCAAAGTACAGCTCCTCGCATGTGAATAGATGTGTTGATTTTGAGCATGCTATAAAGTCACTTGATTGCCAGTCAATGACGTAAACTATTAACAAGCACAAGAGAAACCGCCAATAATGACAATGGCCCTCAAGGTACTATCAACACAATTCACAGAATTTGAATACAAGAGCTGAAGTCAAACACTCATGAAATCACTCGATCAGAAGCCAATGATGTGAACTTGTTGTCGAGTGTGAAGAACTTGCCATTAAGGCATGCAAGATCTAAGGTGCTAGAAGGGAGTCTCTCGATCATCTTCCCATATAATGAGTTGATGTCGACAGAAAGTGACAGTGTCTAAGGAAAGCCATAATGAATCCCACATCATCGTCGCGAGATGAGAGGATGCAAAATGATTTTGGATGATACAAAAAAACATAGGTAAGTGTAACTGCAGAAGGACAACTCTTGAACATATCGAAGACACAACTGGAAGTTTGGCAGCTTTCGGATCCATAGGATCGGTGGTCATGGTGACATAGAAGAGATAAGATGGAAGGCAAAAATGAATGGCCCAAACCTAGGAAGGTCAACGATGTAAAGGAGGATGTCCCAACCCGACACGAAGCAGAGAGTGTCATGTTCAAGAGAGAGCTGCCGACACGACTCAATAGATTTCCAAATTTTTCCCCCACCATTTCTGATGAGCACCCCAATTATTTTTTATCACAATCTTGAAGGGGATACCATGTGCTTGCACTGTAATTTCATCCCTCAGACGAATCTGACCTAGTAAGCTTAACATGCCCTAGGAAGGACAAGCTTGTTTTCGTCATGGTGACGAATTTCTATGTCATTTAATAGTTTAATGAGTCCGAAAAAGGTGTAACTCAGTACCTTTTCCATGTTTAGAGAGTTTGAAAAAGACACGTAAAAGAAAACTCCACATGGTCCCTTTTTGTATATTTGTGTCTCTCGAGCCTGCAAAGGTATAAAACAATACTTGAGAGAAATTATTGACCATTTCAATCAAGGAGTACATTTTTCGCAAATAATGCCTCCTAGCCCGAAAAAGGGGTAAACTTATACTGGGTGCGCGAAGTTTCACATCCATTAACGAGTTTGAAATGGCAAGGGCTCGACCATATTTTCAATTTTAAAGGGTCAGAAAAGAGCTGAAAGAGGACCCCCCATTTTTATTCTCTTTAACGAGTCAAAAAGGGAAAAAATACTCAACAATATTTTCATATGAGTTTAATGAGTCGAGAAAAGATCTGAAATATGACTCATTGCCATCTTTGAACGTCCATCACCTATCGTTGCACAAGCAAGGCAAAGTGTATTATCGAGTCCTTGAGGCAAAATAGGTCCAAAATATTTACAAAACCTAATATTTTTAAGAAAAAATGAATAAATATGGGAAAAGTAAATATATTTTTACCATTTACCATTTTACCTTTGTAATGAAGATTTTTACCCACTTTTTCCCCAGTTTTTCCTTAGCAGATTGCAGGAGATCCGGGAGGCGAATCGACTAGCTGTCAATTCTAGGTAACAACTGAACTTATGAGCTCCATTTTCATGCTATTAATTTATGCTTTTAACCAGTTTTTTGGATTTTTAGGGAGGTTTTTGAGAAAAAAATTCGCCCTCGGTTGGTGCGATTTCTGGGCACGGGATCGCGCCGGCCAACGGTTATTTGCACGGCCATCTGTGCCGACCAGTGCGACTGTTTCTAAAACAAGTGTTTCGGCACCATGGATAGGGAAAAAATAAGTTTTCTCAAGCACTGACAATTCAAATTTTTTTTTTATGTACCAAAATTGATGATTGACTCAAATAAATGGCTTTTACAGGAGAGAAATTGTTGAAAATGGTGGATTGGAAGGAAAGGGAACAAGAAGATGTGGACACCTAGGCAATGAATGATCCAATTTTCCTAGAGGCTTTGAGGGCTTACAGTCTCCTCAAATTTTTCCTTACACCAGGGATGCGCGCCCAGCCCAAATTTCTTCGGTATTTGATAAGCCTTTAGGACATCAGTCATGAGATTTTTGGCATTGGGGACCAGGAGTTGGAGTTGACAACTTTAGACATTTACTTCATCACTGGGTTGTCTCACAAAGGTGAGCTAGTGAATTTGTAGGGGTCACGTCCGGTCGGGGCAAGCATAACTTCCTTGCTTGTCGCACATTATTGTGAGGCCTTGAAATCTAAAAGCGGGAAGATTGAGATTTCCATTGTATGGGATTTCACACTAAAGGTGGTTTTGTTGACCATCGACAGAGTGGCAGGGTCCCAAGCAGAACATGAGACTAATAAGTCAAAGTTCCTTTATGCTATTGACTACACATCTCCTACGATCTTCAACTGCACTAATGCCATGAAGATGAATATCAAGTACCAATTGTCCAAGGTGAAGGCAGGAAATCGGAAGCAATTTGGCTTCGAATCAGTACTTGTGAACTTTCTCCTAGAACAAGTGCGATTCTTCAAGTATCAGTTGACTGAGGTTGATCCTCCTATGCCATGCAATCCGCAGATGGCCTGCTGGAGTCGTTTAATGCCCAGGATCACTGGTGGTCAAGATATGTCTTACTGACAAGCATTCTTTTCATGGTTACAATGCCAAAAAATTGTCATGGAGGACTGGACATATAGTGGCACTGATTTCCGTGGAGACCCAGATATGCCCTTACCAGATGGGGAGGATTTTGATGACGAAGGTAAAAAACCAAACCAAATTTTGATTTTTATGTTTTTAAATTGGGTTTTTAGTATATGCATGCTTTTAAAATTTCTTTTATGTATGTAGATGTTGGACCAGAGTGGCCAATTGGGATGTCCCTGATATCCAGATGTTATCCCCGTCCTATTGATGTTGTCACCCCTTATCAGGAAGGGAGCAATAACGAGGAGGAGATTGCGAGGAACCTCGAGGGGTTGACTCATGGTATCCCTGAGTATGCTCAGATAGGAGACATGCCTCGGCGGTACCAGAGGCACACAGTGGGAGTCTCAGATCAGATCCACCGATTGCTGAGTTGTGTAGCACGAGCTATCTCATGCTATCATGACCACCATGCCGAGTAGTTCCTAGGTCCAGTACTTACATATTTTTTGAGGCCTGCATGCCACAGATGTACGAGGCCTATGAGCCATCGATGTTATTTTGGACATACATATTAATTTTTTTTTGGGTTTTGATGTATCAAACATTCTCATATATGTATATATGTTATATTTTCCTATCTATTATGGTACAAATGGTTTGCCTTATCTTTTGCATGTTTCGCAAATTTCTATCCAACACGTAATTAGCTAATTCATCTGTTAATGTATTCATGCATCTGGGAATATGATGATATGTAATATAATAAAAATGTCTTTCCAATAGACAAACACAGAGATACATTAGTAATATTTTAGGGTTCCTGATTGAATATTACCCGTTGAGTTGAAGGACGGCAAACTGTGAATCCAGGTTGACAACCAATCTCTGATGCCTAGAGCGATGGCTTCTGATAATAGTTCGATGATCACACTGTATTCAGTAATGTTGTTGGTTGTACGACCTAGGCAGATAGCTTTAAGGTTAATCAACTCGCTGTTAGGGTTGTAGATAGCCCATGCTCTAGATGATAGGTTCTGGGTACTTCGGCAAGCACCATCGATGAACCAACATGAGGAGCTGTAGACATCTGCAAAGCATGAAAAGCATAGTAACTAAGAGGGCTTGCTTGAAAACTTTCGGAAAAAACCACATTGTATAGAAATGAATCACACACTAATATGCATAAGTAACCATGCAAGATGACCTAAGCATAGTGCTTTTTGAGGTAAAGCCCATTCTATGGCTTATCGAGAGGATTTCCTTCATAATCAATAATTTCATTGGCTCCTTTCTACAAAACACATTTTACAATATAGAGCCCGTGCCACATAGGTTCGAACTTTCCTGCCCTGAGCTTATCATTAGCTTGGTAGTATAACAAGACCAAATCACCCTCAAAGAAAGCGTGAGGGGAAACCGACTGGTCGAAATGGGATTTGACCCATTTCTTTTGTGCTTCAATGACAAAGGTAGTGAGGCGACGAGTCTCATCCAGTCATTCCAAATATAAGAGGTGTTCCTCTTTAGGTGATGTTTCAGGGAGGTTTTCAATAGCTAAATTAAGTGAAGCAGTCTCACATTCAGTCGACAATGTTGCTTCTAGACCATTGACCAGCTGGAATGGTGTGAAACTAGTGGCGTCTTTGGTTGAAGTTTGGTAGGTTCAGAGAGCTGAAAAAAGCATGAGATTCCAGTTTGACTTGTGCATCCCAATAGTACGCTGAAGCACGGTGACCAAAACTTTGTTCATGGCTTCAACTTGGTCATTGGCCTGAGGCTAATAAGGGGTTGAGCCATGGTGGCGCAAGCCCAATGCAGATGTTAGTTATGCCATCATGTAGGAGCCATGATCTGTGACAATGGTTTGGGGTATGCCAAACCTGGAAATAACATGGTTAAAAAGCAATTGAGTTGTGTTCTTACCATCTGACGAAAATGTAGGCATCACTTCGGCCCATTTGGTGAAGTAATCCACAACAATGATAATGTAGCCATGCCCCCCAGCCAAACAAGGATTACATGTCATATAATCGATGCCCCATTTCACAAAGGGACCAATGGTAATTATGGGGTGTAGGTAAGCGGGTGGGGTGTGAATCTTGCGTTGGTAGATTTGGCATTCGTGACCCTTGCGGACAACGAGAATGTAGTCTTTGAAGATGGATGGCTAGAAATAACCAACGCGAAGTATTTTACCTGGAATGGTAAAGCATGAACCTGTACAAGTCATGAATGCTTTATTCATATACCTGGTTAATGAATCTGTTAGAAAATGTGAATTACCTGGGATCCACTCAACTTCAAAATCAAACTGTTGGAACCAAATCTGCCAAGCAAGAATTCTTCCCTTTGCAATCTGTCTTGATATTTTGGCAGATAGAAAATATTTGAAATTCTTGGAGTCTGTTCTGATCAAGAATTTTACGGGAGTAAGATATAACTCAAATCGTTGTATCTCATTGAATATAGCCAATGTTTCTTTTTCGACTATGAAGTAATTCTTTTGACTGGGTGTAAATTCACCCGAAGCATAAGCACAAAGTTTTTCTTCACCTTTATCCCTTCGTTATGTTATCTCGAAATCAAGCCCTGGAAGGCTGCAGACCAGGAAGACTTCAAGTAACTATTTCAAACCTACTTTAGGCTGAGGCTTAGCCTCCTCAACCTGAGAGGGCTCTCTCTAGATGGGTTAATGATTTTGATTAAGATAAGATGGCTAACTCTTGTGAAACAACTGTAACAAATATGAATGCTGGAAACATACTAAACAACTATCCATTGGGCCTATGGAGTCAACAACACTTCAATACAACAAAGATCTTGACCTTACATGGAAGTCAGGGCATTCAGCATTTGAATATTCAGAATATACACTCATAAGGAACCACACAGTTTATAGATGCATACAGGAAATCAGAGCACATTCAGTGAATTCTGAGTGATTATACATCCATACCACTGTAAAAAAAACTAAGAAGAAGACAACATCACACATTCTGAATATGAAAAATCCTTCATGAATCCTGAGAAGTAAAACCAAAATTATATTACTGAAAGTGAGTCTTTACATAAGCCAAATACAAGCTTTGTTCATAAAATTTCCAACCTTGATTACATTGTTGTTTCAGCTATATATAGAGTTTTTATTCTAACTAATCGAGATTCCTCCTCCGGCATGAGGGGAATTCGAAAACTACTTCTAATGACACCTATCAACCATTCAACTAACTAATAGATACAACAAAGTGCTGACTGGAGTTCTTTTTAGAGTTCTAGATCCATTATGACTCTAACTCCATATTACATGCATGATGGCTTCTCCTCGTTCTTTGACACCTGGTCCTCTTTCAGTTTGGCTGAGCTGGATTTTTAATGCTCCATGTTGACCCCGAATGCTAAATCTTTTTAACTGCTCAGAAATATTAGGAGACTACCCTTGCTTCTCGGCTTCAGTTTTCCCCATTATATTCGAATGCACAGAAGCATGTCTTTTAGCCTTTAATTACCCAAAATGTGGAAAACTGCCACGTTCTTGATGCCTGGTAAGCTTTGTCCATGAACATGTGTGCAAGCCAAAGTTTCTTGCAGGCAACCCGTTTGATATATCTTGAACGGTGATAAAGGGGCTTTACACCAAAAATTTAAAATTGGATTTGACTCTTCAACCTTTTTAAGCACCCACCTGTCTTGACCTGATTGACTGTTGACAGCTCCAGATGATGTCTTGCATACCCTTTAGACGTTTTCCTTTCAAAATTCTCGTTCATGATTCAAACTGCTTGAATTGCGCAAAAATCATCACCTACAGCAGTTTCGTAGCGCGCTACGAAACTGCTGAATTATTTAAAACAGCTTGTTTTTTGACCCGAGACCTTTATTAACCGAGTATTTGATTGCCAAAAACTCCCTTAAACTTTCCACATGTCGAACAGGGATTTATATTTCCTCAAGAAGATTAAATCAAGCGAATTTGTCAAAATTTTAAAACAAAATCTTACTTGACATGGAAACTCATTTAGCAGGTAGCTGACTTAGCTGTGCCTTCAGATCTTCAATTTGTTTCCTCATAGCCCTATTCCCAGCTCTCAGTTGCATATTGATCCTTCTGATGTACTTGGCTTCTTTGATTGCTGGTATTGTCCATGTATGAAACTGTGAATGGCCATCTACCACTGAATTCAACTGAGGTTCTACAACTACATTCCCTTCCCATAGGGTTTTATAATATTTTGCATGTATGGCTGCATGTTTTCTAACGGCTTTCCTCAATTTAGCAATTTCATACTTAGCTGATTCCAATTGTCTCTGTATGGCTGCTATATTATCTTCTTGAGATGCAATGACTGTTTTGCCCGTATCTTTTTGTATCTCTTCCCCTGTTTCCTCTGTTCTTGGCAGTGGTTCCTGTACCTGCTGGAATCTCCTTGTCATAGGTCTTCTTGGTTTAAAAACAAACTGTTCAGCTGGCTCATCAAATCTAAGCCTTTTTGAGGCCTTGGATTTCTTGGTGCTTTCCTGTTCTGACTGCATCAATTCGATTTGAACTGGTAGAGACTGCTCAATTTCAATAGCCTGCAATAAATCATTTAAACTTGCCTTGGACATTGGACTTCCTTCAACTGCTATAGCTTTACCTTTTTCCTTATTTATTTGACTTCTTGTTCTTACCCTTGAAACTGCTTCAGATGTGCTTGTTTCAGGTACATTCTTTTTACCCTGAGCCTTTTCCTTAGTTGATTGCTGAGCTTGATATTGGATGATGAGTGGCTTCAGTGGCTTCACTGGTTTTCTTACTTGTGACTTTGTAATTATTTTAGCTCTTGCTTCTGTTTGAAGCTCAGCTATTGTAAAATCCCTGGCAGGTTGGGGAGTGAGGCCAGTCTGGCTTTTGAAACCAGCCATAAAAATGAATGCATTCCAATCCCTGTCTATCTTTTGAAGTGCATCTAAAACCAGTAATTTGATCAAACCATGATGAAACAAAGAGGTTTTAGAATCCTCTTTCCTCAGTTGTACCTTATCACACATCTTACTCAAACTACGGAAAAGATAAAATGGTAAGTCTATGGAGACCTTCCCGGTGAAATGCAAGAGTAGTTTGAAATGGTAAGAATAAACCTTGTTATACCTTCCTTCACAAGTCAAATATTTTTGTATGCAGGTGAGTAAGAGAGCATAATGTTCTTTGACATAATTCCTGGGCACTCCCCTACTTAAATCTTCATTTACATAATCATCCTTCAAAAACTCCTTGCAAAGATTCATGTCAAATTTGAAATTTTTGAACCATTCCTCTTGTCCTCTTGGGATCTCTGTCACAGCAGATATCACTTCTGGAGAAACCTGCACTTCTAACATAGCTACCTTTTAATTCAAACCCGTGAAGTTAAGTGCAAATTCCTTAGTTACCTGTGCATGTCCTCCTTGTAACTTTTTGCAAAAGTTCCATCACCCGGCCTTTTTAAATGCTTTCTTCACCTCTTCATTTCTCAGCGTTATATCCAGGCCTTCAGGTTCAGTCCTTAGAGGTTTACTGGATCTGTGCTCTTTTTTCTCCATGGATTCTTCCAAATCTTCGCACACAAAGACTACCAGCTCCGGTTGGAATTGTGATTCAGCTTCTTTTTTGATTTCAGCCTCGCTTGAATATTACACATTCACTTGAATGTTAAACTTTTCCATTCAAAACCTTTCAAGATACAATCTTGCAGATTTGTCATTCATGCAGGACTTACGGCCATCATTATGGTTTATGCACGGTAAAATTTCTTGGGAATAATAACTTGTGCATATCAACAGATCTAGTGGTGGTGATAGTGGCAATGAGTGGTAAAGAGAGGTGCATGAGCTGACATAAGAGGACATGGCCTATGACTCACCTAACGGATTTGATATTTCGAGAAATATTCGTTGTGAAAAGTACGAATCCATGATTTCGCAGCGCGGTCAGTTTAAATTTTGATGATGCGCTGCAAAACTGGCTAATCATGAAGCGTTGTGAAACTGCCTAGTTATGATTGCACTGCGAAACTGGCGAATTGGAATAGCGCTGCGAAACTACGGAAAGGCACGGTGACTCACATAAGACAAGAGGTGGCTATAGAACAATGATGGGTAGAGGGGAACCAATAGGAGTTGAGAACAACTTGAGTTAAAATCTCTTTTAAAAACTCCAAAACCTACGGGAAGAAAATTAAAAATAAAAATTTGAAATTAAACTAACACAGACCTTTGTCATCGAGCTAGGATAGAAAATTACATGTATCAATTTTTAGTTCTAAGTGATAACACGTTCTAAAAGAACGGCTGCCCAAAAATCTATAGAAGCATCAGTTTAGAGAATAAGAAAACCATCACCTGGTGGCTGAAAATTTGGCAGTTGTTGGCATTTTGCTTTCAATTGTTTGACTGTTGTTGTTACTTCTTGTGACCATCCCTGTTTGAGATGTTTCCTGATCGGCATTGTTTTCTCTATCAGATTTGGGATATACTTGTGAAGATAATTCAGAACTCCTAAGAATCTTTGAATTGTCTTGGTATCCTTCAGTTCATCTGGAAACTGTGTCAATTTGGTTAATACATGAGGTTGCATTTGAATTGCACCATTGACAACATTAATTCCCAGAAAATCAATACTGTCTTGGAATAAAGACATTTTCCTTTCTGACAAAACTATACCATGCTGCTGAACTTCTTTAAGAAAAACTTCTAAATGCTCTAGATGGGTTTTTACATCTGGACTATGAATGAGGATATCATCTATATATGTAACAATGAAATCATATTTAACAAAAATAAAATCCATTCTTCGCTGGAAGAATGCAAAGGAATTTTTCAAACCAAAGGGAACAACCTTACATTGATAAAATCCGGCTGGACAAATAAAAGAAGTTTTATGTCAGTCTTCTGGCTGGATCTGAATCTGATAATACCCAGACTTCATGTCAAATTTACTGAATACCTTGTTGTGCTGAATTTTTTGCATTATAGTCTCTGGCCTTGGCAATGGATAGTTAAAGCTCTGAGTGATGGCATTGAGGGGTTTATAGTTTATCACCATTCTAGGTTTTCCCCTAACTATCTCAGAATGATTCCTTACCAGAAACGCTGAGCAAGCATAATGGGACTCGCTTGGCTCAATGAGCTGCATCTGTAGCAATTCTTTTATCTGTTTCTTTATTTCCTGCTCATTTGAGGGAGTGTAAGGAATCAGCTTTCCTTTGACTCCATTGTCATGCAAGGTTATAATTTCTTGCATCGGACTTTCTATTTCCCAAAACTGTTGTGGGTTTTCCGAGCAACTCTTTAGAAGTCTTTTTTGGATATCATCTTGTTCTGTAGACCAATTGGGATCTATGCATGCCAATTGTTTTGTTTTAGATTCTGCTCTTGCTTCATAGAACTGCAGGACTTCCTGCCAATCATCAGAATCTTTTACTAGCTTTCTGGCTCCTAATCTTTTCTGTCTATTTTCGTGTCTTGGTTCTGAGTTAGCAATAAATAACCTAGGGACAGAAATATCTTTCTTTTTCAAATTGATAATTAGCTTATCTTGGTTGATTGTCACAGGAAGCACAGAATTTAAAAATGGCATTCCCAACATTAAACTAGCTGAGGGATCAAAATGTTGTATTGCAGAGATCTTAACAATACTCCCTCCAACTTTCAAAGAAATATTGTCTACATAATGAGTTAAACTGACAGATCCTCCAATGGTTTCTGAAACCGTATATTTTCCAGTGGTTTCCACAGAGATTTAAATAAAGATGGTCTAGCCAAATTATTAGATCCACCAGTATCAATGAATGCATCTACAAATATCCATTCATTTTTTACTTTGACTTGAACTAGGATATAAATGAGGCTATTGGTTTTGACTATCTTTTTTGACAATGTATTTTCTTCTGTTCTTTTAGTCTCTGGTTGTGGAAGACTGGTTGAGGTTGTTGTTCTTTTCTCAAAGGGGCAAAAAGCATTTACTTTAGGAAAAGGTACTAGAGGCTGCTTACCCTTTTGTATCAACTTTTCTGATTGCTCTGACTGTGAAGTTACAGATTCATCATCTGAATCATCTAATGTTTCACTAGTGATTTCAGTGTCACTTTCTTCTTCATTGCAATGGTTTTCTTCTGAAAGCCCATCGTCAGAACATGATGGACAAATATTCATCTTTTGAACATTTTCTTCTTCTTCTTTTGCATCTGATATTTCAGTTAGAATATATACATCTGAAATATCATCTTCTGAATCTACAACTGACCAATCATCTTTAAACTCTTCTATATCTATACATGCTTTAAGCTTACTAGATGAATTCTATGGGCACTTACGTGCAAAATGTCCTTCCTTTTTACAAATGAAACAACAGTTGTTGTTTCTGGGTCTTGATCTTTTCTTCAAAAATTTATATCTCCGGAAAGGCTTTCTTGGATTTGAGACTCTCTTGGGTTTAAATCTACCATACCTTTTTGTTTTCTTCTTCTTTCTGAAAGGTGTCCATGGTAGCATTATTTTGCAGACATTTGAACTGGGTGTGATGTCATGCGCCTTCTTCTGCCAGCATAAGTATTTAACTTTCTCTGTAACCCTGAAAAGAAGGTCAACCCAATAAACTTGATCTATTCTTTTGTTCTATACATCTAGATCTTTCATAATGAGGTCTCCTAGATTGCCTGGTAACTTTGACAAAAATGAAATTTTTTGAGCCACATCATTTGAGAGATTAGCTTTAAAAACCTTAGCCATGAAATATTTATTGAATTGATCGAGATATTTCAGATCTTTCAATTCCATTCAACTAAGATCTATTATTATTTTTTTTCTCTCAACAACTAGTTCTGGCACGAACTGTGTCTTTAATAATAACTCCAACATAGACAGTCTGGCTTCCATGACGACTCTTCTCTCTACTTCTGATGGTCCCATCCACCAATCATAGACTATACTAGTCATACACTTTTCTGCTAGGACCATGATGGATATATTATCCAATTTTGTAGTAACCTACATTTGATACAAAGCTCCTATCCAAATCCGGATTGATTCTCTAGGGTTTGAAGAATTATCTAGATGTAAGATATAGCCACTAGTATTGGCTGCATATAGGTCTTCTTCAACATGAGGGCATTTATTGACTTATTTCAAGATGTGCGCCTTATTCTGATTATTTATAGATGGAAAAATGAAAGAAGGGAATTTAGAGGCAGCTTGTTCAAGGGTCATGACTTCTTTCTTTGACTCAAAAGGTTTATCAGTTTTGTATGTCTCTCTTTCACTGGTTAGCTTTCCAGTGTCCTTAGAAGTACCCTCTTCTGCACTGGTTGCAGTTACTGCTTCTTTTGCCTCTTCTTCTTCCTCTAAATCCCAATAATTGGGTGCACTCATATCTATATGAAACTTTGGAATTTCTTTGGCCTTCTTCTTATGTCTCCTTCTTCTCCTTTCTTCTTTTTCTAGCTTCTCTGATTGTTGCTCATCGTAGAGCAATTTCAGATTTTCATTTATCAGATCAGCTTGTTTACCTAAGTCATCTAGAACATCCTCTGCATGAGCACACCAAGTGGTTAGATAGTTACCTATCTGGTATACTTGGTCCATGTCATTTGGATTTTGTGAATTTTGTTCTAGTAATGGGGCACAGTCAGCTCTTGTGGGTGGTTGTCTGGTATTGGATGAAGAAGTACTAAACTTTGTTTTAGGCGGCCACTTTCCTCCTTTTACAAATCTATGATTTGCAAACTGAAATTCCTCTACAGGTGGAGTAGTATTGACATATGTTCTAAACATTTTATTTACAGCAAAGAATGGTTTTTCTTCTGGTATATACAACTGGTTTGTAGACAGCGGTGTACTGGTGGAAGAACTAGGCTCTTTTGGTGTAGGAATATGGCGATAGAAAGATCTTCTTCCACTAATAAGAGTTGGTTCATTTTCTGAGATTGCTGGTAGCACATGTTTTTTTGGCATAGCTATTGGTTGTGGTTTTCTTGGTCTGTTTGGAATAATTCTAACACAACCATCTGACACAAATATTCTTTTGAGCATACTTTTTGAGCTATCTGTAGCTATGAGAGACTTATATTGAATGTACCAGTCACTAGGCAATGCTTGTTTGTCATAATGAACACCTTCTACTTGTGCATTTCTTACTCCTACAGCAACACAATCTTTTAACACTGGTTGTCTTAACTTAGGATGTACAATATTTGTTAACTAGAATGAGGTTTGGACTATCACAGACAAATATTCACTATCTTCTACCATTTCGAGACCTTGTACTCCAATCAGGGCTTTCCAACAATCTTTAAGGTGGATATCAGACAAACTAATGGCATAGTATGGATAGATAGTGCCATGTTGACATCCCGAGGATAGATTCCCAAGTATAGTTCCTATTCGGGCATGTTCATATATATTGTGTCTGGTATCAAATAGCTCAGCTATACAGGGAGTATTAAGGCCATGACGGAATAATGGAGCTAGTCCAATTCTGATTCCCCCAAAGTGCAAATAGAAAAATATCTTTTCTGCAACATATTTTCTAAACTTTCTAATTTCGTCTTTAGAAAACAAATTTAATCCTACAATTTGTATAGATGGATCTTTGATTCTTATCTTGAGCTCAACTTCTTTAAAATAGGCCTTCTTAGACAATTTGAATAGCATCGGAACTGGATAAATTTCTTTTGAATTTAATGCAGGAGGGTTCTAGTTTTCCAGGTCTTCGACCTTTTCATGTTCTACCAATTCAGACTCAAGGGATCTGCTATCTACTTCAGATACAGATCTTCTATCTATGGTTGAGAAAGATCTTAAGAAGTTGGCCATTTTGAACTCTTACAATCTATTCCAGAGATTGACTGAAGCAGCTTTTATTTACTCAGCACTTGTAAAACAATATGCTTTTCAAAGGCTACCTGGCTAACTTCAGGCTCTGTCTATAGAGTGTATTGTGTCCAAGGAACGGGGTGTGGCTCTGATACCAGGGTGGGTGACCCATCAACAGAGACTAAAAATTAAGACGAGCAGACAATAGAACAAAGATTTGGTGCATTCGAACTTACTTCTGATTAAATTCGAAGTTTCCTAAACAGCAGATCTGAGATAGTGACCTCTCCTCAACCGAACATGCGTGCGCAACACGGCTTCTCTCCATGAGTCTTCAATATGCCTTCACCTTATAGCTCAAGGTTCTTTTGGATATAGAAACTGTCCTCAGACAGGCAGCCCAGTAGGCTTCGATATTAATAAAAACAAGAGGAATACATAAAGCTTAATACAATAAGAGATCTCAGAGTTCTCTGTCAAGCGATGATCCTGAACTTCTGCAGACCCTTTCTTATATAGACTTCCTAGCGAATCTAATCCTAGCTAAGAGATGATGTAAAAGCGGAAATTATTGAGGGTCCTATCGGTATTTCTTTCACCGACGGTGTCTACTCAGTTTTTTCCAGTACAATGATTTTAGCTACAACATGTGACCACATTATCACATTGCTAGCTAAAGATTCTACCATGGTCCCATCGGACTCCTATCTGAATCATAATCATATAATGATCAGAAGAATCATGTGTTGGCTCGTACTCATCGAGTATCCTCTGATAGTGATGTTCTATCAGCCAGTTGTATTCTTCATCGATATCTGCTGCTGGGTCCTGAGCATCTGTCAAATCTTCTAGGAAAGTAGATGTTGTTACTTTTCCTTTGGCATCTTCATCTAACATTATTGTCCTCCTGGATGCTGCTTTTGAAGATTCTCCCTTTTCTGTATTTGTCTTTATCCTGTGGAGGCCCTGTTGCTGAGGTGTGTACATGGCTTCTTGTTTCTCCCACTTGTTAAGAAAAGGTAAAGCACTGATCTCGATGTCTAGAAAAGAATCTTTAAAGACATTTCTTACTGTGGGTGATCTTTGCACTACCAATTCGATGCCATTTAGGAGTTCCCATTTAAAAATTTGAAACATATTAGTTGAACTCTCGATTGCATATGAAACCCATTGTTTGTAATTATTACTCATAAAATCTTTGTGTTGCCAGCCTAATTCGAAAATCATTGATGTTCAGATCCTTTTTGAAATCATCAAACTTATTATATGGATGACATTGTTATTCCAATTAGGTGAGATAACAATGATAGTTACCAAAGCCTTTTGATTAACCACAAATTTTAGTACTTTGGGTTCTCCTTATAAATCATCCATTTTTTGTAGAATCTGTAGTTTTTTTGCCAGCTTTAAATTGCCAAATTCATGGAACCAACCAGCATGCTGCTTAATCATTTCTTCATTGTTGCTGGTTTCGATTTCTCCTATCCTTTCATGGCTGAAAACCTATGCAAACGAATTGGGATAAATACTTTCTCTTAATATGAGGTTATGAAAATCCAAGGGGATGAGAAAGTTCTGAGATATTGCATTATCCGTTGAATGCACTGAGATATCCTGGTAGTTGGCTTTTTTCTGTAGAAGCCCTATTTTATCTCCCAATCAGCAAATCCTTCAAATATCTCATATTGAGGAAAAGTGTCATTTTCTGCATAATTCTCATCAAACCTTTGTAAGAAAGAGGCTTCCAATTCTTCAAAAATGTCGAGAATTCTTAAAGATAAAATAAATTTTCCTAATTCAGGCTTTATAGGAATCTCTTCAAGATCTAAGAGCTTTGCTCCTGTGAAAATGCTAAGGGAAAAATCCACTCCTCCAATAAGTTGATAAAAATTGAAAACTTTGAGGGTCCAGATCATTTTGTTAGTGTACTCGCTAGACCATAGATCAGATAAACTTCAAGAAAATATTTTTACCTTCATATTAGGCAAAGGATATATCTTTACCAGTGTATCATCTAGGCCCAGAGAAGTACCTATATTCTTGGATTGCCATGCTTGGCATTTTCATATCCAAGTATTTCTCCTCAGTCTCCGAAGATATAAATTTTTGAAGAAAAGATCAAGACCCAGAAACAACAACTGTTGTTTCATTTGTAAAAAGGAAGGACATTTTGCACGTAAGTGCCCATAGAATTCATCTAGTAAGCTTAAAGCATGTATAGATATAGAAGAGTTTAAAGATGATTGGTCAGTTGTAGATTCAGAAGATGATATTTCAGATGTATATATTCTAACTGAAATATCAGATGCAGAAGAAGAAGAAGAAAATGTTCAAAAGATGAATATTTGTCCATCATGTTCTGACGATGATTTTTCAGAAGAAAACCATTACAGTGAAGAAGAAAGTGACACTGAAATCACTAGTGAAACATTAGATGATTCAGATGATGAATCTGTAACTTCACAGTCAGAGCAATCAGAAAAGTTGATACAAAAGGGTAAGCAGCCTCTAGTACCTTTTCCTGAAGTAAATGCTTTTTTCCCCTTTGAGAAAAGAACAACAGCCTCAACCAGTCTTCCACAACCAGAGATTAAAAGAACAGAAGAAAATACATTGTCAAGAAAGATAGTCAAAATCAATAGCCTCATTTATATCCCAGTTCAAGTCCAAGTAAAAAATGAATGGATATTTGTAGATGCATTCATTGATACTGGTGGATCTAATAATTTGGCTAGACCATATTTATTTAAATCTCTGTGGAAACCACTGGAAAATATACAGTTTCAGAAACTATTGGAGGATCTGTCAGTTTAACACATTATGTAGACAATATTTCTTTGAAAGTTGGAGGGAGTATTGTTAAGATCTCTGCAATACAGCATTTTGATCCCTCATCTAGTTTAATGTTGGGAATGCCATTTTTAAATTATGTGCTTCTAGTGACAATCAGCCAAGATAAGCTAATTATCAATTTGAAAAAGAAAGTTATTTCTGTCCCTAGGTTATTTATTGCAAACTCAGAAGCAAGACATGAAAATAGCCAAAAAAGAATAGGAGCCAGAAAGCCAGTAAAAGATTCTGATGATTGGCAGGAAGTCCTACAGTTCTATGAAGCAAGAGCAGAATCTAAAACAAAACAATTGGCATGCATAGATCCCAATTGGTCTACAGAACAAGATGATATCCAAAAAAGACTTCTAAAGAGTTGCTCGGAAAACCCACAACAGTTTTGGGAAACAGAAAGTCCGATGCAAGAAATTATAACCTTGCATGACAATGGAGTCAAAGGAAAGTTGATTCCCTGCACTCCCTCAGATGAGCAGGAAATAAAGAAACAGATAAAATAATTTCTACAGATGCATCTCATTGAGCCAAGCGAGTCCCATTATGCTTGCTCAATGTTTCTGGTAAGGAATCATTATGAGATAGTTATGGGAGAACCTAGAATGGTGATAAACTATAAACCCCTCAATGCCAGCACTCAGAGCTTTAACTATTCATTGCTAAGGCCAGAGACTATAATGCAAAAAATTCAGCACAGCAAGGTATTCAGTAAATTTGACATGAAATCTGGGTATTATTAGATTCAGATCCAGCCAGAAGACCGACATAAAACTGCTTTTATTTGTCCAGCCGAATTTTATCAATGGAAGGTGGTTCCCTTCAGTTTGAAAAATGCCCCTGCATTCTTCCAGTGAAGAATGGATTTTATTTTTGCTAAATATGATTTCATTGTTACATATATAGACGATATGCTCATTCATAGTCCAGATTTAAAAACCCATCTAGAGAATTTAGAAGTTTTTCTTAAAGAAGTTCAGCAGCATGGTATAGTTTTGTCAGAAAGGAAAATGTCTTTATTCCAAGACAATATTGATTTTATGGGAATTAATGTTGTCAATGGTGCAATTCAAATGCAACCTCATGTATTAACCAAATTGACATAGTTTCTAGATGAACTGAAGGATACCAAGACAATTCAAAGATTCTTAGGAGTTTTGAATTATCTTCACAAGTATATCCCAAATATGACAGAGAAAACAGTGCCGATCAGGAAACATCTCAAATAGGGATGGTCACAAGAAGCAACAGCAGCAGTCAAACAATTGAAAGCAGAATGCCAACAACTGCCAAAGCTTCAGCCACTAGGTGATGGTTTTCTTATTCTCCAAACTGATGCTTCTCTAGATTTTTGGGCAGCCGTTCTTTTAGAACGAAGGGAGAAAGGTGAAGAAAAACTTTGTGCTTATGCTTCGGGTGAATTTACACCTAGTCAAAAGAATTACTTCATAGCTGAGAAAGAAACATTGGCTATATTCAACGGGATACAATGATTTGAGTTATATCTTACTCCCGTAAAATTATTGATCATAACAGACTCCAAGAATTTCAAATATTTTCTATCTGCCAAAATATCAAGATAGATTGCAAAGGGAAGAATTCTTGCTTGGCAGATTTGGTTCCAACAGTTTGATTTTGAAGTTGAGTGGATCCTAGGTAATTCAAATTTCTAACATATTCCTTAACCAGGGATATGAATAAAGCATTCATGACTTGTACAGGTTCATGCTTTACCATTCCAGGTAAAGGTCCACAAGACGATAGTTTTTATACATTCGTTGACAAATTCAGGCTATTTGAAGGACATGCAAGCTACCTCGCAGCAGAAATCAAAAGGGTTGTAGGAATGAGTCTGAGGAGAAATACTTGGATACGAAAATGCCAAGCATGGCAATCCAAGAATATAGGTACTTCTCTGGGCCTAGATGATACACTGGTAAAGATATATCCTTTGCCTAATATGAAGGTAAGAATCTTTTTTATAATTTTATCTGGTCTATGATCTAGCGGGTACACTGACAAAATGATCTAGATCCTCAAAGTTTTGAATTTTTATCAACTTATTGGAGGAGTGGATTTTTCCCTTAGCATTTTCACAAGAGCAAAGCTCTTAGATCTTGAAGAGATTCCTATAAACCCTGAATTAGAAAAATTTATTTTATCTCTAAGAATTCCCAACATTTTTGAAGAATTGGAAGCCTCTTTCTTACAATGTTTTGATGATAATTATGTAGAAAAAGATACTTTTCCTCAATACAAGATATTTGAAGGATTTGCTGATTGGGAGATAAAAGAGGGCTTCTGCAGAAAAAATCCACCTACCAGGATATCTCAGTGCATTCAAAGGATGATGCAATATCTCAGAACTTTCTCATCCCCTTGGGATTTTCACAGCCTCAGATTAAGAGAAAGTATTGATCCCAATCCGTTTGCACAGGTTTTCAGCCATGAAAGGATAGGAGAAATCGAAACTAGCAACAATGAAGAAATGATTAAGCAGCATGCTGGTTGGTTCCATGAATTTGGAAATTTAAAGCTGGCAGAAAAACTACAGATTCTGCAAAAAATGGATGATTTACAAGGAGAACCCAAAGTACTAAAATTTGTGGTTAATCAAAAGGCTTTGGTAACTATCAATGTTATCTCACCTAATTGGAATAACAATGTCATCCATATAATAAGTTTGATGATTTCAAAAAGGATCTGCACATCAATGATTTTCGAATTAGGCTGGCAACACAAAGATTTTATGAGTAATAATTGCAAACAATGGGTTTCATATGCAATCGAGAGTTCAACTAATATGTTTCAAATTTTTAAATGGGAACTCCTAAATGGCATCAAATTGGCAGTGCAAAGATCACACATAGTAAGAAATGTCTTTAAATATTATTTTCTAGACATCGAGATCAGTGCTTTACCTTTTCTTAACAAGTGGGAGAAACAAGAATCCATGTACACACCTCAGCAACCGAGCCTCCACAGGATAAAGACAAATACGGAAAAGGGAGAATCTTCAAAAGAAACATCCAGGAGGACAATAATGTTAGATGAAGATGCCAAAGGAAAAGTAACAACATGTACTTTCCCAGAAGATTTGTAGATGCTCAGGACCCAGCAACAGATATCGATGAAGAATACAACCGGCTGATAAAACGCCACTACCAGAAGATACTTGATGAGTACAAGCCAACACATGATTCTTCCGATCATGATAATGATTATGATTCAGGTAGGAGTCCGATGGGACCATGGTAGAATCTTCAGCTAGCAATGTGATAATGTGGTCACATGTTGTAGCTAAAATCATTGTACTGGAAAACATTTGAGTAGACGCCATCGGTGAAAGAAATACCGACAGGACCCTCAATAATTTTCGCTTTCACATCATCTCTTAGCTAGGATTAGATTTGCTAGGAAGTCTATATAAGAAAGGGTCTGCAGAAGTTCAGGATCATCGCTTGAAAGAGAACTCTGAGATCTCTTATTGTATTAAGCTTTATGTATTCATCTTGTTTTTATTAATATCGAAGACTACTAGGCCGCCTGTCTGAGGACAGTTTTTGTATCCAAAAGAACCTTGAGTTTTAAGGCGAAGGCGTACTGAAGACTTGTGGAGAGAAGTCATGTTGCGCGCGCATGTTTGGTTGAGGAGAGGTCACTACCTTAGATCTGTTGTTTAGGAAACTTCGAATTTAATCAGAAGTAAGTTCGAATGCACCAAAGCTTTGTTCTATTGTCTGCTCGTCTTAATTTTTAGTCTCTGTTGATCGGTCACCAACCCACATGGCTCAAAGTGGCAATCATTGAGAACTCTTTCAGCTTCCTCAATCGTGAGGCATCAGCGAAGAACATAATCGACACCAACATGGTATAAAGTATCACCCATAATGCAGTAAGGTTGAGAATGATGCCAAATCCTTCAACCATCATCTTTTGTCAATGCAAACTGAAACATGGAGGTTTGGAGATACACGATGATATCACCATACCATTGTTCAAGGGTGCTAATTAGGAAAAGGGTTTCATCTGGGAGTTGTCTCATTCATGGCAGTTCCTTGAGAGACATGATTTCCATGATACCTTCATCAGCAAGGAAGGTCTCGACTAAGGGATCAGACGATTCCAAAGTTCCAAACTAGGGGGATTGAGAATACATATTGAGAGAGGTCTTCGAGATATGAGAATTAAAGGACGTAGAGTTCGCAACCGAGACAATTTCCACATAATAGACTTCGGCGGGACTAAATAGCATGATGTTGCCCCAAGCATCAACCAGATCTGATGCAGGTATGACCCAGGGATCAGATTTGATAGAGATCATGTTGACGAAAGCAACATGAGGATGTGAGAGTGGAAAAATACCCACTAAGGAAGAATCTTTGAAGAGACATGCCCCCACACTCTCAAAGGGAGCACTATAGTGCTTGACATACGGGACGTTGCCATCAAGTGAGGAGGAGGTGAAAAAATAAAGCTGATCAACGGTGACAATCCTCCCTTGATGGAGAAAACAGATCACACAAAACAAAGAGGAGGCCATGGCATGCATGACATGAGTCCAACTTCAACCGAGTAGAAGATTATAATTGAGATTGGCGACAACAATCTCTACTTCAACATGCACTATCTTGCCTTCCAAGGTGATGGCAAGGTTAGGTAAAACACCGAAGGGTCATGAATCGCGCCCATCAAAAGCTTCCAATGTGTTTGAAGATTGGTTTAGTGTAGGGGAACCAATAGCCTTCCAACACACTGTTGAAACGATTTAGGTAGAAGCACCTTCATCGATGACAGTGCGGTGGATGGACTTTTCATTAATGATTACCGGAATAAGAAAGGAAATCTAATGAGGAAGTCTCAGAATGTGGTTCTCTAGATCGAAACTGATCAAATTGGAATCAGTAAGATCGATGCCCCCGATAGATGACCACAAAGATTTCTGCTATGATGGGCAGCTTTGGAGTACCTCGAGATCCGACATGGCTGACAGTGCCTGAGCCAAACCTTAAACAATATTGTAATGCTGAGCGGCTCAGGCATTGGGATTGTATGAGGATTTCCTTAGCACACCTCGAGAGGGTGGCCGTGAAGACGAATCAGGGTTAGGGCGCTTGATTTGCAGAGGGGCAGAACTCAGGGTAGAAGAAGAAGGTGGAACTTCTTTTTCTTTCCTTGTTGTGGGAGATGGAGTTTTATAATCCTTTGATCGAGTAGCCACATTAATGGGTGTTCTCATTATGAACACTTGATATCCAGAGGAAGCAGATCAGGGCTGGTCTACCATTTGAGTCTGCTGAGACGGAAAAGGTTCTTTTAGGAAAGCAGGAGTCTCCTAAAGAAATTGACTAACTTCATATCGTCATGGAAAATCCTTAGTATAGTGATCCTCCTCATAAATGAGGCAGTGATACTTAGGTTTTGATTGCGATGATTCGCCAGTAGATAATTTAGGAGGACCCTATTTCGGGGCATTGGCTTTAGCCTTGCCTTTGCCCATATTTTTTCCTTTCGAGGATTTGTTCGTTGCGGTAGACTGTAAAATGTTGACCTTGGAGGTTTTACGAGGGCCTGGATGGTTTTGAGATGAACTGTTGGGAGTTGTATTCGAGACCGACTTTCATTTGGAAGATTTTTTTATGGGGGCCTAGGATACAGAACCAATAACTCCATCAACGGGAGGGACAATGGGTGACTTTGATGTCGTAGGATCAGATGATGGTCGCGAAGCATTGGGTGATAACTCATATAAAGTGTCAGACTGAGAGTAGACTAGGTCCAAGTACTGGGCACGAGCGATGGCTTGCTCTTCAGTAACACATCCACCCATGGCTATATCGCGACAAATTGGTGCTACGAATGATTTGGTAAACCATTCGGTAAGCAAATAATCAGCTATCTCAAACTTGATCAACCGATGTCTACGTGTCCATTCATGGATATGATCATAGATGTGTCACAATGTCTTGCTTAAGTGATGTGAGCATATAGGTGCTCGTTTCATAATGAACTGACAGTTTAAAATGCATTGGAAAGGCCATGGCTAATGAATTGAAGTCATGAAAAGTACTTTGAGGTAGCTCTATGTACCATTTTGTTGCAGCACCCATAAGGGTTCATTGGAAAAGACGAATGTAGTCATCCACGTATGAGTTTAACGAGAACCAGAGGTGATATGTCATCACATGGACCTGACGATATTTTTTAGCTTTCCCATCAAACTTGGGGCGATCACTTGGTATCTTGGACAGCACCGGAGGCTAGTATGGTGAATGAAGAATTAGATCATTTGTGAGAGATGATACATCCAGCAACTCAAGTGCAGCCAAGAAAGGTAATTGAGTGTTAAAAGGCATGGGAGGTTGATAGGTGGGCCCATAAGGGGGAGCCCATTCCTGTTGGTAAGGATTTTGACCCCACAGTGGGGGATTTTGGTCGTATGGCATCTGAGGCTGCCCCCATTGCGGATGACCTTGACTAGAGGGATGATTTGGACCTTGAATACCTTGAAACTGTCCATTCACAGGTTGCTGGTAGGCAATGTATGGGTTAAAAGGCTGCTGAGCCTGTTGACCTTGGACATATGGATATGGGACCTATTTTTCTGGAACACAGGGTTGTTGGGCTTGTTGTCCTTGAACAAGAGGGTTCTGGACCTGCATTCCTTGAGCAAAAGGTCGATATGCTTGTTGCCCTTGGATGTAGGGATTCTGTACCTAGTGCCCTTGGCTGGCAGGATTCAAAACCTGTTGGCCCTGGACAAGAGTGTTTTCACCTGCTACTATAGGGTTTGACCTTGAACTTGTCCCAGCAAGGGTTGCCCTTGTTGATAGGTATACAAGGGTTGCTACTACCTAGGTTGGTTTTGCTGACCTTGCAGTTGCAAAATTTGTCCCTTGATTTGCAGAGGTTGGCCCTAGAAGGGTATGGGTTGAGAGGTATGTAGAGCATATTGCATATGTTGCTACATGGTTTGTTGCAACTTTTGGAAGGACTGACCTTGCGGTTGTTGTAGGTGACCTTGCTATGGGATAATCTACCCTTGTTATTACACGAAGAGCCCTTACTGCAAATTTTTTTTCCCTTGTGGTAACAAAGGATGTCCTAGTTGTTGCGAAAGTTTCCCTTGCTATTGCAAGGGTACTTGAACAGTGGCTGAGAAATTACCAAACTGAATCAGGCCATAGCCAGGCTGGATGTACCACCCAGACGTGATGGTGTAAGGTTGATTAACCAATTCTTGACAACCATATGGAATGTAAGGATTTTGGTACTGGATCTGAGCCCCATAAGGCTATTGACATTAAACATTGTTTGATCTAGACCGACCGCCAGCATTTTGAACCTGTTGGTACTAGACATTGCTTGATCCAGTAGGGTTAGCAGAGTTGTAAATAATACAATAAAAGGGTTGGTTTATACCAAGCATGTGAGCTTGTGAGCTGCTCACGTTAGTGGAATCTGACAACATAGAGACATTCAGATTTCCCCCACAGGTGGTGGCACAATCTAGCCACTAACTAACAGGACAGAGGAACTGGCAGAGACAATCTTTCAAACTGTCGATTGCGACTGACGTGTAACTGGGATTGATGGTATAAAAGTGTTCGAGATGGTGAGTTCGACTGGGACTGAAGTAACAACTGGTTGGGAGGTCATGTTCTTGAGGAACAGACTTGATGTAGGTCTGACGCCTGATGCCCAAACAAAGTTATGGTAGAGTGATGAGGCGCTAGGTGTGCCTAAAACTAAGTTCCTAAAGACACATAGTCGAGTGGCGTACCTTCTAAATAAGGGAAACCCTTGGGAGGGAATTTCAACTGCAATTCTTCCCCCTCAATAGTGTGTGGATTTGAGACTTCGGAATCATCCGGAGAAGTGACTCAAGCATCACCCTTGGGTTCCATATTTGGAGACAAATGACGATGGACGGCCAAACGTGTACTAGGGGATAGTTCCAAAGGAACATCCGGCTGATCATACGGACTATAAGGGTGTTGTGGTGATATCTCAATAACATCAAACAAAGGGTTCGGAGGATAGCTAACTAGTCAAAGCTGACCATCAGTGGTCGATGAGTTCTCTAGAGTTCAAATGGGATTATCCGGAGATTTCAAGTCAAGACCAATGGATGACCCTAAACCAAAGGTAGATGGAGGATGCGATGATAATGGTTGAATACTCAAAACAATTACGAGTTCAACATTTTTCTCCTCAAATGGCTCTGATAGCTCAGGAAGTGGCTCCTTAGACAATCTTTCAGACAGAGGAGAGGAAGAGGAAATGGGTGAACCAGGTGGTTCAGCCATGATGACATTGTTTTAGCCGACAGAAAAAATAACTTCATGGCTTTAAAATGTCCTTTTAATGGAACTCACGATTTGGTCAAAAATCTAATAGGATGTTTTGGATCATGGGTAATCAATTATTTAAGACGCATAAAAGACTGAAGTTCTTTAACTTTTAAAGATTCGAGAAAGAAACAAAGATGACTCTATTGCTTTCGATGGGAAACGAGCGCAAAAGTACAAGTGCTTAAAGTAACGTTAAGGAGGTGGAAATGATGAAATCACACCATACAGACATTAATCATCAACTACTAGGCCCTCAGGAACCAATCCAATTCTTTAGAAATATTGCCTTGGGGTCCCACTGATAATTTGGACAATTTAAGGCTTTAATTCTCCCATGCTATAGGCATGAGTGTGACCAACAATCTAAAGTCCTTATCACAGGCTTTCCTGCCAATGATTAGAGTACAAAACTATCAGTGTTATGCCAACAACTCTCGTATTTGAGCCACTTTTTTAGGCCCAAAGCCTAACTCACTTCCCAGAATTGAACCATCTCTCTATATCAGTAAAATAACATGGAAATGACAACACTAAAGAAAATAGTTCAATACCTTAACTGGAACCCTACTAGCCATGATAGGCATTTCATCAAACATGTTGTACATGTATAATCTATAGGTATAATTAGCAGTTCTAAGTATAGAGGTCTCATACTTAGCTGAGAATCACTAATAACCATTGATTCCTCAACACATCAATTTCCATTCCATCCATTAGGTCATAGATACATTGATTATTCAATTACAAGTAGAAACATGATGAGATCCACACATGGTTATTGTCATAAAATACATACTTAACCAGCATAATAGCACCATAAATACTCATGAAACTACAACCATATAGACCACACACAATTCATCAAAATTCTCTTAGAAATACAAGGATAATTAACATTTCATTAATGATACAAGATCCAAACCCGGGATGGGACTTCGACATTCTACCTGACCATATAATTGCTGAGCCAAATCTCTGTTCAGTCATTCTCCCCTGTGTCATATTCCAAGCATGGATGTGGGATATCATAGAACGCATCAATCAAAACCCATCCAGGGATTCTAGAGGCCATCCACCTCAACCCATCAAATAGTGATTCCACCTCACGATCGGACATCACAAAACCATCATCAAATTGGTCTACATCCAATCCTTCTAGTGATTCCAAAGTGTTTGTCCAACCAAGGCTTCCAGGGCTATTAATTCAACCGACAGCTTATTCAGGGCTTCCAGAGAATTTTTCCAATGAGGGCTTCTGTGACTTGTAACTCAACTCACCAAGGGCTTCTAGAGCATTTTTCTAACCAAGGCTTCTCGGACTAGTAACTCGACTTAAGCTGTTACAGGGCTTCCAGAGCATTTTTCCAACTAAGGTTTTGAGGATTGATAACTCAACCCAAGCTAAGGAAACATAGGAACTGACAGAAAACAAACAATGAAAGTAAACCCACAATCACCATCGCTATCAAGGAAATGGAAAGGCTAGGAAATCCATTGTTAATCCCGGCCATCCTCCATGCCAATGATATATCACAACCAAGAAACCACATGAATGATCCATGCATTCTAAAAATAGTGAAGGAAACATACATGCAACTCAGTACCTACAAGAAATCTGATCTAGTTGTTTATCCTTATGAATTATTACACTTTCCTACTCTTCCTTTTTCTTATTTCTCCAAAAATCCATGTATGCCACATACTCCAAAAGTGCTCCAAGAAAACTCTAAGTCTCCAAGATTATGAGAGAGAGAGAGAGAATAATGAGAGAGCTCCAAAACTGAGCTAAAAAAGGTTACCAGCTGATCCTATAAAGCCTTTTTATGAATGAGGCCTCTATTTTCTTCATTTTCCATTATTTTCCTTCAATTTCCTCCTCACATTGGACCTATGACCTTTCACCTCCCTTTTCTCCTAATTTCCATTATTTTCATAAATAATTGTGTCAAAATGTCATTTTCCCTCCCAAATCCCTAGTCATTGCCTTTCCAAATTTGCTTGGCCATAAACAATCACAAGTGATCGCCATTGCTAGGATTATGCCCAACATTTATCTTGGAATAAGTTTCCCATCATCCGTGGTTATTATTTTGCCTTTATTTACTTGTATTACATGGAATTTCCACTAGGACTGTTACATAACCCTCCCCCTTTGGGGACACCATCCTCAGTGTTCAATCACAGATATACTTTAGGAACCTATTGAAAGAAGACATACTGCTCATGGAGCTTTATTACATGGCCCGATGCAGTATTTGCAATGAAATATCTTCTCAAAATAAAACATCATGACATGATGATAACATACAACATAGTGGAGCATTATAACACAACTCATTATGGTATTTACAATAATAATTATGCTTAGTAACAACCCACATGAAATCATAACATCATGATAACATAACCACATGATAGCATAGTAACATGACAACATAATCATAATGACATAACACACATACCGCATAGTGGAGCTTTATAACATAGCTCATGGTAGTATTTACATCCATATACATGTGTACATCTAGCAAAATTAACAAAAATATATACCAAAAACATATACCAAATAATATACCAAAACATTATATAGCATATACCAAAACATCATAAATCATATATCAACCACCATAAAGCATATACCAAACCACCATAAAGCATACGCCATACCACCATAAAGCATATGCCAAACCACCATATCAAAGCTTCTTTGCGTCAACCAGCAAACAAGGAAGGATACATAGACCACATTTGATCTGCCATATCCCAAGTAGCTTCATCGGGACCAAAGTGCTTCCACTACACTTTAACTTGCTCGATTTCTTGGTTTCAAGGCATGAGAACCTTTTTCTGCAATATACACTAAGGCTCTAGTTGGCATTTTCCATCTGGTTCCATTTTCAACATAGACTAGTCAATCACATGATCAACATCCTTACCATACTTCTTAACCAATGATACATGGAAAACACCATGGACTTTCAATGTCGGAGGTAGTGCATGTTGATGGGCTACTAGCCTAATCCTCTCAATAATGCTAAAGCGTCCACAAAACCACGGTGCGAACTTAGCACATGATCCAATCCACAAAGAGATTTTCTTCCAATTGATATGCAAGTACACTTGTTACCCAACTTGTAACTCCTTGAACAACCTATTCCGATTTGCATAGCTTTTATGCCTATCATGTGCTTCCTTTAGATTCTACTTGATCACCTGCATTTCTTGTTCCATGTCTGCCAACATATCTAGTCTATTCTACACCCTGCTAACTGGATCACTCCAATTGATGGGAATGTTACCACTCTTCCCATACAATGCATCAAAATGACCCATCCTCAATGACTCCTTGCAATCATTTTTGTATGCGAACTCTACCAAAGGGATATACTCCTCCCACTTCCTTTGTTGATGAATCACATACATCCTCAACATGTCCTCCAATATCCTGTTGACCCTCTCTTCATTTATGTATTTCTATGGATGATAAGTTGTGATGAAGGCCGAGTCTGTGCCCAAACCTACAAACAACTCCTTTCAAAAGTTGGAAGTGAACTTCACATCTTGTCTAACACAATCTTCTTTGGAATAACATGCAGTCTAACCAAATCTCTGATGAATACTTGTGCCATAATGCTAGCTGAGAATGTAGACTTCACCAGAATGAAGTGTGCAACATTTGTTAATATGTCCACAATGGCCATAATGGAATCATGTTGTTTCACTATCTTCAGAAACCCTGTGATGAAATCCATGGAAATGGTGTCCCACTTCCACTCTAGAATTATGATCAGTTGTGGTAGTCCACCTGGATATTTACACTCTTCTTTCAATCGTCGATAGTCAAAACACCTCGCCACAAACACTGCTACATCCCTCTTCAAATTTGACCAATAGTAAAATATCTTCGCCGCCGACTCTGTCTTCTAATAACCTTAGTGACCTAAATAAGGTTTCACATGAAACTCCCTCAATATCACCTTCTTGAGCTCACTATTATCCGGTACATATATCCTGTCTTAGAACCTGACCAATCCATCTGTTGTAAGACAATAATCCATACCCTGTGCACCTGCACTAGTACCCTGCTGCAACCTTTGCATAATCTCCATATACCTAACATTCTATTGACCTTCCTGCAAGATCCTATCTTGTGAGTCTGTGCCACAGGAGCTCATGGCTACCAAGTGATGTACCTGTACCCATCTGCTAAGAGAATATTCTGCCATGTTCTCTTTACCTTTGACGTACTCGGTCTCGAAATCAAACTTGATGATCATGGAAAACTATCTATCCTACCTAGTGTTTAGACTCAACTGGTCAAACAAATACTTCAACCTAATGTGATCACTCATAAGTACAAATCTCTTTCCAAGAAGATACCCCCTCCACATATTCAATGCATGTGTGATCGTTTCTAACTCAAGATCATCTATTGGGTAGTTCTACTCGTGCCTGTTTAGTTTTAAGGACTCATAGGATACTACCTGTCATAAGGACTCCACCGAGGCCTCCCTTGCAATCATCTGTGCATAACAAAAACTCTTTATTTGGATTTGCAATCTGTAACATTGGTGCGTGTTTCAATAACTTCTTAATTTTCTCAAACCTAGACTCACACTCTTCAGCCCAATCAAACTTCTTACATTTCCTTTGCAATGATGTAATGGGATATGAAATCTACGCAAATTTCATGATAAACCTCCTATAATATCCTTCCAAGCCCATCAAAGTTATTACCTCATCCATACTCTTAGTAGCTACCCACTCCATGATGGCCCTTAGCTTCTCTGGATCTATTTTAATGCCTTCCTTGGAGACGACATGTCCCAAGTATTGTACCTCAGTTTGAAAGAAACTACACTTATTGAGCTTAGCATACAACTGATGATCCCTCAACAACCTCAACACTGCTACTAAATTCTTGGCATGTTCTTCCTCATTACCGGAAGGTCCTACGTTCGGAATCGATCCTGTATGGTCCAAACCCTATGCTCCTTCCAAAGCCTTTAGAACCTGTAACTTATCCAAGAAAATCATATACAATAGTAGTAACAGAATTCGCGTTCATGATATATGTGTTATATCATATAAACAAATGAGAAATTAAGCATTAATATAAGATTTATAAGAAAATCACAACATGGATCAATGCAAAAACATGATAAATATTAGGAACAGAACACCCTTTTTTTATTGATGTAAGCTAAATGAAAGGTGGAATACTACAACCTGATTCTTCCTCCAGCTCCAAGTGAAATTGTCCTCCAGATATGCCCTGTCCCAGCCTCGTCAATCTTCCTCCATCGATACACGAAAGGATGCCATAAGAGGGATGAAGGACATCTCAAAAGAGAAAACAAATGTTTCCTATAGCTTGCAAGTGCAAGAGGCACATGGATTTATTTAGACTCGATCAAGGATCAATCAACTATAATATCAATATCTCCTCTCTTCTCCCCTTAGGCCTTCCCATTGAGGTTTATTTATACTTCTCCGAATTAGCTTTTTCATTTTCGAAATAGTTGGGCCACGGGCTATAGTAGGTGAGTAATAGGTAAAACCCATAAAACCCACCTAAATTTAACAAGATTATTTATTTTTTAGTGTTTTAACACATATACATGGGCTGGGTATATACTGACCCATTTGTACATGCTTTTAAAATGGGGAAAAGTAGTGTATGGGAAGTAAAACACTATTTTTTAGAATTTGGACCAAGTCTGGAAAGGAAGGGTTGCCCTAGGCCATAACCAGAGCATCAAATCTACCAAGAGTGGTAAATGGTGCTATAACACCAAGTATTGTGTCTCCGTCTAAAAGAAACTACACTTATTGAGCTTAGCATACAACTGATGCTCCCTATACAACCTCAACACTGCTGCTAAATGTTGGGCATGCTCTTCCTCATTTTTAGAATATACCAGTATATCGTCAATGAACACAATAACAAACTTATAAAAATATGGATGAAACACACTATTAATCAAACACATTATTGTAGTTGGAGCATTATTTAAGCCAAATGGAACCAAAAAAACTCACAAAGCCCATACCTGTGTTAGGATATTCCGACACATAGGAAATAGTTAAGTACAACTTGGTCTAGTATAGAGTTAGGTATAGAGTTAGGTAAAGTGTGTTTCTTTACCTTGTACATTTTGTAACTTACAATCCGACGGTCACGATATGTAGTGATCCAACGGTTCATTCTCTCCTCGGTATTACCGACACTTGATCCATGGCTTGACACCCGATTGGTCCATGATTTCTATTTAAAGCGCATGGAGGGTCATTTGTAGGGTAATCCGTCTATGAGAGAAGCTTATGTAAATTTTCATTCTTTTATTAATAAATTGCCTGAAGTGGTCGCGTTGGCTCAGGCCGTGGACTGTTTCCCTCTTTGAGGGTTTTAACCACGTCAAAAATACTAGTGTATTGATCTGCGATTTGGTTGTGAGTGGTGTCCTTTGGTGTTTTGTCTGAACAACTTACCCTGTAAATTCCTACATGGCATCAGAGCTATTTGAGGGCCGCGTCCGTTGGTGATCCAAATCTGAAGCCGGTAGAACTGCATCTGACTGTTGTTTCCCAGATCTACTATTTCTGACTACTTTCGAGCCGAGAGGACTGCTCTATCATGTTGGGAGCATCTGTTCCAGTGAGGAACCCCTTTCGTTTCACGTGAAAAGGTTTCCGATAGCCCTAGCTGCCTCATTTTTAAGATCTGGAGGTATACAATGTTTATTTGCAGTTTACAGTTATTTTCTCTCTGTTTATTTCGGTTTCGGTTTATTTAGCTTTTTTATTACCAGATCTATACCTTTCATTTCTGCGTATGCTCTTTGCCCTATGACTCTGTGCGATTTGGGCAAATCAGAAACAGAAAGGAAGGATTTTTCTCATGTGTATGCTCTTTTCCCTGCGCCTTAGTGTGATCTCGGAAAATTAGAAACATTGAGGAAAATATTTAGTTTCCGGCTAAAGCTAACCTTGAGCCACAAGGTTCATTTTTTAAAATATTTAGTTTTTTCGGCTAAAGCTAACTTCGAGCCGGAAGGTTCGTTATTTTTTTTGTATGTCCATGTTGGGTTTTGTGTTTTTTGTTTTGTAGGGAAAAAGAGCCTTCTCAAAGCAAGCACGCAACCCAAAGCATCAAAACTCTCTCTCTCTCTCTCTCTCTCTCTCTCTCTCTCTCTCTCGCTAAGTCTCCATTTTGTGGGGGCGGATTTTTTCATTTCTGCACATTCCCGCACTTCCTCGGCATCTTCAACAACTTTTTTTCAAAAATCCATAACTTCTTCATCCGAAAGCCGTTTTCAGAGCCATTTTTTTTAAACCAGCCTAATTTTTCAAGATCTATCCATTGGAACACTTAGTTTTAGCATCTTTAGCTTCAGTTTCCGTTGAAATGGAAAGTCAATACCAAGTTACCCTTGACTGCACCAATTACTTCCAATGGTTGTCCTACATTGAGGATTTACTTAGAAGTAAAGGTCTTTATAGAATAGCCTCAGGCCAAGAAAAGAAACCGAAGGATGAAAATAAGGCTGCTAAATGGGAAAATAGGCAAGATCAAGCACGTGGATTGATAGGGATGTCTATTTTTCCAGATCTTAGATTCCATATTGCAGAACTTGATACTCCTGATGAAGCAATGAAACAAATCAATAATGTTTTTGGGATTAAAAATGAACTTAGAGCCCATCAACTTGAAAATGAGTTGCTTACATTGGACCCTAATAATTTTTCTTGCATTGAAGATTTCTTGTCCAAGTTCAAGACCCTTAGATATCTCTTGGAAGGTGTTAAGGTTAAGAAAGAAGATAGTAACCTTATCTATTCCATTCTTACTAAGTTGGGACCAGCCTACTCTGTGTTTGTTTCCACCTTCCATTCTACAAGAGAAGCCTTCATTTCTCAAGGAACCGACTACAAGTCTCCTTCCTTTGACTCTTTTTGTGATTCTTTAATAAGAGAACAAGAAAAAATCTTACACCTTGGTCTTCTTAATCTTGGAAACTCTTCCATGAAAGCGTTAGCCACCCAGCAGCAACCAAATTCAAAGAATCCTAAGAAGTCATATCCTAAAAAGAATGGTCCTAAGCCAAACAAGGGTTCTAAGCAATCTCAGCCTCAAAATGAAAAATCATTTCAACAAAATGATAAGAAAAATAAAAACAAATGGAAGAAGACTGATAGACATTGCAACTTTTGTAATCGAGATGGCCACTTAGAATCCAAATGCTTTAAGAAGATGGAAGCCTTGGAAGCAGCGATAAAGAAACATAACATCCATTTGGAGCAATCTTCAACTTCATCTTCAGGAATGGCACTTTCTGCATGTAGTTGTCAAGCATCTTGGTCTGGCTATGCACTAAATGTATCTTCTTCTTCTCATTCTCATGAGTGGCTCATTGATTCTGGAGCTTCTTATCACATGGCCAAAAACAAAGCCACGTTTTCTTCTTTAAATGATTGTAACACCAAAAATATATATGTTGGTGATGATAGATCTCTTAGTGTTGTAGGGACTAGAACTGTTCATCTAGACAATGGTCAGTTTAATGATGTATTATGTGTTCCAACCTTATCCTGCAACCTTCTATTTGTATATTAGATAACTCATTCAGGTGAAGGTAAACTCGTATGATGTTGTAATCAAGGACCTAAGAGATCCTAAACATATTTTAGCTACTGGCATTGTTGATGATTCTACAAGGTTGTATAAGTTTCACAACTTTGGGTCATCAAATCTTCCCTCAGTATTTGTTGCTCATAACGATGAAGTGAGCAAACTTTGGCATGAGCGATTTGGTCACTTAAACTATCGCTCCCTTCAACATCTATGTAAAGAAAATATGGTGACAGGTCTTCCTATGGTATCTTGCAGAGATGGTGTTTGTTCCGGATGTGTACTCGGAAAACATCATCGGGACAGTTTTGAAAAACGTGCCTCTTGGCACTCCTCAACCCCTTTACAACTTGTGCATAGTGATTTATGTGGTCCACTTCCAGTTGTTTCATTCTCTGGCTGCAAGTATTTCTTAACTTTCATTGATGATTTCTCCAGACGCACTTGGGTATACTTCTTAAAACTCAAGAGTGAAGTATTTAACACATTTTTGGCCTTCAAGGCCTTTGTTGAAAAACAATCTGGACATCAAATTCTTAAGCTAAGATCTGATAATGGCGGAGAATATGTTAAAAAAACATTTATCAACTTTTTCACTGAGAATGGAATTCAAATGCAGCATACTGTTCCATATACTCCACAACAAAATGGTGTAGCTGAAAGGAAGAATCGCACCTTAAAGGAAATGGCTAATTGTATGCTACAATCTAAAGGACTTGGTCTTAGTTTTTGGGTAGAAGAAATTAATTGTACAAATTACATAATAAATTGCACTCCTACTAAGGCTTTAAGGAATATCACTCCATAAGAAGCATGGATCTCAATCAAACCAGATGTAAGTCACTTTCGTGTTTTTGGAAGTGAAGCGTGGGCCCATATTCCAGATGAAAAGCATAAAGCTTTAGAACCTAAGAGTGAAAAATGTACTTTTGTTGGATATTCTGAAGATGTCAAAGGCTATAGAATTATTCCATTTAAGTCCGAAAATGTTATCATTAGAAGAGATGTAAAATTTGATGAAAATATATCGGCCTGTGGGCCTAGTCCGGCGGATGTGCTACCTCTCCCTATCTCTTCTACTTTTGAAAACATTTCTTCTTCAGATGATGAAAGTGAGGATGAAAATCCTCCCCCACCATCTCAGGATCCTCCTTCCGCTCCTCAGCTTCCAAAATGGGTTCGTGCTACTCAAGATGCAGCAGGTGATCTTGCCGGTGATCCTACAGATCAGCGATGCACACGTTCTCAGTTTGACAGAGCCTCTTCTTTAATGGCTCAAGCTCCAGTAAACTATGATCCTGACACCTTTGCAGAAGCTTCAGGCCATCCAGATTGGGAAGCAGCTATGAATGAAGAATATCATTCATTATTGGCAAATGATACATGGGATCTTCTTCCTCTACCAAAGGGACAAAAACTTGTTAGATGCAAATGGGTTTACAGAACCAAGTATGGACCAGATGGGAAAGTTGATAAACATAAAGCTCGTCTTGTTGCTAAAGGTTTTTCACAGGTTGAAGGCATTGACTACACTAAAACCTTCTCCCGTGTTGCCAAAATGAACTCTATCCACCTTGTTCTTTCCCTTTCTACCTCGTTCAAATGGGAAGTCCATCACATGAATGTTAAATCTACCTTCTTGCATGGGGACTTGCATGAAGAAATCTACATGGAACAACCCATTGGCTTCATAAAAATAGACTCCAGCCTTGTATGTTGGCTTAAGAAATCCCTTTATGGTCTCAAGCAAGCTTCTCGAGCTTGGTATGCCAAAATGGATAGCTTTCTTTTAGAATCTAGCTTTTCTAGGTGTCATTCTGACAATACTATCTACACCAAGAAAGTGGGAAAGTCTCTTATCATTCTTGTTGTTTATGTTGATGATCTTATCCTTACCGATAGTGATCCCCACCTTATAAACCATGTGAAGTCCAGCCTTAGAAAGAAATTTGAAATGACAGACTTAGGACACTTACATTATTTTCTCGGTCTTCAAGTCTTGCAATCCAAGGAGGGTATTTCCCTTTCCCAGTCCAAGTATGCCTGTGATATTCTACGCCATTTTCACATGGAAGACTGTAAGCCAACCCCTTCTCCCTTCCAATCTGGAGTCAAACTTTCAGTCACTTGTACTTCTCCTGAAGTTGATGCTACCTTATACCGTCAACCTGTAGGAAAACTTTTGTATCTAACCCATACTCGACCTGACCTTTCCTTTGTCGTTGGCCTTGTTGCTCGGTTTATGCAAAACCCACGTGAAAGTCATTGGAAAGTAGCTAAAATAAAAATTTGTTATGTTCGAGGTACAGTTCATTTTTGGATTCATTACAGTGCTGAAGCATCTCCTTTATTGGTTGGTTTCACTGATTTCGATTGGGCTGGTGACCCTGATGATCGGAAGTCCACTGCAGGTTATGTGTTCACTCTTGGTTCAGGACCTATTACATGGGCCTACAAGAAACAATGTGCCATTTCTCTTTCTTCAGCAGAAGCAGAGTATCGTGTTGTCGTAGAAGCTAGTAAGGAAGCCTTGTGGCTTCGTCAGATCCTGTCAGAGTTTGGCTTTCAGCGGCAGCATCCGACTACACTTTGGTGTGATAATCAAAGTTCCATTCAACTATGCAAAGATCCGGTCCAACATCAGCGCAGTAAATACATTGAACTGCACATGCACTTCATCAGAAAGCTTATCCATGACCATGTTCTTGAAGTGCAATATTGTTCAACAGATGATCAAGTTGCAGACATCTTTACAAAGGCTCTCACAGAGGCAAAGTTCACTAAACTTTGATTTATGGTTGGAGTTCAGGAAGTTGTCACTAAGGGGGGATAGGCTCTAGTGCCTCCTTCCTTCTCCTATTGTGTCATATTTGTAAATCCTTCAATCCTATCCCAAGTTGTTCTTAAGGGGGGATATTAGGATATTCCGACACATAGGAAATAGTTAAGTACAACTTGGTCTAGTATAGAGTTAGGTATAGAGTTAGGTAAAGTGTGTTTCTTTACCTTGTACATTTTGTAACTTACAATCTGACGGTCACGATATGTAGTGATCCAATGGTTCATTCTCTCCTCGGTATTACCGACACTTGATCCGTGGCTTGACACCCGATTGGTCCATGATTTCTATTTAAAGTGCATGGAGTGTCATTTGTAGGGTAATCCATCTATGAGAGAAGCTTATGTAAATTTTGATTCTTTTATTAATAAATTGCCTGAAGTGGCCGCATTGGCTCAGGTCGTGGACTGTTTCCCTCTTTGAGGGTTTTAATCACGTCAAAAATACTGGTGTATTGATCTGCGATCTGGTTCTGAGTGGTGTCCTTTGGTGTTCTGTCTAAAGAACTTACCCTGTAAATTCCTACAACCTAGTCATGAACACAGTCTTGTAAATGTCCTCTTCTTTGATGTGTACCTGATGGTGTGCGGATCTCAAATCAATCTTCGAGAACATTATTGCTCCCTTCAATTGATCGAACAAGTCATCAATCCTTGGAAAAGGGTACTTGTTCTTGATATTCACTTTGATCAACTACTTGTAGTCAATGCGTAATCTAAGAGTACCATCTTTGTTCTTTATAAACAATATCGGTGTGCCCCAAGGTGATATACTTGGCCTAATGTATCCCTTTTCCAACATTTCCTTTAACTTCAACTTTAACTCAACTAGCTTAGGTGTGCTCATCCTAGAAGGTGCTTTTGATGCTAGAGCTTCCCCTAGCACTAACTTGATAGAAAATTATACCTCCCTATGAGGTGGAAACTCTCTAATGTCCTCAGGAAATACATCCTTGAACTGCTATAGAACTGGATACCTTCTCAACACATCTACATCCTCAACCTCCTTACCCTTATTTCTAGAAATGTGTACTTAAAATAGCTTGCACCCTTTCCTACGGCTACGCTTTTCTGGCATAGTTGTCACCATCCTAAATAATGTGTCTTTCATAGTTCCCTATAAGACTCTTGGTTCTCCATTGTCATAAACACACTCAAGGGCTTTGTCATAATAGTCTACCTTGGTTTTATGAAGATACAACAAGTCCATGCCCAACAACATATTGTGTGAACCTAATGGTAATACATTCAAATGTGTTGTGATAGGCATACCATTCAAGTCAAATGCACAAGCTTTTACCCAATGATGAACTCCTTTCTTGGTACCTATGGCCAATTGCACTAACCAAGACTCCGCATGTGATTCCTTACTCAAACCACACATATCCACCAATTCAGAACTAACATAGCTATAATTAGATCAAGGGTCAATCAAAATAGAATAACATGATCACAAATCTTACCGTCCATTTCATTGATGGATGCCTAATGTAGAAAATCATGTAGATTCACAAGCTCATGCAATGCACTAAAGCACAGGACAAGAATCTACTTCTACTTTCATATTTTCTTCATTGATCTATTGGTTTCCACTGGTTGAAAGTAGAAGTCGATTCTTGTCCTATTATTTAGTATATTACATGAGCTTGTGAATCTACAGGATTTTCTACATGGTATCAGAGTGGAGAACAATATACTAGAGGAGATTTCGAAACTTTGAGTTTTGGGTTACAAGTGAAATCTGAATTTGAAATACATACTTTAGGATCGGGAGATGGCATTCTACAATTTACGACTCGAGTATACCTTGGAAGGAAAATCAAATTTTATAACATGGAGGGATAGAATGGAGGTTGTGTTAGAGGATAATGACTTGAAGGAATTCATTGATCAATAAATTCCCAAACCAAAAACATCGGATGCACAAAATTTGGTCGAATGGAAGAAGTGTGTGGAAAAGGTGAGGTAGATAATCCTTGAGGGAGTTCGAGACCACATTGTCTCGAGTCTCCATGGAAAGGAAACTTTGTATACTATGTGGAAAAAATTGACGGACTTGTATCAGAACAAAAATGACCAAAGGAAATTGGCATTGAAGGACAAACTTCGAAAAATCAAAATGGAGAAAGGCAAGACTATTCAAAAATACTTGACCAAGTTCACTCAATGCCTTGATGAACTTGGAAGTGTTGGAATCATAGTTGTCAAGGATGATATGGTGAGTCTTGGTCTTCTAGGACTCCCAAATATTTGGCACAGTTATCAGGACTCTGTCAATGGTTGGGAGAAGCTGCCATATTGGGAACAACTGTGGTTGAATTTGATGCAGGAGGAGATCTGGAGAAACACCAGGGATGGCATTTCATTAAAGATTGGTGATGAAGAGAACAACGCCTTAGTGATTAAGGAGAAGAAGGAGAAAGGTAAAGCTTCCCATTCCAAATAATATTCTTATCATGGAGGTAAGAAGAAAGACATGATGAAAGTTAAGTGTTTTCATTATCATGAGCTGGGCCATTTTGCTACAAAATGTCCACTCAAGAAGTCTAAGAAGAAGTCCTTGGGAGTAGCGGTGGGCGAGGCTTTGGCCTCTCAATTCGAATTAGAATTTTCCCTCATTGCATGCATGGTGTCATCAATGATGGGAAGTTTATGGTACTTAGAAAGAGGAGCTTCATTCCACATGACTGGTCACAAAGAGTTATTCAGTGACCTGAAGGAGAAAGGTCTCTAGATGCATATCGAGATGGGTTATGATAGGAAGTATAGTGTTACTGGATTGGGCATGATTAATTTTCAGAGGGAGCATGTGGCTCCACTCACCTTGAATAATGTTACGTATGTGCTTGTGCTAAAGAAGAACTTGGTATCCATTTTCATGCTTTAGGATAGAGGTTATGACATGATCTTCTTGGAAGGAAAGGCATTCCTTTGATAGATAGCCACGGGTCAAGTAAAGAAGATATGGATTCAGGTGGGGAATCTCTATAAGATAGAGGTAGAGGAGTGTGCTTCTTTGAACACAAAAGCAAAAAGGGTGCAGAGTCGAGACACTGGTGAGTTGTTGCACAGGAAATTGGGCCACTTGCATCATGGGGCTTTGAAGATATTGCAGTAGATATCTAACTGTCTTCCCAAAGGTACACTTGAGGAAGCTAATACATGCAAGGGGTGTACATTGGGAAAATACACCAAGTCTACCTTTCACGACAGAGACAGTCGAGCAGAGGTTATTCTAGAGTGAGTCCATTTAGATGTGTGCAAAACATTCTCGACATCTTCCACGCCCAAACACAAGTATTATGTTATATTTGTTGATGACTATTCTTGTAAATGTTTTATATTTTTTATGTAGAAAAGAAGCATCAAACTTTCACTAAGTTTTTTGAGTTTCAAGCATTGGTGGAGAAAGAGTCAGGAATGAAGGTTAAAGCTCTATAGAGTGATAACGCTGGTGAGTATGTCTCAAATGAGTTTAAGAGTTTATGTGTAGCAGAAGGGATTAAATGGGAGTTGATAGCACCCCATAACCCTCAACAGAATGGGGTGGCTGAGAGGAAGAAAATAAGCATAGTAGGGGCAATAATGGCAATGTTGCATGATCAGGACCTACCACCACACTTGTGGGCTAAGGCATGCAACACAACAGTCTATGTTAAGAGCCGTAGCCCACATCAAATACTTGAGATGAAGACACTAGAGGAGGCTTATTCTAGTAAGAGGCCAGATGTTCATCACTTCAGGATTTATGGGTCATCGATATATTTCCATGTGGCCAAAGATGCACAGAAGAATCTTGAGCTAACCGTAGAGTTAGGGATATTTGTTGGGTACACTGATACACCTCACCACTATCATGTGTACTTTTCAACCAACAAGATGACAGCGGTTCATAGGGATGTTCAATTCAATGAGGAGAAGGCCATGTGATTTTCCCTTTAGAGGGAGATTGAGCTACATGTGGATGAGGAGCTTCTAACTCCTAAGGTTGACGAGCCCTAGATTGATGTGGAGAAGCCACATGAAAAGGATCTGAGAGTGGAGACATCCACTCGGGCAGAATCTTCTAGATAGGGAAGAAATCACACCAGAGAGACTAACAGATTGTTGGATGATGCATGGGAGAATTTGGGAGAACCCACTTCTTAGTGAAGGTAGAAAATATCACCTGAGAGGTACACTGGATACATGAATCTTATGGGTGAATGTGTTGTGACAGAGCCATCTTCCTTTAGGGAATCAATGCAGTAGATGGACAGAGGGAGTGAATCTTCAAGGCTTCACCGATGCAAATTGGGCAGGGAGTCCATTCGACTGGAAGAGAACATGAGGAGGGATATTTAATATTGGGTTAATGAAAAATTCTTGGTACAACAGGAAACGGAGATCGATTGCACTCAGTTCGGCAAAGGCAGAGTACATGGTTGCGATTCAGGTATCATGTGAGGCCATTTGGATGAGCAAGATCTTGGTTGGCTTGTTTTGTCAGCAGATGGATCCAACTTTGATTTACTGTGATAATTAGATTTGTATCCAACTCTCTAAAAACCCATTTTTTCATGATCATTCCAAGCATATTGATATTTGACATCATCATCTCAGAGATTGTGTATCGAGGCGGATTATGTTGTTAGAGTACATTCCCATGTATGAGAAAGATGCTAACATTTTGACAAAGGCATTTGTCAAGATGTAAATTTGAGTTTCATAGAGACAAGATCAGGGTCGCTGATAATCCCTTTATTGTTGAGAGGGAGCGTTGAGAAATTACAACAAGATATTCTAGTTTAATTTATCCTTTAATTAAACTAAGAATTAAAATTGAATCCTATTCTCATAACAACTTGTAAATAGTTAATTAAGTTTAATTAACTTAATTAGCTTAGGAATTTCAAGTTGGAAGTATTTCTATAGTCATGTATATGTTCTCCCTAAGTTTTAGCAGTCCAGTAAGAGTTTAAATTGAGTTGGAAATTAGATCTCTAAGTTTACTGATTTATTTTTAGTTAAATTAGAGTCAAACTATTTGTGGAACTAATAAAGAGTTAAAAGCCAGTTGGTGCACTGGTGCATCCACAAGTGTCACTCTAGTTAACTGAATATTCCCTCTTTAGAAACTCATGCATGTTGATTATGGGAAAGACCAAATTGAGACTAAAGTGCAGGGATAGTGTACTATCAGTTGTATTGTTTACTGGAGTGTAAACGTCATGCATGCCTCAGAGATTGAGCCTATGTTTGGATTGCACAGTTCTTGAAGATCAATTCCTTTTCAATACGGGCTATTCATCCTAAGAATTATGCAAGAGATTAGGGGCTTGGAGAGCTATTGAATAGGCTAAGGATTTAGCTTGAGATAGTTTGTGAGCTGAGAGAGTTGAGCATACTTGTGTAGAATTGTTTTAGAGAGAACAAGCTTTGTATCTTCACTCATGTTTCTAATATATGCAATACAGATAGCAGGGTTTTGAGTAGTGGATTTCCCTAGATATATCTTGTGTTATGTGTTATTGATTTATCTTCTTCTTGTTCATATGTTTTTCATCGATCTATTGGCTTCCACGGATTGAAATTAGAAGTAGGTTCTTGTCCCACTCTTTAGTACATTGCATGAACTTGTGAATCTACAAGATTTGATACACCTGATGCTCTGTTTTTTTGTTATCCAATGTTGCATCAATATGTGGAATACTCTGACAAACATCTCCAATAGTGTATGCCTCCTGCGCATTGTATATCTTAGGCCTACCACTCTGGTACAGTGGACAATCCTTCCTGCGATGATCTCCTCCACAAGTCCAACATCGTACAAACTCCTTATTCTTCTCCTCAGATATGTGTCCCTGTCCTCTATATGATGCATTAAACCTCTTAGGTGGTGCAACATTTTCCTTATTACCTATGGCTTCTGGTTGTACTCATTTCTTGTCCCATTTTCCTTTGTTATTTTCATTACCTCTCTAGTCTAATTAGTCTCAAATCTGCACTTCAATTGTTCATATAAATGCTTCAGTTTTTAGATCGCCTCCTCAAATGATATAGTCTTGTCAAACTCAATCCTATCTTTGAATGTAACTAGTAATGAACTAACGAATCTATGAATCTTAGCCTTATCCTCCTTCAGGTAAGGCACATACCTCAACAACTCCAAAAATCTGCTAGTCTACTCATTATCTGTCATAGATCCCATCTTTAGCTCATAGAATTATTTTTCCTGGTCATCTTCTGAAAAATACTTCTTCTTGAATATACATTAAAACTCCCTCCAAATCAAATATTCCTCATTTATACCTCTGACATTGTTCATGTCTTCCCTCCAAATATCTTATTTTCCTTTGAGACTGAATGCAACACTCTAGCTTCCATGTTCTCTTAATAGTCATGCAATCTAAAGAACTTCTTCTTGCGTAGCAACCATGCCTCTTCATCTTGTGATTTATTTACCTCTCCATCAAAATTAGTTGTCTTTTCTTTCTTAAAATCTTCTGGAAAATACCCCTTATCACTACTCATGTAAGGATGATACCGATGACAATCATAGTGCTTATTTGAATCAGAACTAGAATCATACATGTGTTTATGCCTTCTCCTATCTAGAGTGTCCAAAAATATTCCATCTCTAATTGTGTCATCTCTATCTGATCAGTGACCACCATGCAATCTACTACCATGTGCCCCATTAGTTTTATCCTCCTTCCCATGGCTGATACGAAGCAATCCCTATCGTTGCAAATATGACAAGATTTGAAGTATGATTGCATTTACCTCTACTAATTTTTCCTATCCCTGTATGATTATGTCATTATCTGCCTTACAAATCCTTATTTTTTCCTTTAAAATTATCAGTGTCACTGCCAAGTCGTAAGAGTTCCCAACATCATACTTCTCTTCTGATTCATCAGGAGATTATTTGCAGTCAACCATCTTTCTAGCCATTTGATATTTCTTCCTACAAGGTATATCATGTCAGCTAAACAAAATCACAATAAACCTGCATACCTTAGTATACCTCGAGGAGGATACCTTGTCTTCAATATCAAAAAATAAGTGTGATACATGTATAATATAGTCATGACAACATATAGAAAGATTAAGCATAAGCATATGACCATGAAACCTTCATTATAGCTAGGGTCCAGTCATCAATGCATGACCTCAAAAATGACACACACCATGACCTCATGCATGACAACCACCACCATTACGTCACTATACACTTGATCACATGCAAACATTGACATACATAAGTGATGCATAACCATCCACACATATGCATAAACACATATGACCGGGAATGAATGAAAATATTTGAAATCAAACCTGTAAGAATGATACATGCACCAAGCATACAAGAATTTAAGAAAATATGCAAGCATGTAACCAAGCATACTACAATGATATATGTAAATGACATAAATTGACATGTAACCATTCATACACTCGTGATGTTGCATTCCACCACAACAACCTTGTTATAGACATTTTTGGGCCCTACAACCCCAAGCATGAAATTTCCATAAACCAAGGGCACCTAAGTCCCTAAAAGTGTTGTTCTAACCCCTAAAAGAACAAGGTCAACAGATTACAGCTTCTCCCAGAGGTTCTCCATGAAAAACTGCTCAGAATTAGTCAAAACAGGATCATTTCAGTTGCTCCATTAGCCAGGTGCGTTGCATCTCACCCAAATACACTGTGTGGGTGCGTTGCATTTCAAAAATCCCTTCTATGGGGTGCGATGGGTGAGAAATGACAAATGGCAGTGTCATTCCGCGAGGTGGATAGGCAATGGAAGCTTCCAGAAACTTCTCCTGTGACACTTGCCTCTCTGAATTCGACCAAGGATGAGTAAGAGATCATCAATCTCCAAGTGGAAGCAAGAACTATCAGAGGGAAGACACTAATCAAATCATAAACTGACTCATCTCCATTACAGATATCTATATATGGATCCCTCATCCCAGAGATCCAGAGGCTAGAATTTTGCATATTGTAAGGAATTGTTGTTGGTTTCTTAAGACAAACATCAGATTGTTGGGTGATGTAAGCTTTGTATGAGGTGAAGAGGGGCTTCCTTGCTGAGAGGTTGATGCTAGGATAGAACAACTGGTTGTAACTCTTCTTGGCTCTTTCTTGTTTATCAATAAAATCTATTCAAGTTTTCCTCCATACTCTTGTGTCATTGATATTTGCTGCATTTGTATGGTCAATTTACATGTGATCCTGGATTGTTTATGATTATAGATCCATGTCTTTGTATAGTGCTATGCTATTGTGATCTTACAGGTACTTTGTGAAGCTGGGCGTGCAAGGGAACAAGTAGCAAAAGACTATCAAGGAAGAGAGGAATCAAATCAGGAGATTAGCGCAAGACAGAGGTTGGTCTTCTTGTTCCTCTCTATCTATAATTCATAAAGGAAAAACGAAAGTAGCTTTACTTTGTTTGTTTCTAAGGCAGCTGTCACACCTTAGTGGGATAGAGCAGTTCTGTATAAACACTTTTCCCTGTAACAAAATGGCGACTCCGCTGGGGAAGAATTAGTTTGTTTGTTTATCATTCCTTGTTGTCTATTTCATAAAATTACAAGTAGCATTCAAACTACATTTGCCATAGCAAATGCAAAGTAGATAAATGCTACTTCAGTCCATCTACTGGATCTGTTTATGATTTAAACAACTAATTCACAAACTCTTTGATTACCCTTGTGATAGCTCTTAGATCCTCCTTAGATCTACCCCTGATTGTTGAGTTACTGATTACCTTTTGCTCAGCCAAAACCCATGAACTGAATTGCAAACTGTGACCCGGAACCCAAACAGAGTCTCGTTTCTCGCCCAGTGCAGGTACTGTTCAAAGAATCTGAACTTCAGCGCACTTCCCGAGTGGAGAAAGTGCGCTGCAATTCAAATTCCCTGTGTTATAGGTGCGCTGATCAGACTAGGCTCTGTGCAGTTTTGATTTCTGTGATTCATTCTTTCCAGTTCTATTCCTGAATTTTGCTGCATTTGATCAATATATGTCTGTTTGAAACCCCTTTTCCTTGTTCTTATTCCGCCTCCTTTGTACAAAAGAAATGTAAGTGTTTTTGTGTGTTTGTTGAGTCATTTTCAGTTCTCCTTTGCAAAAGTAGCATAATCGTACTGTCGTCCTTTGATTTGAAACTGTCGCAAGTGTCGATTTCAATCGTAGGAAAGAGTTTTATTGTTGTTGATGGTCGATTATCCTGTTACTATTGTTTTTCGGTCTGAATTTGTAATTTTCTAGTGTCAAGAACAAGTATTCATTTCAAAAGCATAAGGTTTTGTGATCGTCTCCATTTTTTATTTCGAAAAGAAACTTGTTGATATTTGTCGCTTGAAAAGAAATTCAGATTTGTGCATCAACTTTCTTTTTATCATTCATATACTAAGAAAGTCGAAAGCAAATACATGCATGTGCATTTGCATATAGACAGTCTGATTGGTTTGATTTAGGAAAGAGCATTTAGAGTGTGCTCTTTGCTCTTTGTGAAAAGATTCTGCCTTTCTTTCCTTAGTAGCTAGGATTTTCATTGCACAAAGAAGATAAAAAGTTTGTTTATCATCTTAGATTTCATTTTAGGAATTACATCTACATCTCGCAGTGAACCTGAAAGGAAAACTTCATAAACAAGATCAACTATAAAATAAATTCAATGAATCTAACAACGCTTTGGAACTTAACGCACAACATTTATAAGTCTAGGCTAGAGACATATTCTAGCGTCGTAAAGCCTGGTAACTGTTGTTCTCACTGATGGTTGGGTGATTCCTCCACTTTGAGACGATAAGTTCCAGTACGGACTTGTGCTCCCACGTACCATCAAGTATATTTTGGGAGACCACAATAGGCTTAATCATTTATCCATAGGAAGCCATGTCTGCCGCCCTATCGATCACAATGCACTGAACACAACATTCGGGAAGATTGACTGCCATATCATAAAAAGTATTCTGCAGTTTTGCGATTGGTTTGGTAATCCCTCTGCCTAGATTTCCAGAGCAGTCACTTTCGTTCCTTTTTAGACTCTTTAACAGAAAAGGTCCATCTGAGCACTTGTCACTTCAGGCTCATTAAAAATCGAAGGAGACTAGAGTCATCTTTTGTTTTTTCTCGACTCTTAAAAATTGAAAAAACAAGTTGTGTCAAAGCATCTAAAATTTATTTTAAACAGAATATTCATTACCCTTTCCTACGTTGATCTTGGGTTGAGAAAATGGAATCCACCAACCAAGGAATTCCCCTTGGAGGAAATCTTAGTCCCTTCTCCTCTTGGGGAGATGTTGGTGCACCCCATATGGCCACATTGTCGCTTCCAGGACCGACAATCGGCTTGCCTGTATGGCTCTTCTCAACCTCTGTCGTTCAGAACACCACAATTCCTGAACAATCGAATCAGAAACTAGACGAGTCCAGAGTTACCCACCAACCTTCTACTTCCTCTAATTCTTCTTCTCCTCCTTCCTCTTTGCTTGATGGGGCTGGTAAAGCCAAAATTCAAGTACTTGAGAAGAAGAAGGAAAAGAAAAAGAAAGAGAAGAAGAAAAAGGAGCCAAAAGCGAATGGGGGCAAACGAGTGTCGTCTAGCAAAAATCCACACACTGCACCGACCAAGCCTAAATTGCCATGTGTCATTTGCAAAGGAGACCACTATCACAGAGATTGTCCTTGCATCCCTCAGATCTTAAGGGACTGGTCTCCTCATTTGCACAACCCAATGTCGTCAACCTCTGATGATCATGTTGAAAACACACCGTCAACTAGTGAAAGTGAAGCCCCAGGACAAAAAGGAAAATATAGATTTCCTTGTAAACTGTGCGAAGGCGATCATGCCATCCACCGTTGTCCCTTCTTAGACGAGGCTAAAAGAGTTTTGGACGATCATCCAGTTTCACCGTTACGACTTCCTCCTGGATATAAAAAACTCTTACTGAGTCTGTCACTAGTTGAAAATCTGGCTGGCCCGCTCAAGTGGTCGGCTGAAGTGTCTATCATTGTAGACAAACCATCTGAACCCATACCAGACAAAGGTCAAAAGGTCGAGGCAGCAGTTGACCCGGTCTTGCCTTCAGAGGTTCCATCTTCAAATGATACAGTCACCGAAGAGAACAAGGATGACACCGTCTAAATTCTTTTCGTAAGCACAGACTCCAATGAACATGGGGGCAATTTACCCATTCCTTTACAGCAGGAAGGAAGTTCATTAGATTCATGCTGAGCCGTCTATTCGGTCCCACCTCCAAGCAACCTAGTTGTCTCCTTCGACTGGAATCAACTAGGCAGACCCCATTTACCAGGTAGTGTACCATTCCGAATCATTATTCAAATATATAGAATGGTTATGGCCGGTACCATCATAGATGAAGGGGCTTCTATGAGTATCCTTTCCTCAACTGCTTGGAAAGCACTTGCTTCGCCATCACTTTTGCCTAAGATGAGAAATCTAATAGGCTTTGATAAAGGAACCAGTCGACCGTTAGGGATCCTTCCCAATGTGCCCATAACCTTGAGGGGGAAAATCGTTCAAATGAATGTAATGGTAGTTCAAGGACCCCTGGATTATAATCTACTCCTTGGACGAGACTATATTTATTGCATGGGAGCCATTGTCTCCTCACACTTTAGAGTAATGTGTTTTCTGCATGAAGGAAGAGTGGTCAAGTTCGTAGACCAGCTTTCATTCCCCGGTTCATGCATAACAAATAGTCATATACCATCCCTGAATGGTCTTTTCGCGCAAGAAGTGTCTCAATCTCTAGTCCGCCCGCCTAATGAGCGCGAGTGATTCGGGGGACATGACTGAAACCCAGGGGGCATGCACCCTGGTCTGCTTCGGCAGGAAAACTTTGGGTATAGGGTAGGTTTCCGCGAGAGTATATGACCTCCGTACTCCCGTCCATGATTAGAAGAGGGAGTTGGACTGGAATAGGATCCTCTTGTCAAAGTTATGTGAGTTGGCGGGCATCGCCACTCACCTTTTTCTATTTCGGTAGACATCACCGAAGAAGTGTTTTGTTTGCGCTGTGAATAGAACAATCTTTGGTAACCTGTAAGAGGTAGACCTCTCTCGGTAAAACAAATGTTTTGGCGGAAAGAAGAAGGGGTAACATTGAAATTCTATTTTATACATGGGGGCATGCAAACCTCTTAGCGTGCAAGAAAAGAGCGATCATTTATCTGTTTTTTGGATTGGTCGTTTCCTAACTTGCATAAAGAAAGGATGTGGAGCAAAACTCTAAAAATTGTCGTTTTTAAATGAGACATTCTTATTATACGACTGGATTAATCGAGCAGTTTTAGCGCGGACTTCATGCTCGTTAAAAAATAAACATAAGTAATGAGCACATGTTCCCCCAGAGTTTAAGCTCATTAAAAAATGAACCAATTTCCGGTAAATAACCATCGTGAATGTAGTACTTCAGCCATTAAAGCCTTGGTCGTGTTTGCACCGTCACCTCCACTTTTGCATTGGCTGATCATTCACCTCCATTTGATTGTTTACCCATTTTGAGGAACAGCTGCGAAGAGTGATCCCACTAGCCATCCTTGTAACACTGCCGTGATTGGAAAATTCCAAACCTTACCTGGAATCAGTTGCTACCCATTTTATCACTCATTCCTCGAAAGACGAGTCTCCTTTAAGCTCTTTTCAACTGACTCGTAAAATATGAAAAGATTGCTGAGCCATTGGCCTCTCCAGCTCGTTAAAGGGACCGGAAGTGCTATCTCTCCTCTAAATTTTAATCTTTTTGGACCTGCGAGATTATTACACAAAATGATCAAGCGCTTGTTTTGTTCGGCTCATTAAAACTATCGAAAATTCATCCCTTCTGTATTGTTTTATACTTTTTTGGACTTAAGGGATTAGATGACGAAAAAGGAATTTTGGAGTTACCTTTACGTTCCTTTTCAGACTCTCTAAAATTGAAAAGGACCGAGTTGTCTTTATCGTTCAACTCGTTAAAACTTAATAGCGACAAACTTGTCTATAGATGAGAACGAGTTTCACTATCGCTAGGCTCGTTAAAACATAGCGATGGGTTTGCCCGAAGGGAAAATTATAGAACAAGCATATGTTATCCTCCTCAAGCTTGATAAAAACAAAGAGGTACTAGTCAGCAATGACTGGGGAAAATTTGGAAGAAAACTTGAAGAAACTTTGTTGGTAGCAAGTCGCTCTTGAACATGACACTTTCACTCCACATCCAAGTCGGGTTGGGTTGTTTCATTCACCGGTCACATCACCATGGTCCCATCACATCGTCCACATTTGGGGTAATGCTACCAATCCATCATGTCAGTGTCACCGATATGTTCAAGAGAATTCACCTGTGTCTCACCCACTACAATACATTTATACTCCATTCTTTCATGACCGCCACCCTGAACCATATATCACCAGATCGTTTTCACCTCCATTAAAATCATTTTCTCCGTTCCCTCTCATTGATGTGGGATTGATTAAGGCCCTCCTATGACAGATCACTTCTTGTCGACATCAGCTGATTATCCAAGAAGTTGATCTAGGAACACGCCATTCAGTACTTTGAAGCTTGCATGCCTCAATGGCAAGTTTCTCACTTTCGGCGACAGGTTTACATCAATGACCTTCGACCGAAAGATTTTGCGTGGTGTTCGATGCCAAGTCCTTTATTCACACCACGTGAATTTTACTGCAGTACCTTGAGGGTCATTATCATTATCGGTGATTCCTCTCACGCCTGTTAACAGCTTACATCATTGGCTGGTAATCAAGCGATGTCTTTCCATGTTCGACTCCAGAACATATTTCGCATGGATCGACTTGTACTTTGAGTGAAGATCGAACGAGATTGAAGACCACGGATCTAGTTTCATCCATCCGGGCTGCGATATATATTCATGGAAATAAAGACATCAAACGTACATCATTGTTGCACAGATAATCATCCAATCAAAGGGATGATGGCTCTACCAGAATCATCAGTCTACACTCAGACGATTGTCTGTCCTATGTACATGAAATGAATTTATAAAACTGAGCATGGGAATGCCTGCCTCAGCTAGATCATGAAAATATTATGGAGATAATGTATTGTATTGTATTTTATTACAGGTCTCCTCCCAGCTTGAAAGAACTTCGGATCCTCATAATAAAGCATTTCACCCGACATCAAAAGATTAACGACCTCATGCTTTAGGGGGAAACTGTTATAGACATTTTTGGGCCCTACAACCCCAAGCATGAAATGTCCATAAACCAAGGGCTCCTAAGTCCCTAAAAGTGTTGTTCTAACCCCTAAAATAACAAGGTCAACAAATTACAGCTTCTCCCAGAAGTTTTCCATGAAAAACTGCTCAGAATTGGTCAAAACAGGATCATTTCAGCTGCTCCACTGGTCAGGTGCGTTGCATCTCACCCAAATACACTGTGTGGGTGCATTGCATTTCAAAACGCCCTTCTATGCGGTGCGATGGGTGAGAAATGAAAAATGGCAGTGTCATTCTGCGAGGTGGAGAGGCAATGGAAGCTTCCAGAAACTTCTCCTGTGACACTTGTCTCTCTGAATTCGACCAACGATGAGTAAGAGATCATCAATCTCCAAGTGGAAGCAAGAAATATCAGAGGGAAGACACTAATCAAATCGTAAGCTGACTCATGTCCATTACAGATATCTATATATGGATCCCTCATCCCAGAGATCCAGAGGCTGGAATTTTGCATATTGTAAGGAATTGCTATTGGTTTCTTGAGACAAACATCAGATTGTTGGGTGATCTAAGCTTTGTATGAGGTGAAGAGGGGCTTCCTTGCTGAGAGGTTGATGCTGGGTCAGGACAATTGGTTGTAACTCTTCTTGGCTCTTTCTTGTTTATCAATAAAAGCTATTCAAGCTTTCCTCCATACTCTTGTGTCATTGATATTTGCTGCATTTGTATGGTCAATTTACATATGATCCTGGATTGTTTATGATTATAGATCCATGTCTTTGTATAGTGCTATGCTACTGTGATCTTACAGGTAATTTGTGAAGCTGGGCATGCAAGGGAACAAGTAGCAAAAGACTATCAAGGAAGAGAGGAATCAAATCAGGAGATTAGCGCAAGACAGAGGTTGGTCTTCTTGTTCCTCTCTATCTATATTTCATAAACGAAAAACGAAATTAGTTTTACTCTGTTTGTTTCTAAGGCAGCTGTCACACCTTAGTGGGATAGAGCAGTTCTGTATAGACACTTTTCCCTGTAACAAACCTAAAGTTCCACATGATGACTGTTGGGCCGCCAAATTAACATCAATCTTCACTCCATTTTCACCTTTATCCTCATTTTGTCACCTCATTTCATCATATTATCATTACATAACCCTATATTTCCATTACCATCTGAGTTTATATTCTCATTTTCCAAAGTTATTAATTTCATGTATTTAGAGTGAATTTATGATTAAAAGTTAGAGAAATAACATGTATTTGCTTATACCTAAAAGTGGCTTGAGTTTGATGACATGTGTAGATCATTTGGAAGTTTCCAAGGCACTCTTATGTGGCCTCCCAAGATCAAATTCGAATTTCAACTCAAGAGGTGGACCATATTCCAAGGAGAAAGATCATGGAGATTTTGATGTGTCATGGGATTTGTATCTAGTATTTAGGGATAAGTTGAGACAAGTATGGGTCTAGTAGATATTTAAGGGATCTACATTTATTGAGTAGATATCCCTAATTCATGTATAAATAAGAGGAGCATCCTCCAAAGGAGAGGAGGAGGGAGAGAAAACAATTATCAGTTATTCATTAGCATTAGATTTATGTTCATTCAACATGAATAATACCACTTTCTCCAAATCATGAGTTATGAGTGTTGTTTGATTCTTAAAGTGTGATAGTTGTTCATGTGTGCTCATTGAGGAATGGAAGGATCCCCATACTGAGATAAGTGCACTTTGTTGTAAAGTAATGTTGTGAATATACTAATTGTAATTATGATGTTCATCTTATTTCTTTGTTGTAAATACTTGTAGATACTTTCAGTATGAATTCATGTTGTGGCCATGTTTTGTTGTGTGAAGGTTGATCTCCTTTCAATAGCTAGTTTTGATGTGAGAAGGAAAACCAGGAACTCCTAAGTTAGGAGTCTCTTCTCCATGAGCTAGATTAAATTGAAATAAGATTTACTTTCTCATAAGCTTTCCTAGATTACATTTATGTGAATATTGATTCCCTTTCAGTATATAGTTTTTATGTGAGAAGGGAAATCAAGTCCTCCTAAGTTAGGAGACTCTTCTCCATAAGCTAAGAATTGAATTGAACACAATATTTACTTGCTTTCATTTACATGCTTTCTTTCTTGCTTTCTTAGGTGTTTGGTAATGTTATTATAGGAGATTGTAGAAGGACAATCAGGACTCTTGAACAAGAGACTCTTCTCTATCTCCTAAAGTAAAATAATTCCATTGATCAAACATTTTTTTTTATTCTTTCATAAAATAGATCTAATAGTTTAGATTTGTAATATGCATTTCCATTCTAAACAAACTTCTTACACATGTTTCATCTAAGGTCCCATATATTTTGGTTTGCTTCTAAGTTTACGATACCTCAGATTGATAAATTAAATGACAAGGATTTAGAAGACAACTAAATCACCCAACAATGACATCACTACAACCATGGCCAACAACATCCAAATGAAACAAACACATGGAATGCAAGTGTGCGAGACACACATGAAACTGGCATGCATGCATGACCAACACATAGCCCATCTAGTCTAAGGGGTAAACCATGCTCTAATACCACTCAGTAACACCCTCCTCCCACATTTACCCAAGAAACCAGCTAGCTAGGGTAAACATGTTATAAGAGTCCAATATGATATGATTTGACCTCCTAAGGCCCATTAAGGAAGTGGAACAGGCGGAAACACAACATACAAACATTAATCATCAGCTACAGGACACTCATGAACTAATCCAATACTTTACATAGCTTGCCTTGGGTTCGCATTGAGATTTTGTACAATTTAAGGCTCAGTCGCTCCCATGCTATAGGCGTGAGTGCGACCATCAATCCAATGTTGCTCTCACAGGCTTGCCTGCCAACAACTAGAGATGAAAATTGTCATTTCTATGCCAATGACTCTGTAATTTGAGCCACTTTTTCTGGCCCAAAGCCCAGGTCACTGCCGAAAATTGAATCATCTCTCCAAATCAGTAAAATAACATGGAAATGACAGTACTAAAGTAAATACTTTTTCATGACCTTGACTGGACCCCTATTAGCCATGACAAGAATTTCATCAAACATATTGCAAATGTGTAATATACATGTGTAATTAACCATTCTGAGCATAGGGGTCTCATACTTAGCTGAGAATCACTAAGAACCATTGATGCCTCAACACATCAACTGTCATTCCATCCATTAGGTCATAGATACATTGATTGTTCAATTACAAGTAAAAACATGATGAGAGCCACAAACGGCTTTTGTCAGAAAACACATATGTAACAAGCATAATAGCAACATAAATACTCATGAAAGTACAACCATATAGACCATATACAATCCATCAAAATGATCATAAAAATACAAGGAGAAATAAGCTTTCATTAATGATGTAAAATCCAAGCTCGGGATGGGACTTCCACATTCCACCCAACCATAAAATGGTTGAGCCAAATCTCTCTTCAGCCATTCACCCCTATGCCATATTCCAAGCATGAATGTGGGATCTCATAGAACACATCAATCAAAACTCATCCAGGGCTTGCAGAGTCCATCAACCTCAACCCATCAAATAGTCATTCTACCTCACTGTCAAACATCACAAAACCATCATCAAATTGGTCTTCATCCAAGCCTTCCAGGGCTTCTAGAGCTTTTGTCCAACCAAGGCTTCCAAAACTAGTGACTCAACCCACAGCTTATTCAGGGCTTGTTGGGGCCTTCTTTTAATTTTGAAAATGTTTTGAGCAATTTTGGTTGACCGAAGGATGAGAAGGAAATGGGTGGCGGAAGCGGTTAGCATGCATAGGAGTAAGATGGATAGCGGGGAAGCAACATGAAGCTGCAGAAGGGTTGTGGCAAGGTGGGAGCAGAAGACAAAGGTAGCCAAGTGGGTGGTAAGGTGCAAGAACAGCCGAGGGAGAGAGAAACCAAGCAGGAACTGCCAGTCTAGGCGATAGAAAGGAATATAAAAGGAGACGACCAGTAAAGAATAGAGGTTGGTTAGTTGGTTGGCGAGGCTGTGGGATTTGGCAAGAGGACATTTGGTTGCAGCGGACTGATATCAAAAGGTAGGAGCTTGGATGAGTAGGACCTTTGAGGCTGAGGCTGAGCCCATGACTCAAAACGGGGTATTCCTTGTATTTGCTTGCCATGAATGCCGAAGATATATTGCATTGTTTTATTAAGTTAATAGAAAATAAAGGCTATATTGGTTGTGGAATATGATATGTATGGGTGCTATGATGTGATGACTCTTTAAAAACTTTTTAATTTCCCATCAAATGCATGTTTCTAGTAGTTCTTGTGTAATAGTTATTATGTTGTTATCTCTGTTATGTGTGTAATGTATATATATTTGTTATCGGATGATGCTTTAGTCGGTATCCCTTGGACTCCATGATGAACCATTCTTGATTCTGGTCATGGCACGCCTCAGGTGAGACTCCTTACACTTTGGGTAAGGTGAAAATGTTGACGTTGTCCTAAACTGCAACAGATCATTATTGGCCCTCTGTGATTGAACCTAGGGTCTTTTCTCCCTAATGACTCCTTTGTACCAACAAATTTTTTTGTTTCCATGACTTGAAGTTATGAGAACTGGTTTGGAACTTGGTGTCTAGGATATTCAAGAGAGAGATCACGGATTGGTGGAATCATAAAGTAGATCAATTTGTAACCGAGCAAGCTATCTGCTGGAATCAATCGACCAGCAAGGTGAGTGAAGGGATTTTGTATGTCAGTGGTACCAATGACTGATATGAGATATTTTGGTGCAAGTTTATGGAAGACCTGTACAATTGGTTAAGAAGGCTGAAAGGGAAGAATCGGTTAGGGGGGTTGACGACAGTTTGCCGCAGTTGGACCCCGTCAGATCTTGCACTGTTGTAGCAATTGGACAATGATCTGACCAGAGCAGTCGAGTTTTGGGTAAATACTATGATGGAAGGATATATAGTCAAGTTCGCTACCAAGAGTTATCAATCCTTCTCAAAGGCAGAAGTGGTATTTGGATCTGGATTAAGAGGAAGGTTGATGAGGGAAGTACCGACATGGATTAAGATGTATATGGTAGAAAAAGGATTACTTCCCTCTCCCACCACTGAGATGGAAGCCTAAAACCCCAATACCGGGGGAAGTACTTAAAGGGGGGAATTCTACCAGATGGGGAATATAGGTGTTGATGAAGGAATTGATGCAGAAGAATTGAAGAAAGCTAGAAATGTCAAAGTGCAGAGGAGAGCACTTCTAGCAGATAAGTGGCAGGCAAGAGTGATTCAAACTCTGAAGAAAAGGAGGATGGTCCCTCACTAAGTAGGGGTGGTGATGGGAAAACTCCAAGTCAAAGAGGGAGGAAGGGAAGACGATGAGTAGAGTAATATTGGTGACAGGAGAAATAGGATCTAGAGTGATGAAGGGGGACCTTCCCTACAGGTTGCGGAAGGGAGATCACAAGAGCAAAGGCCAAGTGGGTATGGATAGGAAAGAGAAGAGGACATGAGTGATGTGATGAGGAGATTATTTAATGAAGGAGAAGCATCCATTAAGGGTCTGCAGCAAAACCCCCGAGACACAGGTAGCGTCTCCCTCGATCTTCCCCTCGTACCTTATTACGATTGTTATGAAACCAACTCAAAAAAGTATAGAAAAGATAGATCAACACCTTAGAATTCAGGCTCTTCAAGTGGGAAACCTCCTTTACATTACATAAATGAACAATTATTGGATGATACAAATGAAAAGACGTCCTTTCTATATATAGGAGTCTAAGGGGTCATAATATAATCAAAATTGACATAACAATAATAATGTAAGGGCACAATAATAACAATAGCGGGCCTCTATGGGGTACAATAGTAACAATATGGGCACTACATGGGTACATCAATATAAAAAGGGGGTTGTACTAATAACAATAAGGGGTTACACTAGTAGTATAGGGGCCTAACATGCCCCTCTCCTTCAAAAAGTGTTGTCCTCAACGCTTGAGTAGTTCGTGATGCTTCTGTATAAAATTCTTGTCCTCCCATGTGGAATCTTCAGTGGGTAAGTTCTTCCACTTGATGAGATACTCTAAAATTTATATATTTCGTAGCTTTCAGCTTCTTGTTTCAGTGACTACTCCAGGTTCCAATATGATTTTTCCTTCCTCTTCAATTTCTGGCAATATTATTTGAATCGAGATCTTTTGCAACTTTTGAATAAGTGGTCATACTTCTTCGACCTTCTTCTATTCATCCCTTGCTTCATTTATCCAATCTGGTTGGATAATAGAAATAGCACAAAGCAATGCTTCCACATCCTCATCCTTTCTTGAGAGTGCATCTGTAACAAAAATTTGCTTCCATTTCCTATAGATGATGTCAAAGTCATAACCCAACATATTTGTGACACATTTTTTCTATTCTTCTAAAGGTAATAGTTGTTCTAAAAATTATTTAAGACTATCATGATCCATTTTTACCTTGAAGTGTCTTCCCATTCAGTAAGGTCGCCATTTCTTAACTGCATGTAGTATTGCCAACATTTCCTTCTCATAAATAGCTTGCTTGATATGTAGCGGTAAGAATACCCAATCACCTACATCAAAACAGTTTTCACTACGATGTTGATCTACCTGTTGTTTCATTCGATTTTGCACCAAAGTGGTGTTATCCTTTAAAAGTTGGAGAACTTGTTGATGCTCGATGTGATCTTTCACTACTTGAACCTTTTTCTTCATGATATGTCCTTCTATCTTTAGAGTTTGAGGAGTGGTAATTTCTTCCAATCCTTTACAGGATATGGTCGAGTTCATTTCATGATGCTCGATGTGATCTTTCACTTCTTGAACATTTTTCTTCTTGATATGTCCTTCTATCTTGATAGTTTGATGAGTGTTAATTCCGACCAATGAATTAAAAGATATGGTTGGATTCATTTCTTCTTTCTCGATGTGATCTTTCTCTTCTTGCACCTTTTTCTTCTTGATATGTCCTGATATCTTGAGAGTTTGAGGAGTGGTAATTCTTGCCAATGCTTTACAAGATATGGTCTAATTCATTTCTTCTTTCTCTGGGGCTGGGTCCTGGCGTATATCCTCTTCTTTTGATGTTTCTTGAACCTTTTATTCCTCTTCTTCATACTCTATGTAAAACAATTTCTTCTCAGCACACTTACGACCTCTAGTGCATTTGCTATCACAATTGTAACAAAGCCCTTTTTCTCATTTTTCTTCCAATTGTTGTGGTGTAACCCTTGTAGGTTGTGGAAGGCTAGGAGAAACAACACTTCCATCTTTATAGTTGTGAGGGGTAGACTTCCTTGTTGCCATAATTTTACTTTCCACTATGTAACAAAGCCCTTTTACTCTTTCCAATTGTTGTGGTGTTGTTCTTTGTATCCTCATAATGTGCTATCATTTCCTCCATGAAGATTGACCACATAACAAGTTGTTTGCGAGAACAAAGACCTTTATACCATAAAAATTGATCTGGTTCTAAATATGAAGATGCAATACATACCTTTTGTAACAGTGGTACACCATATAGATCAAAATATTTCTCCATCTAAAGTATCCAATTTACCAGATCATTTCCATCAAACTTCCTCATATCGCCTTTTCTTGATTTTAGGAGCTCGATCTTGAAATGACTATAACTCTATAATTTTGGTTCTTCCAGTTCTGAAATTGTGACCTGCAATAGCCCTCTGCATCCTCTTTCCAATGCCACCAGTCTGATCAAATTTAGATTCTCCAAGAAAGAGTTATGAACAATCTCCTAAGATGACATGATTATATACCTTTTCTGAAGATCGAACTTGTATGAAGTGCTAGGTGTCACTGCGTTAACCTTAGGATATAAAAAATATACACAAGAAACTACAGCTTGTTCTCTTTCTGTAACTTCTTACAAAATTTCAATGTGATGCTCAAAACAAAAACTATGATGAATTTCCCAAGGTCACTTTTTTGGAATGTAATTCAAGAGTCTGTAAAAAGACCAAATTCCTCAGATCATATCTCCAAAAATATAGCATGAAAAGCTCTTAAATTTAGACACGAGGTTAAACGCGATTTTGTCTCAAATGGGTTTTTTTTTGTTTGCTTCTGAAATGTCGCAGAAAAAAGAGTTATAGCGAAAATGCCACGATGACCTATTTGGAGCAGCGAAACCCTAGAATCCAAAGCTCTGATACCAAATGTTATGAAACTAGCTCACAAAAAGTTGGAAAAGATAGATCAACACCTTATAATTTAGCCTATTCAAAGGGGAAATTTCCTTTACATTACATAAACGAACAATTCTTGGATGATACAAATGAAAAGACCTCCTTTCTATATATAGGAGTCTAAGGGGTCATAATATAATCAGAGCCGACATAACAATAATAATGTAAGGGAACAATAATAACAATAGTGGGCTTCTATGGGGCACAATAGTAACAATATGGGCACTACATGGGTACATCAATATAAAAAAGGGGGTTGTACTAATAACAATAAAGGGTTACACTAGTAGTATAGAGGCCTAACAACAATTAGGATGAATTTGTTATTAGCTTAGACAAGGCAGTACAGGTATATAGTGCGTGTGAGAAATATAAAGCCAGTTTTAATATTGGGAGCAACAAAGGAACTAGTAGTATTATTAACTTAGGATTACAGGGATCCCAGTAGCTAGGGAACAAAGGGTTTGTGTTGTTAACTCATACCCAAGTCAATATGGTGGGATCTTTTACCAGATATCTAGAGTTTGCGGGAAGGGGAAACGAGGATGTGGAGCAGCACTGCTATCTATGTGAAGCTATTTGGAGGGCACGTCAGACTCCGAACAATGTTAGGATAGTGGAATTTTAGACCACGCTGAGGGAGAGAGCTCTGCGCTGGTTTATGAAAAGGGTGGAGTAGAACCAGAACCCCACGATAGATGATATCAAGAGAGGATTTGGGTAGGAATTCAAAGTACCATAGATGGACCAACAGGGGTTATCAGAGTTGTGGGAAATCATGTAGAAGGAGGGTGAGATGGCCTAGGAGCTCATGCAATGGTTTAAGGATGCCATTGCTAAGTTGAGTTACACCCTGGACCTGAATCACAACTGGGACTCGTTTATCAAGGAACTCTTCTCACTAACCAGAATGCCATTGACACAACAAAAAATCGAAACCCTCCAAGATGCTTTAGAGAAACCATCCTGAATAGAAGCCATGGTTGGGTATCCTCATGAATACCGGGTAGGGACGAGCTTGCAAGACCTGTCAATCATGGGTCTCCAGAATCAGATCGTACCTTTAACGGAGAAGCTGAAGGATCTTCAGCCAGTACGACCATCCATGGTGCACCCACTGCATGGTGGAAGTTCATGTTATGACAAAATGCCCCAGGTTGCGAGGGATTAATCATCTAGGGGAAGTTGTGGGGTCGTCAGGAGCCCCACCAAATACATGAGTTGTGGAAATAGGAGCACAAGGAGCTCTTTCGTGAAGGAATAACCAAGAATTTTGCAAGATCTGTAGAATGTATGGACCCTTGCCATGTATGTGCCCGATACTGCAAAAGTACTCCAACGTCCCCTTTAAAAACTATTGTGAGTTCTATGCATCTACAACGCATCCCACTAATCAGTTCCGAACACTAGATGCCCTGGCAGAACGACTGGACAGATCTATGTTCAAAATTAATGAGTCAAACCAAGGAGGACAAGGAGGAAATGGGCAAGGAGGGAGGACGAGATAAAGAGGTCCCGTAAGGTGTTACAACTGCAAACAAGAAGGGCATGTCACTAGTGAATGTGCGCTTTTGAGGAGACTTTGGTGCTCATAATGTAGGATTAATACCAACACCACGAAGGATTTTTCGAAACTCATTGCAAATTGGGAAGAAAGGACTAGACAGAGGGGGGCTAACCTGGTTAATACCGAACCTCATACTGATGACAGTCTTCCTGCAACCAATATTAATATAGTCACCTAAGGAGGAAAGAATACGAGGGAGGATCGTAGCAAAGCGAACCCACCCTTGATTGTTAAAGAAACATCTCCACAGAAAGTATATAAGCCCAAATTCCAAAAGTAGTATTATCATGAGGCAGCTAAGTTGTTCAAGGAGATGACTGAGAAGAAAGACAACCAGAAACCACAAGATCATGTGATTGATCATGATCAACCGATTGAAGAGTGGTTTAAACTGTTCCTGAAGATTGTCGAGGATCAATGCATGTTAAAGTAGTTGTAACAAAGTTTGAAGGTTGTGTTATCTGTAGAATAATGGGAAGTGGAGGAATCACTTGCCAACTGGCCAGAAAAGAATTCAAGAAGAGTGAAACAAAACAAGAGGAGAAGCGGAAAGGAATTCTGAATCAACGCACAGGTTGTTGGGTTCCAAATAAGGGACACAATATTAGACCTAGGATCGGATGTAAACATCCCACCTAGAAAAACATGGGAGGCAATGGGAAAGCCGCAACAGAAATACTCACCAATTCAGCTAAGAATGGCAAACCAGTATTGTATACTGCCCATTGGAAGGTTAGAGAATGTGGAAGTTGATGTGGCTGGGATGAAGACGCACACCGAATTCGAGGTGGTTGACATCATGGGGGATAAGTACCCATACTCAGTGCTCCTTGGGATCGATTATGCTTGTGAGAACTATGTTGTCATAGACCTAAAGAAAGAACTGATGATTTTCAAAGCAAAAGGACTAAGGGTGATCCAACCCTTAGACCCCTATCAAGGACCTAGGTTCACAGAACCAGTAGATGACAACGATGAACCAGGAATGCTAGACCAACTATACACGCTCACAACAGGAAAGAGGGAAGATTACATAAATCCCACTAGAGGAGGATCCGTCAGCTAGAGAAGTATTCAAAGCTCAGAGACCAGCTCGGAAGCTGCATGGGATACATGGCAGCAAGGCAGGTTTGAACTAAACACTAGACACTATGCAATGATAACTCGAGTAAATTGGATAGGAACAGAGATAAGAGATTATCCCAAATATTATGGCCTTGAACCGGTGGACAACTTCTTGAAAAAGGTAGACTACGAAATGATGGAGGATCAAAAGATTCCCTTTCTTGATATTGCTCTCATGGAAACACCAGTAAGATGGTGGAAGATGCATCGTAGTGCACTAAGAGACTGGATGAGCATCAAGCAAGCCATGAAGGAATTATTTTCCTAGGAGGAAGACCGACAACATGATAAGGCAAGATACAAGGGGGATTCAAGTCCTGAGAGGCACATCTAAGATTGCACAACCAATTGGAATAGCTAGGTAATGCCAAAGGATCGATGGGTACACACATTTATACATACCCTAGGAACTGTCTTTTGAGTGTGATATGTATAGGAAGAGCTCCATCGACAGATGGTGGATTGGGATGTTTTGGAGGTACAATTTGTTAGCAAATTTTCATTAAGAAGTAAGGAGGAATGCATGACAGAGACACTCCATGTGATAAAAGGGGTTATGTCCACCCTAGGACAGTTGGTTGAAGGAGGGCCCGAGGAAAATTTTCTACAATGTTTGTATGACATGGAATCTCCAGGATACACAAGGTGGACATAGAACCATAGGAGTATGGGTTAGATGGATTGAGACACCTAACATTTGGGGAAACAGAAGAAGAAAGAGACATCTGGGAGAGCCCCTCAAATGAATGTGCCCACCTTCTACCGATGGAGCTAAGTAAACAAAATGTTGGGATGGAGGATAAGCCCAAGATGGCATCTCTGGGAGACTACTGGGATGAACAGACCACAAAAGAAATTTTTGACCTATTACAAGAATACCAGGACCTGTTTCTAGCTTTAGTAGCAGAGCTAAAGGGGATAAAAGGTGACATAGAGGAGATGAATATTTTTTTTAGACCGAATGCCCGGCCGGTAAAGCATAGACCATATATATTGAACCCAAAGGTGAAGGAGAAAGTTAAGAAGGAAATTGAAAAAATATTGGAAGCAAGAATTATATTTCCGGTAGATGAAGCTGAGTGGATAAGCTTGATAGTCATACAAAACAAGAAGGATGCAACCGAAATTAGAGTATGTGTTGATGACAGAAGCCTCAACAATGCATGTGTGCATGGTCCATACCTAACACCTTTCAGTGATGAGGTTCTAGACAATGTGGCGGGGAATGAAGAATATTCATTTAGGGATGGATTTTTGGGCTACCACCAAGTTCAAATAGCTAAGGAGGATAAAAGAAAAAAATAATTCACTATTAAGTGGGGGTCATATGCATACAATGTGATGCTATTTGGACTAAATAATGCACCAACGATCTTCTCAAGGATTGTCATAGCTGCATTCTGAGACTATATTCACAAATTTCTAGAGGTGTACATGGATGACTGGACAATGTATAGTCTATTAGAAAACCGCACCAGATTTTTAAGAGTAATGTTTGAAAGGTGCAGACAACTGCAGATTTCTTTGATCCTCAAGAAATGTATGTTCATAATCCCATTTGGAATGCTACTAGGCCATATCATCTGCAAGGATGGAGTATGCATAGACCCAGCAAATGTTGTGGAAATTGTCAACATGGAACCACCGCTCAATGTGAAGAAACTAATATCAACACTGGGTCCTACCAGGTACCATTGGTGCTTCATTAGGAACTATGCATCAATAACGGCCCCAATGGAAAAATTGTTGAAGAGGACAAAAGAGTTTGTTTGGACTAAGGGTTTTCAGACAACTCTGGATAGGTTAAAGGAAAGGTTGGTAAGCGCCCCTACACTTCTATATCCAGATTGGAACAAAATGTTCCCTGTACAGATCACTGCATCAGGGATAGACTTGGGAGTAGTCTCACCGTAGCCAAGGGAGAAGAATATGGACCATGTGGTGTATTATGCTAGCAAGAAGCTGTCAATTGTGGAAAGAAACTATACAACAACCGAGAGAGAAGCCTTGACCATGGTTTATTCTCTCCAAAAGTTCAGGCATTACTTGTTGGGCATGCCATTCAAATTCTTTACTGACCATTTAGAACTAAAATACTTAGTAAACAAACTAGTACTGGAAGGTAGAATATGTCGATAGTTGTTGTTGTTCCAGGAATTTACTTTCAAGGTGGTCATGAAACCCGGCAGACTGAATGTGGGGCCAAATCACTTGTTGCGGCTAGAGACGGGTGAGAATGAAGGAGCAATGGATGATCGACTGCCAAATGCCGACTTATTCAGAATAGAGGCAATCCCAAATCACCTAGCAGGGATTGCCACATTATTAAAAACAGGTCATTGCCCAAAAGGATATACAGCATCACAAGGACACCACTTGGTAGTAAGGGCAGTAGATTACTAGTTGATCGTAGGAAACCTCTACAAGATGGGCTTGGATCAAATATTGAGATGTTGTTTCCTTCATTATGAAAGAAACAATGTGTTATATGAATGCCATGCGGGAGTCACAGGAGGCCATGTGGGAGGTAGAGCCATTGCAAGAAAGATACTACAAGCAGGACTCTGCTGGCCAATTATTTATAAAGATTCTAAAGAATTTTCCAAGAGTTGTGACGTTTGTCAAAGGGTTGGAAAGCCTTCGTGACGGGATGAGCTTCCTCTAAACCTCGTTCACATAGTGAAAATCTTTTACAAATGGGAAATAGACTTCATTGGACCCATTACACCATCGGCAAGGTATTCACCGGTGAGATTCCTAATAACTGCAATAGAATACCTCACCAGGTGGGCAAAAGTAGCACCCGTCAAGGATTGTACAACAAAAAAAGCTACGAGGTTTAATTTTTAGAACATAATCTTAATGTTTGGATGCCTGAGGAGCCTCACAAGCGACCAAGGAATGCACTTTCAGAATGAAACCATTCAGACTCTGCTGAAGACCTTCATGATTCAGCATAACAACAGTAGCCCGTATCACCCATAGGCCAATGGTGCAGTTGAAGCATTCAACAAAATCCTAGAGAAAGGGCTAACAAAGGTCATATCAGCCAACAGGGATGACTAGGATGAAAGAATACCCGCAACTCTATGGGCATACAAGACAACAGTAAAGATACTTCATAAGAAAACTTTGTTTCAGCTAGTATATGGAAGGGAAGCGGTGGTACCAACAGAATTTATATTACCAAGCATGTTCATATCTGAAGCCGCAGGAATGATGGAAAACATGGCCTTATGGGACAGTCTGAGTCACCTAATGGAACTTGACGAAACCTGGTTCTTGGCCAAGTTTCATTAGTCAGTGGAGTAAAGAAGACAAAAATCTTGGCATGATAGGCACATTAGGAGGAAGTCTTTTGAAGTAGGGGAACAGGTACAACTATATGATAGCAAGTTCCAGAAGTTCCCATAGAAACTGCAGATGCACTGGTTGGGCCCATTTATAGTCATAGAAATCAGAGATTCTGGAGTAGTGAGACTTGCGCAACTGGATGGAGTCATGCTGCACTGATGGGTGAATGGCGCTCCCCTGAAGCCCTTCCACAAGACATAAATCAAGATAAAAGAGGATCTCCGAAACGAGCATGCAAGTAGGTAAGAAAAAAAATATATAATAAGCCACTAGGTAGAGTCATGGGATTTTTCAAAGAAATAAGTAGAAGGTCAATAAGGTTGCAGGAGTAACTTTAGCATGCCGCAACCCATTTGTGGTTGAGGTGGGGAAGAAAAGTAGAATTAGTAGTCACACATGTAGTCTCAATCAACAAGGTACATGTAGGCATGCATTTTCTGCAGTAGTTATGATCACACACCGTAATCGTCCTTTCCATCGTGCCGGTAGTCATTTCCATAATAAGTAACTAATAATGCAACTGCCAAAGTAGGAGCCAAAAAATATTTCCACATTAAGAACGAATTTAGTTAATAAATAACCCCATCACAGAAAAATAAATATGCCATGCAGCCCACTCTGTACTTTCCCAGTCGACGTCATGGTTGTCACGTCCAGGTTGGCTGACGATAGAAAGTTATAGCTAGAACACATGGGGAAAGTTGCCAGAGTAATTAGTTGCTAAGGTCTAGTCAGCCATGAAACATTGTGTCAACTCCAACTGCTTAAATCGCAGGATAATGAAGGGAATTCCAAAACTTCAATTGCAGATAGCAGGAGAATTACAGGTCCTTTCTAAAGAAAATGTATAGAGATGCAGAATCAAGAAACCTTAGGTGCAGATCATTTAACAAAGGTGAAGGGATATGGTGAAAGGAATTGTATCAATCCCACAGGACATATTAGATGAAAAAACTGAGTTGGTCGACAATTTGTATGGCAAATATGACAATGCGAATCTGGTTGAAAATGATATTACAAACTGTTCCAGTTCCAACTCAAAAAAGGGAAGTTTATGCAAATGACATCCAGAGGGAGGACGAAACCAAGACCTCTAAGGTCAGGGAAAATTTCGAAGGGATACATAGGTCGAAATTACTCCATTTGATAAGCTAACGTGTGTTCGATACTTAATTCGCTACGATGGAGTGTACCAAACTTTTGGCGAGCAGGGTGCGCGAAGGATCACTATGGTTGGAAAAGGAGTATCCCATTCATGTGGATGACATTAATCGTCTAACAGGGTTTTCAGAAGGGGGGAAGGCAGTGAGCACAACATTTCAGCCAGGGGCTAACAGAGCCAACAATCAAATTGAAGATAACATCTATGCAAGATATGGGACTCAACGGGGTGGAAGAGGAGCGAAGCTTGATATGATCAACAAGGTCAATATCAGATTTTCCTGCTACATCATAGAGGGAAAAGCCATGAGACATTATATGAAGAATGAATGCACACTAGATGAAATTTCGGTTACGAAACATTTCTGCCAAGGAGAGGTACTTATCTAGTCCTTGTTTGTTCTTAATGAGCTATTTGAAGCTTGTGAAGATGTGTACAGGCGGGGAACCAATTTCGTGTTCAGGTACATTTTGATGTCTTTGGAAATGTGGAAGTGGTGGCCACCGAAGGAAAGTGAAATGATGAACATTGTCGAAGGACAGCTGATAGCACTCCATTATGACCCATGGAGGGCATCAGGAGACCCCATCATGAAAGAGATAAATGAGACAACTTTCAAGGATTGGTATGAGCAGATGCTAACCACCATCAAGTCAATATAGAGGATACCAAAGGCTTTGTTGGAAGAATTCTCAAAAGAGATCTGGTTTGGAGCCTCACACACACACCTATCTTATACCACGGTGTGTCCACCCAAAGACCTTTAAGATGAGGCCCCATAGGTTCATTCTAGCAGCAACATCGCTACACAAGGAGGTGGGATCATGGTCAGGAGTGGCCTGCGAAATCACAAGCGGGAAATACAACTATCTATTCAGAGATTTGAAGTAGCAGGTGCAAGGGGAGATGTGGCGGAGAGCAGCAGGAATCAGCCATCTGAAGATGACCTCCACCCAATGGTACTTCAGATGGAGGAGAACATGTTCGAGCTAAGACGAACAATTGCTAGTTTCAAAGGACAATCAAGTGAGAACAATTATTCTACCCAATTTCAAGTCTCTACCATGTTCTATCCTATTATCACAACCTCGTTGGCCATGAAACTCCCCATGGGAGTAGCCGAGTCTCCCTCTCAGCCGACGATCCCTAATCCAAATAAGAAACGATTTGTTCACAGTCTGACCATCAAAAAGTTGAAAAATACTCCACCACCCTAATTGTCGTCCTTACTGATGAGGTCGAGCATTCGATCTCCATAGGCCCCATAGTTGAAGAGATTCCCACCACCATTTCCACCATTTTACATCAGTCGCAGGAATCATCCCTGCACACAACCTCCACCTCCGCAACCCTGTTAGAGACCTTCCTATCAGGCTAACAAAAAACGACTATGGAAACAGAAGTTGAGTAATATGGGTAGGAAAAGGAAACCATTTTTGCCAACGATACATAAATAACATCACTTATTCACAAATTCTTGGGTCAAATCCACCATAAGGAGGAAGCCTAGACACTATTCTGTAGGGAAAAGGGATTGAGCCGTACTGGCCACTTTTCCCTATAAATCTCACGGTGGACCCAAACCCTAGCATCATTCCACCCACTCCATAATTCACTCCGCGGTCACAACAAGCTCATTCACCCGCCTCCCACTCCTAAAAATCCATTAGCAGTGGCCTACCCATACAACAACACTTCCCTGAACCCAGTACAATGTAGGCTAACACACTCCAGCACTAGTCATCGGCCCAGTTATTTACATTTATAAAGAAAGTAGCGCACAGGGCCAAAAGGATCCATGAGGATCTATCCAAGGAACATGAGCAACAAGTAAGGCGATTACAGGAAGTAACAAAAGAGCACGATCACCTGCGATGAGAAAATATAGATTTGAAAGCCCAAGTTGATCAGATCAAGCAACAATTCACGTCATTATGGCCAGCAATCATTGATGCAAACATAGAGGCACCAGCAGACATCATGACCTACATGCCGGTAAAATGTTGCAACCACATCCAGGAAGCATGCTCGAATGTGGTAGCTACCAATGCTGACATGAAGAGGAAGCTGGACACGGTGAGATAAACACCGCCGGACTTAGTGGAGATCTACACTAAGACAGTCGAGGGAAAAATCATTGAAATGGAAGCAAAGAAACAAGCCTCAGCAGATGCCCTCGTCGATGGCTATGCTCTGATGAACAAAGTCCATGACTGGCTAGGAAGTCTGGAGTTGAAAAATCACTCGGTCTACCCAATGAGAGAGTGAATACAAACCGTATTCGCCAACACAAATGACTGTATAGACCCTACCCAACTGTAGTAAATCAACGACCAGATTGATGCCATCAAAGCCCAACATGATCAAGTTGAGGAAGAGTTCGCAAAGATGAAGAAGGTGATCATAGATCTGCAGCCACCAATTCGGAAGCAGGTTCTAACTCTAAGGGAGGTGTGTGACTCCAACGAATAACAATAGAGTGACATGCAAAGCTAACAACCAATAGAGTTAATGTTAAATTCAGTCGAAGCATTCACTCAACACACTAACACAATCCTCATTGGATGGGACATTTCCATTCAGAGGTACCGGGAATTTAGGCAACAAACCATGGTCGTTGTTACAAAGTTGGAGCCTTCGTTTGGAACGAGGGAACCTCAAAGGGAGGAAAGTGCAGTAGAAATAGATTCCACTTCGTGAGCAACAACTGATGCAAAAGAAGCACCAGTCGAGCCATTAGTAGAACCAACACATTTGACAGTGCAGCCACCACCCGTAGAGCCCATGGAAATACTAGCAGGACCGACCGAGGTCGAAATGAATTGACTCAGGGACAAGTCAAAGAATTGTGGTCGAGGTCTGTTGGGGCCTTCATTTAATTTTGAAAAGGTTTTGATCAATTTTGGTTGATCGAAGGACGAGAAGGAAATGAGTGGTAGCAACGATTAGCTTGCGGAGGAGTAAGCTAGATAGCGGGGCGGGAATAAGAAGTTGCAGAAGAGTTGTGGCAAGGTGGTAGTGGAAGAAAAAGGCAGCCGAGCGGGCAGGAAGGTGCAAGAGCAGCCGAGAAAGAGAGCAGTCGAGCAGGAACTCGCAGTCCAGGTGGCATAAATGAATATAAAAGGAGGGCAACAGTAAAGAATAGAGGTTGGTTAGTTGGTTAGCGAGGCTGTGGGATTTGGCAAGAGGACATCTAGTTGTGGTAGAATGATATTAGAAGGCAAGAGCTTGGATGAGCAGGGCCCTTGAGGCTAAGTCCGTGCCATGAGCATAAACTGGGTATTCCTTGTATTTGATTACGGAAAATGCTGAAGATATATTGTATTGTTTTATTGTTAAGTGAATAGAAAAGAAAGGCTAGACTGGTTGCAGAATATGATATGTATGGGTGCTATGGTGTGATGAATCTTTAAAAAATTTGAATGTCCCATCAAATGCATGTACCTAGTAGTTCCTGTATAATAGATGTTATTTTCTTATCTCTGTTATGTGTGTAATTTATATATATTTGCTATCGGATGATGCTTCAGTTGGTATTCCTTGGACTCCATGATGAAACTCTTGCTTTTCGTCGTAGCGCGCCCTCTGTGAGACACCTTACCTTTTCAGTAAGGTGAAAATACCAGCGTTGTCCTAGACTACAACAGATCATTATTGGCCCTCTAAGCCTGAACCTAGGGTCTTTTCTCCCTATTGACTCTTTCATGCCAACAAAGCTTCCAGAGCGTTTTTCCAACGAGGGCTTGCAGGACTAGTAAATCAACCCTCCAAGCACTTCCAAGGAATTTGTCCAACTAAGGCTTCCAAGACTAGTAACTGAACCCAAGTTGTTACAAGGTTTCCAGATTGTTTTTCCAACCAGGGCTTCCAAGAATAATAAATCAACCCAAGCTAAGGAAACATGAGAACCAACAAAAAACAAACAATGAAAGTAAACCCACAATCACCATGGCTATCTAGGAAATGACAAGGCTAGGCAATCCATTGTCAATATCGGCCATCCTCCATGCCAATGATAGATCACAACCAAAAAACCACATGCATTAGTCATGCATGCCAAAACTAGTGAAGGAAACATACATGCAACTCGGTACTTGCAAGAAAATCTGATGTAGTTGCTAATCCTTATGCCTTCTTGTGCTTTCCTACTCTTCCTTTTTCTTCTTTCTCCAAAAATCTAAGTATGCCACACCCCCCAAAAGTGCTCGAAGAGAACATTATGTCCCCAAGAGTACGAGAGAGAGAGAATAATGGGAGAGCTCCAAATCTGAACTGAAAAAAGTTTACCAACTGATCCTCTAAAGCCTGTTCGTGAATGAGGCCTCTATTTTATTCATTTTCCATTATTTTTCTTCAATTTCCTCCTCACATGCAACATGTCACCTTTGACCTTCCTTTTCTCCTAAATTTCATTATTTTCATAAATAATTGTGCCAAAATGTCAATTTGCCTTTCCAAAGCCTTAGACATTTCCTTTTCCAATTTCCTTAGCCATAAACAATAACAAAGTGATCTCCATCACTAGGATTCTGCCTAACATTCAGCTTGGAATAAGCATCCCATAATCCATGGTTATTATTTTTCCTTTATTTTCTTTTATTACATGGAATTTCTACCAGGGTTGTTACACAATTCTCGAAAATTTATGAGGAGATGGTAAGGTTGTACTTACTTTGTTTCTAAATGAAGATCATAAGGGTAAGCACGACCTTCTTATTTTTAATTTTGAAATACAACGATTCTTTTTGCTAATTGCCAACTTCTTTGGCTTTGAAAGATTAGAGTTAATCTGATGGCTACATTGGAAATTTCACTTCACATAGTACTATGATTGTTGAGTAGTTTAGAGTAGATTAATTAAGTTAGTTTTTTTTTAGATGGATTTATGTTATGTCGCTTGAATAATGAAGTTATGAAAGCATGATAGTGTCAAACTGAAGAAGATCCACCATCATGACACAAACTAGGAAGTTTACTTTACTTTTTTTCCTTTCATTTTTTATACTTGTTCATTATGAAATGTTTAATAAGTATCAAACAAGAATACTTTAAGTGAATTAAATATTCATTATTCTTCTCTCATTAAATTTAATTGCTATGGATCTTGTTTTCTTTGAATAAACATCATAAATGCTCATTTTCTTTTGGATTTGTTTTGTTTAGTATTTGATTTCTTTCTTGTGTAATAAAAGGTCAAATTATGAAACATATCACATAATGTCTAACGAAATTTTTATTTCCACACAAGTATGCATTCACATTATTAAAAGCTCAAATAGGGACTAAATATCTAAAATTTTAAAGATCCTCTTATCTCTTAAAGTTTGATCCTTTTTATCATTTTTTACTTGTAATTAGATATCGTTAGATGCTTAATTATTCTTAGCCTATTTTTATTCTTTTGCTTCACTTTCCTTTTGGATTTGATGGTTTCTCTTGTCCCTCCCTTTAAATTTAACAAGGGTGGATTTTACCATTTTCAGATTTTCCTTGGCATACTCATTGGGAAAATAGTCGATTATTTACTATATAAAACTAAAATCTTATCTTTAAGGAAATATTTTAATAGGGTGTCTCTCTTATGTTGACACTCAAATTCCTTTATTAGCTAAGTCCTTGATTTTGGTGACTTGTTATTGGACTATACTTGATATATATCTGAATTTGTCCATCATTACTTAAGAACTCTATCTTTAACCATAATAATAACAAAAAAAACATATTCATAAATAGTTTAAGGTCACCATTTCCTTGGGAAAGCGGGACTAATGAGTAAATATTAGTCACTGGAAAACTTGTTATGTCATCCCTTGCACTTAAGGAGTAGATTTTTTCCCAATCTATTATGTAATCTATTGTAGATTAATCATTATCATAGTTTTATATTAACATATAGAATTAATTGAAGGATAGAAGGTTTCATCATGGGCGGGTCTAACATGATCATGGATCCCTAGGAAGTGACATTACCACTAGCCACCAAGCTAGGGAAATGGCTTTTGGTTGCAAAATTGAAAGATAAGAGGTCTCATGATGAGCCAACTTCTTCATTCTTGTTGGTTTCTGTGAATGACATTGTCATTAATTGGTCACCAAGCCAGGACGACAACCTTCATTTGGTTTCTAATAAAATCCATAAATGAAAAATTAAATAAAACTTATGAATCTATATCTAATAGATGGGATAAAAGCATTTGGTTGGGTTAAAAGGAATCCATGTTGAAACTATAGATACCTACTAGAAGGAGTTTCCATACCTATGGTATTGAAGTTAAATTAATACTATAATTTACTTAGTTTCCTTGTCTTTCCCAAGATTAATTATTGATAAATTTCACTATCTACACATAAAACATGTTACATATTAACATTTATTAGGTTCATATTTTAACAAGTTTTTTAATGATGATGGATATGGTTTGGGATATCAACTAGACAATTCAAGGCTGAAGCTTTTAGGTTATTTTAGGATTAGCATATTGAAACGTATAATATTTATTCCTTGACATTTATATATTTGTATTATCTAACTAGATATAATTGCTTCGACCAGTAAGTCATCATTTGTTGGTCTTCCAATAACTCCCCTACATTTTTAGTGAAAATGAGAGGGCCCCCATTAAAGTTTTTGGAAATTATCCCTTCAAATTGCATTTGATTAGTCAATGGTTTCCCTATCCTCGTTATTTGGTTTTTATGCTTCTTATTTCTTCAAGGTTTTACCAATATTTAGCATATATTTAGTCTTGATCATTGAAGTTGTCGCCTTGATTGTACGTTCTTGAGTGGTTTTCCTCACCGTTTTCCATACTCTTGTTTTTCTTCACTTCTCCAAAAGCTCCCCATGATTTATAATCCATTGATCTCAATGTCTAGTTTCAAAGTCATTATTACATTGAATTTCAACTACTTTATTTTATTTAAAATAAGAATGTGGTTTATTTCTATGCCAATTTATGTATATATTCATTATCTCACTATAATGATTACATTTTACAATTATACTAAAACATATTAACTATAATTATAATTAAAAACTTGTGTTATTCTGAAGATGAATCTTCTTATGGATTCAAAACGTCGATGACTATCAAATATTATTGTGAAAAATCTAAAATATCTAACTACAAAACAAACCACAGGATTCTAAAATTTACCCCACATATATTGTAATGGTGAGAAACAATATATATAAGCAGACAAAAAAATGCAGAGTGATGTCGACCCTTCAAAAGCAAGTGGTGATGTTGATCCTTCAAAGCAAGCGGTGGGAACAGAGAAAAACCCGGCATGCTCGATCGGTGTTGGAAAAATTCCTCTCCTGTCTAGAGTTACGTGACTCATCCCATCATTGGATTGCACAAGAACAAAAGATATGAAAATAGTTAGGGCTTGGCATATTTTACTGCCATAGTGGACTGATAGGGAAAAAAACATGAAAAAATTAGGAGTAATTCTGCATTTACCTAGTTCGTGGCCGCGAGGAGCAACAGTGGAAGAATGGCTAAAGGAAACAAAAACATAGTGGTATGTGGCATGGGGTGAAAGAACATCGCTAGTCTCATCTGTATTTTGCTCAGCATCTTGACGAAGCTTGAGGGTAGTGTGTGATTTCATGTAGGGAGACCTGATGGCTCTAGTGGACGACCTCCTCTCCCCGCCTGGGAAAACGTTGAAAATGGAGAGAGGTGGTAGTGAGGGCGAGGATGCTAGGTAGGTCAACCAGTGGAGGATTGCGACGACCCTCAGATGAGGAGGGAGGGTAGGTGCATGGCAGATGCACAAAAAAGGACAAGTGGAGCCTGAAGGAAAGGCACATTTGTCTCGAAGGGAAGGGTAAAACTGATATTGACATATTTTTTAATTATAAAAATATTTTTCCAACTTCTTAAATGGAAAAACAAAATGTCTTATTGTTAATAAATGAGAGAAAATGTATTTTGTAATAGATCATATAAATGTACAATGGTAAATATCATCATAGTTTAATTTGATAAAACTAAAAAAAATCCCTTTTTTTCTGTACATTTGTTTTGTATTTTTGATATCGACGCTCTTTTTCTGTATAGTTTTAATGACACGCTCAAAGTATAATTAGATCACATATAAAATATTCCCATATAAATATATGGTTTAACATATTTAATGGAAAAATAACTCTCTTTTGGGTTAGCAAATAAAAATAATTCTTGTAGTGATAAATTGCTACCATTGGATCTATATCTTCATATGTTTAGTAGACAAATTTTCGTATAAATTATTGGCTAATTTTTTAAATAGAAAAATCAATTTTCATTTAAAAATTCGTTTCTTTAATTATAAATTGTCACCTTGAATATATATGTTTCATAGAAGCGTTCAGAACATTAGAAAAACAATATGTAGCCTAAATTAATTCCAGAAGGATAGAATGCTATATTATCATATTGCATATGACCAACCCTTCGAAGTAGGCTCATGTAACACGTTACTTTTATGAGTTAGGAAACTTTTGGAAGAGAGAATCTCTTATCTTGAGGTTAAAAACGAATTATTGAGAAGAATTTTGAGGGACCCATCGACATTAACCATAGGCATTAACCTTATAATACCATTAAAATTGCATCGAGCTATTATGTACAATGATTGTTGAGTGTATTTCTTTGGAGCAATTGCATCTATGTGACGGAAAGTCAAGATCATAGCCAATATAGTGATCATCGAAGGATCAACTTGGGTCTCCTACGAGCTCATTTGAGTGCTTTCCTAGGGGTGAAAGTGGAATTCAAGGTTCAATTTAGCATTAAAACTCGGAATTAGATTGCAATTGGAGGTTGTGATATGGTGACCAGATTTCACTAAAGTGAATTCACTTGAAGATTCTTCTGGCCAAAGTGACTATTAATTTTATTTCTGAATTTAATAAGTTGAAGCCTTATTATTAAGTATTGAGATTGTTTGGACGACAACTAGGGAATGTTTGGAAGACGTAAAACAAATAGTTGAGTGACCTCCAATGGTTACAAATTACTTCTCAACAACAACAGTCATTGTAAGGATTGAATTGATTGATTAATTAATTGAGTAAATGTATTATGTTTTTTTTGTAAGCTTGGTAGGACTCTTTGATTTTCGAGTTTTACATGTCCATTATTCACCCCACTATGGGGGGAGGGTAGCACAATATTCGAACCCAAGATCTATGGTTCGATAAGACTTCATTCTACAACCATCGTCAATTGAGCTACCCCATGCATACAATTAAATGTATTATGTTAAAAATAGTTTAAATATAAATAATTTAGATATAAGTAAATTTATAACACACACACACACACACACACACACACACACACACACACATATATATATCTATATATATATATATATATATATATATATCTATATATATATATATATATATATATATATATATATATATATATATATAATTATAATTTTGATACATTAATAAATATTTATCAATTTTTTAATTATTTGAATCCCACTCTAATATTTAATTTAAAAATTAATATTTATTTAAATTTATATTGATTTGATGAAATTGAGAATATATATATATATATATATATATATATATATATATATATATATATATATATATATATAGATATACACTAAAAATTAAAAAACCATAATAATTAAAAATATTGAAGAAAATAAATTCAATAAATATAATTACAATTTATGCTTACTAAAAAATTCACATACACATAACTTATCGCTGACATAAACTAAAGGAAACTATTAAAAAAATGAGCAATAAAGAGGTAAAAAACAATATAAAAATGAAATTGAAATTATTTATTAAAAAGACCATATATAAGCCCCACGGGGTAGGCAAGTTGGTAATCACAATGCGATGAAGTTTGTTAGAAAGGCGAGCTTCATACTGAAGGTCATAAGTTCAAATCCCCCAGACTAACCCAAAGCTGTGGAGAGGGACGGGTGCATGCTCCCAGTGGTTATAGAGGTAGCGGTTAGAATCGACCCCGTGTAACGCGAGTCGCGAGGCTGCCCTTATTGCTGATTCCACTATATCAAAAAAATTTCAATAAAAAAACCATATATAAAAAACTTATAGTTTATTCGGAAAAGAAATTAATATATTTCTTATGACTTAGTTATAAAACTTTTAATATAAATATAAAAATATTGGGAAACTTAAACATTAATAAAATTTACAGCTTACGTATCAAAGAAAGTAAAAATTCTATCAATGAAGGATAACAATGGGCTCATTGGATCTAGAGTAATATTTATTCAAATTTATATTTAATTTAATGAAATATAAACCATTTATCAAAAAAATTATATATAAAAATAGTAACTAATTAAGATTAATATTATTGTGAAAATTAATATTAATAAAATAAAAAACGATAAATTAGAAAGTTTTTCTGGAAAGATTTTTTTATTGGTTTTATTTTCTTTTATGAAATAGAAAAAAAAAAGGTCTATAATTAATTTGGTAGACATGACATGCAAGCTCAATAATGTCAAGTCAATGGATGGTCATCGCTCTATTTTTCTTGCAGTCATTTCCTTCAAGGCAGAGGGCAGTAATGAAAGATTTGCATCTGCAGATAGTTAAATCTTCTCTATGCAACTCCTATAATTTTCTTGGACTCTTGATCGTGTCTATACGGTGAACCATTATCAGCGATGGTTAATCATGCTTAAATATGGTCGACCATTGTTGATGTCTTTATAGTTAACCACAATCTACCATGGTAAACCAATATCAGCCATGGTTAACGATGGTCCACCATGATTAACCATGGTTTAATTTCATCAACCATAATCAACCTTTATTAAAGTCTATTTGATCATGATGAATGGTGATGGTAAACCATGGACAATAATGGTCAACCATAGTTAGCATGATCTTTCATGGTCAACCATGGTCAATCATGTAAACTATGGTCGAACTTCGCATTGTGACAAAGATTGTCTTGATATGGAAACCATGGTCAAACTTGTTTATTTTTTTGTTTAAAATTTTTATAAGCACCTTAAGTTTATAATATTAGTCCCTTCCGTTTAATATTATTCCCTTCAGTTCATAATCCCTTAGGGTTTTGATATTAATCCCTTAGGGTTTTAGTATTAATCCCTTAGGTTTATAATATTGATCATGGTCAACCATAGTCAATCATAGTCGATAATGGTCGAATGTCACATTGTGAGAAGGATTGTCTCAATATGAAAATCAACCATGGTTAACCATGCTTATTTTAGTGTTTATAATATTTATCTTTGGGTTTGTATACCTTGGGTTTATAATATTAGCCCCTTGGGTTGAATATTATTAGCTTGGAATTATAATCCCTTGGTTCTATTATTTATTTTGGTTTATAATATCAATCCCTTGGGTTTATAATATTAATCATGGTCAATCATGGTTAATCATAGCCAACCATGGTCAACCATAGTCGAATGTCGCACTGTGACAAATTTTATCTCAATATGAAAATCATAAACAATGACAGACAAACATGGTCAAACATGTTTTATAGAATCCAACATGGTCAACCATGGTTCAATGTTACACTGCCACAAAGATTGTCTCGATATGAACATTAATCATGGTCAACTATGGTCCAATGTCACATTGTGACAAGGATTGTCTCAATACATAAATCAACCATGGAAATCAAACATGGTCAACCATGGTTCAATGTTGCATTGACACAAAGATTGTCTCAATATGAACATCAATCATGGCCAACCATGGTCCAATGTTACATTGTGATGAACCTAGGTATTGCAACAAGAATGTTGTAACTCCCAGGGCTACCAACTTTACTTATCAACCAGGGGTTCGTACAAACTTGGAGGTGAAAGTGCTATATGCACAAGTAAAAGTGAAGGCCCTGCCTTTTTTCACTGCCCATCTAGAAAGAGATCCTAGGGGTTCCAAGCTAGACTTCTATAGGGTCAGAAGAAGTTTAATTCTTTGATGGAAGAAGAGCAAATCTATTGTAAGAGACAGATACTCTATTGCAGTAATGAAGAAAACATCATGTAATGCTAAACCACACCATAGCCTAACTAACCATCTGAACAGCTATGCTAAATAGAATTTCTAAATCAACACTAACCTAATGCTGATATCTAAGTTGTAGAGGTAAAGAGCATTAAACTATACTAAGGTGTAAGAAAATGAACTTAAAGCGGAAGAGCAGTCAGAGATCGAAATTGGTGAAAGGAGAACATAAGGATGCAGTAGTGCATAGGGACCATTGGATCGATCAACGACTAGAAGATGGAAGGTGGAGACCTTATCACGGGGGCTTAAGCGAATAGATGGATGAACAGGGTTAACAAACAGGAAGAACAACGAAGATTGATCACAGGCGATTTAGTGAATAGTTGAACGAACAGGGTAACAAAGCAGATGAATGGCAGAGATCGTATCGCGAGGAATTAAGTGAATGGATGGACGAAAAGGGTAATAAAGTAGATGAACGACAAAGATCTTATCTCAGAGATTAAGTCAAGAGATGGACGGACAAGATTAATCGGAGGATGGACGACAAAGATTAAGTCAAGAGATGGATAGACAGGATTAATCGGAGGATGAACGATGGAGATCGTATCGCGAGAAGAAAACATGCAGAAATGATGGAGCGGGTTTCGAAGGTGGTAAGCAGTTTGTTATGCACCCTCAAGGCTATAAGTTGTATTTATGAATTTTGCATGATTAGCCTAAATGAGCGACACGTAACACGATAAAACCACTTTTCTCGAATGCTCTCAGGCGGATAATGGTCATGCAAGAATCCGCGCAAGATTGCGCGATAGCTGTTAGATCAGGCTAGACAAATAAATGGTGGAGATCATCCAAGCTAGTTGGTGATCGGGTGACACGATAGCCATCGGATCAGGGGAGGTAGATCGATGGTGGCGGTTTACGGCGCATAAAGTGTTGAGGTGACGCGATAGGCATTGGATCAGGCGAGGCAGATCAACGGTGGGGATTTAAAGCACATAAAGTACGTGGAAGACTTCACGCGAGGTGGCAGTTGGATAAACTAATGAACCAGATGGTGTTTGGGCAGGTTTGTTGTGGATTGGATGGTGAGGAAACGATGCATGAAGAACTTGCGAAAGGAGGTTTCAAATGAAAACGACAGAAAAACCTGTGAGGTTGAACAAGTAACTACATCAAACAATAAACTTTATAGCTCATGCGAGAACGAGAAACTTGTGTTTTTGGGGTTGCTGAAGGGTCTCTTCCTCAAGTCATGGTCCCAGAGGGAGGAGGTGAGGCCAATACGTTTGAGGACAACCTTGTGGAAATCTTTCCCTCCTAGCTAACCTATGAATTGAAAGAAGGAACAAATGAAAGGAAACGAAAGCACACTGATCTACTCTACACTTCTGTAAGAGAAATGCAACTACTTAAGCAAATGAACAGTTAAACCATAAATCTACGTTATACTACTATAATGAAAGTGCAACTACTTAAGAAAATGAACAGAAAACTAGGAAGCTACTTAAGCAAATGAACAGAACTAGAAATATATGCTAGCATACATGTATAGTAAAGAGGAGCTTTGGTTGCTCGGGTTGGACTCTAACCCAAGAGCTTCAGCCCTCTGAGTTAACTCATAGTTGTCTCAAAATGAAACTCATTCTTATTATCAAAACCATGGATTACAGAACAAAACTATCACAAGTCTTGCAACTCAGAAACAAAGTAGAGTTTTACAATAAAAATCAGAATCCTATTGAGGTCCTAAGCCTCTTTACTTATACATCTGAAGTCTCTAAAGACTTCCTTCCCATTAGGGAGGCTTCGCTCCCAACTCAAGATAAATTGGTTTCTGTCACTTTCACTTGCTCGGTTGTCTTCTAGTCCTCAAATTTATGGTTGTTTTCACTCCGAGCTGATGGAGGAATATTCGAATGGAGGGGTAGTAAATGAGGAGGATTTACCTCCTATAACTAGTCTCCCTTGTCCCATTCAAGTTTTTATCAAGGTCTTTGCCAAAGTTCCTTGATTTTACCCTTTATTCCTACAATTTTCCTTGCTTTTATCCTTTATTCCTGCATTACATCCATATTAGACCATAAAGAAAAATATCCAACTCTAACTCATCTCATAAACAAAATATAATCAAAAGTATGCAATAAGTTGTGAGAATAGTTGGTTTTACTAAGCTAGGAGGTGAATTAAGGCCAATTAAGGCCCATATAATTACCCAATGGTGAGGGTCATCATCACCCCCCTACTGAAAGTGTTGCTCATCCTCTGAGCAACTTAGTCAATGTCCACGTCCTTCATGTCTTTGGTAGCCTCTCTGACATCCCATGCTTCTGTTGTGGTCTCTTCTTCTTGTTTATAAAAGCCTGCTTTCCTTTCTACTTCTTCCCACTGCCTCTTTTCCTCTTCTTCTTTTCTCCTTTCTAGCATCCCTAGGAGTAGTGGTGGACTAAGTTTTAGGCCTATCCAATTGACCTTCAACCTTTGCATTGATTGCTTATATATAGGTGTCCTGTTGAGTGCCTCTATCAACCTTTGAGGGGAGTGATATTCTCAGATCTTCAAGCAGTGTGGCAGTGTTTTCCATCACTTTTAGCAGCCTAAACATATCCTCAAAATGTGAAATTGCTTGCTCTTGGGAAGCAGGATATCTAAGTGCCAACTGAGGATCATTTGCAATTATATTATGGGTGCTAATTAGAGCCATGGGATTTGATTGTTCAGCTCTGATGGAAAGAGGTTCATTTTTCTCTCTAGCCAATATTCTTTTCATCTCTACAACCCTTGATTTCTCATGGTTCATCGATGATGTTGAAGCCATTAATTGTAGATCTCCTAGGTTTGCATTAGGACCCCAAATATTCATGTCTATGAGGGCCATGTTGTGCAAGTAAAACTTAGCCATTCTGGCGCTATCCTCTAGTGCACTTTGATAAAAAAAAGATCAATAAACTACCTGCAGTCCTGAAATGGCATGGTGCCCCTTTGTGCTAGTGTTTTAATTTGAAATTGAAGCCATTGTTCTCTGAGGTAAAGAGCATAGGATTTAGCTGGCATCCTACACTGGATGGCCTCTTGATGTTCTTTCTCCTCTGTTTCAATGCCTTCTTCCTCCTTGATAGAAGGACTAACATCATAGATGAGGGTTTTGATGTCATCCTCTGCTGGTAAGTATTTGAAGACTGACCATTTTATAGGGATCCTGAGGTTTTGGAGGGCATCCTCAATGAGGATTATGATCAAACCATGATGAGCCAATTGTTGGGAATTCCCTTCCTTTACTTTGTTGCTGGAGTCTATCGGTGATTGCATCAAGAAATAGGGTATGCTGAGTCTTTGGTGAACTAGTGTTTCTACCCAAAATCTTAGTTCTTCAAGCATCCTAAAATGGTAGCCATAAACAACACTATATCTACCCTCATATGAGATATATTTAATGAGTTGGTAGCCTACCTCACTCCATGGGTATGCAAGACTGTCCCTCCTTACTCCATTTTTATCCTCTGTGGGTTCTTCACCTTCTAAAAAGAATTTCCTTTTTGCCACCCGACTGTCTACTTTGTCTTCTTTTCTCCATGCAATTCCTAGGGGAAGTATGGTGACCCTACTCATGAACTTTGGGGTGAGATCTATAGTGAGCCCTCTAACTATAATAGTGGCATGGATTCTACTGTGTGGAGTGAGGGAATGAGAAAATTCTTGAGAAAACATAGTTTCCTGTGTATGTAATCCACTAGCTTTTTAGAGGACTTCTAGTTCATTTGCTTGTAAATGGGGATGTATTTTTAGATCTTACCTCTTTAGAATGGTGGAAATGGACAATTCTCTTGATATTACCTCTTAAACCCCTCTCTACCTATCCTGTAGATTGCCCCTATGTACCCTGTAGACTATTCTTGTAGGAATTCTCTTTCTAAACGATGGATCCTTGCTTCCAGTGGGTGGTGATAGTTATGAGAGCTACTTGAGTGAGGGAGTTTCAAGGAGGTGGAATGCATGAATGCATGCAAATGATGTTTTGTTTCACTTTATACCACCTCATCATTCCCACTCCTTGTAATCATCTCCCACAATTGTTAAATCCATAGTTAACCACTTCTTGTCCTACTCCTTCTCTGTTCTTTGAGTTGACTACAGCCATGTGTGAGAGGACACCATGATTTTTATGTGATGGATAAATGAAAGTGGCCAAGTTAACTGGCCCCCTTTTCACTTACATACCAACTACGCCTTAACCTTTACAACTTTTGATCAAATGATGCATATGAGTGAGTGAGTGGGATACTTACATGTGGTCTTGATGCCATGCTGCAGTTGTCAAATATCAGAGGTGTTGCATTGTCTATTTGCTGCATGGTCATTCTTCTTCCTCCTCTGCTATCTGTGGATGGTTTCTTTGCTATTGGAGGTGTATATGACTAGATATCTGATGTTGTTGCTGCTTTGGAGCTTACCACTTGGCAATGTTTGGTGTCTCGCTTAGAATTTCTTAATTGTTGGCTAGTGTTGTGAGGATGCTATAATGAATGGACAGAGGGAGTAGGAGTGTGTGTGAGTGTAGGGATGATGATAATGGATGAGGTGAGGGATTAGATCATGTCTAGAATGAATTTTGGGGACCTAACCAATCTACCATTCAGGGGATCCTGTACAAAACACAATCTTCACCTGAATTGAAGCAATGAAGTGAAAAACAATGGAATTGATGGAGGGATGCATGGTAAGGAGTGGAGGAGATGAATATATGTGAGGCAGGGTTCCCTTTGGATCTTCTCTTTGCTCCTTGATTGTCTTTCTCACCCACCTGCAAATAACAATTATGTATTTTTTCTTCTTTTTTCTTTTATTATTATTATTATTATTATTTAGAACACCTAGGCTGCCTCAAAAAGGTTTTCACCCTAGATATTTGCCTTGGGCGCCTCAAGGAAGGTTTTCACCTAGTGATCTTCTTACTCTTTCTCAATTTTTCTCATCCTTGGGCCGCCTCACGAGGTTTTCAACCTAAAGATGGGACTCAGGCGCCTCATGGAGGTTTTCACCTGAATCCTTATTCTTTTTTCTCTTTTTTAGTGCCTTGATGAGGGAGGAGATGGAACTTGCTCCACCATCATCACTGTCTTATTGATATTATCAATGAACTCTTTTTTTGATAAAGGCCTCTTATACATTTTCAATCGGTGTCCATTAACAAGCAATGGAATGGCTTGATCATCTATAGTTCTGATTTGCACTGAACCATTATGATGGCATCTTTCCACCACATAAGGTCTGAGCTATCTTTTCCTCAGCTTGCCCTTGAAGTCTTTATACCTAGAATCATATAACAATGCCTAGTCTCCCTCTTGAAATTTCTTCTCCTTAAGATGTTCGTCATGCCAGATCTTCCTCTGAAGCTAAACTATCTCTGTATGTAGAAGGGCCTGCATTCTAAATTCATCCAAGCTATTCAAGTGGAACAATATTTCTTTCTGTGCACGACTGAGATCCAAATCTAGTTGGCCTACCATCCTCAATGTGTTATATTCAAACTCAATGGATAGCAAAGCCTTTTTCCCATAGACTAGCTCATAGGGTGTAAATCCAGTGGTGACCTTCCATGTTATATTATAGGCCCAGGTGGCCTCAACTAGTCTCTCTGCCCAATCCTTCTTGTTGCTACTCACTACCTTGGTTAAGATGCTCTCCAGTGCCCTGTTGGTCACCTCCACTTGCCCATTAGCTTGCGGATGATAAGGAGTGGAGGTCCTATGCTTGATTTTGTGATGGCTAAGCAGTTCTTCAATCATGTTGGAGGTAAACTGGTTGCCTTGGTCTGTGACTAGCTCTCTAGGGTACCCAAATGGGTAGAATACATTCTCCCTTAGCAACTCAACCACCTTCTCTTCTATTGCTGCTTTAATTGCCTTTGTTTCAGCCCACTTAGTAAAATAATCAGTGCACACAATAGTATACTGCTTTTTCTTTGAAGGAGGGTTGATAGGCTCAATGAAGTCCATGCCCCACTTGTCAAATGGCTCGAAATGTAATTGAGGTTGTAGGGGAATTTCATCTCTTGGAGTAGGCTTTTCCATCCTCTGGCACTGATCACACTGACTATTGTACTTTTTCACATCCTGATGAAGAGTAGGCCAATAATAGCCTTCTTGCAACACTTTGAACGTTGTCCTCTTTGCTGCAAAGTGACCTCCACAAGGTCCATCATCACAAGTCAGAAGGATGTCAAAAAATTCCTTTTCGCTTACACACCTTCTCAAGACTTGATATGGGGCAAGTTTGAACATATTTCCCCCAATCCAGGTGAAGGGGGCGCTTTTTCTGATTATTTTGCTCTTTTCTTTGGAGGTAAAGTTTGGTGGGAACGGTGTTGATACCAAATAGTTTGCTATATCAGCAAACCATGGGGTGAGAACTAAAATAGCAAACAAATTCTCATCTGGTAACTAGTCATCCACCATTCCTTCTTCACCTACAGGTAGATTCATCCTAGATAGAAAGTCTGCAACAACATTTTCCTTACCAGGATTATCAACAATAGTTAGATCAAGCTGCTGTAATAAAAGCAACCATCTTGTGATTCTAGCATTCACATCTAGTTTGTTCATTAAATATTTGATTGCAGCATGATCAGTATGCACAAATGTTTAATATCATGTTAATGCCTAAATTTTTTTAATGAATGCACAATAGCCAAGAGTTCCTTTTCGGTCACAATACAGTTTATCTCAACCTTTGATAGGTTCTTACTGATAAAATAGATGGCATAGGGCAATTTCTCCTCTTCTTGACCTAAGGCTGCTCCTATGGCTTTTTGTGAGGCATCAGCATGAATATGAAAAGGGAGTGCCTAGTTTTGGCCTCTAAGTATTGGTGTAGTAGTTAACTTATCCTTTAGAATGTCTAAGGCCTCTTGACAGCTCTTTGACCATATAAACTCATAATCTTTAGCCAACAACCCAAACAAAGGAGAGGCCAACTTGTTGAAGTCCTTTATGAACCTTTGGTAGTATCCATCTAACCCTAAGAAACTCCTGACATCTCTCTACTTTTGTGGATGTGGGACCCTTTGGATGATTTCTATTTTTTTTGGGTCCACCTGCAGTCCTTGTTGAGATATTGAATGACCTAGCACAGTCCCTTCAGTCATTAAGAATTCGCATTTTTTTGGACTGAGAGACAGGTTCATTTCAATGCATTTGTGCAATACTTTGCCTAGGTTAGTCAGGGCTTCTTGAAAATGACAACCATAAGGTGTAAAGTCATCCATATATATTTCCACAACATCATGTACTAATTCAGCAAAAATACTCAAGGCTGCTCTCTGGAAAGTGGCAGGAGCATTACATAGGCCAAAAGGAAGGATCCTATAGGCAAAAGTACCCCAAGGACAGGTGAATGTCGTCTTATCTTCGTCTTCTGGGTAGATTTATATTTGGTTGTACCCACTGAATCCAACTAGGAAGGAAAAAAACCTCTTCCCTGCCAGGCCATCTAGCACTTGGTCAATGAAGGGTAGGAGAAAATGATCCTTCTTTGTGGCTTTGTTCAACTCCCTATAATCAACACAAATCCTCCACTTACCATTTTCCTTGGAGACTAACATAAAGGAGAGACCCACTCACTGTCTGAGATAGGGTAAATGAATCCTGCATCTAGCAGTTTTTGCAGTTCTTCTTTGACTATGTCTTTAAGAGTTGGATTCATCCTCCTTTGTGGTTTCCTGACTGGCTTGCAACCTTCTTTTATGTATATGTGGTGAGTACACACTAAGGGGTGTACTCCCTTCATTTCCTTGTAACTCCAAGCGAAGGCTTCTAGGTTTTCTCTCAACATGTTGCATAACTCTTCCTCTTCAAGAGCAGACAGAGATGGATTAATTTTCAAAGTTTTCTCTGGGCCAAATTATATGGTTTTGACACGGAGTGGGTTGGAATTGGCCAAGCATAAGTCAATTGGATGATTTTTTTGGGTTTCCCTTACTTCTTCTTCTAATGGTAATGAACTAGGAGTTGGAATTTGGAGTAGGTGTTCAATTAAGTCATCCTCATCTTGTTGTCCTCCTCCTATGGTTGCTTCCAAAGCATAAAGTTGGGCATATTAAACCTCATCTTATTCCTCCTCCTCTAACCATAAAGGTAAATCATGCTCTAGGGTAGGTTGAGTAGGGGGGTATAGGACTAATTGTTTGGACATATGCCCATTCTTGATGGTCATATTCCCAGCTCTGCAGCTAATGTAAGCATCAGCTGTGGCCAACCATGGCCTCCTAAGGATGAGAGGGTAACCAGTAAGCTTAGCCTTAGGCTGGAGAACTAGGAAATCTACAGGGTACTCCCAGGAATCAATGGAGACCATCACATCCTCCACAATTCCCTCAGGGGTGACTGTGGAATGGTCTGCAAATTGAAGAACTGTTGTGGTCTTCCTTAATGACCCTTGAAGGTTGAGCTTGATCATGGTGTCCTTGGTCATCACATTAATGGTAGCCATTGATGTGTACATCTACTACAGGGCTTCTAGGGTCCAAATATTTTGCACATATTACCTACCCCAGCATTAAGTCAGACAACTGCCCAATGACATTAATGGTGGGGGTACCCCTTTTTCTTATTCTTGGATGCTTAAAGAACTTATCCTTAATAAGCTTATTGTAAATGGGAACATCTTTGATTGTCTAGAGAAGGAGGATCTTTACACATAGATTTTTCAATTCTCCCAAGAGTTCAGTTTCTTATGGGGTAGGCTGGAGTGTTTGGGTTAATCTCTCAAGAAATGGTGGATTTACTTCAAGGTTGCTTTCCTCTCTTTCTTTCTCAACCTCCCTATGTGGAGAGGGTTAGTTATCTGGGAGAATTCTCCTAGATCTTAGGTTGATCTCCTGGATTTCTACAACATAAGCTGGGTGTGATGTCTCTCCACTGTAGACTTGTTGAGCCTGCCTATTGTTTGGGTTCGGATTTGGCTGGACAGGCATCTGGGTTTTCTTGGGTGGATCAGAGTGCAGGAGTTGTGGTTGGGTAGGTGGTGGAGGCAATAGGGTTGGAACATTGTTGAATTTGGGCCTCCACCCTTGAAGTCGGGTATTCCATTGAGGTTGTGGTTGAACATAACATTTGAATGACTGGCTGGCTGGCTGGGAATGATACTGAGATGAGCAGGGGTCCCCAAGAAGGTATAGTTGTGGTTTGGTTGGGGATGTAATATGCATGGGATGACCCTTGCATACCCTGCTGGTATGGTCTAGGCCTAAGAGGTATCCTTTGGTTGATGTAGCAAAACTACTCAGTGACCCCTTCAACTCCTTGATATATAGCTTTGAGTCTAGGTAAATAAGGGCACTTGTCTGTGGAGTGGTTTTCTTCACAGACTGAGCAAATATTAATACAATTCAATTGACATTCATTCCCAGGATGCCTCCTTGTGCATCTAGGACAAAAGATGGCCAAGGTTCTCTCTACTTCCTCTTACTTCCTTTTCATGTTCATGGTGTCCAATTACAAGGCAAGGGTTTTCAACATATCACCTTTGAAATCTTCCAGCATATTTCCAATTTCACCCTTGATGGATAAGTTGGAGGATGATGTACTCGCCATAGGTTGACTACCCCTACCATTTTTCCTGGCTGCCCTAGAATGGCTTCTAAAGATAGTCTTGATATCCTCATAGGGTAATTGGTAGATATCCCTTCCTGCTAACATGTGTAAGGTATCCAAAATATCTTCCCTTACTCCTCTAAGCAGGACCAACTTTAGTGACTCAGGGTCAAGTGTGCACCTGTCCCTTTTGTAACTGAGCTGGAATATTTCTTCATAGTCTTCTAGGGATTCATCCTGGCCTATGGTCGTCCTGAAAATCTCTTCTTTAGTATCCTTTGACCTACAATAGTCCCTATATTTGTTGTTAAAAACCTACTACATTTGAGCCTAAGTTGTGATGTTATCTCTAGGTAAACCCATGAACCATGACAATGCTGCATCCTTGAGGGTAGATGGAAATAGTTTTAACTTTTGCTCATCGTCTGTATAGCCATAGGTTCAACATATAACAAAAAACTCAAAAAGGAAAGTGTTATGGTCCTCTGTGGTTAGGCCATGGAAATGAGGTAGAGTAGAGGAACTTATATTCTTCATCTTAGTGTCCCCATTGGTCTCCCTGATGGGGAAGGCACTCTAATTTCTCTCTCTATCTCCTCTCTCATTTCGGTTTTCAGCCATTAGTTTAGTAGGAATCAAATCTTCCTCTTCTTCTTCCACTGTAGGTGATTCAAATATGTAAGGTTTCTCACCTAAAGGTTCCTCCAAATCACAGTCACCGAAGAACAGAGAAGGTTGATTTTTGGATGCAGTGGGGGTATTTGACAAGAATTTCCCTGAATTGTCCCTATTCCTACAAGGCATGAAAGTAAATGTTTTTGGGTTGGTTTTTGTAAGATTTTTTTAAGCTAGAAAGTACTCTGCAGAAAGGAAATTGTTGATTGAATGAAAAACCATTAACAATAAAAACTACTTGCTTAATTGAAATTCAACTTGCAGAATGAAATTGTTGATTGAAGGAAGACTTTTGACAGAAAAAGACTACTTGCTGAATTGAAATTCTACTTGCAGAATGAAAAGGAAAGCAGATAATGACAAATGAAAGAAAGGAAGCTACTATACTACTTTTGTAGAAATAAACTAATGGAAGAATATTGAGGATAAGAAGTAGAAGAAAAGAAAGTTGGAGACTAAAAATAGAAGAAAGCAGTAATCACATTCTACTTAGACACCTCCCCAGCAACGATGCCAAAAAGTGATGAGCCTAGGTATTGCAACAAGAATGCTACAACTCCCAGGGCTACCAGCTTTACTTATCAACCCAGGGTTTGTACAAACTTGGAGGTGACAATGCTATATGCACAAGTAAAAGTGAAGGTCCTGCCTGTTGTCACTGCTCATCTGGCAAGAGACCCCAAGGGTTCCAAGCCAGACTTCTATAGGGTCAAAAGAAGCTTAATTCTTTGATGGAAGAAGAGAAAATCTATTCTAAGAGAGAGCTACTCTACTGCAGTAATGAAGAAAACAACATGTAATGCTAAATCACACCATAACCTAACTAACCATCTAAACAACTATGCTAAACAGAATTGCTAAATCAACACTAACCTAATGCTGCTATCTAAGTTGCAGAGATAAAGAGCATTAAATTATACTAAGGTGTAGAAGAGCAGTCGGAGATCGAAATTGGTGAAAGGAGGATGTAGGTACATAGTAGTGCATAGGGACCATTGGATCGATCAACAAACAGAAGATGGATAGTGGAGATGTTATCGCGAGGGCTTAAGTGAATAGATGGATGAACAAGGTTAATGAATAGGATGAACATCAGAGATCTTATCGCGGGTGATTTAGTGAATATGTGAACAAATAGGGTAACGAAGCAGATGAACGGTGGAGATTGTATTGCGAGGAATTAAGTGAATGGATGGACGAAAAGGGTAATGAAGCAGACGAACATCATAGATCTTATCATGGATATTAAGTTAAGAGATGGACGGACAGGATTAATCAAAGGATGGACTGTGGAGATTACATTAAGAGATGGACGAACAAGATTAATTGGAGGATGGACGACATAAATCATATCGCGGGAAGAAAATGTGCAGAAATGATGGAGCGAGTTTCGAATGCGGTAAGAAGTTTCTCACGTGTCCTCAAGGTTGTAAGTTTTATTTTTTAATTTCACACGATTAGCCTAATTGAGTGACACGTAGCATGAGAAAACCACTTTTCTTGCATGCTCTCCAGCGGATAACGGTCATGCAAGAATCAACGCAAGATTGTGTGATAGTCATCAGATCAAGCTAGATAGATAAATGGTGGAGATCGGCCAAGCTAGTTGGTGATCAGGTGACGCGACAGTTATCGGATCAGGCGAGGAAAATCAATGGTGGGGGTTTAAGGTGCATAAAGTGTTGAGGTGATGCAATAGACGTCGGATCTGGTGAGTCAGATCGACAGTGGGGATTTAAAGCGCATAAAGTAGGTGGAAGACTTCATGCGAAGTGGAAGTTGGATAAACTAATGAATCAGACGATGATTGGGTAGGTTTGTTGTGGATCAGATGGTGAGGAAACAATGCATGAAGAACATGCCGAAGGAGGTTTCAAATGAAAACGACAAAAAAACCAGTGAGGGTGAACAAGTAACTGCATCAAACAACAAACTCCATAGCTCATGTGAGAACTAGAAACCTATGTTTTTGGGGTTGTTGAAGGGTCTCTTCCTCAAGTCATGGTCCCAGAGGGGGTAGGTGAGGCCGAGACACTTGCGAACAACCTTGTGGTGATCTTTTCCTCCTAGCTAACCTATGAATTGAAAGAAGGCACAAATGAAAGTAAACGAAAGCACAACCGATCTACTCTACAATTCTGTAAGTGGAATGCAACTACTTAAGAAAATGAACAGTTAAACCATAAATCTATGCTATACTGCTGTAAAAAAGTGCAACTACTCAAGCAAATGAACATAAAACCAAGAAGCTACTTAAGAAAATGAATAGAACCAGAAATCTATGCTAGCATACATGTATAGTAAAGAGGAGCTTTGGATGCTTGAGTTGGGGCCTAACCCAAGAGCTTTAGCCCTCTAAGTTAACTCAGCGCTGGCTCAAAATGAAACTCATTCTTATTATCAAAACCATGGATTACAGAACAAAACTGTCACAAGTCTTGCAGCTCAGAAACAAAGTAGAGTTTTACAATAAAAATCTGAATCCTACTGAGGTCCTAAGCCTCTCTACTTATACATCTAAAGTCTCTAATGACTTCCTTCCAATTAGGGAGGCTTGGCTCCCAACTCAAGATAAACTGGTTTCTATCACTTTCACTTGCTTGGATGTCTTTTAGTCCTCAAAGAGATGGCTATTTGCACTCCGAGCTGATGGAGGAATATTCAAATGGAGGGGTAGTAAATGAGGAGGATTTACCTCCTATAATTACTCTCCCTTGTCCCATTCGAGTTTTTACCAAGGTCTTTGCCACAATTCCTTGCTTTTCCCCTTTATTCCTACATTTTTCCTTGCTTTTATCCTTTATTCATGCATTACATGCACATTAGACCATAAAGCAAAATATCCAACTCTAACTCATCTCATAAACAAAATATAATCAAAAATATGCAATAAGTTGTGAGAATAGTTGGTGACTAAGCTAGGAGGTGAATTAAGTCCAATTAAGGCCCATATAATTACCCAATGATGAGGCAATCAATCAACCATGGTCAACCATGGTTCAATTTTGCATTGCCACAAAGATTGTCTTGATATGAACATCAATCATGGCCAACCATGGTCCAATGTCACATTGTGACAAGGATTGTCTCAATACATAAATCAACCATGGTCAACTGCTTTTATTTTAGGGTTTATAATATTTATCTTAGGGTTTATATACCTTTGGTTTAAAACTTTTATCCCGTGGGTTTATTGTTCCCTTGGGTTTATAATATCAATCCCTTGGGTTTATTAATCTAAGGGTTCATATTCATAAGGTTTAATTTTTTCTGGTTAGGTGTATACTTCCTTTAGTTTTTAGTATTAATCCCTAGGGTCTATTACTCCCTTGGGTTTATAATGTCAATCATGGTCAACCATCATCAATTATGGTCAACCATGGGTAAATTTTGTATTGTGACAAAGATTGTCTCAATCTAAAAATCAATCATTATCTCAACCATGGTATAATGTCACATAATGAAAAATATTATCTCAACATGATAATCATGGTCAACCATGGTCAATCATGGCCAGGCTCGGTCAACCATGGTCAACCATGTTTTATAAAATCAAGCATGGTAATCCATGGTCAATCATGTTTGAACTTCAAATTATGACAAAGACTGTCTTGATATGAAAATCAACCATGGTTAAGCATGGTCAACCATGGTCAAACATGGTCCAACATCGCATAGTGACAAGGATTGTGTCAATATGAAAATCAACAATGGTCAACCATGTTTATTTTAGTGTTTATAAACCATCATCAACCATCATAAACCATCATTAACCATAATGAACCATGGTCATAATGGTTTATCAATGTCTTTACGATGAACCATGATCCACGATGGTTAATCATGATTTAATATGGTAGACCATGGTCAATGTATTTATTGTCAACCACATTCAACCATGGTCAACCATGATGAACCATGGTCAACGATGGTCAACCCTGATTAACCATGGATGAATTTCATCACCCATGATCAACATTGATTAAAGTCTCTTTGATCATGATCAACGATGATGGTGAACCATGCACAATCATGGTCAATCACGGTCAGCCAAGGTCAATCATGGTTAATCATACTCAACAATGGTCAACCATAGTCAAATGTCGCATTATGACAAAATTTGTCTCAATATAAAAGTGATGGACAATCAGGGACAATCATGGTCAACCATGGTTATCCATGGTCAATCATGGTCAACCATGTCTTATAAAATGAAACATGGTCCAACATCACATTGTGAAAAAAATTGTCTCGATATAAAGATCAAACATGTTCAACCATGGCCCAACGTCACATTGTGACTAAGTTTGTCTTGATATGAAAATCATCCATGGTCCAAAGTTGCATTGTGACAAGGATTATCTCAATATGAAAACTAGCCATGGTCAATGATGTTTATTTTAGTGTTTATAATATTTATCTTAGGGTTTATATACCTTGGATTCATAATATTGGTCCCTTGGGTTTAATATTATTCCCTTGGGTTGATAATCCCTTTGTCATATTGTGACAAATATTTTGTGAATATGGAAATTGGCCATGGTCAAGCATGGTTCAACATTACATTGTGACAAATATTGTCTCAATATGAAAATAAATCATGGTCAACCATGGTCTAATGTCGCATTGTGTCAAGGATTGTGTCAATACAAAAATCAACCATGGTCAACCATTTTTATTTTAGGGTTTATAATATTGATCTTAGGGTTTATATATATTGGTTTTAAAATTTTTGTCCCTTGGGTTTATTAATCTAAGGGTTCATATTCCTAGGGTTTAATTTTATCCCCCTAGGTTTATAATTCCTTTGGTTTTAGTATTAATCCCTAGGGTTTATTATTCCCTTAGTTTTATAATATCAATCATGGTTGACCATCATCAATTATGGTCAACCATGGGCAAACATCACATTGTGACAAAGATTGTATCAAAATGAAAATCGATCATTGTTTCAACCATGGTCAAATGTCACAAAATGAAAAAGATTGTCTCAATATGATAATCATGATCAACCATGGTCAACCATGGTTAGGGTTGGTCAACCATGTTTTATAATATCAAACATGGTCATCCATGGTCAATCATCGTCACCCATGGTCGAGCGTCACATTGTGACAAAGACTATTTTGATATGAAAATCAACCATGGTTAAGCATGGTCAAACATGGTCCAACGTTGCATAGTGACAAGGATTGTCTCAATATGAAAATCAACCATGGTCAACCATGTTTATTTTAGTGTTTATAAACCATCATCAACCATCATTAACCATGGTCATAATGGTTAATCAATGTCTCTATAGTGAATCATGATCAACGATGCTTAATCATGCTTGAATACGGTCAACCATGGTCAATGTATTTATGGTCAACAAGATTCAACCATGGTAAACCATTATGAACCATTTCCAACGATGTTCAACCATGATTAACCATGATTGAATTTCATCAGGCATCATCAACATTGATTAAATTATCTTTGACCATGATCAATGATGATGACGAACCATGGACAATCATGGTCAACCATGGTTAGCCAAAGTCAATCATGGCCAGTCATGGGTTTAAAATTTGATCCCTTGGGTTTATAATATCAATCCCTTGGGTTTATTAATCTAAGGGTTCATATTCCTAGGGTTTAATTTTATCCCCTTAGGTTTATAATTCCTTTGGTTTTTAGTATTAATCCCTAGGGTTTATTTAAACCATCATCAACCATCATCAACCATGGTCATAATGGTTAATCAATGTCTCTATGGTGAACCATGATCAATGATGGTTAATCATGCTTGAATATGGTCAACCATTGTCAATGTATTTATGGTCAACTAGAGTCAACCATGGTAAACCATGATGAACCATTTCCAACGATGGTCAACTATGGTCGAATGTTATATTGTCACAAGGATTGTGTCAATATGGAAATCAACCATGGTCAAGCATGATTCAATGCCACTTTATGACAAATATTTTCTCAATATGAAAATAAATAATGGTCAAACATGGTCCAACTTCGCATTGTTTCAATATGGAAATCAACCATGGTCAATCGTGTTTATTTTACGATTTATAATATTTATCTTAGGGTTACCTTTCGTTTATAATTTTTATCCCTTGAGTTTATTGTTCCTTTGGGTTTATAATATCAATCCCTTGGGTTTATTTTCTAAGGGTTCATATTCCTAGGGTTTATTTTATCCCCTTAGGTTTATAATCCCTCTGGGTTTTAGTATTAATCCTTAGGGTTTATTATTCACTTAGGTTTATTATTCTGCGGCTCTCCAAGTTAGATCTAACAGGTCTGCAGCTCTCCAAGTTAGATCTGCAGCTCTCCAAGTTAGATCTAATAGGTCTGCAACTCTCCAAGTTAGATCTGCGGCTCTCCATCACCCGAACGTGCAAGAAGAGATTTGATTACGCACAGGTCTGTGGCTCTCCAAGTTAGATCTGCGGCTCTCCATCACTCGAACGTGCAAGAAGAGATTTGATTATGCACAAGTCTGCGGCTTCTCTCACAGGTCTGCCGATTCCTTCTGCGGTTAGATTTGTGGCTTGATTGGGCCTTCTGTGGTTAGATATGCGGGGTATGATTTAATAGGTCTTTTGATTCCTCTGTGGCTCTTAGGTTTTATATTTCTCCAAATTTGTGGCTCTATTGAGATATAGAGTGGCTCTCCAAGTTGTAGATCTACTGATTTTGTGGCTTCTCTTCGGCAATCTTCTATACTCAGCAGGAGAGCATTCTCTAGATGGCTCCCAGATTTGCGAAAATAGTTACTGACTCTATTCCGTCCACCTCTGGGGGACAAGCTCCTGCCCATATCGATAGTGAAGCCCCATCTGCCACTATCCAGGTGGTCTGGGCCTCACTCGATGAGGCTTTGAAGTTCTCTGAAAGTGCCCTAATCTGCTCATTCAATGGTTTTTGGTCGCGGTTGACAGCTCTCCATAGTTGGATCTCAAAGGTATGGAAGCCTCTAATTCCCGATGCAATTAATATCTACCCCTGTGCTAGGGGTTTATTTATAGTAGAATTTGAAAACCCTAAAAGCAGACAATGTATTCTAGATTCTGGCCCTTGGTTTTGGGAGCAACCAGGCCTATTCATGAGGCCATGGAACCCATCATTCGATCCCTCAACAACAGTCATAACCTCAACACCAGTTTGGGTGAGATTGCCAAACCTACCCTTGCATCTCTGGAACTTCTCTTCGTTAAAAGCCATTGAAAATGCAATTGGGAAATTTTACTGCAGGTGCCCAGAAACAGAGGAATATGCCAAAACCACCTATGCACGCATCTGTGTGGAAATGGACTTCAGCGTCAGATTCCCAGCTGAAATACACCTAACAAGTAAAGACTATGTGTGGAACCAGATACTCGATTATGAAAGTGTCCTCTTCAGATGTCAATCCTACTTTGAGACAGGCCACCTAGCCAAAAATTGCCCAAAAGCCTCCTAGAAAAATTCTGCTAGAAAAAATCACCACAGATCTATGTGGTGGGAAAGAGCACAAAAGGAACACTACGCTGTCATCAAAGAAGAATACTCTCAAGAAATCTCTGAATCACAAGAAATAGGACAAGAAAGAAACAACTCTCAAGACAAGTAGGGGGAAAGCCCTGCCCAACAACAAAAGAGTGAACTCGACAACCCCTCAAGTTATGAGGGTTCGAATACCACACAAAATAAATATCCATTTAACAGCAAAGTAGATCTCCTAGACCAAACTTCTTCTCTGACTATCTTCAAAAGGACGAACATAATAGATCGCGAAGCTAAGACACCAATGTCCCAAGAATCAAAAGAGATGAAGGAGATGCAAGATAAAGAAAGTTGGAAGACTGTAGAGAGAAAAAAGAAAGCTACAACACCAATCTCACCAAGAAAGATGAGGAGCCAGACAATTAGAAACTAAGAAAGAAAATTATAGGTCTGATGGACCAATTTGGTCTTAGTGGATAGTAACCACCACCATCATCATCATCATCAATCATGGTCAACCATGATTTAACATCACATAATGAAAAATATTTTCTCAATATGTTAATCATGGTCAACCATGGTCAATAATGGACAATGATGATCAGACTTGGTCAACCATGTTTTATAAAATCAAACATGGTCAATCATGGTTAACCATGCTCGAACACCACATTGTGACAAAGATTGTCTTGATATGAAAATCAACCATGGCTAAGCATGGTCAACCATGGTCCAACGTCGCATTGTGACAAACTTTGTCTTCATAAGAAAATCAACCATGGTCAACCATGGCCCAATGTCAAATTGTGACAAGGATTGTCTCAATATGAAATTTAGCCTTGGTCAACCATGTTTATTTTAATGTTATAAACCATCATCAACCATGGTCATAATGGTTAATCAATATCTCTACGGCGAACCATGATCAGTGATGGCTAATCATGCTTGAATTTGGTCGACCATGGTCAATGTATTTATGGTCAACCACAATCAACCATGGTCAACCATGATTAACCATGGTCAATGATGGTCAACCATGATTAACAATGATTGAATTTCATCAGCCATGATCAACATTTATTAAAGTCTCTTTGATCATGATCAACCATGTTTTATAAAGTCAAACATTGTCAATTATGGTCAAAGTTTGTCAACCATGGTCAAACGTCACATTGGAACAAAGATTGTCTCGATGTGGAAATCACTCATGCTCAACCGTGTTTATTTTAGTGTTTAAATTTTTTATCGTAGGGTTTATACACCTTGGGTTTATAATATTAGTCCCTTGGGTTTAATCTTATTCTCTTAGGTTAATAATCCCCTGGGGTTTTAGTATTAATCCCCTATTTTTATTATTCCCTTAAGGTTTTAGTGTTCATCCATTGGGTTTATTATATCAATCATGGTCAATAATGGTCAATCATAGCCAAACATGGTCAATGATAGTCGAATGTCGCATTTTCTGAAGGATTGCCTCAATATTAAAATCAACCATGGTCAACCGTGGTTCCTTGGGTTTAATATTATTTCTTAATAATCTATAATCATATTTAATTTATTGTTTAATTAATTTTAAGTAGAAAATGAAATAATTTAAAAATAATTAAAAATTAATTATTTCTTATTAATTAATTAATTTTATTATTATTATTATTATTATTATTAATTTATTTTTATTAATTAATAATGTTATTATATAAATAAATCATTTCTAATTTAATTAATAAATTATATATTATTAATTAACAATTTTTTTAATTACTATTATTACTATAGAAATAAATAGTAATAAATGTTTATTAACCACATTTATTTATTTGGTTGTGCTAGTTCCAAATACCACCATGACATGTGATATGACAAGGCACATGCATTTTATGTTGTAAATTAGTCGTATGTCACACGTAATAATAAAGCAAATCAAATGGGAAGGATGTCATGACATACTCATCCTATACATTATGAGACAAAAACTATTATGTAACGTGCCCTTTGTATTATTGTAACTAGCACAACCACATTAATAAATGTGGTTGATAAACGACAATAGACGTATATCAACCACATGTATAAATACACATCAATACACATTAATATTTATATACATTTATATGAATTTCCATATTAACCCAATGGATTAACACTAAAAACCCAAGGGAATGATATTAATACAAGGAACTAATACTAAAACCCAGAAGTTTATAATCCCTTGGGTTTTTAATATTAACCCCTTGGGTTTAAAATATCAATTCCTTTGGTTTAATACTAAAACCACAAGGATTTAAAAACCCCAAGGGATAATAAATCCAAGCGATATGCTGATGGCTTCATTTATATCTACCATTGATAAATATATAATAATAGAAATAATATTGAAGAAAGGGCTATGACAATAAAAATATTACTATTATCATTACAATTAATAATAATGATAATTATTCTCATTAATTTACATTAATCATTATTTAATATTAAATGTAATTTAATATTATTTAATTTTAAATTATGTAATATAAACAAATTATTTAATAATAATATTTATTTGATAATAACAGTGGTAGTAATAAATAACAATAATTATTTAGTAAAAACGATAATTATTTTAAATTGATTGTAATAATATTTAATAATTAATAATTATTATTAATCCATATTATTATTATTATTAATTAATTAAATAAGTAATTAATAAATAATAATCATAAATTTTTATTTATTTTTTAAAAATAACGGTTATAGTGTTTCATTATCTACTTGGCCAATGGCCACAAATTCGGTTACAAAATGAGGAGCATTTTCCAACATGCCTTTCTGCCAGGAGGGGATTGGCTTTTTCTCTTATCCACTTCCTCTTTTTATCGTTTTCAAAATGATGTTTGAATGCTAATTGTCCTAGATGAAAGATGCAGACAAATTGATTTAAAAGGGAAAAATAAAACATATCTTTTCATGGTATAGGAGTCCACAGAAATTCCTTGTTTCTGAGAACAATTCTAGCTTCTAAGTGAACTGCAATGTTTACTTGGGTGTTTGCTGCTTTATTATTTGTTCTTAGAACATGAAAATATCTCAAGCGAAGCGATTTTGAAATGCTTTTGATTCTGGAAAGAAGCCTGGCTAGGTGTAGATCAGATGGGTTGGAGTTGGTCACCACAGCTCTTATGATAACTTGGGAGTCTCCAAGAATGTTAGCTTCCCGAATTCCCAGCTCCTTGAGGAAGATTACCCCTTGCAAGAGGGTGAGCGCCTCGGCTTGCATGCTAGATGTATGGCCTAGCCCCCAGGAAAAATTATGAGAAGAAATGTTGTCAGGAATGATAATGTGTCCTCCCACCCCAGCCTTCCCTAGATTCCCTTTAGCTGCTCCATCGAAAAATAGAGATGGAATTAATTGTTTGGACAGCCATTCCTGGAATTCGATCTCATTTTTCCTGATTTTCCAAACTTCAAGATTAGGTGGCGAGCTTCTTGATTTATGGAAGCTAAGCTTAAGGGCAGTGCCCAGCTCTCTGTCATGTTGACTAAGATTTGAATCGTCATCTATGCCTCCCAACCATTCACTTAATTGGAATTTCACTGAATTAGCTACAATTCTATGATCATGAGCTTTGCCTTGAAATATCCTCCTGTTCCTTTCTAACCAAACCTGCCAACTAGTAAATTTTGGCAAAGCACTCCATGCTGATCTGATCTTTTTGTTCTTTGGTTGAACACCTGGATATCTGGCCATCCAATCTGCAAACAACTCTTGAACTAAGGTGGGGAAATTGAGATCGAGTTTCCAATTGTCCAGCAGCTCCTGCTAGACAGATATTGTGAAGTTGCATTCAATCATTATATGGAGAGTGGTTTCAGAATTTGTCTTACAAAGAACGCATCTGGACGGTCCATTAAATCCTCTGTTTTGAAGTCTGTCCTCAGTAAGAATTTTTTGATGGCTGAGAATCCAGCAAAAGTGATCAATTTTTGGTATAGACGGGAAGTTCCATATCCCTGCCCAGGGAGCTGGATTGGGAGGGACGTGGGGGGCGCTCTAAAAACTTGAAGTATCCCTGCTTAACAGTATATCCTGAGTGATTGTTCTCCCAACCTCTCGTGTCCTTTCTATTGGCGTGGAGGGGGGCCAGTCCATGAAGACGGGATCTGAATGTCGTCCAATCATTTTCCAGGTCGATGGGCACTGATAACCGCTTCCAGCCCGTCCAATAATTCTCTGTCCATTCTGAAATATCCCACAGAGTATTGACGTGCACTGTCTCCAACCAATTCCTTAGCGCTGTAAAATTGCCAGCTTCTTCCAAAGGGGATCGATTCATGATTTTGTCCTTCCATAACTGAATTTTCCTACCGTTTCCAAGTATCCAATGAGCATAATTGTTAAATCATTGGTGCGATTCTATTGAGGAGATTGCTGAAGTGCGTTCTAAGCGAGTTTTTTGGATGGTCTAAGCACCTAAGCCTTGGACCTCTAAAGTACTTCTTCCATAATGCAATCTGAGCCCAGCTTGGATTAGGAGCGATTATTTTCCATACTAATTTGGCTCTTGTAGCAAGATTTTTAGCCTTCAGATCTTTGAGATTTAGTCCTCCTTCGAGATATGGTTTTGTGACTGTTTCCCAACTAATTAGGGAGAATTTCTTGTCATTTTTCCTGCCTCCTTTCCAGAAAAAACCCCTGATTAATTCTTCCATATTTTTTATAATTCCCACAGGTGCCAGGAGGACAGCAAATTTGAAGATCGGAAGGCTGTTGAGAATTGCTTTGACGAGCACAGCTTTGCCGGCGATGTTAAGCCAAGAGGAACCCCAGGATTGCATCTTTGTTTTGAATTTATCTAAGAGAGGAGCCCAGTCTTTGCTTGACGCCCTCTTATTGAAGACTGGCAGCCCAAGATATTTGAAAGAGGACCAACTAATGGAGGCAGTAAATCCCAAACATCCAGCTATGGAGCTTGCAGTGGAAGCAGGAATATTCCAACAGAATATCTGACATTTCCCCTTGTTTAGCTCACTGCTTGAGGTTTTGCAGAAGTCATCCAAAACTGCTTTGAAGTTGATAGCTGATTGAGGAGTTGCAGCTCCCAGAAGGAGGGTATCATCCGCAAAAAGGGCATGATTGATGCGCTTCACCCCTCTTGCAATGCACAACCCAGTGATAGCATGATCTTGCTGCTTTTTATTCAGATAGAAACTAAGAACAGAAGCTTGAATGACGAAAAGGAGAGGTGAAAGAGGGCACCCCTGCCTCAGTCCTCTGGAGGCTTTGAAAAACTCAGCAGCCCTTCCATTCACCAGAGGAGCAATCCAAGGCTCCGAAATACAGGCTTTTATCCACTTTATAAAGCCTTGCCTGAATCCCATTTTGAACATTACATCAAACAAAAGTTTATGACTAACACGGTCAAAGGCATTAGCTAGATCGAGTTTGATGACCATACCTTTTTCCTTACGATGTTGGTTGGAATGAATTGCCTCCTAGACCAGCATGAAATTGTCCACTAGTTGTCTGCCTTTGATGAAACCCCCTTGAAAGTCCGGGATGATTTTTGGGAGGAATCTTTTCAGCATGTTTGCTATCACTTTGGTGATCACTTTGTACCCAATGTTGCATAGTGAAATTGGGCGGAATCTGCTGAAGGTGTTTGCCCATTTTTCCTTAGGGATAAGGGCAAGAAATGCAGAATTTGTGCAGCCTCCAATCTTCTGACAATCCTGTGATTTCTGGATCATTTTAAGGAATTCCTTCTCAATAATCTTCCAACAAGTTTGTAAGAATCTTGGGGTGAAACCGTTTGGGCCCGGGGCTTTATCCGGGTCCATGGCGAATAGAGCCTCCTTGGTTTCTTTAAGCGTGATTTTGCTTTCTAGATCGTGATTTATTTTGGATGTGATGAGCTTAGGAACAACATCTAGCAGGCTGGAATTTTGATCTGCTCTGATGTCTTCCCTGTACAGTTTCTCAAAATGCTCTGAGGCTACCTTTTTTATGCTTGTAAAGTCCCTTAGGACACTGCTTTCTTCTTTTATTTCTATGATAGAGTTCCGACCTTTCCTAGCTTGAGCTTGTTTGTGAAAAAAGGAGGAATTCCTGTCTCCGACTTTAAGCCAAAGACTTCTAGATTTGAGCCTCCAGTACTCTTCTTCAGCCAGGCATGCTTTGTGGAAGTTTTGCTGAAGCTTGGCCTCCTTTTCCAGATCTTCTTTTGATATATCAGCTGTTTCAAGTTGAAGGTGATGCCTTTCCAGTTCTGATTGAGTTTTTTTCCTTTCCTCAGCTGGATTGGGCAAGGTCCTAGCCCAATTTTTTAGCATGGCTTTCACTCTTCTAAGTTTTTCTTCCCACACATAGAAGGCAGAACCCTTGACTGGGTTTTTCCAGCATTCTCTTACCTTATCCATGAAGTCTGCCTCCTTGATCCAGAGAGAGCAGAATCTGAATGGAATAGGCCCCAGATCTTTAGAGGTCAGCAATTCTAGGCTGATAGGCTTGTGGTCTGATGTACTGCTATGCAGAATGCGATCTAGCTTCTAATCCAATGAGTAGGAAGGAACTTTGTACCAAGAAGCGGTCCAATCTTGCCGCTATGTGTCCTGGCCCAGCCCTTTTGTTTGACCACGTGAACTTACCGATGGAAGGCTTGATATCGATCAGGTCCCAATCTTGCATGAGATCCTCTACTGTTTCTCTTGCTGGGTCTCTGACAATACTGCCTCCTCTCTTTTCTGATGGCAGGAGGGTGAGGTTGAAATCTCCTACAATGATGATGTTCTCCAAATCTTCCCGGTCTACCAGATTTTTGATGGAGTCCCAACATAATTTCTTTTCACCTGCATTATTAGGAGCATATACATTGACCAGACTAATAATTTATTTAGGTTCTAATTGTTGCAGCTTTAACAATATCCAATGAGTATTTAGGGATTTAGAGATGAGGGAGAACTTATTTGGATTCCAGAGCGACCCAAGTCCTCCTGAAGCTCCCCGGGCCGAGGTTGCATGCACTCCGTCTTTTTTCCAAAACTTTCTACTTGATTGGAGGAAGGATGATTCCTCCATCTTAGTCTCCTGGATGAGGAGGACGTCCGGGGTTTCCTGCCTTATCAGACTTCTCAATGCCTCTTCCTTGGCTTTGGATCCCATACCCCTACAATTCCAGGAGACAATCTTCATTATTTACTTTTATTGTGGTGAGCTCCTTTGGAGCTCTGCATTGGGGTCTTCTTCATCTTCAGAGTTTTTGTTAGAAGCTTCTCTAGCATAGGCCGGCTGCCCTGAAGCTTGTCTTTGTATGTTTCTTGCTCCCTTTTTTCTTTTGTTGACATACGACCTCTTGTAGATCTTCTGGGGGTGGATTGTGATTCCCCTATTTCCCCTTCTTCCTCCGACTCCTCGGATTCTTGGGTTTCCTCCTCGTCTTCAGACATATTTCCTTTGGAAATCTCTGGCTCACTTTTAGATTTAGGCGGGGAGACTTCTTTCGGGATTTCTGTCTCCTGGGAAATTATGGTTTCTGATCCAAGGATCTCATATCTGTTCCCTTGACTTTCCATGGGCGGCTGCTGAGCAGGCGTTGTTTGGGGTGCTCTGATGCTAGCATTTGCAGACTTCCTGGAGGTATTTCTGGATCTCTTCGCCTGATTCCATCCTTCCTCCTTCCCTTTATCTTCAACCCCTTTGGACGGGCAGTCTCTAGCGCAATGACCGTAGACTTGGCACTTACGGCATTTTAACGGCAGCTGCTCATAGTCTAGTTTCTGAATATGTGTCCACGGGCCCACCCTTATTTTGACAGCTTCAGGGAGACCAACCTCCAGATCCACCTCCACGCAAATTCTGGTGCAGTCATACTGGTCTCTATTGTTGGCCCTGTCAATGAATTTCCCAAGGGTGTTCCCGATGTGTTTCAGGGAATCCCAGTTCCAGCAATGAACTGAAAGATTGGGGAGTCTTACCCATACTAGGACTGCTGAAGGTACATCCATTTCCGGGTCAAAGTCTGGCGTCCATTTGTTCAGGTACAACCCTTGAGGCCCCATGAAATAGGGTCCATTTCTGAAAATGAGGTCCTTGTCCTCTTTTTCTGAGAATTCAAAGAGGAAGTATCCTCTTTCGAGGAAGTAAGATGTTACTTTTCCCTTGATCAGCGAAGCCCAGTTTCTGGAGACGCAGTTCTTTGTTGATTTAGGAGAGGGCCAGAGACCTATAAACTGACCCACTAGGGCACGTTCCGATAAAGAAAGAGCTACTTGGATTGGACCTTCAGGAGGAAGGGCGATCTCAGGGATGTCTTCGAGTCTTTTAACGAACTTAGCGACTTCCACTGCTTTCTTCTTGGGTAGAGAGGCCAACAAGGATCTGAAGGCCTCAGCAGCAGAGGATGGAGGAGGGGAGGAAGATCCCGGGGGGGATCCTGTTCCTCCATGGAGATTCAGTTCTAACCCTAAACTCAGCAGTTGGAAGAAAAAGAGCAGGCGATCACAGGGCATCCAGCCAGGAGAAGCCTCACCCACTCTCAGCTACCAAAGGAGGGACGAGGCCGCAGGGATCAGATCTGTTGGAGTGGACCTCGCGAAGCAGAGCCGAGCGCAGTTGCTCAGGCGATCCTCGTTGGCCCACGATCGCAGTCTAGAATCGCAAATTCCCTCAATAATCATAATTTATTAATTATTAATTAATTCATAATTAATTAATAATTAATAAATTAATAATTGAGACCATGGTTGAGACAATGCTTGATTTTCACATTGAGACAATTTTTATCACAATGTGATGTTAGACCATGGTTGACCACGATTAACCATGGTTGAGCAAGATTCATTTTATAAAACATGGGTGACCAAGGTTGACCATGATTAACCATGTTTGAGCATGGTTTACAATGATTATCATATTGAGATAATCTTTTTCATAATGCGATGTTGGACTATGGTTGAGACAATCTTCGTCACAATGTGAGATTGGACCATGGTTGAATAATATTAAACCCAAGAGACTAATATTATAAACCCAAGGTATATAAACCCTAAGATAAATATTATAAACACTAAAATAAACATGGTTGACCATGGTTGTTTTTCATACTGAAAGAGTCCTTGTCACAATGTGACATTAGACTGTGCTTGACCATGGTTGTCCATGATTTATTTTCAAATCAACATAATCTTTTTCAGAATGTGACATTGGACCATGGTTGACCATGATCTATATTATAAACCCTAGGGACTAATACTAAAAACCGAAGGGATTATAAAACTAAGGGAATAATATTAAGCCCTATGAATATGAACCGTTAGATTAATAAACCTAAGGGATTGATATTATAAACTTAAGGGAATAATAACCCAAGGGATAAAAATTATAAACTCAAGATATATAAACCCTAAGATGCATATTACAAATGCTTAAATAAACATGGATTACCATGGTTGACCATTGTTGATTTCCATATTGAGACATCCCTTGTCACAATGTAATGTTGGACCATGGTTGACTATGATTTATTTTCATATCGAGACAATTTTTGTCACAATGGGATGTTAGACAATGGTTGATCATCATTGATTTTCATATTGAGACAATCATTGTCAGGATGCGACATTCAATCATGGTTGCCTAGGATTGACCATGGTTTGTCATGATTGATATTATAAACCTAAGGGATTGATATCATAAACACAAGGGATTGATATTATAAACCCAAGGGAATAATATTAAACCCAAGGGAAAATATTATAAACCAAAGGTATGTAAACCTGAACATAAATATTATAAACACTAAAATAAACATGGTTGACCATGGTTGATTTTCATTTTGAGACAATTCTTGTCATAATGCGACATTGGACCATGTTTCACCATGCTTAACCATGTTTTACCATGATTGACCATGGATGATGATGTTTGATTTAAATATAAAACATGCTTTAACATGATTTATCAAGCTTGACCATGATTGGCCATGGTTGACCATGGTTGACATATTGAAACAATCTGTGTCATAATGCGACGTTGGACCATGGCTGAAACAATGATTAAATGTCATATTGAGACAATATTTATCACAATACAATGTTAGAGCATGGTTGACCATGATTGATTTTATAAAATATGGTTGAAGATGGTTGACCATGATTGAATTTATAAAATATTGTTGATCATGGTTGACCATGATCGATATTATAGACCCAAGGGAATAATAGACTGTAGTGATTGGTATTATAAACCCAAGATAATAATAAACCCTAGGGATTAATACTATAAACCCAAGGAATTATAAACCTAAGGGAACAATATTAAACCCTAGGAATATGAACCCTTAGATTAATAAACCTATGGGATTGATATTATAAATCCAAGGGATAAAAACCATAAACCAAAGGTTTATAAACCCTAAGATAAATATTATAAACCCTAAAATAAACATGGTTGACCATGGTTGATTTTGATATTGAGACAATCCTCGTCACAATGTGAAGTTGGACCATGGTTGATTTCGATATTGAGACAATCCTCGTCACAATGTGAAGTTGGACCATGGTTGATTTCGATATTGAGACAATCCTCGTCACAATGTGAAGTTGGACCATGGTTGACCATGATTGATTTCCATATCTTGACAATCTTGTCAAAATGCGAAATTCGATCATAGTTGACTATGGTTAACCATGGTTGGCCATGATTGACCATGGTTGAGCATGATTGATATTATAAACCCAAAGTAATAATAAACCGAAGGGATTGATATTATAAACCCAAGAGAATAATAAACCAAGGGATTGATGTTATAAATCTAAGTGAATAATAAACCCAAGGGACTAATGCTAAAACCTCAAGGGATTATGAACCCAAGGGACTACTATTATAAACCCAAAGATAAATATTATAAACACTAAAACAAACATGGTTGACCATGGTTGATTTTCATATTGAGACAATCCTTATCACAATACGATATTGGACCATAGTTAACCAGGCTTAACCATGGTTGATTTTCATATCAAGACAATCTTTGTCACAATGCGGCATTCAAGCATGGATGATAATTTTTTATTTTCTAAAATATGGTTGAACATGGTTAAACAAGGTTGATCATGATTGACCATGGTTGATCATGGTTGACCATGTTTATCATATTGAAACAACATTTTTCATAATGTGACATTGGACCATGGTTGAAACAATGATTATTTTTCATATTGAGACAATCCTTGTCACAATGTGATGTAGGAGCATGGTTGACCATGATTGATTTTATAAAATATGGTTGATGATGGTTGACCATAATTGAATTTATAAAACATGGTTGACCATGGTTCTGCATGATCAATATTATAAACCCAAATGAATAATAAACCTTAGGGACCGATATTATAAACCCAATGGACTAATAAATCCTAGGAATTAATACTAAAAACCAATGGGATTATAAACCTAAGGGAATAATATTAAACGCTAGGAATATGAACCCTTTGCCACAATGTGATGTAGGAGCATGTCTGACCATGATTGATATAATAAACCCAAGGGAATAATAAACCCTAGTGATTAATATTATAAACCCAAGGGATGACCATGGTTAACCATAATTATCATATTGATACATTGTTTGTCAAAATGCAACGTTGGAGAATGGTTGAGACAATGATTAGTTTTCATCAATTTTTGTCACAATGCGGCATTGGAACATGGATGACCATGATTAACCATGGTTCACCATAATTCATTTTATAAAATATGGTTGACCATGGTTAACCATGGTTTACCATGATTGGCCATGGTTGAGCATCATTAACCATGATTATCATATTGAGACATTGTTTTTCAAAACACAACGTTGGACAATGGTGGAGACAATGTTAGATTTTCATATCGAGACAATTTTTGTCACAATGCGATGTTGGAACATGGATGACCATGATTAACCATGGTTCACCACAGTTCATTTTATAAAATATGGTTGACCATGGTTGACAATTATTGAATTTATAAAACATCGTTGACCATGATTGATATTATAAACCTAAGGGAATAATAATTCCTAGGGATTAATACTAAAAACCCAAGGGAATATAAATATAAGTTAATAATATGAAGCCATAGGAATATGAACCCTTTGATTAATAAACCCACAGGATTGATATTATGAACCCAAGGGAATAATAAACTGAAGGGATGAACATTATAAACCTAAGATATATAAACCCTACAATAAATATTATAACCCCTAAAATAAATATGGTTGACCATGGTTGATTTTCATATCGAGACAATCCTTGTCACAATGCAACATTGGACCATGGTTGACCATGATTGATTTTCATATCGATACAATCTTTGTCACAATGTGACACTGAATCATGATTAGACATGGTTGGTTTTCATATAGAGACATATTTGTCAAAATGCAACGTTTGACCATGGTTGACCATATTTGATTTTATAAAATATGGTTGACCATCATTGGCCATGGCTGACCATGATTGTCCATGGTTGAACATCACAGGTGATCATGATGAAAGATATTTTAATCAATGTTGAGAATGGTTGATGAAATTCAACCATGGTAGATCATGGTTGACCATCATTGACCACATATGATCATGGTTGACGATGGTTCACCATGGTTTATTTTCAGATCGAGACAATCTTTGTCGCAATGTGATGTTCGACCATGGTTGAGAATGATTTACTAGGTTTGATTTTATAAAATATGGTTGACCATCATTGACCATGGCTAACCATGGTTGACCATGATATTATAAACCCTAGGGAATAATAAACCCAATGGAGTAATGTTAAAACTCCAAGGGAATAATATTAAACCAAGGTTGACCATGATTGGTCATGATTGACCATGATTATCATATTGAGACATTGTTTGTCAAAATGAAACATTGGACCATGGTTGAGACAATGATTGATTTTCATATTGAGACAATCTTTGTCACAATGTGATGTTGGAACATGGATGACCATGATTAACCATGGTTGACCACAATTCATTTTATAAAATATGGTTGACCATGGTTGACAATGATTGAATTTATAAAACATGGTTGATCATGATTGATATTATAAACCCAAGGGAATAATAAACCCTAGGGATTAGTACAAAAAAACCAAGGGACTATAAAATTAAGTTAATAATGTTAAACCCTAGGAATATGAACCCTTAGATTAATAAAGCTAAGGGATTGATACTATAAATCCAAGGGATAACCATTATAAACCTAAGATATATAAACCCTAAAATAAATAGTATAAACCTTAAAATAAGCTTTTTTAACCATGGTTGATATCCATATTGAGACAATTCTTGTCATCATGCGATGTTGGACCATGGTTAACCATGATTGATTTTCATATCGAGATAATCTTTTGTTACAATGCAACATTGAACCATGGTTAAACATGGTTGATTTTCATATAAAGACAATCTTTTTCAAAATGTCACGTTTGACCATGGTTGAACATGATTGACCATGGTTGACCATGTTCGTTTTTATAAAAAATGGTTGACCATCATTAACCACGGCTGACTATGGTTGACCATGATTTTCCATGGTTTACCATCATAGGTGATCATGATGAAACATATTTTAATCAAGGTTGAGAATGATTGATGAAATTCAACCAAGGCTAATCATAGTTGACCATCTTTGACCATGGTTGAGGATGGTTGACCATGGTTTATTTTCATAGAAATGAATAAATCAATGCATTCTTATAACAATTATAGGTTTCAATGCATCTACGTTCTTTCCACCTTTTAATTAACCATTTAACCCATTGAACACATCGATCAACTTGCACAAATATTCACTCGGTAATCCTCAGTTGTCATGCTACCTTATGAGGGTTACCCAAATTGACCATGATTGATTTTATAAAATACGGTTGACCATGGTCGACCATGATTGAAATTATAAACCAAAGGGAATAATAAACCTAATGGATTAATACTGAAAACACAAGGTTTTATAAACCCAATGGAATAATATTAAACCTAAGGTATATAAACCCTAAGATAAATATTATAAACGATTAAATAAACATGGTTGACCATGGTTGATTTTCATATTGATACAATCCTTGTAACAATGCAACGTTGGACCATGCTTAACCACAATTGAACCCTTATATTAATAAACCCAAGGAATTGATATTATAAACCTAAGGGAATAATATTAAACCCAAGTGACTAATATTATAAACCCAAGGTATATAAACCATAAGATAAATATTATAAACACTAAAATAAGCATGGTTGACCATGGTTGATTTTCATATTGAGACAATCCTTGTCACAATGGGACATTGGAGCATACTTGAACATGATTGATTTTCATATCAAGAGAATCTTTGTCACAATGTGACGTCGGACCATGGTTGACCATTATTGATATTATAAACCTGGAAGGGAATAATAAACCTAGGTGATTAATAATAAAAACCCAAGGGACTATTAAGCCAAAGGAATAATATTATAAACACTAAAATAAACATGGTTGACTATGGTTGACCATGTTTCGTTTCCATATTGATACAATCCTTGTCACAATGTGATGTCGGATTAATACTAAAGACCCAATGGAATAATATAAAACCCAAGGGAATACTATTAAACCCAAGGAAATAATATAAACCCAAGGTATATAATCACTAAGTTAAATATTATAAACCCTTAAATAAACATGGTCAATCATGGATAACCGTGGTTGATTTTCATACTGAGATAATCTTTGGCACAATGCAATGTTGGACCATGCTCGACCATTGTTGAACCCTTAGATTAATAAACCCAAGGAATTGGTATTATAAACCGAAGGGAATAATAAACCCGAGATATTATTACTAAAACCCCATGGGACTATGAACCCAAGGGAATAATATTAAACACTAAAATAAACCTAGTTGAGTATGTTTCACCATGGTTGATTTTCATATTGAGACAATCCTTGTCACAATGCGACATTGGACCATGGTTGATCATACTTGACCATGACTGATTTTCATATCAAGATAATCTTTGTCACAATGTGACGTTGGACCATGGTTAACCATGGTTGACCATGATTGATATTATAAACCCAAGGGAATAAAAAACCCAAAGGAGGACTATCTCCTTTTGTAAAATTTAAGTGGGAAGGATACCTACTATTCATCTGAAACGCACCCATATTAGACTTAATTCATAATGATCTTAATTACTTAGGATCATGTAAATTCTAAGAGAATATTAATATCAAGTAATAAGATTAATGGCTTCTTGATCTAATTCATGAGAAACTATTATACAGCTGTTAAAGATAATAAATTATGTTAATTGTAAAATAATTTGTGATTTTTTTAGAAATAAATTCAATTACAATAGCCATTAAAACAAGTTAATACTAAAGTAAATAACTATTTTACAATTGTAAATTTTTACTCAATCTTTTCCCCTCCTATTTAATTGTGTTAAAATGCAAAATGAATTTTTATATCTCAAAATTTTCACTCATCTCAACAAAAAATAAAATTCTCTTATTTCATAAACATATTTTAAAATGTTATAGCTTTTTAAAAGTATATATAATTTAAAATCAATTAAAACTAATTTAAACAATTACTTTATAATTGTAAACTATCATTTTAAAATTATGTTCTCACTACACTTTATAATAAAAATATAAAGCACTGACTTATTGTAAATAATTTTAGTTCTTCATTTATCATTATATTTTAAAATATTAACCATTTTTAAAATACTAAATAAAATGTCCATTTGAGGTAGCTTAATTGACAATGGCCGTGGAAACCAAGTCTCACCGAACTAGCAGTCTTGAGTCCAGTGTTGGATTCAAATCTTGTACTATCCCCGATTGGGGTGAGAAGCTAGACATATTAAAATTATAGTCCTACCAAACTTACAAAAAAAATACTAAATAAAATAATTTAATAATATAACATATTAACAAAAAAAAAAAACCAAATTATTACATTATTTATAAAACAACTTTTCAATTATTTATAAAACAATTTTTCAATTGCAAACATATTCATTGTTGCATTATTTATTACATTTTTTCCATCACAAATTTATTGCATTATTTATTAAACTGCTTTTAAACTGTCAGGCCAGGGTAACTCCAGCTATTGATGAGCGCAAGACAGAACTGTTTATTTCTCATTAGACAACTATTATTTATATATACACAAGAAACAGATCAGTTCATCTTCTAGATGACTGTCCGACTTCACCTCATCCGTTTCGGATTAGGTGTCAACATTCCCCCCCTTAATCTGAAGGGATGTTGGTGAGTCCAAGCATCGTTCTGAATCTTTCAAGCTTTTCTCTTCCAAGCGCTTTGGTGAAGATGTCTGCAATTTGTTCGTTTGTGGAACAATGACGGAGATGGATTGTTTTGGCCTCAACATGATGTCGGATCAGATGATATTTAGTATTGATGTGCTTAGTACGATCATGGAACTTTGGATTCTTGGCCAACTTTATTGCAGATGTGTTATCAATCATGAGTGGAGTAGATTGTATTTGTTTTACTTGCAAATCTTCAAGAATTTTCCTGAGCCACACAATTTCTTTCGTTGCTTCAGCTGCTGCCACGTATTCTGCTTCTGTTGTGGAATCTGCTGGTACTGATTGTTTGCGTGATCTCCAGGAGACAGCTCCTGATCCAAGACTCATAGCATATCCTAAAGTAGATACCCCAGTTTCTTTGTCTCCATCGAAGTCTGAATCAGAGTATCCAATCAAGTTGAAGTCGTCCACCTGTGTATACTTGATTCCAAGGTCTTGAGTTCCCTTCAAGTACCTTAGAACTCTTTTTGCAGCAGACCAATGTCCCTCACAAGGCTTTTGCATAAACCTGGAGAGGATTCCAACAGCAAATGAAATGTCTGGTCTGGTAGTAGTGAGGTAGATGAGACTTCCTACAAGCTGTCTATACCTTGTTGTATCCTCAAATTCCTTTCCTTCAGTAGATGTGAGCTTCAAGTTTTGTTCCATTGGAGTAGAAAGGGGATTGCACTCTGTCATGCCAAATCTGTATAACGAATCTCCAATGTATTTCTTTTGAGAAAGAAATATGGACTTTGGATGTTGGGTTACTTCAATGCCAAGATAGTAATGAACATAGCCCAAATCAGTCATTTCAAAAAAATTTCCTAATTCTTTCTTTATGGATGCAATATAGCTTTCATTGTTCCCTATCATTAAAAGATCATCTACATATACAACAAGATATACAACTGTTTTGCCAACTTTCTTGACAAATAAAGTTGCATCATCAAGATCAAAATGTTTGAAGTTGAGTTTCAGAAGATGCTCAGTTAGTTTTTCATACCAGGCTCATGGTGCTTGTTTGAGGCCATACAAGGACTTCACAAGTTTGCATACTTTGTGTTCATGTCCTTTCACAGCAAATCCTTCAGGCTGGGACATAAAAACATTCTCTTTTAGATCTCCATTCAAGAATGCAGTTTTTACATCCATTTGATGGACTTTCCAACCGTTCTGAGCAGCTAGTGCAAAGAGTGTCCGGATGGTGGCCCATTTTGCTGTGGGAGCAAAAGTTTCCTCATAATTGACCCCTTCCTTCTGTGCAAAACCTTTTGCCACAAGCCTAGCTTTGTGCTTATCAAGTGAGCCATCAGCTTTGTACTTGTTCTTGTAGACCCACTTGCAGCCAATTGGTTTGGTTCCAAATGGAGGATCAACCAGCTTCCAAGTGCCATTCTTTATGAGGGCATCATACTCCTTCTGCATCGCTTCTTTCCATTCATCATGAGAAGCAGCTTCTTTGAAGGAAGTTGGTTCAAAATCTGTAGACAAGTTCAATTCACAATCATAAGTAACATCCATATCAACAGGTGAATTAGAGTTATCTACATCACCTCCATCTTGTCGGTTTGAATTTCGGGTTCCTGTTTTTCCAATTTCATCAGGATGAACACTTTCAAGTGTCTTTGTCAGCCACTTTGGGGGACCTTTCTGAGATGGTCCAGGATGTTCTGTTGATTGAGTTGGGTCTGAATCAAGATTGAGTCTCCCAATTCTATCAATTACATCACTTAAAGCATCATCCGTTGTTGGAGTGTCATGCAGGGGAGATTGTTCTTCAGAAGAAGATTCCACATGTTGATCTAGTATAGGAATCCCCCCTTCAAGATGTGGAATCTGATTATCAAACTCTTGCAATGATTTTGGTTTTGTGAATCTATCCAAGCGATCAAGTTGCCGCTCAACAACACTGTCAGATTTGGATGATTCAAGAAAAATGACATCTCTAGATAAAACAAACTTTTTATTTACTTCATCATAAAGGCGGTATGCTTTATATGTGTTTGAATACCCCAGGAAGATACACTTACGACTTCTAGCACCAAGTTTGTTTCTATGTACCTTTGGTATTAAAGCATAACAGGTGGAACCAAATATCCTGAGATGTTTTACCGAAGGAACATGTCCATACCACAATTCATAAGGAGTCTTGTTTCTTATAGCACTAGATGGAAATCTATTCTTTATATATGCAGCACATAGAACAGCATCAGCCCAAAACATTGTCTTTACATTTTTGAAGAAAAGCATGGATCGTACCATATTCAAAATTGTTCTGTTCATTCTTTCAGCTACACCATTCTGTTGAGGATTATAAGGCACAGTTGTTTGATGTTTAATCCCATGTTGACGAAGATAGTGTTCAAATTCATTTGATGTATATTCTTTTCCATTATCAGTGCGAATAGACCCAATATGAGATTGTGCATCATTTTCAATCCACTTATGAAAATTCTTGAATGTTTGAAAAGCATCAGATTTGTTCTTCAATAAGTAAACCCAACACATTCTGGTGTAATCATCAATAAATGTCATGATATATTTATTTCCATTTGCAGAAGAAACAGGCATTGGACCACATAAATCTGAATGAATAAGTTCAAGCTTCCTATGTGCTCTTGAATGTGAATCATGAAAAGACTGTTTGCTGTGCTTTCCTAGAATGCAAGCATCACATTGTTTATGTTTTCTAGGAATTGTAGGCAAACCAGCAACACCATTTTTCTTCAACAAGCGGAGACTATCATAGTTTAAATGTCCAAATCTAGCATGCCATAATAAACTTGATGGAAGTGTACTTTCATCATGATGAGAAACATATGAAAAATGTTGTGCATGAGCAGAGGTTCCTTGCAGTTTAAGGAGTCTTTCTTCTTCTATACCCCTCATGACAAGTGAGTGGTCAGATGCCTTTCTTACCTCAAGCTTGCCATCAAACATGTGAATGGAGTGACCTTGCTGGCGGATGTGGACCAGGGACAACAAGTTTCTCTTCAGCTGTGGGAGATATAGAACATGATCTAGAAGAAAGTCTGGAAGACCAGGCAGTTTAAGCCTGATTGTGCCAAGCCCTGATGGCTTGATTTTTGACTGATCTGCAAAGTATACTGCTCCATCAACATTGTCAGTGAAATCTTCAAAAAATTCTTTCCTATAAGTCATATGACAAGTTGCTCCTGAATCAAGCAACCAGTCATTTTTCGAAGAAGCAAGTGAAGCATTAAACAAATCTTCATTTACTCCAATGTTACATTGTGCCTCAATATAGTGAGCGGATTCAGGTGCTTTACCTTTGTCTGTGTCATTAGTTTTACCTTTCTTCTGATTTCTTCTCTGCTCAACTTTGTCCCATGGTAGCTTGCATGTAGAAGCATCATGTGATCCATTTCGTTTGCAGTGAATGTAATGCAGATCTGCCTTTTCTGCTTGAGGATGTCTGCCCCCCCTGCCTCTGAAGTAGCTTCCTCTTCCTCTTCGTCCACCTCTTCCTCTTGTAGAATCTTGAGCAGGCTGCTTTTCTTTATGAGCAAGGCAAACAGTCTCTTCAGAAGATTCAGGGACTGTTTTCTTTCCAAAGGCTTTCTCTCTTTCAGCAAACTTTTTCACAAGAGTGTCAAAGGTTATATCTTTAAGATTTCCATTTGCTTGTAAAGACTCAAGATAATTAGAGTAGGTAGGATAGAGTGCTTTGAGAAAGGCAATAAGAGAGATATCCAGCTCAACCTTAGTGGATTTTATATCATGCATTATAGACTTTATTTCAGATGCAAGAGCAAGAGGATCATTATTTTTCAGTTCAAGAGTGAAGAGTTTAATCATGAGCTGAACAACTTCAAGTGCAGAATGTGTATCATAGAGTTCTTTAAGCTTTTGTAAAGCTTCAAAGGCAGTGGAATAGCATGAAATATGACGACTTACTTCCTCATTTACAGATGCTGCGATCAATGCAAAGGCTTTGCTGTTCTTGTTTTCCCAAATGGCGAGTTCTTTGTCTGATGTGGGCTGCACAGGGTCTCTGTCTTCTTCTCCAACACACACTCCTTTCCACAGTTCATTGTAGATAAGGGTGTGTTTTACCATCCGGGACCATTCAGAATAGTTCTCCTTGCCAGTGAGAACTATTCCGACCATAGAAATGATTGAATGCATTCTGTAAAAAAAAATCTCTGCCAAAAACTTCTGTAAACAAAATCCTTCTGAAAAAATATCTCTGCCAAAAACTTCTGTAAAAATATCCTTATATCATAGCCTTATGCATTTTATTTTTCTTCCTATGTTTGCAATATTACTATGTTTGAATGCATTCACTTTAAAACACATAAAGGATATATTACTTCAATATATATTACTTCAATATATATTAAGCAATACTAAAGCATTCTGGAAACATAAAAGCAATGCTCTTCTGTTGATTGATATAAACATAACAGCGATGCTCTCATATAAACTGCTCTCATAAAACGCATTCCCATTATAAAAAACGCATCTCCATATAAACTGCTCATATAAAAAACTCAGGAAAACGCATTTCCATATAAACTTCTCATATAAACTTCTGTTTTAAAAACTCAGGAAAACGCATTCCCACTATAAAAACGCATCTCCATATAAACTGCTCATATAAAAATCTATTTTAAAAACTCGGGAAAGCTGATATGGAAGACCAATACCACTGTTTTGAAAAGGAGGGCGCTCAGCATATCACATGAAAACGTTGTATTAGAAACACACAATCATCTAGAAGGCACGTGGAGGCACCATTAACGCACCAGAAACGTAGTCATGAAGAGGGCACTATTAACGCAGTGGTCAGTGGTCATTAAAATAAGGACGCAGCAGCCAGCATTAAAAAACGCAGCGATACCATTAACTACTCTCAACAGCAGATACCATGTATCAGTCTTCAAGAAAACGCAGTCACCATTAAAATACATCAACGCAGTCTTCCATATACGCACTCAACCATTAAAAAACGATACCATTAACTACTCTCAACAGTCTTTAAAAAACGCAGGAGTCTTCAGCAACAAATTTCTGAGTGTTTTATCTTAGTGGATGAAGGACTCCGCACCATTAAAAAACGCAGTCACCATGAACAATAGCCCAAACGTTTTACAGAAAAACGCAGTCCATCAAATAAACAACACAGTCCACAGCATTTAGCATACTCATACCTCCATTAACAAAACGATACCTCAGTTTCACCAACACGCAGTAATGAGAAAAGTCTTGCAGCTGGATTCAACGTAGACAGGTTCAATTCAATGTACTGGCAGCAACGTACATAATGGCAAAGGGCGCAGAGAGCATATGCAGCGCTGTGTGTCAGATGCGTATTCAGGCTTAGAGGCGCAGAGACAGATATGTCAGAGGCAGCGCAGAGAGCAGAGGTGGCCAGCAGGAGTTACAGCTAATTTTAGGGACTGGGACCTGAGCTCTGATACCATGTCAGGCCAGGGTAACTCCAGCTATTGATGAGCGCAAGACAAAACTGTTTATTTCTCATTAGACAACTATTATTTATATATACACAAGAAACGGATCAGTTCATCTTCTAGATGACTGTCCGGCTTCACCTCATCCGTTTCGGATTAGGTGTCAACATAAACTACTATTTTATTGGATTATTTATCAAACAACTTTTCAATTATAATAAATTAAAATTAAATTTATTTAAAATAAAACAAAATTAAAAGATAATGTTAAAGGAATATGGCAGCGTCTAACTAGCCATATATAGGGTATTCAATGCTTTGGAAGATGCACGGGACATAACTCGCTAACACGCGAATTGTGAAATTCGCCACTAAATAAAAAAAGGTAATTCGTGTGTTAGGGAGCTATGTCCCGTGCATCTTCCAGGGCATTGAATACCCTGTATATGGCTAGTTAGGCGCTGCCAAAGGAATATCGCTTTCCTTTGGCATTGAAATCCCAACATTCTACCCAAGACGCGCATAGGCCTGGCGTTAAAAGTGAAATGGGTTTCAGTAACATCATTGAGTTTAACCATCGACAAGCTTTCAAAAGGAAAAACCATTCCTCCAAAATAAAATGAAGGCAACTTGTAAAACAAGAAGATTATGTTTGCTTTTGAAATTGAAATAACATTAGCTCGCCACGGTTTGCAATTTACCCTATTCACAATTTCATGGACACTCCTTTCCATTTTAAAATGTTTTCAATTTAAATCCCAACATTCTACGAAAGGCTTGCATAGACGTCGTGTCATCCTAAAAGCAAAATGGTGTCATGATAAACACCACTAGGTTTAACCATCAACAAACTTTAAAAGCAAAAGCATTTTAAAATACAATTCGGCAAAGGTGAATTTCCATAATTAAAAATTTCATAACAATTTTCCTATTCCTTTCCTATTCCTAATATATGTTTAATTCATTATATATTTTTATAATTAATAATAATTTAAAATAGAATATGTTTAATTCATTATATATTTTTATAATTAATAATAATTTGAAATAAATTATAATTTTTAAATTAGGACAATAATATTGATTTTACCAATTAAATCAATTTATATAACAAACTTTAAAAGCAAAAGCATTCTAAAATACATTCGGCAAAGGTGAATTTCCATAATTAAAAATTTCATAACAATTTTCCTATTCCTTTCCTATTCCTAATATATGTTTAATTCATTATATATTTTTATAATTAATAATAATTTAAAATAGAATATATTTAATTCATTATATATTTTTATAATTAATAATAATTTAAAATAAATTATAATTTTTAAATTAGGACAATAATATTGATTTTACCAATTAAATCAATTTATATTTTTTTTATAATTATATTCATTGTTTTACACTGTACAGTCCTTTTTATTAGTTTGGTAATCAACTAGAGAACAAGCTATAGTTCTGTGCTAGGTATTTAAAATCGTTATGATGACCGTGATGCTTGTTCTGTGCTAGGTATTTAAAATCGTTATTATGACCGTGATTATTGTAGTTTCTTAAAATGGTTCGTGCTCATTTGAAACTTTAGATGTACAGACAGTTAGAAAGCCAAGAAGGCCAAGAAGCAGCGATTGGAAGCCGAATCGGAACGAAAAATTAAAAGTATATTAATTTAAATAAAACCCATAAGGAAAGCCAAAAAAAATATGAATGAAAATTTAATAAATGCAAACAGTTTGAGTGGTCGAGTGTTCCATTTTAAATAAAAGGGATAAAATGTTATCTCATTATGGGATAAGTTGTGGGCATCCGACTTGGGAATTTAGTGGTTTAGTGTTGAGCAAGGGCATCGGTTGTTGAGGAAAGAAGCCAACAACTGCGTTCTTCATTCAAGGATGAGAGTAACTGTGTGTCTGATTTCAAGCAATTAGAGAAAAATGGTTATGTGAGAGTTGAGGGTTCGAGTCGAGAAAGCTCTTAAAAATTATGAATTCGTTGAACCTCCTCGTGCTCGGCCTAAGTCCGAAGAGTGTCGCAAGAGCACTGTAGGCGATAAGACCGAGGGCGTAAAGGGACTCGGGGTTTCGTTCAAGTACCAGTTGCCGAATGAGAATCTAGATGCTCTCGTTTCTGTTACAGATGATGAGATATGGATGGCTTCAAGCATTTAGCATTCAGGAAAATACACTCAATCTTCCAACTAGATTTAAGAAAAGGGCTATTTTAGTGGATGAAATTGGGCATGCTGCTGGTGATCGATCAACAGATCTTGACTGGTATGCCAAGCGTACTCTTCTAGGAGGAATTTATTCATCCACAGAACTTTACATGCTAACAGATTACTCACTAGAATTTATGAACACCTGGACATTTCTAGATCGTCGTATCAGTGATGCAGTGAGGAGATTGTCGAGTGCCGAATTTATGCCCGTTGGGCAACTCGATGTTGTTGCAGCCAGTGCTGTTTGGCATTATTGACATAACCATGTTAGGATGTGATAGTGTTAGGAATTTTTCCTTCGAGACCTGCATGTCGAGCGGTCACATCGAGTGGATTCCTTTTGGTGATCGATCATGATAGCTGGAAGCAACATGGGAGGCCGAGAACAGAGATTGCTGGAGTTGAAGAGGCTATGTGGCTTTGGCATGAGCTTTCGATTTAATCATCCTTCAAACAAGAACCAGGCTACAACCGCTGCAAAAAATAAAGGGGAGTAACCTGAAAGATTAGGTCAACCTCAGAAAATTAGAGTTTGGAATGGTAAATATGTTCAGCGTGATCAACTCAATGTAGAAATGTCATATTATTAAAATGATTATAATTGCATGCTTAGAAACTCTAAAGAAAAGTAAAATGTGGTATTTATAAATGTTTTGGAATTAGAAGCATTGGTCCTACCTAATTCAATGGAGTGGTAACAAATTGGGTAGGTGAATCCAAGACAACAATTAAACCAGAAAAAGAAAGAGGATGCAAAGATACTCAGTGGTGGAAATAAGGTTGAAGTGCAGCAATTATTATTTTTTGTGCAACAACGATAACGGAAATTAAATGATGATGGACAACTAATGAAATTTTGTGGGTGTTAGTGTGAATTTGTGGAATAGACTCATTAGCATGATGTATTGTGAGTCACACATATTAATTGTAAGCAAGTCTAGGATGTTCTGTAGTGTTTTTTATAATGTATGTACCTGGTAACTCCAAGAGTTGGAGTGTGAAATGTAAGCCTGATTTACCTACAAAGCCTTATTGGCTACATTAGAGCCCTAGTGGTTACAGTGCCTTCGTGGCTACAGTGCCCAAGTGGAAAAATAGTAGCCTCAATGCTCACATTTTCGGAGTCTAGGTGGTCGTGAGTGACATACCTTACACGAGAAATTTGTTTTCTCACAAGTCTCAGTGTATCTCGAGTTGAGCATAAGGCATGGTTGAGGGTGATCTGATAAAACCCAGAGCATGGTTACGGGTAATCCGATAAAACCAATGATGATGGTATCAGGTAATGGCATTTAGTTTGGCCAACTATTGTCACACATTTGTGTGTGTGTTGGAACTGGCCATTCCAACAATAAACAAATTTATTTACAGGTACATGTACATGTAAGCAGCTATAATGGTTGACAAAACCATGTATGCAAAGAACATCCTACAACGTCTTTCAGCGGCTAGCACCCATGCATTCCAGTGGATGGTTGTTCCTTTATATGGACATCAACATATTCTTTTGTTATGTTTGACTAGAACTAAACTTTGCATATTGATATCAAGAGAAATACTCATTAAGGGGGTGCGTTGGAATATGTAATTCCTACTTGTCTCAGTTGTGACTTTCTATCTAGAGAAGTTTGTTCCTATTCTTTAGGGTTGTTATATCTAGAAGTTCCTAGATTGGTGAGTGGTTGAGATATTCTCTCAATGAAATGATTGTGTGTCCAATATAGTTTACCTATCTTGAGACAACACCAAATGTATTTATATGTAATATTATTTGATGTGAATATATGATATTGTGTGCACTATCAAAAATTAAGTCCAACATTATCAGCAACTCACAACACTATAATTTAGTTCGTTTCACATTTCATTTAGAAATATGTAAGCCAAAATTAACCAAATAATAAACCGCCCAAATTCACATAGTCTTTCACGCCGTCGATCTGATAACATTTTCAGGCCCTTATGGTTAACACTGTGAATGACTCTTCTCATCCATACACCATGTTCCACTGAGTAAAATCCAAGTAAGATATGGGAATTATGCCAACTATTCCTCCCAAATCAGTTTCATTATGTATTTTTCCCTACACCCGGCTTCATAGACTTCGACGTAGCATGAGAATGAACTCACAACACTGTAATTTAGTTCGTTTCACATTTCATTTAGATATATGTAAGTCAAAATTATCCAAATAATAAACTGCCAAAATTCACATAGTCTTTCATGCTGTCGATCTGATAACACTTTAGGCCCTCATGGTTAACACTGACTGATTCTTCTCATCCATACGCCATGTGCCACTAAGTAAAATCCAAGTAAGATATGAGAATTACGCCAACTAGTCCTCCCAAGTCAGTTTCATTACGTATTTTTCCTTGCACCCCGCTTCACTGACTTCAACTTCTTCGATCCCTGCCAAGTGCCATATCACCTTCCAAATTTTCCTCTAAAATATGCCACCTCTTTAGTCTTAACTCACCACCAAAGAAAATTGTTAGGGTTACATTTGGCATTGTGTTCCTAAATGAGCGCATTTGATCATTAACGCAAAAGGTTTCGATCTATCATCCAAATTGACATAACAAAAAAATCTTTTGAATATGGGTAATCATGAGAGGATGCTCTATTTTGAATATTTGATAGGGTTGTAATTAAGTATCGGGAGTTTTCACAGTGCATTGTAGTAGATGTCATTTTTTGAGATTCAACTGCATTAATTCATTCATTCATCTATGATCATTTTCATGAGAGGTAGCCATAATTCACTAATTTCTCATGATTTTTTAATAGTCCACTTAAAACTCATTTCATCAGGTGATACTCACAGGGGTGAAGAAGTGGGATTGAATCTAGTGAAATAAATCACATAGTGTCAATCATCACTTTCGGGGCTTGCACCTAGTAACCAGGGTTTCCCATAAAGTCACCCATCTCAGATGGTCATAATTTTTAGAAACTAATTTTGTAAAGGATTCGATTGCAATTTTTATTTTGTTCATGTTCGTTATTTCAGGAACAGGCGTGGAAGCAATCAAGTGAGGAATCAATATGTAAACTTTTGGAACCTTTGGAGAATTGTATGGAATCGATTTCTATAACAAATATATGGAAAATGAAAAAAGAAAACTTGGTAATCCAGGTTATGATATCAAGACTGTTGATGAACAAGCAGTGAATTAATTCAAATGTGAAGAAAATAGCCAAGATCAGTTTGTTTATATTTTTGTTTGTTCCAGATCTTGGTATCTTTAGCCAAATATGATTGTCATATTTATTTCTAGTGGTATCTTTAGCCAAATATGATTGTCATATTTATTTCTAGTGCTCAGTAGTTGTTATTTGATCTAATTTGTTGTATTGCTAAGTAGTTGTTATTTGATCTAATTTGTGGTGTGATTTGTAGAATGTGAAAAATTCTAAATAAACAAGCAGTGATTCATCAATTTGAATGTTGAATGTAGGCATGATATAAGTTGGATTCAATTTTATTGTTTGTTTATTTTTGAACCACTAATGAAATCTTTTGATTCTATTTATGCGTTTACCATATTTAAGTTAATAATTTATTTTGTTTTTGTGTGTACAGGTGTCAGAATAGCAAGGGCTTAGAGCTAAAAGATCTCAAATCCAAACAACATATCAGTTTGAAGGTTGTTACCAAAAAAATAGTTCGAAGCATTATGCCAATATTTTCCTTGATTTAAGAAACTATTATGCAACGGATGGAACTCAATGGACTCTAAGGAGCTTTGTCTCATTTCCTTTTTGGGACGATGTAATTATTTTGCAGCGGAGAACTTTGTTTATTATAAAAGGGATTATTGTACTCGAATAAGAGTACCCTACTGTGGTATGACAAGAAGCTAAACATGTTGTAGTATGGATAGGTCTGAAAACAGAGAAAATGACTGATTTTTTTGCTTAAACTATGCATTTTAAAAGGAGAAGAAAAAGGAGGCTTGGCATGCAACTTAAATTGTCATGCCATTTTATTTTTAGTGATTTTTAACGTGTTCAAATGGTTTAAATTATATATATATATATAAACAATTTTAATATTTAATCATTTTGAGTTTTAATATTAATTTAATTGTCACGTTGAATGATGGTAGATTAGATCTAGTACTTGAGTGATATTCAGGAAGATAAAGTGAATGCTTTGTCTTGTTTTCATGAAATATTGATACACTTATATATTGTTATAATTTGAATATTATCTTAAACATTGGATCTTCTTTTTAGTTGATTCATATCAGTTTACTTTGGTTTAGTTTGCATTAGATAACATGCTTACCTTTTAGATTTATATTGCATTGAGGCCTTAGAATCATGTGGGCTTTAATGATTTATTTCTCCTTGGAAGAAGAAATATTAGGCTAATGGACGTTTAAAAGTCATTAGGTGCAACTATCCTAAGCAACATAGGTTATTAAGGGACCTTGGACTCGATTGTTTCCTCCTATTGATGAGTGGTCAATTCTTCTTGTCGATACTCTCTTGGCTAAAATATGTAAATGGAGGGTAGGGTGACTTCATCCACAATAACACTCTATAACTTTGAAGGGCTTGAATAGATTTAAACTTGCGACATACCTTAAAGCTCAATAGGTTTGAATAAATTGTAAACATACTTTGTTTCTGCTCTAATTCTAATTTAGTTGGATTTATCTAATTGAATTCCAATAAATTATTAATTCTTACTATAGTTGTTAATAGAACAATAAGCTATCCAATATTCCATGTAAAAAAACTCGTAAAAATTTCTCATATATACATCTGTTTTAAAATAAATTCATTTTATTTTAAAATCTTTAAAATAAATATTTAAAAAAATTACATTTTATTCATTTTAATAATTAAAATAAATTTAAACTAATAAATTATACCTATCAAATATACCCCATCACAATGAATAAATTTAAAATTAAACATATTACATACTGATAAATATATTTCACATAATTAATAAACTTAAAATTAAACATATTACATACTAATAAATATATTTCACATAAAAATTTTGCACACTTCACTAATTAATAAATTTGGAAATTAAAATACATCTAACTATAAATTACATAGTTTTTTTAGTTTAAATTAATGTAAAAAGTTATTTTAAAAATTATTTATTTTTAATAAGTAAACTATAAAATAATTACAATAATTTTATTATAAATTATATAATTTATTGAAAAATTACAAATTTATTTGAAAATTAGAATTTCGGTCTAATTTTTAGACCCTCGTATTTAAACTATTAAATAATACAATAATTTTATAAAAATGAAAAATGTAATAATATTATATAAAGAAATTTTGACTAATTTTATTCGTCCCCAGGATATAGTTTCAATTTATAAAAATTCAATTTTTCAATAATTACAGTTTCTATGAAATTTTTACTTCTTAAAGTAAAATAAAAAGGGAAATTAAGCCATCCACAAAATTTAGCCCCTTGACCAAAAAAAAATCTTTGTAATTATCCCTTTTACAGTACATAAACACGACAAAATAAACTTCACATCGCAGCTATATGCGTAAGCAGACCTTCCTCATTTACTGTGCATCAAACGATTATATTTTATTAACAGAACTTTGTTACTGCCAAATGCAATACAATGAAAATTGACGTAATGCTAAATAATTTTGGAGATAAAAATACATCTAACCATAAATTATCATCCTATACTATTTAACATATTTGAAAATAAAAATACATCTAACAATAAATGATCATCCTCTACTATTTAACATATTTGAAAATAAAAATACATCTAACAATAAATGATCATCCTCTACTATTTAACATATTTGAAAATAAAAATACATTTAACCATAAACCATATAGCTCTTCAATAAAGATTTTAAGGATAGAAATTTTGAAGGTTAAAATATTTTTATAAACCGTTTAGAGTTATTTTAATATTTTCTTATAAATTTTAAGCTAATAATTTTTTACGGAAAAAGAGGAGCTTAAACCGTTTCAAAATTTAACCGGTGCAATCAGAAGAAAACACATTATAAAAAAATAAAAACTGCAAGATACATTTCACACTGCAGCAAGCAGACCGGCCTCATATAGTGTGCTTCCGTATTTTCTTAACAAAACATTATCACTACAAACTGCAATGCACTGGAAATTGATCTACTGCGAAATCCAGAACAACAGTATTTTCTAAACAAAGCTTTGTTTCTACAAAATGCAATACAATGGAAATTGATGTAATACTAAATCCAGAACGACAGCCACAGCGCCATAAACGAACTTGGGAATTGTAGTACAACGTTTTGTTTTCACTAATTGAAAAACGCGTAGTCGGAGTATGAGACTACTCCTTTGGATTGAAAAATAGAGAACAACTTATGAGGAATATTTAACTATAGCTATACCTTGTTCGTAGATTCAGGCTAATGGAAGATTTCATAATTACAGCGCGATATAATTATTACTTATTAGAGTATTTTATTTTCATTAATGAAAAAGTAGCGAGATCTAATTAACCTGAATAGAAAGCGATTGTATATTAGGATCATCGGAATGCTCAGCTTCAAAGCCACCGGTAACCTCGATGTTCTCACGGACGTCCTCTTTGCGAGCCAGACTTGCCAGCGTCTCAATCGGCGTGATCTTCAAATGCCCTAGGATTTCCGATTCCGACGCCTCTGGATTTAATTCGATAATTTTGCAAAGTAGCCCTTTGTTGGTTCCGATCTTAGCGCAGTTGTCGGGGTCGTTGGCCAAGATTTTCAATATCCGTAGCCCCAGCACAGTGAAATCTGAGTATTTATATATATTTTTATCTGGGAACTGAATCGAATGAATTTCAATCTTGTTTCTATCGTACAGAAAGGAGGTTATGGATTCCATGGACTCAGGAAGGACCATCACCCGAATGCGATTTCGGGGTATCTCCACCAATTTGTAGATGATCTCTCCCGCCACTTCTCGAATCTCCTGCTCCTGAGGTTTCTCCCAATTAAGCATCTCGATCAACATGTTCAACACGCCTGGCGTTGTTCCGATCACCCTCAACTTCTCTGAAGGAAGCCGATCTGACTTCACAAACACGGATAGGAGTCGAGCCCCCGTCAGCTGATCGATATGATGTATGGACTGCAGCAGCTCCACGCTGTATGACACAAAATCCATCTTCAAGCCGTCGAAAACGCTTTCATTCATGCACCGACAATATGTATCCCAGAAAAAACGCAGAACCGTGTTGAGCTGAGAGTCGTCGAAGCCATCTTCTTTTAACGCCGAGCGCCATCCTTTTCCTACGGCAATAGAGAATATGATTTTCCTATATACATCAAACGGGATGTCAATGATCCTTTTCAAGGATGATGTTTCTTCGTTGCGCGGGAGGTAGTCAAGGAAGCCTCTGACAATAAATCCGAACAGAGTCAGAATCGATTCCGCTGCGGACAGCCCGTAGAAAAGATTGAGAGCCCGATTTCGATTTAGATTACCGTCGCTCCCGTACTGTTGCTGAAATATACGTGACAGAGACAACTCCATGCATGCAACCGCCGAAAGTTCTTGTATCAGAAGCGAATACAGACGTATTATGAATATGAGCCCGGAATGAGGGGGCCATGACCGTCGGGTCGCCAGCTCGCCGTGTCGGCATAAGATGCGAAGACCCTCTACCACTAATATTACGCTGACCAACCAGAAGTCTATACTTTTTAATATTAGTGCGAAGCCTCCAAGGAGAACGGCGGTAGCCCAAATGAAGTTCATCGTTCCGAGCGTGCTGGCTGCCTTGTCGATAAGAGCTAGGATGAAGGCGAAGTTTCTCAATTTCTTGTCCAGAGAGGTCTTCAGCTCACCGCACAAAGGAGATTTCAGTGGATCACGGCCGGACTCTATATCTTTGGGCGATTCTGCCATCCCGTTCTATTTCAAAGGAGGAACAGTATTGACAGTATTGGGCACGACCGGCTGCCGGAGGTGGATTCAGACGATGGAAATTATTCCTGAAACTACGCAGAATCCTATTCAGTTGTATCCATCTCCTCCAAATTGAAATATATGAGATGTATGAGTCACTAAATTATAATATCCCCGTATACTGTTCACGCGATTGAGAAAGTGTAACTGCGATTGTTGAGAGAGTGTGACTATTTATGTTCTTTTAAATTAAAATATGATTTTTTTAATCAAATTTCTAACTATTTTAGGTTTTGTATAGAGTTACGATTTTTTTGGTTTAAATTATGATATTTTGTTACTTAAAATGAGATTTTTCAACTCTGAATTCAATATTATAAAAAATAACTTTCAATTCAATATCATAAAAAACTTTCACGTTTTGGATCTCGTTATAATTTTGGTTTAAATTATGATTCTTTTACTTGAAATGCGAAGGCCTTCTACCACCAATATTATGCTGACGAAGCAGAAGTCTATACTTTTTAATGATTGTGAGAAGCCTCCAAGGAGAACGGCGGTAGCCCAAATGAAGTTCAATGTTCCGAGCCCAAATGAAGTTCAATGTGAGAAGTTATTTATTATAAAAAAATAACTTTCAATTCAATATCATAAAAAACTTTCACGTTTTGGATCTCGTTATAATTTTGGTTTAAATTATGATTTTTTTACCTAAAATGAATTTTAATTTAATATCATTAAAAACTTTCAGGATTTGGATAGAGTTATAATTTTTTTTTGGGTTAAATCATAATATTTTGTTACTTAAAATGAGTTATTTTTATATATATATGAATTCAATATCATAATTCAGGACATTTATAATATAGAAAATTTAAATTTATGATTTCCAAAAATATTTATCAAATTCAAAATAAATTTAAGTATAAAAATTTTAAATGTATAATAAGTAAACTATAACATTAAAAAAAAAACTCAAAACACTTATATTATATGAAATAAATTTGACTATATTATTATATATTAATTTTTCCTTATTAAATTAATATTTTTATTTTTATTATAAAAATTTTAAATGTATAATGAGTAAACTATAAAATTAAAAAAAACTTAAACACTTATATTATATGAAATAAATTTGACTATATTAGTATATATTAATTTTTTTTATTAAAGTAATAATTTTTTTGGTTAGGTAATGTGAGTTTAAATATGATTGGCATACCTGTGGTTTGACTTTAATCAATGGGCATTTAACCCATCAAAATCACTAAGGGATCACATTGCTTCAAGTCACACCAGCCCTTAGCATGGCTGCATTTTTGCCCATGTTATTTGAACATGTGACCTTTTCACCATAGCACTTTAATATGAGTCCCAAGATAAGTGACATACCTAACCTTTTAGCAACCTTGACTAGACTTGGATATCACACCCAATTTAAACCACACCAATGCTTAACCTGATTAAATTTTGACCATCAAATTTATAAACAGGAACATTTTTACCATAAAATACCTAACACTCTATAATTATATAATATTATAATTTCCCAAAAATAATTCTAAATCCTCCACCACTACATTTACAACAAACAATTGAATTTGGAAAAAAATATATCTTCGAGTAAAATATTAAACTTTGCAAAGACAGCATGTTTCTCTAGTGCGAATTCATAGTTGACACTGAAAGTGTTAAGTAGCGTGGTCCGTAAACGCTATGAGTAAGGATTTGATTGTTTTGATATGTTGCCATTCAATAGCTTAAATCTATATGTTGTCTTATTACATGCTGCGGCAGAGGTAAAACTGAATTAATCAGTTTTGAATAAAAATTAAACCACTAATATGTAAAGGTAAATATTAGAAAACTCATATAAATTATTTTTAAATTTTATCTATTCACTTTTTGATTAGTCCAGAGCAATTGGGTTTTATTAAACTATGATTATTTCCGCGGCCCCTGTCATACAGTACCGGTCACAAATATTTTCCATGTACCAGTTTATATGAATAAATATATTTTTATTTTTCAATTATCAGTTCACTTTCAAGCTCAGCGAAAGCGACGTGCATAATTAAATCATGGCAGCACCTCGCAAAATGCATCTTCTTCACCACCTTTACTTCTAAATCTGCTTCCATAAAAGGTTGGGTATCAATGTTTAAGAAAAGAAAGCAGGGTACGGTTTATGCGTTTTCTCTGGCGTGAACAAGAAGATCTATTATTGTTTTGCGGATGATAAACACAATTGCCAAAGTGAAAAAAGAAGTGTAGAGATGAAGCCCGAGGGAAGATATCCCTGATAAAGACAATTGCCAAAGTGAAAAAAAAAAAGTGTAGAGATGAAGCCGAGGGAACATATTCCTGCCGCGGCAGAGGTATGATTAAAAATTAAACTAGAAGCCCGAGGGAAGATATCCCTGATAAAGACAATTGCCAAAGTGAAAAAAAGAAGGGTAGAGATGAAGCCGAGGGAACATATTCCTGCCGCGGCAGAGGTATGATTAAAAATTAAACTAGCAATATCTAATTTGTAAAGGTAAATATGAGAAAATTAATATAATTTCCTTTTTTAATTTTTTAATTTTATTATTCATCTTTTCATTGGTGCAGACAGATAAGGCCTGATTAAGCTATCATTATTTTTCATTGGTGCAAACAGATAAGGTCTGATTAAGCTATCATTATTTCTGCTGACGCTGTCATTCATTTACTTGTCCTGTCACATCATCACTCGAAAATAAATTGAATTAAATCAGTTATAATCATCTCGTTGGGATGAAAATTGTTGATTTTGGGCTTTCAATACAATTCGACAGATTCGCTGGATGCTATTAAAAGAGCCAGTTCACCAAGGCTTTGGCTTTAAATGAGTAGAATAGTAGAAATTTTGGGTAAAATTTTGTTTGGAGTTTAAAATGTTTTTTAAATTATTTTGCTCATTTTTTTCAAAATATCACTTTGATACAACAAAGTTACAAAGTTATTAAATTTTTCCATTTATCTAGAGGCAATTTGGTTCTAGTGATCTACTTAATAGGCTTAAAAAATATTATTCTTCTATTTTTAAATTTTTAAAACAAAATTTTGCTTTAAATTAAATATTAATATGACAAGAATTTGGTTTAAATTAAATATCAATATGGAATCTTAAAATTGGTAGATGACAATTAATCTTTAAATTAACAATTTAAGTAATACAAATTGTCATTCCAAAGAATTTTTCTTTATCCAATTTTAATAAATAGAAAACTATGTAGTTATCTTAGATCAAAGGTTCTCTATTTATAGAATCAATTTATGCCTTACAAAAAAAGAGGTTGTTAGCAACAAGAAATAAATTTTCTTTTTCTTTAATCATATAAAGTAAATTAAATTAGACAATTATTAAACAATATTATTAAATTAAAAAAATAAATAGATATGTTGTATATAAATGGTATATGATATGTTATATATTCTATATATATATATATATATATATATATATATATATATATATATATTCAATTTTTTTTTGGGAATATTAGTACATTTTAATTAAAAAACAATTATAACAAACAAACAGAAATTTGGTTGGGTGACAACCCTTTATCAAGAGCATGATAACATTCTTATTTATTACTATTCAAAACAATTCGGGTGTTGTGTAATTTCTTCTCCCATGGGTTTTTAATCATAAACCAAAACATTAATTTTACAAAACATATTAACCAACTATAATGATCTTATAGTTTCATTATTTTTTTACTAGGCCAGAAAGACCTTGTTAATTAACAGGTATTTGATTTTTTTCATTTATTTTAATTATATTTTATAATTTAGTATAAAAAAATTATATTTATAAAAAATTTGACATTTATTTAAAAAAAAAGAAAAATATGAATAATACAAAGAGCTTTAAAAAATTAAAAAATGTGTTAAGAAATTAGCTAATGTGTTGGTAAACTACTGAATCAATGTCCAAAGAAATTCCAATCTGAATTAGTATTTGTAAGTTTGGCAGTTGAAAAATGATTTATAACTCCAATTACTTGCTATACTCATTTTGGAATTTCTCTAGGAATATTGTGAAAGCTCTTTAATTGTTATCTTGATATCAAGCATGTGATGGAAGATTTCTCACTGGATCATGATGGATATTGTCTAACAAATATTGTTTGAAATTATTAATAATGCTGTATTTTATATTTATATTAAATGAAATATTTAATATTTAAGTGATAAATTTGCTAAAAGTTGTATTTTTAATAAAAATATTTACTTATGCTCTAACGTGGACGGTGATAAATTTTGAGTTTGACCATTCCCATAAGAGATCATACTTGTCGATCTATATTTCTAGTGAAACCAACTAGAAGATCAACACTTGTCGCGTTGTTTGGGTGATTACAGAGTCAATTTATGATTTGGTGATTTCATGCTATGACTAATGTGGAAGGAGAAAGTCGTGAATACATGCATTGATTCAGCTTGATAACTCGGTAACCGACGACAGTGCGTGTAGGATTTAAACTTGACTCGACTCAGCTGTGATTACTGCGCGAAGGAGAGTTCAGTCGATGAGAGCCGGACTCTGTATCTTTGGACGATTCTGCCATCTCGTTCTAGTCCAAAGGAGAAACAGTATATGACAGTATTGGGCACGACCGGCTGCCGGAGGTGAATTCAGACGATGGAAATTATTCACAAAACTATGCAGAATCCTATTCACTAGTATCCATCCCCTCCAAATTGAAATATATGAGTCACTAATATATTATATCCCCGTATAGTATTCACGCTATTGAGACTTGAGAGAATGTTACAGTTTTATGTGTTTCTTTTTCTTTCAAATTGATTTTTGTTGTAATTTTAATTTTTAATTATTTAAACTCCACCTTTGAAAATTTATAATTAAACTACTGAATATTTTAGGTTTTCGATGGATTTACATTTTTTTGGTTTAAATTATGATTTTTGTTACTTAAACTGGGTTTTTTACTCTATATGAATTTAAACTGGGTTTTTTACTCTATATGAATTTAGGACTTAAATTTGTGATTTTAAAGTCTACAAAATTTATCATTAAATTTTACTATTTTAGATTTTGGATGGAGTTACATTTTTTTTTTATTTTAATTATGATTTTTGTTATTTAAATTGGGTTTTTTAACTTTATATGAATTTAGGACTTAAATTTATGATTTCAAAATTTGTTAAATTTAGAAGAAATTTGATTATAAAAACTTGAAAATGTATAATAGGTAAATTATAATATTGAAAAAAATATATATATATTATATGAAATAAATTTCACTATATTATTGTATATTGAATTTTTATTATTAAATTAATATTTTTTGTTTGTTTGTGAGGTAATGTGACTCTAGACATGATATGATTGGGATAGTGTGGTTTGATCTCAACGAAGGGGTATCTCAACGATCAAAATTATCAAGATTGCATTGGTTTAGGCTACACCTGCCTTTAGCATGGTTGCATTTTTGCTCATAGTGTTTGAACATGTGACCTTTGCACGAGAGTGCCTTAATGTGAGTCCTCATGACTACCAGACCTAACCAACCTTTGAGTAGCTTGTACTAGGGGCATAATACATTGTGTCCATATCATTTGGGAATCACACCCACTTTGGGCCACACCAATACTTAGGATGACAAAATTTCACCCATAAAATTTAGAAATAGTGACGGTTTTACCATAAAATACTTCAGAAAAACACCCTATCATAGTGGAAGACAAAACTTGATGAATGAACCTGAAACACACCCACTTTGGGCCACACCAATACTTAGCACCACAAAATTTTACCTATAAAATTTAGAAATAGTGACGGTTTTACCATAAAATACTTTAGAAAAATGCCCTATCACCGTGGAAGACAAAACTTGATGAATGAACCTGCAACTCACAGGTGAGAAGAGCTACATGTAGAGGTTGCCAAAATAACAGTATCAATTCCTCATTGGTTAAACAATCAAAGATACATGCATTTATATGATTGCATTCAGTTAGGGAGATCAAACTCAAACAAACTCCTAGAAAATAAGATCTAAGTCCTAAATAAAAACAAAATCAAAAAAACCTAACAAATACTTTCTCCATTATTTCTAAATTCATTTATTTAATTAATTTCAGTCTACTCAACAATTAAACAACAATACCCCATATAAAAATTAATTAATGTAAACCTCATTTATTATTTCAATCCACTATGTCATTTATTTAATTACTTTTAGTCCACCTCCTCAACAATTTGAACAACAGTTTATCTTAAAAAAAATTAAACTCCATATAAAAATTAATAGATGTAAATCTCGTGTATTATTTGAATCCACTTTTTCAATAGCATGAATGTGAATGGGGACATGTGAAGACGTTGTCCGGTCTCACAATACCTTGCATGTGATGCAACATTAACATTGTCCCGTCTCAGAGATTGGACCACAAAAAAACGACCTTCAGAATACGTTGCATGTGATGTCATGAGGGATTTGGCGTTGAATTTGTGTACACGGTTCACCACACATTAACTCCAAGAATCCTCCCACGTATGAACAGTTCCAGAAAGGCTCTGATGTAACATTGAACTAAATTGTTGATAAGCAAATATATTTGAAGGGAGCAAATATATTTGAACGGTTTTCTCCATGCCACAAAAACATTAACATTGTCTCGTTCGTCTCAGAGACTGGACCACAAAAACGACCTTCACAATACATGAGCTGTTAAAATATGGACATGCCCCAGTTAAAATATAGACAAGATAAGATGAGCTGTTAAAATATGGACATGCCCCAGTTAAAATAGAGACAAGGTAAGATGAGCTGTTAAAATATGTGCGTTCTTAGATTATAGACAAGATAAGATGCTCTCAAGTATTGATATGAAACGAGACAATGGTCACTGTTGCATCACATCAAATGTATGGTAAAGGCCGTGTTTAATAACTTTTATCACAAATGCTTCTAAACTGGTTAATATCTATCTCAAATCAACGAAAATATCCACATTGAATAGACTGCAAACAATATATATTTCATATTTCAAAATTGCAGAGTTTGATAACTTTTAAGAAGTTGGCCTTCGAAAGTGAAATAATTCATTATGAAATGTATTTTACGATAAAGCTGGTGGTACGCTTTTCTATTGCGCATGATTGTGGAGTGCACTTCAAAAATTTGGGCACACCCCTCGTTAAAATTCAGATAGGATGGGCCCCTAAAATTGACTTCTTTACCTCAATTCCAATAAGATCCCTTGGTGAACTTTATTAAATTTTGTTAAGGTTGTTGTTCCCACCCTGTGTCAAATGTCCATGGACCTATTCCCATAGTAAGCAAGGACCTAAACCATAAATATAGAAAAGAAATAATTGTAGATGTTGTTGATGGTGTGAAGTAAACGAGAAAAGGTCTAACCTGAAAATTATTAGTGGGTGAGCATAAGGAAGACGGTGGGTAATTTATACAATGCATCTTTATATATATTATTGTTGTTGGTACAATTACAAAGTCAAGAAAAAAGAGAGATGAGTAATTGAATAACACTAATCATAGATTAGTGTTTTAAATAGGTGTGTTTTTACTAGATTTTGGCAATATGTGTTTTTAGTGGATCGAAGCTTGCAAAATTAGAATTCTTCTACAAGTATGTGTTTGCAAACTATGTAATTGTAGGTGGATTCCTACTAGAACCATTTAAAGAAAAGAAGAACTTTTTTTGGTTTCTCCTTTTATGAGTTTTCATATTAATCTGTGGTGTTCTATGTGATCATTTAATTATGTGATGATTTTCTCTTTATTTCTTAAATGTATAAGAAATAAAAATTGAAGTGAAAATTATTTTGGGAAATAGGACTATTGATTCACCCTCCCCTTTCTCTCAATAATCAACAATTGGTATTAGAGCTAGGTTCCTTTAATAAAAACCTAATTGCTAGAAGGAATATTTTACACAAAATGGCAAGTTGGGATGATCTTTTCTCAAGAAAACATCCACTGTTCAATGGGACAAACTTTGCGTTTTGGAAAATCAGAATGAAAACATATATGATGTCACTTGGAATTGATATTTAGCAAATTCTGGTATAGGGGTATCATAACCAAGCAACTCCTCCAACATATGAGGCTCCTATGAAAAGGTATGAAAGCAATGCTAAGGCTATGAATGCAAATTTGCATTGACTTGCACCAAGAAAATTTGTCAAAGTAATGCAACATGAGACAACCAAAGAAATGTGGGATAAACTTATAAATAGTTATGAAGGGGACGCCAAAGTCAAAAATGAAAAAAATACAAACATACATGATACAATATGAAAATCTAAAAATGAATGCAGATGAAAGTATACGTAGTTCCTTTCTCAAAATGGATGAGATTGTAAACACAATGAAAAAACTAGGTGATAAAATTAAGGATGCTACTATAGTCCAAAAGGTGGTAAGATGCCTTGCTCCTAGATTTGATGCCAAAGTCTCAACAATACAAGATTCATTTTCATGGAATACTTAAACCTTATCAGATGAGAACGAAGAAGAATCAACAAGAACTCAAAGAAGTTGCTTTTAAGTTGTCAAGCAAGTCCAAACAATATCAAGACCAAGACTTCTCTAGCCACGTAAGGAAAAGGAATGTAGAAGTAAGTTGTTATCTTCCTATTAGCAATATAGAAATGAATAATTTACGAAAATATGGAAAAAAAAGAAGACTATACACCCAAAAGAGTGTGGATTGTTTTTATATGCAAAGAATCAAGGAATTCGGTGCCACATTGATAGCCTATGCTCAAAACAAATCATAGGCAATAGAAGTACATTTATATCCTTCGATGAAGAGAGAGGTGAAAATTTTATGGTAATAATGTAGGAACAAGAATATTGGGAAGGGGCATTCGTCTTAGAAAAGGGAGAGACTAAGGCTCAAAATGTGTTGTATGTAGACAGTCTTAAGCATAACCTTTCAAGTGTAAGTTAGATGTGTGACCAAGGGCATGAGGTAACTTTAGGTCAAATTGGTGTGTGGTCAAAGATTTTGACACAAGAGAAACTATAACTAAAGAATTTAGGACTCCAAGTAATGTATATGTGCTAGAAGGGGACACTGAAAGTTACTATTTGGGTAAAATTGATGAGAGTTTGTTGTGTTACAAGATATTAGGGAACCTCACTTTTTAATAGTTGGTTAAATTAGGTGAAGGGGCACTATCTAAGACATGCCAAAAATCATAAAACTTGAGAATAATGTCTACAAGTCACGTCAATTTGGAAAACAAATAAGAGTCCAGTTCAAAGAAAAGGGACACTCTATAGAAATGCCTTTGGAAGTGATCCATACAGACATACATGGGCCCATAAGAAAGAGATCTCCACGAGTTAAATAATATTTATGTTGCTGAATGTGTTGGGTTAGTTTGTTGAAATATAAAGATGAAGCATTTGAAAAATTCAAAATATTCAAAGCACTAGTGGTAAAAAAAAATGTATCTTAAAATTAAGTTCCAAAGATAAAATAGAGGAGGAGAGTACAAATATAATGAGTTTTATGATTTCTATGAACAACATGGGATCAAGAGACAATTCTCAAATTCTCAACAAAGTGGGGTAGTTGAAAGAATGAACATGACAATCTAGGAAATTTCCCAAGCTATGCACAAGGAATAAAAAGTGCCACATACTTTATGAGGAGAAGTTGTTCAAACATCACCTAACATTCTCAACAAGGTTGTGATAACCCTTCACTTGGAGTTTATGTTGTAAATTTGTATGTATGGTTAAGTGTGGTTGTGATTTAAATTTAAATAATTTTTTGGAAAGAGCTTATCAGTGTGATAAAATTGATAAAGGTTAAATGTAAATTTGTAATTATTATAATGTTGTTAGTAAAAATAAAGAGTCTGGAAATTAGTGCAAAAGCTATATATCGATGAAAGAGGTAAAGGATTCAAGTTAATGATGGTTATTAATTATCCTTTCATTAACTCCTAGGCATATAATATGAATGATTGGATCAATTATGGTTGTGGATATGGTTGATCCATAACTTCCCTAAGAGACATGATGCTATCTTTGGGACTCGAAAGTAGAGATCATAAATGAGCTAGTAATTACTTGCCACATGTTGGGTGAGGTGGAGGTAGTTACCAAGTACCCAATGATTGGTAAGGGGTAATTACATTTGTCTTGTTTTTGAGGAAAGGCATGCAGTGTTGAACTATGGATGGAAAGAGAAAGTACAAAAAAAGAAAGAATTTGTAGACCTGTGCTCAAGGGGATACTTTGGAGGACAACGTTTCAAGGGTTGGGTGAAGCTGGTGAGCTCCAATGTTAGTTCTAGACTCAAACGGTCAAGTTGGTTTTCTAAAATATAAGTCTATGAATTTTATGTGAGAGAAAAATATTATAATTATTCTAGTATGTGTTTTCTTTTTGTCTTATTAAAAGAGAAAAGAATCTTAGATGGATAATATCAGTGAAAAGACATTATATTATTTTTCTCTTAGAGTTAATGTAGTAAATCTCTATATGTGTATTTTTAATGTTTAACATTAAATGGTTATGATTTTATGAAAGAAAATCTTCTTTAATATATGATCCAAGTGGCTCTAGACACACTTAGAATTCAGCAGTGGCTATGGACAAGCTCAAAAAATTAAATTTCTCAGATTAAAGTGAAACTAGAACCAAATCGTAGTTCTCATCTCCTTGATTCCAACAGTGTGAATAACACTAAAATTCGAGTTCATATGCTCAAGTTATAGTTCGTCAAATTTCGGGTCAAACTTGGCCAAGTGGGAGTCTTAACAAGGAAACAATTTGGCAATAACTCTGTGCGCAGAATTCAAGCACCAAAATAGGTGAATTTGTTGCCTACTTAATTTTCCCAGTGACCCTTATTTTCCAGTGGATAAAAATTGGCTATTGTGTTTATGAAAAACCAAAACCAAATATAATTAGGGTGGCAGGGTACCACCCCCAACACATTGTTATCTATTATATATATAATAGTCAAAAATTGGGGTGGGGGGGCACCAACCCCGCCACGCCCCACGACAACGATCAACATATTATAAAATATGGTATTGTACGGGTGGAACGACGTAACATCCATGGTGACTTGTGTTCCAGCAGGTGTTGAACCCACCTGGCTTGACAGTCGGCCTATCCGCCGACAGAACAAACACCAACAAAAAAAAACAACAAACAATGTCAAAAACGATGTTCAACACACAAACCACACCATACCATTTCATATCGGTTACCACCTTGTTGTTCAACATTTATACCACTACCTAACAACATCACTCCAAATGTTAAGGGTTTTCACTTATGTTCAAACATCACGCCAAAACTGATTGAAACTACCGATTTGGAAAAATAAGCTAATGCGGAGGTTTGGACCCACACCCATTGCCGACCTAATCTCGACCTTCGCCAATGGGCCAAAAAACCTACCTTGTTTACTCTGGAAAAAGTACTCCATATAAACCTGCTCCTTCCATTCGACCAGGAGGTAGGTCGGTGGAGGAGTGGCGGGACCCTGACCAAGGAAGAGGAGCGGAACCATGAGCAAGGAGTATGCCAAGATGCTGAAAGGATTCCCTTATAGGGCCAAAGATGCCAGTGTTAGGTTTTGACAAGTTGATAGTCTTTTTTGCACGTTTTCTCTCTCAGAGTCTAACCGTGCAGTCTGTTTCCCCATCTGAGTAGTGGAAATTCAGGTGTCCAACAACAAGGAATCTTTGCAGAATCTTGTGGAATCTAAAAGATTGCCTTGGAGGCTATTTTTTGACAGATGAGGAGTAATTCCATCTTTATAGTCATTTTGAACAAAATTTCAGAAGGAGCATAGTGGTGTGCTCAGAAACTTGACCCGAGCAACACATTTTTTGGCCATCTTAAGGAAGGAATCTTTGGGGGAATCTTGGAGATGTCGGAGGGTCTAGAATTTTATGGTGTTAGAAAGTGGCAAAGTTTATAGTCGTTTGACACGATTTTGTGACATGAATTCAGCGGCGATGTTCCTTTCAACAACTGAGCTTTGCATTTTTCGGCCATCTCTGAAAGTGGAGGTGTATGATGCAGTTATGTCATATTTTTCTTCTGATTTGCTGAGATGATGTTTTTGTTGTTGAGATCCCTAATTACCATTATGTTGAGGGATACTTGTATCCCACGTCTTGTGAGAATTTGTTAGCTTGTCATGCTAAAGGAATGCCCATTTGAGTGAGAGTTCCTATAGGGAGAACATATATGTTACAGGAATAATACACGCTAGGGTCTGGGTTGAGAACCCCAACAAATCGAAGGGAATACACCAAAAAGAAGCAACCAAACAAGCAGTCCTAATGCTTAAACTACTAAAGCAGGATAAAGAGATAATACATGAAGGTCCTACCCTCTACTTCCTCCAATGTTTCAAAACCTGCAACTCGTTCAAGAAAATCAAATAAAATAGAAGTAGTTAAAAGCATGTTCATGATATGAATATTATATCATATAAGCATATAAATATAAAACATGAAATCATACATATGTAGATCATAACATGAATTAAAGTATTAATATCATAATATCATGAACAAGACATATCTTCTTTATTGGTGACTGCAAAAGAATGTGGAAGAATACTTGATTCTTCCACGGCTCCAAGCAAAAGCTTACTCCGGATCTGTTCAACCCAAGCCTAAACGATCCTCTTTCAAATGCATACACATAGATGCCATATAAAGGAGATGTACATCTCTATGACGAAACAAGGGTTTCCTATAGCTGGGAGTGCATGGAGGCACATGGATAAATCAAACTTGACCAGGGACTAATTTGGATATAATATCAATATCCTATCTTTCTCACCCCTTAGGCCTTCCCCATGAGGTGTATTTATATCACCGCAAAAGAATTTTTTCAGTTGGGATATAGTTAGGCCACAGGCTCTTGTAGGTAGGCTTCCGATGTATTATGTAAACCTTGCCCATAAAATAGGGATTTTATATTTTTTTCCTATTTAAATTATATACATGGATTGGGTATAGCTAGACCCACATGTGCACGCGCTTTTGGAAGGGAAGAGTCACATATGGAATTTAAAATAATGTTTTTTAGTAAATGGACCAAGTCTGAAGGGAAAGGGCTGCCCATCGCCATGACTCAGAGCATCGAGTATATAAGGGTGATAAATGATGCTATAACAGTCTCGTGGAGATACATGCCACTCTTGCTGAGAGAATTTGCCAATATTAGTGAGAGTTCTTAAGAATGTCTCGTGGAGAGACATGCCACTCTGGTCGAGGGCATTCATCCTTGTAATGACAAAGAACATTCTATGTACATCATCACATTTGCAACATTTAATGACGCAGCCTCCCAACTTTTGACAGCATGGCCAGGAGACATAGCCCACACTGGGTGAACTTCGTTATCAATGTGTTTTTGTTCTTTGATTTGATGATTGTCATTATGTTTCATACTTTTTATAGTATTCACATGTGGTTTATCATACTCTGTTACATGAAATTCTACTAACATCACAAAAGTAAAAGGTCTTGGTTAATTCTGGTAGCTCAAGAGATTCATATCAATTTTGGTATCAAAGCGATCTTCTCGTTGATATGAATTGCGAGTGTGAAATAATGACGTACAACAAGAAGGTAAATGGAGCATGACAGTGATCTCTTCAAGACCTTCTAAAGGATGTCAAAAATGGTAGACATAATGTATGCATATTATGACGAGAAGATGAAAAGAGAGGAACAAGAGAAAGAAGGAGAAAAGGACAATGTTCCATCTACCCCCTCGAGTGCACATTCATCTTCTTCATCCTCTTCCCATAATTTATATGAGGAAATCAATCAGAGTCTTCAAGTAGAGAATGTTGAATTGAGGAGACTTATACGAGAAGAAAAAGAGGAGAGGCGGAGATTGCAACTTTAGTTACGAGCCACGGAACAGGCCTTGGAAAAATTGAAGCGCAACAACGCCTTAGCGAATCCATCATCACCTATGTCAGAATTGACAGCTGAGGTAAAGTGTGTTGATCATTCTTCAGTCGTTTCACATTACACTATTTCTGTTGGAAACATGGGCGTACCTATTTCAGGAACTAGCATGAGACTCCTTACCAAGGTGGGATATAAAGGAGGAGGGCTCGGTGTTAATCGTCAAGGAATGACTCAACCATTAGAGGTGGTACAAATACCTTGATTCGCAGGTTTGGGATACACTGAATGAGAGTGCTCAAAGGTTTAAGAATATTCCAAGAGATTATCGAAACCATCCCAATCCTCCCATGACAGTGCATATTGCAAAGGAAGAGCTAAGACAAGATCTCATCACCAGAATCACACCAGAGACAATCAAGAGAGGTATAAAAATTCTTAGTATTATAAATTTCATTTTGATTATAAGCATGTTAATGATGAAAAGAAATCATGGCGTAGAAAATAATTGTAGTTTTTGTGGTTTACGTAACCATGTGATTGTTGAGTGCTGGAAGAGAATGGAAACAAGAAAAAGGATGAGGCGTGAAAGGCCTTCTCCACATCAGGGAAGGAAGAAGGTAAAGTAGATCTGGAGGAAGAAGACTTTTTGCATTCATTGCAATAGAGGTGGACATCAGAGAGCTACATGTTGGTGGTTACGTCCAGAACAACATCTCAAGGACAAAGTGCCATTGCAGGAACTAGTTGGAAAGGTCATTCAATAAGAAAATTGACTCCAGGATGATGCCCCATTCACTTTCATGAGTGAGAGATGGTTTTTCTAGATATGGTAGCTTGTCATAGACACATTTTATAAATCATGAGTTGCAATTTTAATTGTAAAAGCGATGATGTGTTTTCGATCGCTTGTTAAAGCAAAGATGATGTTTTTGGCCTTTTGTTGATATACGAGCTATTGGATTTTATTCTGATGTAGACTTGACCAAAGAGTTTGTCTTATAAAATCTTCGAAAGTATGGGGATTTTTGGGTCATGGTTGGTCATGTAATTGAGTTTGTAATTTACAAAGATGTACTACAGGCTTGTAGAGGATGCAGGTTTCGGCTCATCACTTATGGCTCTGAAGAACAAGGGTGGAAGAGAAGGAAGTGTGGTATGTCAGGAGACTTGTGGCGTAGACAATATAACACAACAATTGTATATTATATTAATTCTTTTTGAGGACCGAAATCTCCTTAGTGGGGAGGAATGATCCAGGTGGCTCCAAACACGCTCAAAATTCAATAGTGGCTATGGAAAAGCTCAAACAAAAATTCCTCTAATTGAAGTGAAACGAGTACCAAATCATAGTGCTCGTTGCCTTGATTCCAACAGTGTGAATAACACTAAAATCTGAGTTTGTATGCTCAAGTTATAGCTGGTCAAAGTTTGGGTCAAACTTGGCCAAGTGGCAGTCTTAACAAGGCAACAATTTGGCAGCAACCTGGCACACAGAATCCGGCCACCAAAACAGGGGAATTTGTTGCCTACCTAATTTTCCTAGTGACACTTATTTTTCGGTGGATAAAAATTGACTATTGTGTGTGTATATATCTATATATATATATATATATATATATATATATATATATATATATATATATATATATATATATATATATATATATATGGGTGGTAGGCTACCATCCACGCCACATTGTTATGTATTATATATATAATATTCAAAAATTCGGGTGGGAACCCGCCACCCCTGCCACACCCCACGAAAACGATAAACATATTGTAAAATATGGTATTATATGGGAGGAACCATGTAACGTGACAGTGATATGTGTTCTAGTGGGTGTTGAACTCGCCCATCTTGACAGCAAGTTGGTCCACCAGTGGAACAAACACCAACAAAAAACAAACAACAAACAATGCCAAAAATGATGTTCAACACACAGACCACACCATATCATTTCACATTGATTACCACCTTGATGTTCAATGGTTATACTACCACCCAACCACATCACTCCAAATGTTAAAGATTTGTGCCTATGTTCAAACAACGTGCCAAAACTGATTGTAACTGCCGATTTAAAAAATTAAGCTAATGCGAAGGTTTAAGCCCACACCCACCAAAAACATAATCTTGGCCTTTTCCAGTGGGCCAAACAACCTTTGTAGTTTAATCCGCCCAAAAACACTCTATATAAACTCGCTCATTCCATTCAACCTGGAGGTTTTCCGATGGAGGATTGATGAAACCCTAATCAAGGAGGAGCAGAACCATGAGCAAGAGGTATGATAAAATGCTGAAATGATTCCCTTAGATGACAAGAGATACGAGTGTCAAATTTTGACAAGTTGATAGCCATTTTTTCATGTTTTCTACAGGAGTCCAATCGTGTAGTCTGTTTCCCCATCTGAGTAGTGTAAATTCAGGTGTCCAGCAGCAAGGAATCTTTGCAGAATCATGTGGAATGTAAAATATTCCCTTGGAGGTTGATTTTTTATAGAGGTAGAATGAAGCCAACTTCATAGTCATTTTTCACAGAATTTCCCTGAGTGCAATGGTGTGCTTAGAATATTCATCTGAGCAATGGATGTTTTGGCCATCTTCAGGAAGTAATATTTGGGGGAATCTTCGAGTTGCCTGAGGTCCAGAATTTGATGGTCTCGGAAAGGGGAAAAGTTTATAGTAGTTTGAAATGATTTCTCTCTATGCATTTAGTGGTGATGCACATTTTCACAAATGAGATTTTCATTTTTGGGCCATCTTCGAAAATGGAGGTATATGATGCAGTTATTTCATGCTTTTCTTCTTATTTTTTCAGATGATTTTTTTGTTTTTGAGATCCCTCATTACCATTATGTTGATGGATAGTTTTATGCCATATCTTGTGAGAATTTGTTAGCTTCTCATCCTGAAGGAATGCCCATTTGAGTGAGAGTTCCTATAACGAGAATGTCTCATGGAGAGACATGTCACTCTTGTTAAGGGTATTCATCCTTGTAATGACAAAGAAAATACCATTTAAATCATCATCATTTGGAGCATTTAATGAAGCATTCTCCCCACTCTTGACACGAGGGCCCAGATACATATCTCACACTGGGTGAACTCTGTTATCAATTTTTGTTTTTCTTTGATTTGATGGTTTCCATTACGTTTCATCTTCTTTCCAGTATGCACATGTGGTTTATCATACTATATTACATGCAATTCTGCTAACATCACAGAAGTAAAAGCTCTTGGTTAATTTCAGTAGCTAAAGAGATCCATATCAATATAGGGATTTCATGATTCCATATTCACTAATATTTATATATGAACACCGAAATAAGAACTCATATGACTATTGAGGTTTGTTCTCAATTTAGAACGAGAATAAAATTATTCCTTTTATATATAACATATATGAGAAGATAAATAACAATATCAGAAAAGGATAGAACTTAGGTAGCTCTTGTGAACTTTGTTCCAAACATATAAATTCAATATTATATAATAAAAGATAACATCTTAAGAAATAGTTGGGTTTTTGAAAGGGCAAGGAGTGGTATAGAAAATTGGATTGTATTTTTAAAACATCATGACAATAGTAATACACTAAAGGCCATTGAAAGACCTGATAAATTAGAAAAATAAGATGAGTTTGCATAAAATTTATGAGTGTTTGAAGTGTGACAAATTATTAAGTACTAGTACTAAATATTGTCATAGCTAAAACTTTTTAAATTAACCTAGTCATACTTATACATAAATGGTATTTATAGCTCTACAGGTATGCAAGATAATAATAATATGGTAGTCTAACTATAGTAAAACAAAATATATACATACTATATTACTATGTACAAAGACTTAGTAAAGTATATATGTAAGAAGTATATAGAAAAGATTACATGCTAAGGTAAAATATCTACTTTATGTAAGGTTAGTAAAACCTACTTATTTATAATAAAAGTTGAGAAGTAGAGTAGTAACAGAAAAAAGAGTAATTGATGTCACTTTGCATGAAATGAAAAATTAATCATACATGATGAAAATTGATAGATATGTAAAACTGGAGCATGTAGTTAACAACATTTTATTAACAAAAATATAACTAGCATTTGCACCAAATGTTGCAAAGGAAACGCCGCAAGGCATAAAATGAGAAGAATCATGACATATGATATTAGAGAAGTGGATATTTTGTTGACCATTAATTAAGGAGTCTTGATTATTTAGTATATCATGATACTGAGTAGGTTGAATGCCTAGGTCCAATTCTTTCAAATAAATGAATCTTAGAGAAGTGGATCTTTTGTTGAGCATTGATTAAATAATTATTTTAGTTGACATAGAAACTTTAATTCACTATTGAGAGGTACCATGGTGAACCCCTATGGTAGAAACCACGAGCTTTCCTTTATTTAGCATGATATTATGCGAGACTTGGTTATGTATTTGACCAGGTAGAGGCCTATAAATAAACACAAAAGGATTTTTAACTCTATTCCAAAAAAGTGGAAAAAGGTTATTTTTCAATATTGAATTGTCTCACTTCATCAAAAACTTGCAGTCTTTTAAATTAAAATAAATTTATACCTAAATAACTATAATTTTAATATTAAAAACATTGTAAAAAAATTAAAATATTCATGTAATTGAATTTTATTTATTTTATTGAATTTTATTTAAAATAAATAAATATATAAACTAAAATAAATTTATATACAAATAGCTATAATTTTAATATTAAAAACTTTGATTTCTTCTTCGTGTAGGAAAAGAGCTTCCAAGTTCCCTATCGTATTTAATGAATCCATCCATACTTCCATGGTGGTGCACTTCAGAATATAAGTATTTAATTATTTAAGGAGTATAAAAGTTTTATTTTTTAATGTTGCAAATATAACCACGTGGGCAACTCCCATTCAAAATTAAATAACCACACCAGAAACATTAACTCTCCATATGAGATACGTTTCAAGTTAACTATGAAAATATCAAAAGGACAGTTGAAATTTGAAAGCTATTCCCAAATTACATCCCTGGAAGCATGATACAACACACCCTCATAATTTTTTGTTGTTTGCCACATTATACATGCCATATTCCTGGAGAATGTTTAATGACCGTATCATATCAGATTTCTTGAACGTTGTATTGATGCGCATCCAGACAAAAATACTACAACCATGGCCCTTTGCAACTCACAGGGTTTGCATATAGGTTTATAGGCCAAAAAAAAAAAAATTCTCTGGTGTTTAATTTGAATGCTTAATAACCATTAACTGTTCATGAGTATTTTCCTTTAATTTTAATGTTTGGTGGACATTAACTATGATTGAGTGATTTTGCATAAATGTAAACTATGGTGCAACTGGAGATTATATCCGTGTGGATCTTTTGCATGACCCTAGATTTGTGGCTCATGATGATCTAATCTAGTATAAAATGACACTATGGTTTTGCAATGTGAGGAGTAATTACAAGAACTCTATTACATCCCGCCAGGGATTCAGGGCAACCATTAAAGTAATCAACAGTAGAATGCGATGATGGAAACAAAGAGGTCAGATACAAAATATACACACCGATGCAAATGGATAGTTATTCTTTCATAATTTTACAACCTTTATCATTTTATCCTTTTATACTTTTTATATTCTATACATACATGTCAGTACTAATAAATGAAATGTACACTTCAACCTTTTCCCAAATTAAATTCTTCAACTTTTTCTCAAATTAAATTCTTCAAGTACTGTTCCATGCAAAGTTAACATTAAGCTCTTCTTCAGAGTTTGTGAAAGCCACATTTTACACTAGAATTAACTGCAAAGTGTTAATCTGCACTTCTAAGCTATTTTTTAATCTAATACCACCTTGTGAAGTCATTTGGAGAATGCATTTGTTAATGAAGTGAGTAAAATATTTATTAAGAAATTTATTAAGTGACTAAGAAATATTTATTAAAACAAACATAGACAAGGGGGAAGTTTCACAATAACTTATTTATGGGAGAAGTTTCATAATAATTTATTTAGATGGATGGGAATTAAGAAACGATCATTCACAATGGATGAGAAAATTCAACAAGCATAGTGCACTTTACCAAGATGGCAGAGAAGGATGGAAAGAGAATTGTATAAGCGGACTTATAAGAGAATGGTCCTTGTGCTACCATGCATAACAGCTAAGCCTCGATACCAAGTTCAACGACTATAGTAGCGATGCAAAAAAGACTTAAGGTAATGGTGTGGAAAGCCATCATGAATACTCTTTATTTTTTTTCAGTTTTTAATAGTACCTTTGTCATGTCTCCCCATTATTGCATTAATCATTTAACTATATTAAATATATCTATATAAGTATAAATAAAAAATGAGACCAGCGGAACTTTGAGCTTGGTAATTTAAATTACTTCCTCAGCAATATTATTACTTGGAATAAGGACAGAGATCACAATCATACTATTCATTATATACCCTGATATTTTTTTGTTACAACTATTGTAAATATAACATGTGCTTTATGGAATGCATATCCCTATGCACTGTACCTGTATTAAATACCAAAGACTGTCCTATGTGATGAATTTAATTATAACCAAAGCTTATTTATCTTTGGATCGTTCGATTTGTGATCTTAACATTCACACCGGCTCTGCCATGGCTTCGTGGCACAAGCAGGCCATCCCTCCTTAACTAGACACCTTGAGATTCCTACTCCCATTGACGGTGGTGTGCTCAGCTCTTTGATCCAAGGGCTATGATCTCCTCGGTGGATTTACTCATTCTAAGTTGTTGGAAATTGGCTCATTCGATTCCCAAGCTCTTGGCGCCTGTTCGAGCTCTGCTCCTCCTACCTCTATCTGATTCTTTGTGTGTAGCAGGAACCCTGTCTCAGAGGGTCAGCCATGAAAATTGGGGCTATCTTCTTAATGGTAAGCTATCGAATTTCTCCCCAAATCAGACTCTATGCTACAATTCTCTTTAATCTGTTGTTTTCCTTCTTTTTTTCTCTTCAACTCCGAATTTCGTGATACTAATTGCTTACTTATCTTTTGTTCTCAGGGTTTGGTGGGTTCAAGTACGAGAATTCCTTTGCTATCAACCCTTGTGGTTTTTTGCTTATTCTAGCAATCACTGGTGTGCAAGTCTTTCGGGTAATCAATGGACCGAGGTGTTTCATATTTTCGCATATGTAAGGTTTTTGCATCCATAGAGTTCCTTGAGCTCCGCTTCGGTTGATGCTAAGGGTGCTATCGTTCGGTTTGTTTATGGCTACTCGGAGGGATGGCACCTCTAATGCCTCATGATACCCTCTCGAGGCTTCCTCGCAGACCTGCTATTCAAGTTGCTTTCTAGATTGTAGTGTTGTAATTATGTTATTTTGGCCGAGAATCTTGTAATTTCTTGTCAGCAGATTATTGCATATTTTAATCTCCTTTCCAGAAGAAAACATGTTAAGCGGCCACGGCCCTTATAATCTCCCAGTTTATGTTGTACCTTGTTTTTTGAAGCCTCCCTTGAGTCAAGGACCTTATTGGCATTCTATATAAGTTATCTGGTTTTATAATGAATTTTTGTATGGGAGTCATGGTCATTTAAGGCTATATTCGCAGATATGTTGTCAATTTATGTATGGGTTCTTGATGTCATACCTGTTATCTTGTTTTCTTCTATGAAAGGTATATTTCAAAATTTATGCACAAATTGCATTCTCTGCTAATTAATTTGACATGCACAGACTTATCTTGATTCTGTGTGTACGCTATTGTTCTTGACTTATTCAGTGTAGATTATCTTGATTTCCTTCTGCTGTAAAATTTTGCGTTCCGTTAAGCAACTGAAATTGTTTCACTTATGACAATGAGTTCATTGTTTGAAGGTTATTTTGCTTTTACTACTATCGGGTTTATAAGTTAAAGAAGTGGGTAGGGTTTATTGCTTATGAACAGAGCTTCTGCTCTTTTATTACCTGCTTAAGAGTGCTTGGCTTTATCTAGTGAATTTTATTGGATTAAGTCATTGTTAGAGTTTCCCTCCCTGAGCACCACTCCTGCTTAAGTCCAGACATTTCTTCAGGATTTTCTTTTGGAGACTAGGCTGCTACTTAATTTCACTAGAAATACTACAAGTTTAGCTGAAGTTTGTTTCATTTTCTGGGTTCACCAATCTACAGCTTAGTTTGTTTCTCACACATTAAGTTATTTCTTCTTCACACTAATTCACATAAGTGTCCCAGAGGCATCCTGCTGTTCCTTTTACTGTAGTGGTAATGTGAGAAGCCTCCCCATAAATTGTCATCTTTGACAATCCGAAATCACCCAATATTCCATTCCAATTGCGGTCTAAAAAGAATGTTGCCAGTCTTGACATCCCTGTGAATTATCTTTGGATGAATGTTGGCAGTCTTGACATCCCTGTGAATTATCTTTGGAGTGGAACCCATGTGCAAGTATTCCAATCCCGCAGGTGGATCACAAGAAAACATAGTCAGCATTTATATCATGAAAAACTAATGTGCAGTATTATTGTGAGAAAGACATACCCTGGCCTGCATTTATTAGTTTGGAACATTGTGCATTAGGAGCCCCAAAACAAAAGAATTAGAACCAAATTTTGATGGTTAAGTTTCTTAACGGGCTTATATTTCTCTGAGAAACATACCGTAAAGGTGGTCTTTGCTGCGCAGACAATTTCAGTGTCAAGCTCTCCCTGGCCATCGCCACGGCCATGATTTATCTACATAACCTATATAAAAACATTCTCAGCTGCTTTTTCCCTGTCGTCAAACAACCTTCCCTTATCGTAAGTAAAGAAGGAGGCTCGCCACACCTGATTTTCCATTGCCACAATGCGCTAATCAGTTATGCTGACCAATGCGAAAACCCTTTTCGTAACTAATTAACTAATTTTTATCCATTTTGTAACTATTCTGATCGAAAGGTTGAAACTTTTGCAATCGTCTAACATATAATCCTATGGTTTAAAAAAATGATAGGTGGTATGAGAGAGGAGTTGATTTCAGAGGGAAACACCTTACAGCGTAAATATCCTTAATAAGCATTTTAGGTCGATATTCACCTCGACGCGCTACAACTAACAATAGTTCTAGGCTGGAGAAACCCATAAATACATATAATGTTAGGCATGGAAGACAGTAAACTAAAAATCCTTCCAAAAAGGAAGTGAAATAAAATTAACAAATTTAGTCCATAAGTTATAGACAAATGATAGAAAACTCTGGTGAATTTCCTTGAACATAGATTCATGAACACACAAACAAAAACATTCCAGGGAGTTTCGGGGTCATTTGACCTAAAATGAGGAACCTGAAGTCTTCATGAGAAAAAAGAAAAGATCAAGTGTACTTATATGAAGGAAAAGTTTCAAAATTTCGCCTTGAGAATTTTATTACCTATGAAGAGTAGTGAAATACAAATTAGTATTTATACTTCAATGTGTAAGTGAACTAAATTAGTTGTTGTAATGTGGATTGTACCCAAGAGCGGGTTTTTGCCTCGAAATATTTTGTTAATGGTGTAGCCAAGAACTTTGTAAATTACAAAAAAAATATATTATAATTTCAAAGAAATTGCCTACTTTGGGTTAAAACCTAGAACACAAAAGTAAAAGAGAAATTTAGATAAAGGTGTTATAACATAGAGAGGGTTTAAAACCCTATATAAATTCCTAGAATAAAACTAGAGGAAAAATGTAAGTGGAAGAATATATATATATATAGATATAGATATAGATATGATTATAATAGAAACCCCATCAGAACCAACAATATACAAAGGGTTGATAGTTGTTCTCACAAGAACATGCAAATAACCAAAACCCTAGTTTTTAAATCGAAGTAATTAAAATAAAAATAAATATACATAGATATATCCAAAGGGTTAGGATTTTTATTTTAAAAACCGTGACTATAATAATGGCAAGGAGAGGAATAAGTAACGGAAAAAGAAGCTAACCCAATGGAGGAGAAATATTATTGTCCAAGAAATTATCTAAAAAACAAGACTCAAGTTATCTTGTCAAAGATTCAAGGCAACCAGGAATTAAAGACAGACAAGAAATTTAAACGCTAAATTCAACCATGGAAGCAACCACAAGATTTTTTTAAGAATACCTACAATGAAAAACGAGAGGAGGTAAACCTTGGTAAAATAATATATAATACTAATACTAAGAAATGCCAAATAGATGTGAATTGTAACTTCATTAGTACCTTGCAATTAGTGATGAGAATCTTGGAATACCCTCGTAGAGTAATCATGGAAAATGCTCATGTTGGGTAAATAAACTCAAAATGAAAATAAGAACCCTATAATTACTTTCATGCAAGAGAACAAATAATGTAAATATCCTTTGAAGAAAACAAATTTTAAAACACATAAATGGAAATATAGCAGTCTTTGCTAAAATGGAGATAATGCTACCTCTGTAACTGTTGAATTAAGGAATTTCTAAGAGTGGGGTGAATCAGTAATTAAGAATATCTATTATTTTTCTTATTATACTTACAAACCCTTCTTATATTCTTTTCTTTGCAAGAGAATTCATTCACATAAACTGTGAACCAATAATACTTCAGACCCAATTGTTCAAACAACAATCACATGAGCAACACATATTTGACACAGTGTTTTTCACATGGAAACCTAGAGGGAAAAAGCCCTAATCAAGCTCAAAATTCAGTTTTCCAAAGTCAAATTATAGTATGAACAAGATGAAAAAGTTTGACTACATAAGTCTTAAAGGGCCATGGAAAAGAAAACCACCAAAGAAAAAAAATTTCCCTAGTGGAGTAGCCAAGTTGTTTTTCATTCAAAACCCTTCCACAGATAGAAGAGACCTCCCTAGGTTTAGTGGCTTAACGTAGCAACAATAAAAAAATCTAAATTATATTTCCCTAGAGATATGCTAAGTATAAGAAGAAAACCTTCTTGATGTTCATGAGCTTTCCTCTTCTCTTCACTCATTCAATCCAGTTCCAACTTTAACTCTTCAAAGTAGAACCTATAAATTAGCCATGACAAGAAAGGAGATCAAGATATACAAAATGGCATACTAAAATAAGTCTAATTAAGACATCAAAAAACCTTATTTTACACATGTATAATCAAATACATGATGTATGGGAAAAATAATTCAATTTCTATTAATGATAACAAGGAAAGCTTACAACCCTTGTTGCGACCTTAATGTTGTGAATATCTCCCAACCTTCTTGTCCATTATTTTCGACAATGATAAAGCCTTCAATATCACCAGTGCATAAGGATGGATTATGGACCTCCAAACAAAAATGGACAGTATAAGGGTAGAAGTAGAGTCTCTAAACCCAACCCAGACTCTATAGTAGGTACTACTTTTATAGGGACAATGAGGTAGTTTTAGATCCACCATACTAGGGCTAGATCCACTTTGAATGAAGATAAGTTCCATGAGATAAGGGATAAAGTCTCATTAATAGGAATTTGAGATCATATTCAATAGAAAATGGATGAAATTTTTGTCAAAGCTTCTAGAAGGGGAAGCTTCGAAATTCTATTTTATTTTTCCTCTTTTCCAAGTGTCATCACTCTTTTGGTAAAGGAAACTTATGCTAACAAGTGCAACTTGAATGTATGCAAGATGTTCCATCACAAATACTAATGGAGCAAGTTGTGATGGAGTCTCAAATTTGGGTTTTAAACCAATGTAATCCATGATTCTTATAACTTCTGGGAATAGTTTTGCTTTTGGCCTTGTAAGGGATTAACAAAAATTGTAATGGATGGCGAGAGATCCAAGTTTGGTGCCTTTTTCCTAGGTGAGACAAAATGGCCTATAAAAATGCCTCATCATCATGCTTTGAACCAATTAATTTAATTAATGGAAAGGCTCGAACTAGTAGTTCAATGTCTTTGATGAATCTTCACATGATTTATCCATCATATGTGAATCTAATTCATCAAGCCTATAGCTTGCATTATCAATTTTGTGATAATATTGTATATTGGATCGAGGATTCATTTTGTAACACCCTCCTCCCACATCTACCCAAGCAACTAGGGTAAACATGCGACGAGAGGACACTATGATATGATTCGACCTCATACATCATTTTAAGGAAGTGGAACGGATAGAAACACACCATATAGCTATTAATAATCAACTACAGGACCATCAGGAACCAATCCAATACTTTTTATAGATTGCCTTGGGTTCCCACTGAGCTTTTGGATAATTTAAGGCTCAGTAGCTCCCATGCTATAGGCATGAGTGCGACCAAAAATCCAAAGTCGGTCTCACAAGCTTACCTGCCAACGACCAAAGACCAAAATTGTTAGTGCTATTCTAGGGACTCTGGGATTTGAGCTATTTTTTCAGGCCGAGTGCCTAGGTCACTACCCAGAATTGAACCATCTGTCCAGATCAGTAAAATAACTTGAAAATGGTAGTACTAAAGCAAATAATTGTTCAAGACATTAACGGGAACCCTCCTATCGATGACAGGCATATCTTCAAACATATTGCAAATGTGTAATCTACAGGTGTAATAAACATTTCTGAGCATAGGGGTCTCATACTTAGATGAGAATTGCTAAGAACCATTGATGCCTCAACACATCAACTACCATTCCATCCATTAGATCATAGATACATTGATTATTCAATTACAGGTAGAAACATGATGAGAGCCACACATGGTGGTTGTTATAAAACACATATGTAACCAACATAATATAAACAAAAATACTCATGAAAGTAAAACCATATAAGCCACATACAATCCATCAATATTTTCATAGAAATAAAAGGAGAAATAACCTTTCATTAATGATGCAAAATCCAAACCCGGGATGGGACTTCCACATTCCACCTAACCATAGAATGGATGAGCCAAATCTCTCTTCAGTCATTCACCCCTGTGACATATTCCAAGGATGGATGTGGGATCTCATAGAACACATCAATCAAAACTCATCTTGGGATTCCAGAGGCCATCCACCTCAACCCATCAAACATTGATTCCACATCATGGTCAGACATCACAAAACCATCATCAGATTGGTTTCCATCCAAGCCTTCCACGGATTCTAGAGCATTTTTCCAACCAAGGCCTCCACGACTAGTAACTCAACCCAAAGTTTATTCAGGGCTTCCAGAGCATTTGTTAAACCATGGCTTCCACGACTAGTAACTCAACCCACCAAGGGCTTCCAGGACTAGTAACTCAACCCAAGTTGTTACAGGGCTTCCAAAGCATTTGTCCAACCAGGGCTTCCAAGACTATTAACTCAACCCAAGATAAGGAAACATGAGAACCAAATAAAAACAAACAATTAAAGTAAACCCACAATAACTATGGCTATCTAGGAAATGGAAAGGCTAGGAAATCCACTGTCAATCCTGACCATCCTCCATGCTAATGACAGATCACAACCAAGAAACCACATGCATGAGCCATGCATGCCAAAACTAGTGAAGGAAGCATGCATGTAACTTGGTACCTGAAAGAAAATTTCATGTAGTTGCTGATCTTGATGCCTTCTTGTGCTATCCTGCTCTTCCTCTGCCTTCTTCCTCCAAAAGTCCAATTATGCCACACCCTCCAAGAGTGCTCCAAGAAGACTCTAAGTCTCCAAGAGTATGAGATAGAGAGAGAATAATGAGAGAGCTCCAAAACTGAATCGACAAAAGGTTACCAACTAATCTTCTGAAGAATTATTATGAATGAGGCCTTTGTTTTCTTCATTTTCCATTATTTTCCTTCAATTTCCTCCTCACATGCACCCTGTGACCTTTCACCTCCCTTTTCTCCTATTTTCCATTATTTTCATAAATAATTGTGCCAAAATACCATTTTGACTTTCCGAAGCCTTAGCCATTTCCTTTTCCAATTTCCTTAGCCATAAACAATCACAAGTGATCCCCATCACTAGTATTATGCCCAAAATTTAGCTTGGAATAAGTGTCCCATCATCTGTGGTTATTACTTTTCCTTTATTTACTTTTATTAGATGGAATTTCCACGAGGAATGTTACAGAGCCCTCCCGCTTGGGGGACACCATCCTCAGTTTTCAATCATACATATACCTCAGCAACCTATTGAAAGCATACATACTTCTCATGGAGCTTTAGATCACAAATCGATGCATTATTTACAATGAAAGATCTGCTCAAAATAAAACATCATGACACCATGATAACATACTGCATAGTGGAGCTTTATAACACAACTCATCAAAATATTTACAATGATCATTCTATTGAGTACCAACCCACATGAAATCATAACATCATGATAACATAACCAAATGATAGCATAGTAACATGACAACATAATCATAATGACATAACACCCATACCACATAGTGGAGCTTTATAACATATCTCATCACAGTATTTACATCCATATACATGTGTACATATAGCAACATTACCCAAAATATATAACAAAAACATATACCAAATAATATACCAAAGCATATATCAAAACATATGCTAAGCACCATATCTAAGCATATATCAAAACATTATATAGGATATACCAAACCATCATAAAGAATATACTAGCCACCATAAAGAATATACCAAACCACCATAAAGCATATACCAAACCACCATATCGAAGCTGCTTTGTGTCAACTGGCAAACAAGGAAGGATACATAGCCTGAATATGATCTGCCATATCCCAAGTAGCTTCATTGGGCCCAAATTGCTTCCACTACAATTTAACTTGCTCAATTGCTCGGTTTTGGAGCATGAACACCTTTTTTGCAATGTACACTGAGGCTTTGATTGGAATTCTCCATTTGGTTCCATTTCCAAAATAGACCAGTCAATCACATGATCGGAATCATTTACAAACTTCTTAAGAAATGATACATGGAAAACATCATGGACTTTCACTATCAAAGGCATTGCAAGTCGATAGGCTACTGGCCCAATCCTCTCAATAATGCTGAAGGGCCTACAAAACTATGGTGCCCACTTAGCACTTCATCCAATCCTCAAGGAGTTCTTCTTTGGTTTTATGTGCAAGTACACCTATTCCAAAACCTAGAAATCCTTGAACAACCTATTTCGATCTACATAGATTTTCATCCTATCCTATGTTTCCTTTAGATTCTTCTTGATCACCTGTATTTCCTATTCCATGTCTACCAACATATCTGGTCTAGTCAATACGTTGTTAACCAGATCACTTCAGCTCATGGGAATGTTACAATTGCGCCCATACAATGCCTCAAAAGGACTCATCCTCAATGACTCCTGATAATCGTTGTTGTATGTGAACTCTACCAAAGGGAGATACTCTTCCCACTTCCTTTGTTGATGAATCATATATGTCCTCAACATGTCCAACAATATCCTGTTGACCCTCTCTATATGTCCTTTTGTCTACAGATGATAACTTGTGTTGAAGGCCAACTCTATTCCGAACCTTGCAAAAAAATTCGTCGAAAACTTGGAAGTGAACTTTTCATCCCTATCTGACACAATTTTCTTTGGAACACCATGTAGTCTAACCACATCTCTAATGAATACTTGTTCCACATCGTTAGCTGAGAACGTAAAATTCACCATAATGAAGTGTCAAACCTTTGTTAATCTATCCATAATGGCCATAATGGAATCATGTTGTTTCACTGTCTTCGACAACCCTATGATGAAATCCATGGAAATGACCTCCCATTTTCACTTTGGAATCGTGATCAGTTGTAGAAGTCCACCTGGATGTTTACACTTTTCTTTCACTCGTCGATAGTCGAAACACCTCTCCACAAACTCTGCTACATCCCTCCTCAAACTCAGCCAGTAGTAAAATATCTTCACCACTGTCGGTGTCTTCTGATAACTTGGGTGACCTGAATAAGGTTTCACATGAAACTCCCTCAAGATCACCTTCTTGAGCTCACTGTTATCTGATACATATATCTTATCTTGGAAACTAACCAATCCATCAACTGTAAGATAGTAATGCATACCCTGTGCACCTGCACCTGTACCTATACCTGCACATGTATGTGTACCTACACCTGTACCTGTACTAGTACCCTGCTGCAACCTGTGCACAATATCCATATACCTAACATTTTGCTGACGTACTTGCAAGATCCTATCCTGTAAGTTTGTCCCATAGGAGCTCATGGCTTCCAAGTGATGTACCTATACCCATCTATTGAGAGCATCTTCCACCCTGTTCTCTTTACCTTTGATGTACCTTATCTCGAAATCAAACATGCTAGTCTTGGGAAACCAACTAGTCTGCCTGGCATTTAGATTCGGTTGTTCAAACAAATACTTCAACCCAATGTGATCACTCATAAGTACAAATTTCCTGCCAAGAAGATAATGTCTCCACATATTCAATGCATACTACCTATCCATCTTTCATAAGGATTCCACCAAGCCCTCTCTTGCAAGCATTTGTGCATACCACAAAACCTTTGTTTGGATCTGCAATCTATAGCAGTGGTGCATGTCTCAACAACTACTTAATTTTCTCAAAGCTAGCCTCACACACCTTAGTCCATTCAAACTTCTTACCTTTCCTTTGCAATTATGTAATGGGATCAGCAATCGACGAGAAGTTCATGATGAACCTCTTGTAATATCCTTCGAGACCCATGAAAAACCTTACCTCATCCATACTCTTAGGAGCTACCCACTCCATGTTGTCCCTTATCTTCTATGGATCTATTGCAATGCCTTCCTTGGAGACAACATGTTCGAAGTAGTGTACCTCAATCTGAAAGAAATTGCACTTGTTGAGATTAGCAGACAATTGATGCTTCCTCAAAAATCCCAACGCTGCTTCTAAATTCTCGGCATGCTCTTCCTCATTTTTAGAATATACTAGTATATCATCAATTAACACAATAAAAAAGTTATCCAAATATGGATGCAACACACTATTCATCAAACAAATTATTATAGCTCGAGCATTAGTTAAGCCAAATGGAAGAACAACGAACTCATAATGCCCATACCTGGTCCTGAACTCATTCTTGTAAATGTCCTCTTCTTTGATGCTTACCTGATGGTATCTGGACCTCAGATCAATCTTCAAGAACACAGCTTCTCCCTTCAGCTAATCAAACAAGTCATCAATGCTCAAAAAGGGTACCTGTTCTTGATAGTCACTTTTTTCAACTGCTTGTAGTCAATGTATAATCTGAGAGTACCATATTTTTTCTTTACAAACAATACTGGTGTGCCCCAAGGTGATACACTTGGCATAATGTATCCCTTGTCCAACATTTCCTTTAACTTAAACTTTAACTCAACCAACTCAGGTGTTCTCATCTTGTAAGTCACTTTTGATGCTAGAGCTTCCCCTGGCACTAACTCGATAGAAAAGTCTACCTCCCTTTGAGGTGGAAACTCTATAATGTCCTCAGGAAATAGATCCTTGAACTATTTTAGATCTGGGTACCTACTCAACACATCTACATCCTCAACCTCCTTACCCTTATCACTAGAAATGTGTACTGCAAATAGCTTGCACCCTTTCCTATGGCTATGCTTTGCTTGCATAGTTGTCACCATCCTAACTGATGTGGATTTCTTCTTTCCCTGTAAGACTCTTGGTTCTCCATTGTCATCAACACACTCAATCACTTTTTCATAACATTCTACCTTGGCTCTATGAACATACAACTAGTCCATGCCCAAAATCATATTGTATGAACCCAAAGGTAATACATTCAAATGTATTGTGGTAGGCATACCATTCAAGTCAAATGCACAAGCTCTTACCCAATAATGAACTCGATCTTCGTACCTATAGCCAACTGCACTAACACAGACTCTGCATGTGATTCCTTAATCAAACCACACTTAGCCACTAAGTCAGGACCAACATGCTATAATTAGATCTAGGGTTAATCAAAATAGAAATAACTTGATCATAAATCTTACCGTCCACTTCAATGATGGATGCCTAATGATTTGCCTATTTTTTATCCAATGTTTCATAGATATGTGGAAAACTCTTACCAACATCTACAAAAATTCGTGCCTTCTACGCACTGTATATCTTCGACCTACCACTCTGGTAATGTGGACAATCCTTCTTGTGATGATCAACTGCACAAGTCCAACACCGCATGGGCTCCTTATTTTCTCCTCATATTTGTGTCCCTGTCCTCTTTTTGATGCATTGAACCTCTTAGGTGGTGCAACATTATCCTTATTACCTGTGTCATGTGGTCATACTCGTTTCTTATTCCATTTTCCTTTTTTCTTTGCATTACCTCTCTAGTCTGGCTTAGTCTCAATTCTGCACTTCGATTGTTCATAACAATGCTTCAGTTTTTGGATAGCCTCTTCCAATGATCTAGGCTCTTCGAACTCAATCCTATATTTGAATGCAACTGGTAACCCACTAACATATCTCTGAATCTTATGCTTCTCCTCCCTGAGGTAAGGCATATAACTCAATAAATCCAAAAATATGCTAGTGCACTCATCATTTTTCATGGATCCCATATTTAGCTCATATAATTCTTTCACCCGGTCATCTTCCAAAAAATAATTCTTCTTGAATAGACGCTAAAATTCATTCGAAGTCAAATTTTTCTCATTTATACCTCTGACATTCTTCATGTATCCTGACCAAATATCTTCTTTTCCTTTGAGACTAAATGTAACCACTCTAGCTTTCATGTTCTCTGAATAGTCATGCAATCTTAAGAACTTCTTCATTCCTAGAAACCATGCTTCTGCATCTTGTGATTTATTTACCTCTCCATCAAAAGTAAGTGGCTTTTCTTTCTTAAACTATTTTGGAAAACACCACTTATCACTTCTCATGTAAGGATTATACCGATGATGATCATAGTGCTTATTTGAATCATAACTAGAATCATACCTATGTCTATCCCTTCTCCTATCTAGAGTGTCCAACAATCTACCATCCCTAATTGTGTCATCTATATCTGATCGGTGACCACCATGCGATCTACTATCATATGCCCCATTAGTTCTATCTTCTTGCTCATGGCTGATCCGAGGCGGCCCCTGTCACTGCAAATATGACGAGCTCTGAAGTATGACTACATTTAGCTCTGCTAATTCTTCCTGTGCCTTATGGTTATGTCGTTATCCTCCTTATAACTCCTTATTTCTTCCTTTGAACTTCCTAATGTCACTTCCAAGTCGTAAGAGTTCCTAATGCCATACTTATCTTCTGATTCATAGGGAGAGTCTTTGTAGTCAACCATCTTGCTAGCCATTTGATATTTCTTCCTACAAGGTATATCATGTCATCTAAACCAAATCACAATAAATCAATGCACCTTAGTAGAGCTCGAGAAGGATACCTTATCTGTAATATAAAAAAATCAATGTGATACATGTATGACATAGCCATGAAAACATATAGAAACATAGAACATAAGCATATGAGCATGCAACCATCATTCTAGCCAGGGTCCAGTCATCAATGCATGACCTCGACAATGACACACACCATGAAATCATGCATGGGAACCACCATCGTTACGTCACTATACACTTGACCACATGCAAACATGAACATGCATAAGTGATGCATAACCATCCACACATATGCATAAACACATATGACCAAGCATGGATGAACAATATTTGAAATCAAACTTGCAAGAATGATACATGCAACCAAACATACAAGAATGTAACCAAAAATGCAAGAATTTAACCAAGCATACTACAATGATACATGTAAGTGACATAAATCGAAATGTAACCAGTCATACACTCACGATGTTGCATTCCACCACAACAATCTCAAGTTCCACATGATGACGTCACTACAACCATGGACAACATCATGAAAATGCAACAAGAACATGGAATGTAAGTGTGAGAGACACACATGCAACTGATTTGCATGCAGGAACAACACATAGCCCATCTATTCTAAGGGTTGAACCATGTTTTGATACCACTCTGTAACAACCTACTCCCATATCTAGCCGAGAAACCAGCCAGCCAAGGTAAACATGTGACAAGAGGCCACTATGATATGATTCGAACTCCTAAGTCATGTTAAGGAAGTGAAACCGACATAAACACACTATACATACATTAATCATCAGCTACAGGATCCTCAGGAACCAATCCAATACTTTAGACAACCTGCATTGGGGTCCCACTAAGATTTTGGACAATTGAACACTTAGTCACTCCCATGCTATAGGCATGAGTGTGACCATCAATCCAATGTCACTCAGAGGCTTTCCTGCCAGCGACCAGAGACCAAAATTGTTAGTGCTATGCCAACGAATCAGTATAGGAGTGTCATATATAGCTAAGAATCGATAAGAATCATTAATGCTTCAACACATCAACTGTCATTCCATCCATTAGGTCATAGATACATTGATTATTCAATTACAAGTAGAAACATGATAAGAGCCACACATGGCTATTGTTATAAAACACATACATAACCAACATAATAGCAATATAAATACTCATGAAAGTATAATCATAGAGATCACATACAATCCATCAAAATGATCATAGAAATATAAGGAGAAGTAACCTTTCATTAACGATAATAAATCCAAACCCAAGATGGGACTTCCACGTTCCACCTAGCCGTAGAATGGCTGAGGAAAATCTCTCTTCATTCATTCAACCCATTACATATTCCAATCATGACTATGGGATCTCATTGAACACATGAATCAAAACTCATCCAGGGCTTCCAGAGGCCATCCACCTCAACCCATCAAACAGTGATTCCACCTCACAATCGTACATCACAAAACCATCATTAGATCGGTCTCCATCCAAGCATTCCAGGGCTTCCAGAGCATTTTTCTAACCAAGGCATCTAGGAATAGTGACTCAACCCACAACTTATTCAGGGCTTCGAGAGCATTTGTCCAACCAGGGCCCATTAGGGGAATTTTGAGGTCTAAAATGGGCCTCTTAAGAAAAATGCGCAACCAAAATGAACTTTATAAGAACCAATAGGATTCAAGGTGATGATTTCAACCATGGCGGATGGTTCACTAATTTTGGAGTAAAAAAGTAAAATGTTTAAAAAACAATAAAATATTAAAACTACTTTTTCAACTCGTATTTTCAACTTATCTCCCTAATATTTTACTCAAATTTTGTGTAGGAGTACTCATTGGATGCAAAATTTGATTCCTCATCCAAGGAGTACCCATGTTTCATATTTTTGATGGACCCTGCTGCAAAAAAAAATGAGAAATACATGAAAAAACGTGATTGCAATCACATTTTCCATGTATTTATAATTTTCAATGTAGTAGAGTTCATCGAAAGTACGCAACATGAGTACTCATTCGATGAGGAATCAAATGATGTTTCCAATAAGAGTTTATTCTTGAAATTTGAGTAAACCCAAAGGGAGATAAGTTGAAAATACAAGTTGGAAAAACAGTTTTTTATTTTTTCCCTCTAAAATTTGATGATGTAATATAATATTATTTTATTATTTCTACTATTATTTTATAATTTCCTTAGGAGACCCATTTTAGACCTCAAAAATCCCCTAATGTCTAGGACTAGTAACTCAACCCACCAAGGGCTTCCAGAGTGTTTGTCCAACCAAGGCTTCCAAGACTAGTAACTCAACCCAAGCTATTACAGGGCTTCTACAATGTTTATCCAGCCAAGGCTTCCAGGACTAATAACTCAAAGCAAGCTAAGGAAACATGGAAACCAACCAAAAACAGACAATGAAAGTAAACCCACAATCACCATGGCTATCCAGGAAATGGAAAAGCTAGGCAATCCACTGTCAATCCCGGCCATCCTCCATGCCAATAACATATCAAAACCAAGAAACCACATGCATGAGCCATGCATGCCAAAAATAGTGAAGAAAACATACATGTAACTTGGTACCTTCAAGAAAATCTGATGTAGCTGCTAATCATGATTCCTTCTTGCACTTTCCTGCTCTTCCTTTGCCTTCTTGCTTCAAAAATTCAAGTATTCCACACCCTCCAAGAGTGCTCCAAGAAAACTCTAGGTCTCCAAGAGTATGAGAGAGAGAGAGAGAATAAAGGAAATACCTCCAAAACTAAACTAACAAAATGTTAGCAATTGATCCTCTGAAGCCTTTTTGTGAATGATGCCTCTATTTTATCCATTTCCCATTATTTTCCTTCAATTTCCTCCTCACATGAATCATGTGACCTTTCACCTCGTTTTTCTCCTAATTTCCATTATTTTCATAAATAGTTGTGCCAAAATGCCATTTTGCCTTTCCAAAGCCTTAGCCATTCCCTTTGCCAATTTCCTTAGCCATAAACAACCACAAGTGATCCCCATCACTATTATGCCCAACATTCAACTTGGAATAAGTGTCCCATCATTCGTGGTTATTATTTTTCCTTTATTCACTTTTATTATATGGAATTTTCACCAAGGTTGTTACACATTTCTAGAAAAGTTATGAGGAGATGGTAAGGTTGTACTTACTTTGTTTCTAAATGAAGATCATAAGGGTAAGCATGACCTACTTATTTTTAATTTTGAAATACAACAATTCTTTTTTCTAATTGCCAACTTCTTTGTCTTTGCAAGATTAGAGTTACTCTGATGGCTACATTGAAAATTTCTCTACACATAGTACTGTGATCATTGAGTAGTTTATAGTAGGTTAATTAAGTTAGTTTTTTTGTTTAGATGAATCTATTGTATGTTGCTTGAATAATGAAGTTATGAAAGCATGCTAGTGTCAAACTGAAGAAGAGCCACTATCACGATACCAACAGGGAAGTTTACTTAACTTTTTTCCTCTCATTTTTTATATTTGCTAATTATGAAATGTTTAATAAGGAGCAAACAAGAATACTTTAAGTGAATTAATTATTCATTAAGCTTCTCTCACTAAATTTAATTGTTATGGCTCTTGTTTGCTTTGAAATGAACATCATAACTACTCATTGTAAATATGCTTGGATTTGTTATCTCACTGTAATAATGGCATTTACAGTTATATGTTAACTTAATCTAAAACATATTAACAATATATAAGAACTTATATTGTTTTGAAAATGGATCTTTTTATAGATTCAAAACGTCAATAACTATCAAATATTATTGTGGAAAATTTTTAATCTCTAACCACAAAACCAAACCACATGATTCTAAAATCAATCCAGACACATATTATCATATATATATAGATATATAGCTATATATATATATATATATATATATATATATATATATATATATATATATATATACAAACATACATTATAACATACCCCACATAAATATAAATATAAATAATTTGACCAAATAATTATATTATGTAATCCTCATAATCTATCATATCATATATTATTTGACACAATAATTATATTTACGCCGTAAGGCATTTCCCTTTGAAATGAATTGCCCTAGCCGACGTCGTGTCCTAATGTTGACCATGGATTTGTGATGTTAGACGATTAAACGAAGTTTGGTCATTGATCCAAAATTGAAATAAGTTATGAAAACGGTTAATGAAAGCATGTTCCATGCTTTTCGGTTCCTGTAGCAGCTTGTCTGAGGCTTCGATAGGATCAAGAGGCATAGCAGCCAGATGAAAAGTTCCTATTCGCAATGGAATTTTTCTTGACATTAGCGGCAAGCCTGCAGACAGCGTGGTGTCATGGATACCCATCACCCCGGCTATGTAATTTTGTAATTTTGTTGATGGTTGCAACTCTGCAACCACATCCAGTCATTCTAGTTTTTCGATTCCTATTCTAAAGACCGCATTCTACAGTTCTAATTGTCCAAATGATGGTCAGTTTCGAGGTTCGGTCCCGTCTGACAAAAGGAAGCACAGACTGAAAGACATCGGCGTAAAGAAATGAATTCTCTCATTTCAATTCTGAAATATTTGCTCCCAGGTGAAAATATTCAGGTATGTAATTCTTTGACCGATCACAGGGGTTTTCTCCAGTAGAGGTGTCAACAGTACTCTCTTGGGTTTTATTTTCATGAGCGTATGCGTCCTGTGAGTTGATTTTGGTAAAATGAAGTCATTGAAATACCACTCCAGTTGCCCAATTCCCATGGTATTTCTGCATTGAAATGTTTATTCAATAGATCAACCTAAATAAGAATGTCGCTGCTCATTGCAAGTTGTTTTGGTATAGGGCCTTCAAACATATTACTGGTAAGGTAGAGGTGTGCCAAGATCGGTAGCCTGCCTAAACTTGTTGGCACTTTTCCATGCAGTTGATTGTGATGGAGATACAAATTTGAGAGGCAACGACAATTTGTTATGGAAGCGGGTATTGTCTCTGATAATTTATTTTCTTCTAACCATAAGCTGAAGAGCGCAGTGAGATTTCCAATATTTGATGAAATTTCTCCAGTCAAGTTGTTTTGGTTCAAGTAAATATCCTCTAACAGCGGAAGCGCAAAACTAGAGGGAGGAGTGGTTCCGGTGAGAAAGTTAGAATAAAGGGACAAGTCTGAGAGATTTGTGAGTCGACCCACCTCCAGGGGAATGGGGCCATGTAGATTGTTCTGGGAGGGATCCAGATATTCGAGCTGTGTGCAATTCCCGAGCTCCCTAGGAAGAAGGGAAAATAGAATGTTGGAGCTCAAATACAGTACCCTCAGTTTTCACAAGAAATGAGTTTCCCTGTGAGATCCAGGACTTTTACTGTGTGGTCTCCATGGCAGGGGACTCGCATCTAGGGCAGAGAATACATGGAGTTCAAGCCAAAGAGATGACCTAATGATGAGGGTGTTTTTGCAAACCATTTTGTTTACAAATATCCTGTATTCCATGGAGGCCCTCGAATGTGTATGGGGAGAGATTTTGCATATTTGCAGATGAAGCATGTGGCGGAATCCATTTTATATCGTTACAGACTGAAACTGGTTAATCATGTATGTAAGGTTTACCATGTTCCTTATTTATTCGTTGAACCTTGCAATGAATCCATAGTCTTGTGATTGTTGCAATGATAAAGATGCAATAAATTCATAATACAACTATGGCTAAAGTGGAAGGCATCTGGGGCAAAGACTACATGGAATTCAAGCCAAAGAGATGGCTTAATAATGAGGCTGTTTTTGTGAGCCAATATGTTTACAAATATCCTGCTTTCCGTGGAGACCCTCGAATGTGCATACGGAGAGACCTTGCATATTTGCAGATAAAGCATGTAGCAACATCCATTTTATATCGTTATCGAGTAAAATTGTGTTGAATTATCTGAATATGTCGGTTTAAACTGCCATGCATTTGTATTTATCATTTTCTAATTGCTATATGTATGAATCATTTTCTAATTTCTAAATTTATATATGGTATGGCAGATTGATATCATATGATAACTTTTGTGAGTAGAGAATCATGGTGAAAATACAGTTGCCTTGATATTGTTTCCTAGAAAATCACTGAAAATGTAATTGTCTTGTGTGTAGTATTACTTTATGAAGATATATACATTATGCAGCAACAGGCTGGGGCTCAATCTCAACCTATGGGTCTGAAAGCCCAGTGAGTTTATCAACACTATCAAACCATGTTAGTGATGCCTGTCATGAATTAACATGTATTCTTAGTCGTAGAATAGGCCTTAAGCCAGGGGTAGACCCTGCATCCAATTTTGAGCTTTTCATTCTTTGTTGGACAAGCCTTTGTTTTTAGACCTGCTTGATTTCTGTCAAGTGAAAATAAGAACCTCATAGTCAGTATATAAAAGGATGTATCATTTCCTGGGAGTTTGGACATATATTAAATAAATGCCCGATAACTGCTTTTGGTCAGTTACAATCAGATGCATATCACCGAATTTTCACAACCATCATCTGCGATAATCAAAGATTTTCACATCCCGACCATCATCAAATACCAATTTAATTTGAATTGGTTTCGAAAATATTTGGATTGTCAATTGGGATCTCTACCTGTAGCGGCTTCTCTGAGGCTTCGATCAGATCAAGAGGCGTAGCAGCCAGATGAAAAGTTCTTGTTCGTAATGGATGTTTTCTTGACATTGGCGGCAAGCCTGCAAACAACATGGTGTCATGGATACCCATCACCCCTCCTATGTAATTTTGTAATTTTGTCGATGGTTGCAACTCTGCAACCACATCCAGTCCTTCTAGTTTTTCGATTCCTATTCTAAAGACCGCATTCTACAGTTCTAATCGTCCAAATGATGGTCAGTTTCGAGGTTCAGTCCCGTCTGACAAAAGGAAGCACAAAATGACTGAAAGACATCGGCGTAAAGAAATGAATTCTCTCATTTCAATTCTGAAATATTTTCTCCCAGGTGAAAATATTTAGGTATGTAATTCTTTGACCGATCACAGGGGTTTTCTCCAGTAGAGACGTCAACAGTACTCTCTTGGGTTTTATTTTCATGAGGGTATGTGTCCTCTGAGTTGATTTTTGGTAAAATGAAGTCATTGAAATACCGCTCCAGTTGCCCAATTCCCATGGTATTTCTCCATTGAAAAGTTTATTCAATAGATCAACCTAAATAAGACTGTCACTGCTCATTGCAAGTTGTTTTGGTATAGGGTCTTCAAACATATTACTGGTAAGGTAGAGGTGTGCCAAGCTCTATAGCCTACCTAAACTTGCTCGCAGTTTTCCATTCAGTTGATTGTGATGGAGATACAAATTTGAGAGGTGACGACAATTTTTTATGGAAGCGGGTATTGTCTCTGATAATTTATTTTCTTCTAAGCATAAGCTGAAGAGCTCATTGAGATTTACAATATTTGATGAAATTTCTCCAGTCCAGTTGATTTGGTTCAAGTAAATATCCTCTAAGAACGGAAGTGCAAAACTAGAGGGAGGAGTGGTTCCGATGAGAAAGTTAGAATAAAGGGAGAAGTTTGAGAGATTTGTGAGTCGACCCAACTCCAGGGGAATGTGGCCATGCAGATTGATCTGGCAGGGATCCAGATATTCGAGCTATGTGCAATTCCCGAGCTCCCTAGGAAGAAGGGAAAATATAATGTTGGAGCTCAAATACAGTACCCTTAGTTTTCACAAGAAATGAGTTTCCCTGTGAGATCTAGGACTTTTACTGTGTGGTCTCCATGGCAGGGGACTCGCATCTAGGGCAGAGAATACATGGAGTTCAAGACAAATAGATGACTTAATGATGAGGGTGTTTTTGTGAACCATTTTGTTTACAAATATCTTGTATTCCATGGAGGCCCTCGAATGTGTATGGGGAGAGATTTTTCATATTTGCAGATGAAGCATGTGGCATAATCCATTTTATATCGTTATAGACTGAAACTGGTTAATCATGTATGTAAGGTTTACCATGTTCCTTATTTATTCGTTGAACCTTGCAATGAATCCATAGTCCTGTGATTGTTGCAATGATAAAGATGCAATAAATTCATAATACAACTATGGCTGAAGTGGAAGGCATCTGGGGCAGAGACTACATGGAATTCAAGCCAAAGAGATGGCTTAATAATGAGGGTGTTTTTGTGAGCCAATCTGTTTACAAATATCCTGTTTTCTGTGGAGACCCTCGAATTTTCATAAGGAGAGACCTTGCATGTTTGTAGATAAAGCATGTAGCGACATCCATTTTATATCGTTACCGAGTAAAATTGTGTTGAATTATCTGAATATGTTGGTTTAAACTGTTGTGCATTTGTATTTATCATTTTCTAATTTCTATATGTATGAATCATTTTCTAATTTCTAAATTTATGTATGGTATGGCAGATTGATATCATATGACAACTTTTGTGAGTAGAGAATCATGGCGAAAATACAGTTGCCTTGATATTGTTTCCTAGAAAATCACTGAAAATGTAATTGTCTTGTCTGTAGTATTACTTTATGAAGATATATACATTATATTTTTCTTTTACCTTCATTTTCGTGTTCTACCTGATAATCGTAACAATTATGTGAAAATAATGTATATTGATTAAAATCAACGTATCAACCCATGTTTTTTCGTATGATAATTTTATCCATAAATTTACATCTAAATGGGATGAGAAGGCACATCTCAGTTTATAATTAAATAAACTATATAACAAATATTTTTGAAAAGTATTTAGAAGGTTTTGATGAACAGTTGGCTTTCACTAGGGTTGACAGCAGTGGAACATGCAAACATGATCTATGAAACACATGCCTTGTCCGGATTTTTCGTATCACAATGGGATATGCCAGTCTGTAACCATTAGAAAACCATTAGAAAGCAGGTAGCGAGCATTAATGTGGAGAATATTGAGTCTAATAGGTTTCTGCTAACGGACTTTGTCTTCACTGCCCATAATTCCGTGCAGTGCAGCTACCATCCCAACGACATATACATAGTTATAGTCATATACATAGTTACTATATCCCTGCATATACATAGTTACCATAGTTACCATCCCATCCCAACGGAATATGTACATAGTTACATTCATATACATGGTTCCATTCATATTTATAGTCAGGTTCCATTCATATACATAGTTACCATATCCTTACATCCCCAATACTAAGGAGGCACCATCGATGGACGAATATTAATGTTGCATCCTTTTATTTATCTTATTTAATGAGAAGCTAACATCTTTATTTGTTGTATTTAATGAGAAGCTTGCATCTGAAAAAACCATAGAGCTTTGGATTCTACATGCTGTCATTCAGATTTCTGTAGGAAGTTGAGTTTCTGAACCTCTAGTCAAGGAAACCTTGGAATCCATTCTACAGGTTTAGGTTTGTATTAATACACAGACATGTTAAAATTGAATTGAAAATTTTAAGAATTGATAATTACTATTTTGAGATTTTAGAAGTCTCTTAACTTATTTAAATGATCCAATCAAACAATGTTTTACTACTGCAACCTGATCATTTACACCAAGTTCAAATAATTTAATTACTGTTTAGACGACCCTCTGATATAAAGATCACACTAATGACACAAAACATTTGTTGGAGGCTCAAATTGTCTCAAGTTGGTTAATCTGCGTAATGTTACCATTAAACTTGTCTATTCTAAACAAATCTTCGCGTCAGCAAACTATAGCAAAGTGGTGGGAGCAAAGGAAAAATTTAAATTTTAAAGTTAACTGGTGCGCATGTTAGGAGGACGATCAAACCATAAGTGTCTCAAACATATATCCAACGGTTTGAGCGACCCCTACCCCATTGCAGTTTAATGGGAGGGGGATCTCTCGTTCAAGTGTTTGGTTTTGAATCAATATTTTACAAATTGCTTCTCACTTTTTCGACTGTAGTTGAGACTACAAAGCCAAGGAAAAGTTTCAAGGAGAGGTTAAGCGTTTCGTTTATTTATTTAGTTTTCCAGACATTATATATGTGTGTGTGTGTGGAGGGTATGAGAAGACACATCAACATATAATTTAAAAATATATATAACAAATAATAAACATTATCCATATATTATGTAAATAGTCAGAAGCAAAAAAATGTAAATAATATGTAAAGTCATTTATTATGTCATTGCTGGCCCATTGACATTTATTATCTGGTTGTACCTATTAGTTTGTTTGTATTGCGGAAAATTTCTAATTTTTTATAGTGAACATTAGCCCTTTGCTTGAAATTTTTGGGTGATGTCAGCCCGTCGCCCTTCAACGATATTGGAGAATTTTCGAGACTAATGCCCTTCAACGATATTGGAGAAATTTCGAGGCTAATGCTACCAATATTCTGAGTTTCCAGCAGTGAGATTTTCTAATATACATTCCTTCTCAAGTTTATACATAAACGAAAATGTTTGAGCCACAGTTGTAACAGTACGTTTAAAAGAATTCAAGTTAAGAATAAGTGCATCCCCCTCCATGTCAATCTTTCGGGTGTCTTTGCACTCAAACGAAACTTGAAGTCGAGGTCGGGCCCGAATTTTTGGTCGGGAAGTCAACTTCTATGTGGACAAGAATCATAAGGAAAAGGTCGACCTCCAACCCATCTGGGCAAAGGTTGACATTCAAGCGATCTTGAAATTGCAGCGGGTGTTTAAGTTAGTTATTTCCCACTTTTTTAATTTATCAACCATATTCACATTATATTTTTCTTTAAAGGAGAGATAACAAGTTCATATGTTTTAAAAGTTTTGATAGTAATTTGTTTAAATGTTAAATGCATTGTGAGGTCAAGTTTTGATACTTTGAGTGCAATTTCGTAAGAGTAAATAAGTAGTAACTAACCACAAGTAAGTTGGAAATCATCTCATCTTTTCATTTCCACAAGTCCCGTGAGCAAGGTGCCAACCCCGATTCCATACGGTTTGCTTTTAAATAATCTCTCGACCCCGATTCTATGTTTTTCCATGTTTTTTCCGTAGAGGTTACGATGAATGGGTTAAAATATCATTCATGTTATTTATTTTAACTTTTTACTTATTAAAAAATTGTCATGCTAGTGTTTATAGTTTATAAGTTAATATTGGTAGGAATTTCATATAAAAAGATTCAAAAGATTTTAGTAGGGGGACTTTTATCTTTTGAATTTTATTATAATGTTTTAAACATAGATTTTGTTGTGTTGATTTAGCTACATAATTTATATAATGGAACATATATTTTTAGTCATTAAGCTCATTAAAAACAAGATCTATTTATATTGTTCATGATAATTCATAAAATAACTAATCATCAATACACCCATACTCTGAGAAAGAAGTAATAGAGATGATATCTTACTCAATATAAAGATAAAAACATAAACTCTATGTGGTTAATCTTACACAAATGACCTGTAAAGAGAAAACACATACTCTTAATCACTAAGCCCACTAAAACTAGACCCAATTATACAATTCATTATAATGTTTGTGAAAGAAATAGTTTGCAGGAAATAGACCTTTCAAGTTTCCAATATCTATAGTAGTTATTGGGATCAATTTCAATGCTTCGATCTTTAAAAGTATTGAGAATGGAAGTGTCAAAAAACAATCATGATTCCCAAAAGAAGTTAAACAAGGATAAGCAAAGGAAACTCTAATCACCTTAAGAGCAAGTGGTAAACGAATGTAAGCTTCTGATCAAGTGACAAATTTCAATATCGAAAAAACAACATATTTTTGATGAAATATTTGTTATTGAAAATTGAAAGAGCATCTTTGAAGATGGAGAGACAATCTATGTTGGAACGGTTATAGAATAGGTAAGTTTGGCATAATCTAAGTGATTTCTCTTATCTTCTAGCTTTGAATGACATTTTCTTTATTAATTTTTATATTCAGTGATCTTCTATATGTCACGATTCTTCTCAAGTTTATGCCTTACGACATTTCCTTTGCAAAATTTGGTGCAATTGCTAGTATGTAATCCTTTTGGTGGATACTAGAATATGTTGTAGATTTTATGTTATTATTGTACATAACTAAACGTGTGACAATAGGAATATCATGCAAGTTTCTCCATTATCAAATGTATTTCATATGTAATAAACACTTTGAAACATGGCCCACTGACCACTTTCAGATCAAATGAATAAATGTGCAGTTCCTCTAGCTGCTCCAGGTGCAGTTGCGAATGTTCCAGTTTCTCTCGTACATGATGGTCTAGATTTTAAACACTGTTTTGACACACAAGGAGATGGATATGAACGCAACTATGGAATACCCATAGCTGGATATGAACGCAACTATGGAGATAGAAGCAAGAGAGACATCCATTAATCGCTCTGACTGACCAGGATTGCTAGCCTCGACTTCCCCTGAATTTGAATGGCAGAGGGAAGCAAGAAATGGTGAAAGTGAACTGTGTGGATTATTATTCGACTAAGTTATTTTTTTTTGTTGATAATTGTCAATTAAGTTATTAAAATTTCCAGTTCAATGAGATTTCATTTTCATAGCCATTATCAATTAAGTGACTCTAAGTGCAAATTTTATTTTTTTAAAAGTGGTTAATATTTTAAAATATAATGATAAATAATAAACTAAAATTATTTACAATAAGTTAGTGTTTTATATTTTTTATATTAAAATGTATTGGAAACGTAATTTTAAAATGATAATTTACAATTATAAAATAATTGTTCAAATTAATTTTAAATGATTTTAAATTATATATATATTTTAAAAATTATAACATTTTAAAATATAGTTATGAAATGAGTGAATTTTTTTGAGATGAGTGAAAAGTTTGATATATAAAAATCTATTTTGCATTTTAACACAATCAAATAAGAGGGAAAAAAATTGAGTGAAAATTTACACTTATAAAATATATTAAATTGTTTTAATTGTTATTATAATTGAATCCATTTATAAAAAGATCACACATTATTTTACAATTAACATAATTTATTATCTTTAACAATTGTGTAATAGTTGCTCATGAATTAGATCTAAAAACCATTAATCTCATTACTTGATATTAATGTTTTCTTTAAATTTACATGATCATAAGTAATTAAGGCTATTATGAATTATGTCTAGTTTGGATTCTTAAGATGAATAGTAGTTATCCTTCCCACCTAAATTTTACAGAAAGAGATATTCCTTTAAAATCATTTTTCAATCTTAATTATTATTTTTTTAAATAAATTAAACTTAACTAATAAAAAAATAGATAATCTTAAATAACTTAAAATAGATTATTTCAAAGTGGAAAAATCTTCTTACTCTCAAATTGTTTAAAGTAACTTTATTATTTTTTTACTATTTACTATACGGTTTTATTGACACTTATCACCAATTAATGTACTTAATTGTCAATGAAGCTATATGTGTAATTGATTGATTTTAATTGATTTTGAATAGAATATTTATAATATTTATCTCGAGTTTAATGTTATTCTCTTGGGTGCATAATCCCTTGGGTTTATTATTCCCTTGGTTTATAATACCAATCCCTTGAGTTTATTAATTTAAGTGTTCATATTCCTAGGGATTAATATTATTCTCTTGGGTTTATAATGCCAATATCTTGGGTTTATTAATATAAGGGTTCATATTCGTACTGTTTAATATTATTCCCTTGGGTTTTTAGTATTAATCTCTTAAGTTTATTATTCCCTCCAATTTATAATATCAATCATGTTCAACCATGGTCAGACATGGTTAACCATGGTAAACCATGGGCAAACATAGTCAGCCATGGTCGACCATTGTCAATTATGTTTTATAAAATCAATCATGGTAAACCATGGTCCAACGTCACATTGTGACAAAGATTGTCAATGAAAATCAACCATGGTGCGATGTCGCATTGTGACAAAGATCCTCTCCATATGAAAATCAATCATGCTCAAGCATTATCGACCATACTTAAGTGTTGCATTGTGACAAGAATTGTCTCAATATGAATATAAGCCATGGTCAACCATGTTTATTTTAGGGTTTATAATATATATCTTAGGGTTTATATACCTTGGGTTTATATTATTCTCTTGGGTTTAATATTATTCCCTTGGTTTTAATATTATTGCATTGGATTTTTATTATTAATCTCTTGGGTTTATTAATCAATCATGGTAAACCATAGTCAACCATGTTTCATAAAATCAATCATGGTCAACCATCGTCTAACGCTGCATTGTGACAAGGACTGTCTCAATATGAAATCAACCACTATCAACCATGTTTATTTTACTATTTATAATATTGTTCCTTCGGGTTTATAATCTCTTGAGCTGTTAATATTAATCCCTTGGGTTTTTTATTCCCATTGGTTTATAATATGAATAATGGTCAACCATGGTCCAACGTCGCATTGTGAAAAATATTCTCTCGATATGAAAATTAATCATGGTCAAGCATGAACAACCATTGTCCAATGTCGCATTGTGACAAGGACTGTCTCAATATGAAGATTAACCATGGTCAGACATATTCAACTAGGTTTATTTTAGTGTTTAATATTATTCCCTTGGGTTTATTCTTATTCCTTTGGGTTCATAGTCCCTTAGGATTTTAGTAATAGTATCTTGGGTTTATTATTCTCTTCAGTTTATAATACCAACTCCTTGGGTTTATTAATCTAAGGGTTCAACCATGGTCGCGCATGGTCAAACGTTGCATTGTGCCAAAGATTGTCTCAATATGAAAATCAACCATGGTCAAACGTATTTACTTAAGGGTTTATAATATTTAACTTAGGGTTTATATACCTTGGGTTTATATTATTTCCCCGGGTTTAATATTATTCCCTTGGGTTTAATATTATTCCATTAGATTTTTAATATTAATCCGCCGTCACATTGTGACAAGGATTGTATCAATATGAAAATGAAACATGGTCAGCCACAGTCAGTCATGTTTATTTTAGTATTTATCATATTATTCCTTTGGGTTTATAGTCCCTTGGGTTTTTTGTATTAATCACCTAATTTTATTATTCCCTTCCAAGTTTATAATATCAATCATGGTCGACCATGGTCAACCATGGTCATACGTTGTATTTTGAAAAAGATGGTCTCAATATGAATATCAACCATGGCCAACCATGGTCCAACGTCACATTGTGACAAAGATTATCTTGATATGAGAATCAACCATGGCCAAGCATGGTCCAATGTCTCATTGTGACAGGGATTGTCTCAATATGAAAATCAACCATGGTCAACCATGTTTATTTTAGTGTTTATAATATTTATCTTAGGGTTTATATACATTGGGTTTATAATATTAGACCCTTGGGTTTAATATTGTTCCCTTGGGTTCATAATCCCTTGAGGTTTTACTATTAATCCTTTGGGTTTATTATTGTCGTAGGTTTATAATATTAATTCCTTGGGTTTATTAATATAAGGGTTCAACCGTGTTCGAGCATGGTCCAATGTTGCATTGTGACAAAGATTGTCTCAATATGAAAATCAACCATGGTCAATCATGTTTATTTAAGGGTTTATAATATTTATCTTAGGGTTTATATACCTTGGGTTTAATATTATTCCATTGGGTTTATAATCCCTTGGGTTTTCAGTATTAATCCTTTGGGTTTATTATTCCCTTCGGTTTATAATTTGAATCATAGTCAACCATGATCAATCATGGTCAACCATGGTCAACCATATTTTATAAAATCAATCATGGTCAATCCAACGTCGCATTGTGACAAAGATTGTCTCAACATGAAAATCAACCATGGTTAACCATGGCCTAGCGTCACATTGTGGAAAATATTATCTCAATATGAAAATCAATCATGGTCAATAATGGTCAACCATGGTGGAACATTGCATTGTTACAAGGATTGTCTCAATATGAAAATCAACCATGGTCAACCATGTTTATTTTAGGGTTTATAATATTTATCTCACAGTTTATATACATTGGGTTTACAAAATTTATCCACTGGGTTCATAATCCCTTGGGGTTTTAGTATTACTCCCTTGGGTTTATTAATATAAGGGTTCAATTCCTAGGGTTTAATACTATTCCCTTGGTTCAACCATGGTCGAGCATGGTCCAACATCGTAGTGTCACAAAGATTGTCTCAATATGAAAATCAACCATGGTCAACCATGTTTATTTAAGAGATTATAATATTTATCTTAGGGTTTATATACTTTGGATTTATATTATTCCCTTATTAATCTAATGGGCCAACCATGGTTGAGCATGGTCCAATGTCACATTGTGAGAAATATTGCCTCAATATGAAAATCAACCATGGTAAACCATGCTTATTTAAGGGTTTATAATATTTATCTTAGTTTATATACCTTGGGTTTATATTATTCCCTTGGGTTTATTGTATTAATCCCTTGGGTTCAGGTTTATAATATCAATTATGGTCAACCATGATCCACCATTGTCAATCATGATCGACGATGGTCAAGTGCTTATAAAATCTTTCATGGTCAACCATGGTCAGTCGTGGTCAACGATGGTTCAAATGTGAAGAAAATAGCCAACATCAGTTTGTTTATATTTTTGTTTGTTCGAGATCTTGGTATCTCTTTAGCCAAATATTATTGTCATGTTTATTTTTATTACTAAGTAGTGGTTATTTGATCTAATTTGTTGTTTGAATTGTAGAATGTGAGAAATTGTAAATAAACAACGAGTGATTCAACAATTTGAATGTTGAATGTAGGTATGGATATAAGTTGGGTTCAATTTTATTGTTTGTTTATTTTCAAACCACTAATGCACTCTTTTGATTTAGAGTAAACACAGAATGGTAGATTCTATGGATGTGCTTACCATATTTAAGCTAATAATTTGTTTTGATTTCGTGTGTACAGTTGTCAGAATAGTGAGGGCTTAGAGCTAAAAGATCTCAGAGACAAACAACATATCAGTTTGAAGGTTGTTGCCAAAACAATAGTTCGAAGAATTATGCTAATATTTTCCTTGATTTAAGAAACTATTATGCAATGGATGGAAACCAATGGACTCTAATTTCAAGGAGCTTTGTCTCATTTCCTTTTTGGGACGATGTAATTTTTTTGCAGCGGAGAACTTCGTTTATTGTAAGAGGGATTACAAAGTTTACTATAAAAGGGATTATTGTAATCAAATAGAAGGACCATTGTGGTATGGCAGGAATCTGAACATGTTGTAGTATGGATAGGTCTCTGAAAATAGAGAAAATGACTATGATCCTTTTGATGAAACTATGCATTTTGAAAGGAGAAGAAAAAGGGGGCGTGGCTTGCAACTTCAATCGTCATATCATTTTATTTTTATTGTAGCTATTTTTCACATGTTCAAATTGTTCAAATTATATGAGTAGGATGTCTTTATACATATGTAATTTGAATATTTAATCAAATTACACTTTACACATGCTTTGATTTTAAATATTAATCTAATTGTGTTGAATGATGTTAGATTCGGTTTGATATTCAGGAAGATAAAGTGAATGTCTGGTCTTGTTTTCATGAAATATTGATATACTTATATGTTATTATAATTTGAATATTATTTTAAGTATTGGATCTTTTTTTAGTTTATTCAAATAAATTTAGTTTCGTTTAGTTTAGATTTAATATATTAGATATGATTTTTTTACTATTTATCAAGATATTGTAGTTTATATATATATATATAATTTTGCTGCATTAGATAATATTTTTACCCTTTAGATCTATATTGCATTGAGGTCTTAGAATAATTTGAGCTTTAATGATTTCTTCCTACTTAGAGGAAGAAATACTAGGCTAACGGAGTCTTAAAAGTCATTAGGAGCAAATTATGCTAAACAAATAAGGTTATTGAGGTACCTTGGACTGGGTTGTTTCCTCCTATTGATGACTGGTCAATTCTTCCTGTCAACACTCTCTTTGCTATATAATGTGTAAATGGAGGGTAGGGTGACTTGATCCACAATAACACTTGTAACTTTGAAGGACTTGAATAGATTTAAACTTGTGACATACCTTAAAGTTCAATAGGTTTGAATAAATTGTAAGCATAGTTTGTTTTGTATCTAATTCTAATTTAGTCGTGGTTATCTAATTGAGTTCCAATAAATTATTAATTCTTACTATAGTTGGTAATTGAGCAACTAGCTATCCAATATTCCATGTAAAAAAAAACTCATAAAAAATTCTTTAATATATATATATATATATATATATATATATATATATATATATATATATATATATATATATATATATATATATACACATCTATTTTAAAATAAACTCATTTTATTTTAAAATATTTCAAATATATATTTAAAAAAATTACATTTTAATTTGATTTTATTCATTTTAATAATTAAAATAAATCTAAACTATTAAATTATACATATCAAATATACCATATCATAATTAATAAATTTAAAATTAAACATATTACATAATGATAAATACATCTCACTATAAATTATATAGTTTTTTCAAAGGTTTTAAGGTAAGAAATTTATTTTAAAATTGCAAAATCTTTAACTAATTTTACATATTTTTAATATGGAAACTATAAAATAACTGCATTTGTTTTATTATAAATTAGATAATTCATTGAAATATTACAAATTTGTTTTAAAATTAGAAATTTTGTCTAATTTTTAGACCCCGATATGTAAACTCTTAAATAATACAATAATTTTATAAAAATTGAAAAATGTAATAATATTATATAAAGAAATTTTGACTAATTTTATTCGTCCCCAGTATATAAACTATTAAATTACATAGTTTTATAAAAATTCAATTTTTCAATAATTATAATTTCTATGAAATTTTTGCTTTTTAAAGTAAAATAAAAAAGGGGAAATTAAGCCATCCACAAAATTTAGCCTCGGAGAAAAATTCCTTGTAATTATCCCTTTTATAATATACCTTTTACAATATATAAAAATGACAAAATAAAATTCACATTACAGCTGTAGGTAGAAATATTACCTCAATATGAAAAACATCCATGGTCAACCATGTTTATTTTATGGATTATAATAGTTATCTTGTTGTTTATATACTTTAGGTTTATAATATTTATGCCTTTGGTTTAAGATTATTCCATTAGGTTCATAATCCCTTGGGTTTAATATTAATTAATATATAATAATATAATAATGTTTAAATTAATATTTATTCATACAATATTTTCTAAATATATAACTAATATATTAATATTAGGATTGATTATATAGGGTTTATAATTAGGGCTTGATATTATGTTTTATAATATTAAGTTTTTAAAAAACTAATGAATGAACTTTATTAATCAAAATGGGTAGCTCGCAGGTAGGAGCTCCACCTACAGACTGCCTCTCGCAAAATGCTCTACATCTTCATCTTACAATAGTAGGGAAGTTAGAACAACTAACTAAGAAATAGGAACTAATTCCTAATCTAAGGCTCTAGGAACCAGCTCTCTCGTAATTTACATATTCTCCATTATCTGCAACACTCCCCCTTAATGGAGAAAGGGGTTCACAAGTATTCCTAACATTTCCCTAAACTATTCAAACTTGATTCTACTGAGAGGCTTAGTGAAAATATGAGAACATTGTCACATGTATTGAAATATTCAATATGAATTTCTTTTGACTGAACTTTCTCCCTAACAAAATGAAACTTTGTATCTATGTGATTTGTGTTTTTATGAAATACTAGATTATTTGCAAGTTTTATAGAGCTATGGTTGTCACATTTGATAACTGTTGCAACCTTTTGTTCTTCTCCAGCATCATGGAGAAGTCTCCTCAACCAAACTACTTCACAAGTTGTTGCACACATCGCTTGATACTCAACTTCTGCTGAAGACAAGGATATTGTGTTATGCTTTTTGTTGCTCCATGCAATGACCCTGGGCCCAATGCTGAATGCATAACCTGCTATGGATCATTGGTCATCTATAGTTCTAGCCCAGTCAGAGTCTAAAAATCCTGTCAATCTAACATCAAACGAATCAGTATAAATAATACCAAAGTCTAAGGTTCCTTTCAAATACCTTGAGATGTCTTTTTCTCCAACCCAATGAATCTCAAGAGGTTTTGACATGAATTGGCTCAATAAAATGACTGCATAAGCCAAATTTAGCCTAGTTGTAGTCAAGTAGATTAGACTCCCAACCAGCTATCTATACAATGTTGCATCTGCCTCCTTCAAACCATCATCATTCTGAAGTTTGGTATTCTGCTGTAAAGGCACTGTTGCAACTTTGCACTGATCCATTCTGAACTTTTTCAGTAAGCTCCTAACATACTTACCCTATGACAGAAAAGTTTGGCCAAAATCTCGCCAGACTTTGAGACCCAAACAGTAGTATAGCTTTCCAAGATCCTTCATCTCAAAAACCTGTCCCTGAGGTTGCCCTAAATATACTTCTTCTTTTAATTCACCATTTAAGAATGCAAATTTCACATCTAGCTGGTATATTGTCCAATGATGTTTGGTAGCTAAATAAATTAACATTCTGATTGTGTTTAATTTAGCTATAGGGGTGAAGGTTTCCTCATAGCCAATACCTTCTTTCTGTAAGTACCCCTTTGCAACCGACCTAGCTTTATATTTGTCTATACTCCCATCTGCTTTAGATTTATGCTTGTATAACCATTTACAACCTATGGGTTGTTTGCCTTCAGGTAATTCAACTAGATCCCAAGTTTTGTTTTTAAGTATTGATTCATATTCCTCTTCCATGGCTACCCTCCATTCATTATATTGACTAGCTTATTTATAACTATAGGGTTCAATAGCTTTTAACACACTCATTATAAAAGCATTCTCCCTATATCCTGTTGGAAATTGAGTTTGCCTACCTGATCTCCTGAGTGGCGGAGTGGCTTCAAACCTATTCTAATCATCCCTTGGTGGACTTGGCTTGACAACTACATCTATACCATCCACTTTTTTTTTTTTTTTGTTGCTGCTCATGGTTGTCTCCTGTTTCATCACTCCCTACTTCCATCAACAAAGGCATGTGCCACTCTTCATTGACACTCTCATGGTTTCCATCATTAACCTTCTCATGAAATGCTACATCTCTACTTGCAAAGACTTTATGAGTAGATGGATTAAACAATTTATAAGCCTTAAACTTTGTACAATACCCAAGAAAAATGCATTTAATGGCCTTTGAGTCCATATTTTTCCTATCCTCCTTTGGAACATGAGAAAAATATTTGGAGCCAAAAACTCTTAAATGACTTACTGTAGGCTTAAATCCTAGTAAAGCTTCGAAAGAAGTTTTAAAATCAAGATTTTTTTTGGACTCATATTCTTCAAATACATTGTAGTATTTATTTCTTCAACCCAAAATCCATTAGATAGATTCTTACCTTTTTGCATGTTGCGAGCACACTCCACAAGGGTTTTGTTTTTTCCATTTTGAAACCCTATTCTGTTGAGGAGTGTGGGGTGTTGTAAACTAATGCGGTATCCCATGGTCTTTACATTATTTGATGAAACTAACCTTCCTGTATTCTCCCCTTGGTCCGAGCAGAGAATCTTGATGAATTTACCTCTCTGTTTCTCAATCATGCTTCTGAATTCTTTAAATTATTCAAAGGTATGACTCTTTTTATAAGAAAATATACCTAAGTGAATCTCGTACAGTCATAAGCAAACAATAATAAATAATAGGCATATCCCAATGAACTCATCTACATTGGCCCACATAAATCAGTGTGCACTAGCTATAGTATATCTCTCTTCTTTCTATCTACATTTACAGGAAACTCAACTCTGTGCATCTTCCCAAGAGAACATGCTTAGCAATCAACATGAACATTATTTAAAACAGGGAGACCATTGATCATACCTCATTTTTGAAGTAGTTGTAGGCCATTCAAATTAATATGGATGAATCTTTGATGCCATAAATCTTTTGCAGTCATAACTGATTATGTCAATGCTTGGTGTGGCGTACTTTTCACATTCAACTTGTAAAAAACTCTCACATGAACACTTGATGCAATTGGCTTCATACGATCCAACAAATATTTAATAACACAATTAGATTTTTAAAACTCTACCTTAAGATTCTGATTCGTTATCATCGAAACAAAGATCATATTCTTTTTTATTTTGGGTACATACATTACATTTTGAATATGCATAATGTTTCCATCAAGCAAGACAATAGGAACATTACCATATCCTTTGATTTGGTATCCTCTATCATTGCCAAGATAGATGTTTGCTCCGCTACTGGCCTCTTTGAAATTTTCAAACCAATGCATATTTCCTGTCATGTGGGTGGAAGCTCCTGACTCCACAAACCAAGTTTCTGCTTCATCATGCTTAGTAGAAAACATAGAATCAGATACGAACAGTCTGAGATATGTATTCTATTCTTCATCAGCAAAATGACCTTCATGTTTCTTCTATCTTTGTTGACCTTCATCAAACTTCTTCTTCTGACAAATATTTAATATTTAAATGGTTATGATTTTATGAAAGAAAATATTCTTTAATATATGATCTAGGTGGCTCTAGAAACACTTAGAATTCAGTAGTGGCTATGGAAAAGCTCAAAAAATCAAATTTCTCAGATTAAAGTGCGACTAGAACCAAATCGTAGTTCTCATCTCCTTGATTCCAATGGTGTGAACAAAACTAAAATTCAAGTTCATATGCTCAAGTTATAGTTGGTCAAATTTCGAGTCAAACTTGGCCATGTGGGAGTCTTAACGAGGCAACAATTTGGCAACAACACTGCGCGCAGAATTCAACCACCGAAATAGGCGAATTTGTTGCCTACTTAATTTTCACAGTGACCCTTAATTTCTAGAGGGTAAAAATTGGCTATTGTGTTTATGAAAAACAAAAATCAAATATAATTAGGGTGTCGGGCTACCACCCCCACCACATTGTTATCTGTTATATATATAATAGTCAAAAATTGGGGTGGGGGACGACCAACCCCGCCACACCCCATGAAAATAATCAACATATTATAAAATATGGTATTGTATGGGCGGAACGACATAACCTCCATGGTGACATTTGCTGCAGCGAGTGTTGAACCCGCCTGGCTTGACATTCGGCTGGTCTGCCGGTAGAACAAACACTAACAAAAAAAAAACAATGCCAAAAACGATGTTCAACACACAAACCACACCATACCATTTCATATTGATTACCACCTTGTTGTTCAAAATTTACACCACTACCTAGCCACATCACTCCAAATGTTAACGATTTGCGCTTGTGTTCAAACATCACGCCAAAACTGATTGAAACTGCTGATTTGGAAAAATAAGCTAATGTGGAGGTTTGGACCCACACCCACTACCCACCTAATCTTGACCTTTGCCAATGGGCCAAAAAACCTACCTTGTTTTCTCTAGAAAAAGTACTCCATATAAACTCGCTCTTTCCACTCGACCAGGAGGTAGGCGGGTGGAGGAGTGGCGGAACCCTGACTAATGAAGAGGAGCAGAACCATGAGCAAGGAGCATGCCAAGATGCTGAAAGGATTCCCTTATAGGGCCAAATATTCCAGTGTTAGGTTTTGACAAGTTGATAGTCTTTTTTGCACATTTTCTCTCTCAGAGTCCAACCATGCAGTCTGTTTCCCCATTTGAGCAGCGGAAATTTAGCTGTCCAACAACAAGGAATCTTTGCAAAATATTGTGGAATATAAAAGATTGCCTTAGAGGCTGTTTTTTGACAGAGGAGGAATAAATCCATATTTGTAGTCATTTTGCACAAAATTTCACAAGGAGCACAGTGGTGTGCTCAAAATCTTGATCCTAGCAGCACATTTTTTGGCCATCTTTAGGAAGGAATCTTTGGGGGAATCTTGGAGATGCCCGAGGGTCTATAATTTTATAGTATTATAAAGGGGCAAAGTTTATAGTCATTTGACACGATTTTGTGCCATGAATTCAGTGGTGATGTTCCTTTCAACAACTGAGCTTTGCATTTTCGGCCATCTCTGAAAGTGGAGGTGTATGATGCAGTTATGTCATATTTTTCTTTTGATTTGCTTAGATGATGTTTTTGTTATTGAGATCCCTAATTACCATTATGTTGAGGGATACTTGTGTCCCACATCTTGTGAGAATTTATTAGCTTGGCATGCTAAAGGAATGCTCATTTGAGTGAGAGTTCCTATATGGAGAACATCTCTGTTAAGGGAATAATACACCCTAGGGTCTGGGTAGAGAACCCCAACAAATCGAAGGGCATACACCAAAAAGAAGCAACGAAACAAGGAGTCCTAATCCTTAAACTACTAAAGTAGGACAAAGAGATAGTACATGAAGGTCCTACATTTGAGGTTGTTCCCATAGGGTCCAAACGCTCTGCTTCCTCCAATGTTTCAAAACCTACAACTCATTCAAGAAAATCATATAAAATAGAAGTAGTTCAAATCATGTTCATGATATGAATAATATATCATATAAGCATATAAATATAAAACATGAAATCATACATAAATAGATCATAACATGAATTAAAGTATTAATATCATAACATCATGAACAAGACGTATCTTCTCTATTGGTGACTGCAAAAGAATGTGGAAGAATATAACCTGATTCGTCCGCGGCTCCAAGCGAAACCTTCCTCCAGATCCCTTCAACCCAAGCCTCAACAATCCTCCTTCAAATCCATACACATAGATGCCATATAAAGGAGATGGACATCTCTATGAGGAAACATGGGTTTCCTATAGCTGGGAGTGCATGGAGGCACAGGGATAAATCAAACTTGACCAGGGACTAATTTGGATATAATATCAATATCCTATCTTTCTCTCCCCTTAGGCCTTCCCCATGAGGCGTATTTATATCACCTCAAAACAAAATTTTCAGTTGGGATATAGTTCGACCACAGGCTCTTGTAGGTAGGCTTCCGATGTAACCCGTAAACCTTGCCCATAAAAAAAGCGTTTTTATATTTTTTTCATATTTTAAATTATATACGTGGATTGGGTATAGCTGGACCCGTGTGTGCACGCACTTTTCGAAGGGAAGAGTCATGTATGGAATTTAAAATAATGTTTTTTAGTAAATGGACCAAGTCTGAAGGGAAAGGGCTGCCCATCGCCATGACTCAGAGCATTGAGTATATAAGGGTGATAAATGATGTTGTAACAGTCTCGTGGAGAGACATGCCACTCTTGTTGAGAGAATTTGCCAATATTAGTGAGAGTTATTTAGAATGTCTCGTGGAGAGACATGCACTCTGGTTGAGGGCATTCATCCTTGTAATGACAAAGAACATTCTATGTACATCATCACATTTGCAACATTTAATGAAGCAGCCTCCCCACTCTTGACAACATGGCCAGGAGACATAACCTACACTGGGTGAACTCCATTATCAATGTGTTTTTGTTCTTTGATTTGATGATTGTCATTATGTTTCATATTTTTTATAGTATTCACATGTGGTTTATCATACTCTGTTACATGAAATTCTACTAACACCACAAAAGTAAAAGGTCTTGGTTAATTCTGGTAGTTGAAGAGACTTAGATCAATTTTGGTATCAGAGCAGTCTTCTTGCTTATATGAATTGCAAGTGTGAAATAATGACGTACAACAAGAAGGTAAATGGAGGATGACAAGGATGTCTTCAAGGCCTTCTAAAGGATGTAAAAAATGGTAGACATAATGTATGCATATTATGAGGAGAAGATGGCAAGAGAGGAATGAGAGAAAGAAGGAGAAAAGGATAATGTTCCATCTACCCCCTCGAGTGCACATTCATCTTCTTCATGGTCTTCCCATAATTTATATGAGGAAATCAATCAGAGTCTTCAAGTAGAGAATGTTGAATTGAGGAGACTTATACAAGAAGAAAATAGGAGAAGCGAGATTTCAGCTTCAGTTACGAGCCACGGAACAGGCCTTGGAAAAATTGAAGTGAAACAAAGCCTTAACGAATCCATCATCACCTATGTTAGAATTGACAGCTGAGGTAAAGTGTGTTGATCATTCTTCAGTCGTTTTCACATGACACTATTTCTATTAGAAACATGGACGTACCTATTTCAGGAACTAGCATGAGATTCCTTACCAAGATGGGATATAAAGGAGGAGTACTCGTTGTTAATGGCCAAGGAATCACTCAACCATTGGAGGTGGTACAAATACCTCGATTCACAGGTTTGAGATACAATGAAGGAGAGTGTTCAAAGGCTTAAGAATATTCCAATACATTATTGCATTGTCAAGGAAAGAGGATGATTGGAAAACATCCCAATCCTCCCATGACAATGCATATTGCAAAGGAAGAGCTAAGGCAAGATCTCATCGCCAGAATCACACCAGAGACAATCAAGAGAGATATAAAAATTCTTAGTATTATAAAGTTCATTTGGATTATAAGCATGCTAATGATGAAAATAAATCATGGCGTAGAAAATAATTGTAGTTTTTGTTGTTTACATAACCATTTGATTGTTGAGTGCTGGAAGAGAATGGAAATAAGAAAAAGGATGAGGCTTGAAAGGCCTTCTCCACATTAGGGAAGGAAGAAGGTAAAGTAGGCCTAGAGGAAGAAGACTTTTTGCATTCATTGTAATAGTGGTGGACATCATAGAGCCACATGTTGGTGGTTACGTCTAGAAAGACGTCTCAAGGAAAAAGCGCCTTTGCAGGAACTAGTTGAAAAGTTTGTTCGATAAGCAAATCGACTCCAGGATGATGACCCATTCACTTTCATGAGTGAGAGATGGTTTTTCTAGATATGGTAGCTTGTCATAGACACATTTTGTAAATCATGTGTTGCAATTTTAATTGTAAAAGCGATGATGTGTTTTCAATCACTTGTTAAAGCAAAGATGATGTTTTTGGCCTTTTGTTGATATACGAGGTATTGGATTTTCTTCTGAAGTAGACTTGACCAAAGAGTTTGTCTTATAAAATCTTCGAAAGTATGGGGATTTTTGGGTCATGGTTGGTCATGTAACTGATTTTGTAATTTACAAATATGTACTGCAGGCTTGAAGAGGATGCAGGTGTCGCCTCATCACTTATGGCTCTGAAGAACAAGGGTGGAAGAGAAGGAAGTGTGGTCTATCAGGAGACTTGTGGCGTAGGCAGTGTAACACAACAATTATAGATTATATTAATTCTTTTCGAGGACCAAAATCTCCTTAGTGTGGAGGAATGATCCAGGTGGCTCCAAACACGCTCAAAATTAAACAGTGGCTATGGAAAAGCTCAAAACAAAATTCCTCTAATTGAAGTGAAACCAGGACCAAATCGTAGTGCTTGTCGCCTTGATTCCATCAGTGTGAATAACACTAAAACCTCAGTTTGTATGCTCAAGTTATAGCTGGTCAAAGTTTGGGTCAAACTTGGACAAGTGGTAGTCTTAACAAGGAAAAAATTTGGCAGCAACCTGGCACACAGAATCCGGCCACCGAAACAAGGGAATTTGTTGCCTACCTAATTTTCCTAGTCATACTTATTTTTTGGTGGATAAAAATTGACTATTGTGTCTATAATATATATATATATATATATATATATATATATATATATATATATATATATATATATATATATATATATATATAATTAGGGTGGTAGGTTGCCATCCACGCCACATTGTTATGTATTATATATATGGTATTCAAAAATTTGGGTGGGGGCCACCACCCCCACCACACCCCACAAAAACGATAAACATATTGTAAAATATGGTATTATATGGCAGGAACCACGTAACCTCCATGGTGATATGTGTTCTAGCGGTGTTGAACTCGCCCGCCTTCACAATGAGCCGGTCCACCAGTGGAGCAAACACTAACCAAAAACAAACAACAAAAAATGCCAAAAATTATGTTTAATGCACAAACCACACCATACCATTTCATATTGATTACCACCTTGATGTTCAATGGTTATACAACCACCCAACCACATCACTCCAAATGTTAACGATTTGTGCCTATGTTCAAACAACGTGCCAAAACTGATTGTAACCGTTGATTCAAAAAAATAAACTAATGCAGAGGTTTGAACCCACACCCACTAGCAACATAATCTTGGCCTTTGCCAACAGGCCAAAAAACCTTTGTAGTTTACTTCGCCCAAAAACACTCTATATAAACTCGCTCATTCTATTCAACCAGGAGGTTGTCCGGTGGAGGAGCGACAAAACCCTAACCAAGGAGGAGCAGAACCATGAGAAAGGGGTATGCCAAGATGCTGAAAAGATTCCCTTAGATGACAAGAGATACGAGTGTCAAATTTTGACAATTTGATAGCCATTTTTTCATGTTTCCTCCAGGAGTCCAATCGTGTAATCTGTTTACCTATCTGAGCAGTGTAAATTCAGGTGTCCAGTAGCAAGGAATCTTTGCAGAATCATGTTGAATGTAAATCATTCCCTTGGAGGTTGATTTTTGATAGAGGCAGAATGAAGCCAACTTCATAGTCGTTTTTCACAAAATTTCCCTGAGCGCAGTGGTGTGATCATAATATTCATATGATCAGTAGATTTTTTGGCCATCTTTAGGAAGTAATCTTTGGGGGAATCTTCGAGTTGCCTGAGGGTCCAAAATTTGATGGTCTTGGAAAGGGGAAAGGTTTATAGTCATTTGACACGATTTCTCTCCACGCGTTTAGCGGTGATGCACATTTTAACAAATCATATTTTATTTTTTGGGCCATCTTTGAAAATGGAGGTATATGATGCAGTTATGTCATGCCTTTCTTCTTATTTTCTCAGATGATTTTTTTGTTGTTGAGATCCCTGATTACCATTATGTTGACGGATAGTTTTATGCCACATCTTGTGAGAATTTGTTAGCTTATCATCCTGAAGGAATGCCCATTTGAGTGAGAGTTCCTATAAGGATAATGTCTCATGGAGAGACATGTCACTCTTGTTGAGGTTATTCATCCTTGTAATTTCAAAGAAAATACCATTTAAATCATCATCATTTGGAGCATTTAATGAAGCGTCCTCCACACTCTTGACACCAGGGCCCAAACACATATCCCACACTAGGTGAACTCTTTTATCAATGTTTTTTTGTTCTTTGATTTGATGGTTTCCATTATGTTTCATCTTCTTTCCAGTATGCACATGTGGTTTATCATACTATATTACATGTAATTCTGCTAACATCACAAAAGTAAAAGTTCTTGGTTAATTCTAGTAGCTAAAGAGATCCATATCAATATAGGGATTTCATGAGTCCATATTCACTAATCTTTATATATGAAAACCGAAATAAGAACTCATATGACTATTGATGTTTTTTCTCAGTTTAGAACAAGAATAAAATGAATCCTTTTATATATAACATATATGAGAAGCTAAATAACAATATCAGAAAAGGATAGAACTTAGGTAGCTCTTGTGAACTTTGTTCCAAACATATAAATTCAATATTATATAATAAAAGATAACATCTTAAGAAATAGTTTGGTTTTTGAAAGGGCAAGGAGTGGTATAAAAAATTGGATTATATGTTTAAAACATCATGACATTAGTAATACACTAAAGGCCACTAGAAGTTCTGATAAATTACAAAAATAAGATGAGTTTGCATAAAATTTATGAGTGTTTGAAGTGTGACAAATTATAAAGTACTAGTGCTAAATATTGTCATAGTTAAAACTTTTTAAATTAACCTAGTCATACTTATACATAAATGGTAATTATAGCTCTACAGGTATGCAAGGTAATAATAATATGGTAGTCTAACTATAGCAAACCAAAATATATACATACTATATTACTATGTACAAAGACTTAGTAAAGTATATATGTAAGAATGATATAGAAAATATTACATGCTAAGGTAAAATATCTACTTTATGTAGAAAGGTTAGTAAGACCTACTTATTTATAATTAAAGTTGAGAAGTAGAGTAGTAACAGAGAAAAAAAAAAAAAAGAGTAATAGATGTCACTGCATGAAATGAAAAATTAATCATACATGATGAAAATTGATATATATGTAAAGCTGGGGCATATAGTTAACAACATTTTATTAACAAAAATATAAATATCCTTAATAAGCAATATAGGTCGATATTGACCTCGACGCATTACAAATAACAATAGTTCTAGGCTAGAGAAACCCATAAATATGTATAATTTTAGGCATGGAAGAAGGTAAACTAAAAATCCTTCCAAAAAGGAAGTGAAATAAAATTAACAAATTTAGTCCATAAGTTATAGACAAGTGATAGAAAACTGTAGTGGCTAATCTAGGGTGCTAGATTAGACTAGAGTTATTATCAACTAGGGTAGGTAAAATTAGAGGCACGCGTCTAAAGTCTATAGACCTAAAGGGATCTCGGCTACCTAACTAAGTGTTTACTATGACAGGTACAACACTCCTTTACAGGAGGTTAAAATATGTTTCCTCTCACACTTTAGCACTCAGATCATCTAGTTTATCATCTAGTTTATCTAACTGTCCTAAAGATACAGCGTATTGCTAGACTGAGCTTTCAACCCTCTTACGAGGATGTTATGCACAAAATCTCTTTATAGCTAACACACTAAGCATTCATGAAAATCAAAAGCACACTGAATTTTAAATGCATGGAAACAGAGTCTACAGAGATGCTTTGAAATCTAATGATCGATCAAATGTCTTACAAGATACTGTTCAATGATCTAGCAATCAAATCTTTAAGCTATCACCATAAATATCATTTGCAAGAATTTATAATCAAATCGATAAGCTCACAGCCATGAAAATAACATTAAACACTATGCACACTATTCAAATTCAAAACGCTATGGAAATGAAATTAACAGTATACCAATTCCACGCAGGGCCCATCCACATTTTACTGGCACACTGAAGAAACTTCAAGCAACGAGAATGTTTAACACATAAACATTGTTGGAGTAAAATGGTGACTGTAATTAACTTCTGAAGATTGAAAATCACATACAAGAGTAGCGTTCTGGAATAATACACAGAGATAATAATAATCGTTTTTGAAACAATACAATACGTAGTCTTTATCTGCCTGTCTCCTATCTAAATCGAATGTACATACATTAAGCAGATGTTTCTGCTTTTACAAAAGATTGATTTTTGTCCTTTCTAATCTAAACCGATTTCCAAAAGCAAAACGAAATCAGTTTGGGAACCATGGATTTTTGCTGCCTTTGTGACCAAAACGCTGGGTTTGACCAGCATTGAACGCATATCCAGGAGCGTTAGATTTGTTGTTGAATCGATTTTTCACCATGCATGTACATTACAGATCACGTTCCTATCCATTGCTTTGACTTGCCTGTCATGCCACGTGTCACATCATAAACCATTTACAGGAAGTTATGACATCCTGTAATCTTTTTGTTGAAAATTCCTAATTTCTAACATAAAAATTCACAAATTAATTTTAATGTAAACTAACAACTATAATGCTATTGATTAATCAATTTCGATGGATATGAGGGTTTATGGAAGAAAAATATAGACAAATGATGGTGTTTCTAGAAGAAAAGGATGCTAATGAAATGGTACCAACATCTCCCCCAAGCTCAATGATTTAGCATGTCCTCATGCTAATCCTGATGTACTTCCTTTATACTCTGTTCATGCCTGTGCCTCTACTGCTTGTAACAATGCATCTATATTCTTCTGAGCTTGGGCATCCTTCTGAAGGTGGAGCTTATGTTTCAAATTCATGTATTTCTCTTTGAGAGCTTTCTTTTGAGTATACCATTTGGTTGCCCACTTGCAAATGTCGGTTTGTTCAGCCTCGAGTTCTTTGATTTGCTCCTTCAACTTCTCATTTTTCTGTTGAGTCTCCTTGCTTTGAGCTCTCAACATTTTGTTCTCTTTCTTGATGACCTTTTCTAGCATGTTGGCCTCCATCAGTTCTTCTTTTAACTTTTCAATTTGTTTTTCTAACCTCCTTTGTCTCTTGTTTGCAGGTGGTGACTCTTTCCCTTGCCTGTTGTTGCTCTCAACTTCCATTTCGACTTCCGGTCTAGGCTGTGAATGAGCATTGCTCTCAATTTCCATCGGTGCATGTGCATTTGACTCCAGTTGATCTTCTTGTGCCTGGGTCTTTTGTCTTCTCCTTGATCTTCTTGTATATGTAGTGAAAATCTTGTCTTGTTCAATTTTCTGGGCAACTTCTTGCCTCATTTTTCTCTTCCTTACACTACTACAGGGTGGAGGGACAGTGCTTGTCTTGTGCACAGGGATTTCCTCATCAATGTCAAGCATAAATCCTGAGTGCTCTTGCTGTTCCTGTTCATCCTCTCCATCTTTGATTTGATTGGCAACTAGAAATTCCTTCCATGTTTTGCCCCTCCTCTGTACTTCAAATTCAATTAGAATTTTAATTAACCCAAAATGACATAAACTTTTATCTTCATTACCCTTTTGCTTTTGAATAGTTTTTGACATCTTGGTCAAACTCTGTAAGAGGAAGTAAGGTAAACTGATGGTGCATTGCCCTTTTAGGTGAAACAGGAATTTGATGTGATATAAATAGACTATGTTGTAATGACCCTCACACGTAACAAATTTCTGAATAATATACACCATTTCATCCCATGGGTGCATCAGCCAGCTCCTAAGGACACCCTTTTTCCAGTTAACAGATGAAACCCTCGATCTAGACATGAATTGGGTCCATGATTTTTCCTTGAATTGTTTTGTTTTGAAGTATTTTTCTCCTTCTGGGCTGATCCCCAAGGATTGTGCTATGGTGTCTTCTGAAATCCTAAAAGAGAAGTTGCCTATCTATGCTTTCTCTCCATTAAATGTAAAGGAAAACTGCTTAGTTACTTCTTCATTGTTCCCATTAAACTTCTCCAAGAAGGGTAGCCATTGCCTTTCCCTTAAAATCGTAATACAGTCATCATGATACTGGGAACTATCAAATATATTAGGCTCTACTCTATTAGTCATTTTGACAAAGAAACTCCTGTTATAACCCTCCTCGTTTATGATTAATAATTCAACAAGGGTCTCTTGATTTGTTACCTCTGTTTTTCGCTCCACTTAACCGACCTATTAGCGCCCTCTGTTCTCGGGGTCAGCTTCTTCAATGGCTTAGGCCGCGACAGGATGAATGTCCTTGGATTATGACAGAGGTGGAAACCCGTGATCGCAATTACTATGCTCTCCCTTTGTAGCACCTGTTGTTCTCAGCCTTTTTTTGAAATCACAGCATTTGAATTACTAGTATGGAACGCCCTTTTTACAAACTAAGAATGAAATGGAACTTTAACAACCGACTTGACCCAATTCACTATAATAATAATGAGAGAGTGTATTCATATTACAAAGACAGAGGAGTAGCTGTACTAGGTTGTATAGGTACCATCATGAGAATGTTGTAAGCATATATGGAGTGCTGGAGTGATGATAATGGATAGTTGTTTGCATGAGTCGACTTGGGTCGAACAATCATGTTATAACTTGGTCGATTCAAAAAACAATGAATGAAATCGTTGAACACTTGGCTCTCCAATGATTCACCACCCGTCCCTTGCTCATTGATACTTGGCCGATTAGGAGAATGTTGGACTGATAATAAGGTTGGATGGTTGATTCAAGAATAAGGAGTTAATAGCAAGGTTTGAAGGGTGGTGTAGGAGAAGATTTAAAAATCGTAGGAGGAGTATGGTGATAGGCTAGAGTGTGTTGGGAAATGATAGTAGTTAGGAATATGACAAGGGTGATGGGTATAGGGGTGTTTTTGAAATTGATCATAAGCAATCATAGTCATCACATTTAACACTAAAATAATCCAAGAATTTAAATGTTAAAAATAAAAATTACAACAATACATTACACTTTATTGGTTGATCAAAAGTTGAGTTGGCATGCATAGGTAGGACTGATCTTTATTGTTCAGATATGACTAATCTTCATTTTCCATAACAGGTCCCTTCTGAGATGAATTTGGATACAACAGGTCCCTCTGAGATCTGGAGAATGTTTGTGCAGCTTCTTTGAAATTTGGAAAAGAACTATGTGTGTGCAGCTTTCTTGATCTTTGGTGTTGATGGAGCAACCTTTGAAATTCTGTTGAAACCTTGTTGAAGCATTGCTGAAGTAGCTGGAGATAACAGTCTTTAACAGGTCCCTTTGATTTTTGTTGAACAGGTCCCTCTACTATTAGTGCTGGTAACATAATCTTCTGAACAGGTCCCACTGCATTTACAACTTTGAACAGGTCCCTCTGATTAGAACAAAGACAAAAACAACTTCTTTATTGAAATACTGAAGTGTTGAAACAAACTCTTTGGAAATTTACAATGAGGAGATGGGATAAGGAAGACAACAATGTTGATGCTTCTCCCCCACTAAAGCTTTGACTTGTCCTCAAGTCATTATTAAATCTATGAGTCAAACAGGAAATAAATAAAACAAGGAATTCTTACCAGCCAAAGAATTGGTTTTCAAGTAAGAATTCAGGGTTAGAGTGTGCCAGAGTCTGGTTTTCACATCTAAACCATTTTTTATTTTTTTTTTACTTTTTTGTTTTTATTTTTTATTTTTTTTATATATATTTTTTAATTTTTTTTTTTTTTTTTTTTAAATTGAAATGAAGTGAACTAAGGTAGAGATATCACAGCTGAAGGCTGCAATATCTCAACCTCCCTTTGCTGAGATACAGTTTGAAGAAAATCTTTCTTACTGATGGGCTTATGGTAAAGTTTCAACTGATGGCCATTGACAAGAAAGGGGTGGCCTTCTCCATCAATGGTAATAAGCTTGACTGATCCATTGTCATAAACTTGAACTATTTCGTATGGGCCCATCCAATGTGTGGTAAATTTGGCTTTATGATCTCTGAATTTAGAGTCAAAGAGTAAAGCCTAGTCTCCTTCTTTAAATTGTTTCTTCTTGATGTGTTCATCATGCCACTACTTCCTTTGTTTCTCCATTAGGAGTGTTGTCTCCTCTGCTTGTTGCCTCATTTCATCCAGCTGGTTTAAGTGTTGAATCCTCTCTTGTTGGGCTTCATTAAGATCAATTCCTAAATCTGCAGCCATCTTATAAGTGTGTATTTGAAATTCAATAGGAATCATTACCTCTTTGCCATACACCAACTGATATGGTGTAAATCCTGTAGTGTTCTTCCACGTGATTCTATAAGCCGAGAGTGCATCTTTGAGCTTCTCTTCCCATTTCTTTCTGTTCATTACTACGGTCTTAGTGATAATTCCTTCCAAAATCTTATTTGTGGATTCCACCTTGCCATTGGCCTGTGGATGGTAAGGTGTACTTTTTCTGTGCTTGATTTGATATTTTTTTGTGATGTCTTTAACTAGCTTTGAAGTAAACTGAGTACCTTGATCAGTCACTATCTCCCTTGGTACTCCATACCTTACAAAAATCTCTTCAAAAAGGAAGTTTACCACTGTTTGTTCAGTTGCTCGGACTAGTGCTTTGGCTTTAGCCCATTTTGTTACATAATCAGTACATACTAAGATGTACTTTCTACCTTTAGAAGTTGGATTGATGGGTCCTATGAAGTCTAGAGCCCATTTTTCAAAAGGCTCTAAGTGTACTTGAGGCTGAAGTGGCATTTCATCTGTAGCTGTTGGCCTACCGATTCTTTGACAGCTATCACAACTCTTCACATACTTTTTGGAATCCTTAAAAATAGATGGCCAGTAGCATCCAAGACTAAGAATCTTGAATGTTGTTCTTTTAGCTGCAAAATGCCCACCACACGGTTCATCATGGCAAGATTTTAAATTATCAATTATTTCATCATTTCTTACACATCGTCTAATAATCATATCATAACCAGTGTAAAATAAATCTCCATTAACCCATGAGTATCGAGCACTTTGTTTGATTAGCCTCTTCTTTTCCTTTGGAGTAAAATATGGAGGTGTTCTTCCTGTGGACAAATAGTTGGCCAAGTCAGCATACCAAGGATTCACTATTGAAATTGCAAATAAATTTTCATCTAGAAAAGAATCTTCAACCAGAACAACCTCACCCGAATTTTGCAGTCTAGATAGAAAATCTGCTACCTGATTCTCTTTACTTGGTCTATCTAACACTGTGATATTAAATTCCTGTAATAATAACAACCATCTGGTAACTCTGCCATTAGTTACTGGTTTATTCATTAAATACTTAATGGCAGAATGGTCAGTATGTACAAAAACCTCATAACCAGTTATATAATGTCGAAATTTATTCACAGCATGTATGATGGCAGGCATTTCTTTTTCCATGACTGTGTAGTTTAATTTTGCAGGAGTTATATTTTTGCTAATGAAATAGATAGCATAATGAAAAGACTCCTCTTTTTGGCCTAGTGAGGCACCTACTACAGTATCAGATGCATCTGTAAAGATGTGAAATGGTAGGTTCCAGTTAGGTCCTTTTAAGACTGGTGTGGTTGATAACTTTTCTTTGAGTGTTTCAAATGCTTGCTGACAATTCTCATTCCAGTTGAAAGGGGTATCTTTTGCTAGAAGTTTAGACAAAGGTGAAGATATTTTACTAAAATGTTCAATAAACCTTTTGTAATAGCTGGCATAACCAAGGAAACTTCTTACCTCTTTTTGAGTCTTCGAAATTGGCAAATTGACAATGATCTGGATTTTTTATGGATCAACTTTAATGCCTTGAAAAGAAATATAGTGGCCTAATACTATCCCCTCATTTAACATCATAAAACCCTTTTCATTGCTCAGGGACAGATTAGCTTCAATACATCTCTTCAAAACTTTTTCAAGATTCTATAATGCATGCTTAAATGAATTACCATACACTAAAAAATCATCCATGTAAACTTCAACACAATCATGAACTAAATCAGCAAAAATAGCTAATGCAGCCCTCTGAAATGTAGCTGGAGCATTTCAAAGTCCAAATGGTAAAACATTATAAGCATAAGTGCCCCAAGGACAAGTAAAAGTGGTTTTGTCCTTGTCCTCTAAGGCTATCCTGATCTGGTTGTAGCCACTGAAACCATCAAGAAAAGAGAATGATGATTTCCCAGCTAATGTGTCTAGAACTTGGTCAATAAATGGTAGTGGGAAATACTCTTTGAGGGTTTCTTTGTTCGATTGTCTGTAATCAACACAAATCCGCCACTTACCATTTTTCTTAGGCACTACTACCAATGGGGATACCCATTGACTGTCAGAGATAGGATAGATAAAATTGACTTTCAACAGTTTTTGTAATTCCTCTCTAACAATATCCTGAAGCATGGGATTCATTCGTCTCTGCGGTTGCCTCGCTAGTTTGATATTACTATCCATATAAATATGGTGAGTGCATGTTTCAGGGTGAATTCTGTGCATATCGGTGTAGTCCCAAGCAAATGCTTTCTGGTATTTTCTCAATAATTGAATCAATTTATCCTCCTGAGATGAGTCTAGGTGAGTGCCAATATTCAAAGTTTTCCCTGGACTAATCTCTATGGTTTTGCTCTGTGTGTTTGTGATAGATTGGATAGGAAAAATGTCTTGAAATGTTGTTTGCAAAGATTGAATGGTGCATGTTTCTTGAAAATTGTGTGCCAAAAGTTCATCTGCAGCATGATATTGGTCATTTCTCAAATCTTTGGAAACACCAGGTTGAGAAAGGAACAACTCTACCAAATCATCATTATTATGTTCTTGAAAATCATAGATTTGGTTGATGCTAAAAACAGATTGAACTTCTTCCTTGTCATTATATTTATCGTCAAGCCATAAATTTTGTGCTACTACTGGTGATTGTGCTGATGGGTAAAGCGTGAGTTGTTTTCTTTCAGTTCCTCGTGAAATGATCATATTACCCAATCGACATCCTATGAATGCATCAACAGTTGCTAACCATGGTCTACCAAGGATGATAGGGTGTCCTCCTAAATTGGATTTTGGATGAAGAACTAAAAAGTCCACTGGATACTCCCAAGAGTCCAGTGAAACAATTATGTCTTCCAAAATCCCTTCAGGAATCACTTTAGACCTATCAGCGAGTTCTAGAACAATTGTTGTGTGCTGCAAGTTTGTGAGCTAGAGTGTTTTCATGGTTTCAAGAGTCATCACATTTATTGCGGCCCCAAGGTCAATTAAGGTGTTTGGAATATGTATGTTGTTAATGATTGTAGTGACTCTGGGAATACCAGGATCAACATACTTTTCCATCGAAATGGTGTTTGTCATAAGCTGAGCTAAATGTCCAATAACATGAGTGGTTTGTGGATCAACTCTTTTCTTAGTAGGATTTTTAAGGCACAGTTCTTTGATGGCTTTAGTATATATGGGAATGTATTTTATGGCTTGTAGTAGTGGAATTTTTATATATACATTCTTTAGCTCATCTAAAACATCAAATTGTGGTATAGACATGGGAAGTTTTGTTTGGACCAATCTGTCTGGAAAAGGTGGTGGATGCAACGGTTGCATTTGTTTATTTTTGATGTCATCATTTTGTTTCCTTTGAATTGGAGTTTCATTTTCATTTTCTTCGTTTTATTCTTGTTTATCAGCTATTGGAGATTCTTTGTGAAGTATCTTACCAGATCTCAAATTGATATTTTGCAAGGGTGATGTGGGATATGAGGGTCCCTCATCTACATTGTAAGCTGGTCTCTCTGCTCTGTTATTTGGATTTGGTACAGGTTGAGCAAGGATTTGAGTAGGTCTAGGAGGTTGTGGGTTAGATGGAAGTTGTAATTGTGGTGGATTTATTGGTGGAGGAGCAGGTAATGCCTGTTGAGTTGGTTGGGGTTGATGTGGGTAAACAACTTGCTGCTGAGGATATTGCTGATATGGTTGAGGATATGGTGAATATGGCGGATGATATTGTTGATATGGCTGCGAATATGGTTGGTATGGTTGAGAATATGATTTATATTGTTGAGAGTATTGCTGAGATGGTCTCCACTGTTGTTGCGGGTAATTTTGGTGCTGCCATGGCATGGGTACATTCCACAAATTCTGAGCATACATCTGATCATGTACAGGAAATTGCAAATTATGGTTTGGGAACATACCTTGAGGTGTTGGTTTTGGTTGCCATGGTCTCTTTGTGCCCATGTAATACACATTTTACATATCTGTGTTAACTGCCACATTACAATTCTACAAAACCTTGACTTTAGAGCAATGAAATATATCATGATTTTCAGTACAAAATGCACAAACTTGAATGTTTTCTAATGGGCAGTCTTTTAAGGCATGTTTCTTCCGGCATTTTGGACACAAGACAGCCATCATTTGATCTTCCTCTTCTTGTCTTTTCTTAGCTTTGAGAGTGTCAATTTGAGTTCCTAAGGTACTCAATAGATCTGTTTTTAATTCCTCTAACAGGTTTCCTATTTCAGCTCTTGTGACACTTGCTGAAGCAGATTTTGTGGCTTTGGATGAGATGGTTCTTTTTCCAATTTTGGCTTTGCTCCTAGAATACTTTTCACATAACTCAGTAATTTCTTCAAAAGGTAAAGTGGAAATATCACCTTTGCCCATCAAATTAAGATCATCTAAGTATTCCTCTCGAATTCCCTTCAAAAATATTGTTTGAATCAGATCAAGAGGCATGGTTCTGTGTTTTGATTTTTGTAAATTGTAAACAAACCGCTCTAAGTACTCCTCTAAATTTTCATCCTCTTGTTGGTTCATCCTAAAGATATCATCTTTGGAATCTTTTGATCTACAATAAGGTTGGTATTTCTTTAGGAATATTCTTCTCATGCCATCCCAATCAGTTATCGCATGTTCACCAAGCCCCATCAACCATCTTAATGCTGATGCTTTTAATGTTGCTGGGAAGAGTCTAAGCCTATGGGCATCATCTGTGTAACCATATGTTTGATATACAATGTCAAACTCAAACAAGAATGAATCTGGGTCTTCTGAAGCCATGCCATAAAAGTTTGGTAGCACAGATGGAGGTATGTTTTTCATTTTTATTTCATCATCCTCTTCTGGTTCTTGGATAAGAAATTTAAAGGTTGACTCTTCCTCTTGACCTTGATTTGGTGGTCCTCTTTCTGATCCATGTCCTTCTTCAGCCATTTTGATAGGTTCCTCTGTTGATTTAATTTCTTGTTCAGTGTCACTTGTTTCAAAGAGAAGTTCAAGGAAAGATTGTTGAGTTACTGTGCTACTTTCTAATTTTATAGAGGATTCAGGGAAATGTTTCTTCTGTGATTTGTGTGCTAACAGAATTTGCCTCTTGATGAGTGTGAGTCTTTGCCCTGATTTCTGTTTATCCTCTAATTTTTGTATGGTGACTTCCTCAGCTGATATTGTGTGTTCAACTTTTCCTAAAGGGTCTGCTCCTGATGGTAGGTTAGTTTTTGTATGGGGGCTTTTTATGAATCTACCTTTATTATCTCTAGATCTAGGCATAGGTAAATATGACTTCTAAAATGATGAATTAAAATTAAATCTATGTTTTTGCATGTTTTTGTTTATTTTATTTTTTTTATTTTGTTTTTAGAAATCCTCTAGTTGTGCCTCCCTGGCAATGGTGCCAAAATGTAGTGGCCAATCTAGGGTGCTAGATTAGACTAGATTTATTATCAACCAGGGTAGGTAAACTTAGAGGCACGTGTCTAAAGTCTATAGACCTAAAGGGATCTCGACTACCTAACTAAGTGTTTACTGTGACAGGTTACAGCACTCCTTTACAGGAGGTTAAAATATGTTTCCTCTCACACTTTAGCACTCAAATCATCTAGTTTATCATCTAGTTTATCTAATTGTCCTAAAGATATAGCGTATTGCTAGACTGAGCTTTCAACCCTCTTACGAGCATGTTATGCGCAAAAGCTCTTTATAGCTAACACACTAAGCATTCATGAAAATCAAAAGCACACTGAATTTTAAATGCATGGAAACAGAGTCTACAGAGATGCTTTGAAATCTAATGATCGATCAAATCTCTTACAAGAAATTGTTCAATGATCTAGCAATCAGATCTTTAAGCTATCACCATAAATATCATTTGCAAGAATTTCTAATCAAATCGATAAACTCACAAACATGAAAATAACATTAAACACTATGCACACTATTCAAATTCAAAACGCTATGGAAATGAAACTAATAGTATACCAATTCCACGCAGGGCCCGTCCACGTTTCACTGGCACACTGAAGAAACTTCAAGAAACGAGAATGTTTAATGCATAAACATTGTTGGAGTAAAACGGTGACTGTAATTAAGTTCTGAAGATTGAAAATCACATACAAGAGCAGCGTTCTGGAATAATACACAGAGATAATAATAATCGTCTTTGAAACAATACAATATGTAGTCTTTATCTACCTGTCTCCTATCTAAATTGAATGTACATACATTAAGCAAATGTTTCTGCTTTTACAAAAGAGTGATTTTTGTCCTTTCCAAAAGCAAAACGAAATCAGTTTGGGAAACCATGGCTTTTTCCTGCCTTTGTGACCAAAAGGCTGGGTTTGACCAGCATTGAACGCATATCCAGGAGCATTAGATTTGTTGTTGAATCGATTTTTCACCATGCATGTACATTACAGATCACGTTCCTATCCATTGCTTTGACTTGCCTATCATGCCACGTGTCACATCATAAACCATTTACAGGAAGTTATGACATCTTGTAATCTTTTTGTTGAAAATTCCTAATTTCTAACATACAAATTCACAAATTAATTTTAATGTAAACTAACAACTATAATGCTATTGATTAATCAATTTCGATGGATATGAGGGTTTATGGAAGAAAAAGATAGACAAATGATGGTGTTTCAAGAAGAAAAGGATGGTAATGAAATGGTACCAACAAAAACTCTGGTGAATTTCCTTGAAAATAGATTCATGAACACACAAACAAAAACATTCCAGGGAGTTTCAGGGTCATTTGACCTAAAATGATGAACCTGGAGTCTTCATGAGAAAAAAGAAAAGCTCTAGAGTAGTTATACGAAGGAAAAGTTTCAAAATTTCGCCTTGAGAATGTTATTACCTGTGAAGAGTAGTGAAATACAAATTAGTATTTATACTTCAATGTGTAAGTGAACTAAATTAGTTCTTGTAATGTGAATAGTACCCAACAGAGGTTTTTTGCCTCGAAATATTTCGTTAATGGTGTAGCCAAGAACTTTTAAATTACAAAAAAATTATATTAGAATTTCAAAGAAATTACCTAGTTTGGGTTAAAACCTAGAACACAAAAGTAAAAGAGAAATTTAGATAAAAGTGTTATAACATAGAGAGGGTTTAAAACCCTCTATAAATTCCTAGAATAAAACTGGAGGAAACCCTATATAACCTAAAATATGATTATAATAAAAACCCCATCAGAACCAACAATATACAAAGGGTTGATAGTTGTTCTCACAAGAACATGCAAATAACCAAAACCCTAGTTTTGAAATCAAAGTAATTACAATAAAAAGAAATATACATAGATATATCTAGAGGGTTAGGATTTTTATTTTAAAAGTCGTGACTATAATAATGGCAAGGAGAGGAATAAGTAACGAAAGAAGAAGCTAACCCAATAGAGGAGAAATATTATTGTCCAAGAAATTATCTAAAAAACAAGACTCAAGTTATCTTTTCAAAGATCCAAGGCAACCAGGAATTAAAGACACACAAGAAATTTAAACACTAAATTCAACCATGGAAGAAACCACAAGAATCTTTTAAGAATACCTAAAATGGAAAACCATAGGAGGTAAACCTTGGTAAAACAATATATAAAAATAATATCAAGAAATGCCAAATAGATGTGAATTGTAACTTCATCAGTACCTTGCAATTAGTGATGAGAATCTTGGAATACCCTCGTAGAGTAATCATGGAAAATGCTCATGTTGGATAAATAAACTCGAAATGAAAATAAGAACCCTATATATACTTTCATGCAAGAGAACAAAAATATCCTTTGAAGAAAACAAATTTTTAAACACATAAATGGAAATATAGCAATCTTTGCTAAAATGGAGATAATGTTACCTCTATAACTGTTGAAATAAGGAATTGCTAAGAGGGGGGTGAATTAGTAATTAAGAAGCTCTATTACTTTTCTTATTATACTTACAGTCCCTTCTTATATTCTTTTCTTTGCAAGGGAATTCATTCACAGAAACAATGAACCAATAATACTTCAGACCCAAATGTTCAAACAACAATCACATGAGCAACACACATTTGACATAGTGTTTTTCACATGGAAACCTAGAGGGAAAAACCACCAAATTTGTTGTTTGTTTATGATGTAAGTTAAGCACCCACTTAATTACATCTGTTAGTTTGTGAGCACCTACTCACAGGAGGCACCGACCCCCTTTGGTTAGTAAGCACCAACTTGCCAAGACACACCAACCACTTTAGTATGTAGGCACCAACCTGCTCTTGCCAATGTTCTACTATTTCATACAATTTTAAAACTAAAAACAAAGTCATACGATTATACAACTAAAATAGCAACAATGGATGTTCATAGATTTGACTTATGAACTTTGCCTTCTATGCTCACTTGCAGCAAGTCTCCTCTCGATGCTCATAGTAATGCTTTCTCTACCATCTACCTTCTTTGTCAAGGGCTCTACACCGACTGGTCTTGAGCACTACCCTTGAAATTATCCACGCAGTCCTCACGCTACTCTTGCTAATGTATCACACATTGTCCAATGAGGTGTTTCAACCTCTCTAATTTGATGTTGTATCTCATAGCACTACGCACATACACATATTCTCAATTCCCCATAGTTTTTGTTGTTAGTAATGGTTTTGTTCCACTAAGGAACTCTATACAAGGGAGTCTCACCTCTCTGTCCTTCAGCTACCAATTTTTACTCAGGCATGGCTTCACTTGCCACTCTTGCGTCTTCTGATAGTTTCTTCTCACAATGCCCAAAATAGAGATGTACCTTGCAGTTATTCATAGTCTTACTGCACAAAGCTCCCAAGCTAACAAATTAATTCTCAAGTTACCTGCACACGCCTTCGAGAGCCCCAATTTCGTTTATCAATCCACAAATATTTTAACAGATCACAAAAGTGATTACTTTGTTGTCATTTAGCACAACCATTCATGCACACAAATTTATCGATTTATTCCTTCATTCTCTCGAAATAGTATTATCTAGAAATGTTGTCATTGCTTTCTTGTTACAGAGTCTTCTACGGGTTTAGCCCCTTTCAACTACCAAATACTATGTGCTTGCATTCAATTTCTCAACTATCAACCCATACATCCTTTAACTCTTTGTACTTCCTTATCATAGAAACTCCATGTCGTAACTTCATAGTGGTGCAGTGTTACGATACTTCTCAGTCCTGCTATATTTAGCTCCTTTGATGCTGAGATCCTTGAGTATTTCTCCTCCATGGGACCAAGAGCTGTGACATGGTACTTAGCATTAAGGCAATAAGGCGTTTTTTTCCTGCCAGGGGCCAATATTCCTTCGTTTTTTCTTTGTGCCCTTGGTTATTTGGATTTACATGACCAAGACACAACCCAATATCAGAAGCCCCCTCCATTCAATAACCATATGTTCTAGAGTTCCAATATCTTAATCCTCCAATATGCCAAGATCCAATATGACGTCATCACTCCACGTGGTGTCTTTATAGTGATGATATGTGTCACCTTGATCTAGCACACTACAACACCCAATATCATGGAATCATCCTGCCACATGTCCTGCCATACTGCAACTGACGTCAGATAACACTATATCTTATCGGAACCAATATTATGTTGCCATGTGTCTTGCTGGGAATAGAGAGAAGAGGGTCCATCATCCCTAGGATTAGCAGCAAAATATTTTGTTAATCTTCTTTAGCATTACTTGACACTTTTAATACTATTAGAGCTTCTTAGTGTACCACAGTTGAGAACTTCCAATACCTCGATGTCATGGTTCTTTGATATTTCGATGTGTCGATACGCTGACCTTCAATATTTTAATGCACCACTATGATGACCTCTTACATTCTGATCCCCAATGTTCTGGTATCGAGATCTTCAATATGCCGATGCGCGAGTACATTGACCTCCGATATTCGGATGTGTTGATTTGCTGACCTCTGGTATTCCGATGTGAAGTTCTGCTAACCGTTGACATTTCGATCCCCGATGTTATGATTCTCCAATTTCCCATACCTTTGATATGCTAATACTTCGATGTCCCAGACCTCTGATATGCCAATATTCCTTCCTTGCTAAGGCTTCACAACCCTAAACTTCAACATTCCATATCATTTGATCGAGGAACCCATTTTTGAACTTCCACATATCATTGGAAATTTTTTCAAGATCATGTTGTATTGGATAGGGTCTGATGTAGGCCTTGAGTCCTTTTGCTTCTTGGGATAGGACTGTAAACTTCTATTCTCATTGACTCTTTGGACAACTGAACTAACAAACACCATGGTGATCATTTTATGGCTTCTTTAGTAAGCTTGCCACTATGATGATTCACTACATGAAACCTGCAACTACCATGGACTTCCATCACTTTAAACATCATTTTATGGATTTTCCGGTAAGCCTGCTACTATCTTTACATAGCACTACAACAACCATGGGATTCCTCCTAAATTCCCTATCATCCTGGTTGACATCAATCATCAAGATGACCCTTATTGACATCAATGCCAACACTAATACATCCACCCATACACCATCGAATGTCCAACAATCTCTGCCTTTGGCATTGATGGCAACACTGTAAGCTCCCCCTCAGGCTAGGCATGGTCTACTCTAATGCCAATTTTCTCCCCATTTGACATCTGTGGCAAGTAATCTTTCTCAAACACTCCCCTTGAACCATTGTAGTGTACTCCTCGATGAGTTCCACATGTTAAGTAGCTGCAACCACCACCCAAAATGAAGTCATTTGGAGGGAAGAGTCACAACTCCTATCTGATTCCTGAGACATTCAAATAGTTCCCTTGCTAGTGGCTTGGTACAGAGATCTGCTAGTTTCTCTTTAGTGGGTACATATTCAAGTCCGATAGCATTGGCTGCAACTTGTTACCTCAAGAAATGGTACCTGATAGGAATATGATTAGTCTTTGAATGCATGACTGGATTTTTGGAGATGTTGATGGAACTTGTGTTGTCACACATTATTGGAATGGGATCATATAGCTCTACCTATATATATTTCAAGGTTTGCTTCATCCATAGAATCTTCATACAATAGGTAGTAGAAAAAATTTACTTTTCTTTAGTAGTCGACAGAGAAATGGAGCTTTGTTTCTTGTTGACCCACGACACCAAGAATTTACCCAGGAAGAAAGCTGCACTAGAAGTATGCTTCTTATTATCAAGACTTCCAACCTAATCTGCATCTATGTAGGCCTTCAACTTGAATTAATTCACTCTTAGCAGACCACAGTCCATACTCTGCGATACCTTGAAGATATTTCAAAAGTCTCTTAACAACAACAACATGACTCTTTCATGGAAAAGCCTGAAACCTGGGCACAATCCCCACTGCTTGCATGATGTATGGCCTTGAAGTTGTCAGATACAATAAGCTTACCATAATTGACCTATATTCATTTTGATTTACTAATTGTGTTCCATCTTCTTTCCAAAATTTGCATCATGTAGTCATGGGTGTGCTGATAGGTTTGCAGTCTTCCATTCCAAATTTATTCAGGGTTTCTTTGAGATATTTGGATTGGGATTTAAACACCCCTTGTGGAGATTGAGTAATTTGGAGACCTAGAAAAAGGACATTTCTTCGATCATGTACATTTCAAATTCTGTTTGCATACATTTTGCAAATTGATGCCCAAAGTGTTCCATATCACTGCCAAATGTTATATCATCCACATACACAACCTCTGTAAGTAGTTGGTCGCCTTTAGATTTTACATAAAGGTTATTTTCAACTGTGCCTTTCTTAAACCCTTTTTGCTAAAAATATCTATCCAACCTGTTGCCACTCCAAAACTTCTTTAGAGTTGTTAGAGAAGGAAATGATAGAGGTAACCACAAGCCTACTTTGGAGATTATCATCTAGCCTTCCTAATGCTCAGAGAGGGCTCTCTCTTGGTGATTTAACTTTTGTTTAGTTAACTTATTTTATGCTTGTTATGATTGTACTTGGGTTTTGATTTGGATTTGGTGGTGGGATCACTTACTTAGATGGAAAGAGGGGTGTCTTTTACCATTGGGCTATGGGGTCAAATGTCAAGCAAACAAGACTGGATCATGTTCTAAAAATAGTGTCTACAGGGAAAGGTAGCTGAGTTACTTCAGATCTCAAGGCTGGATGGTGAAGTGGTTTTCAATCAGATCCAAGGAGCAATTGAGGGTTCCTTAGACCGAATTTTGAATGAAGTGAAAGAGGTCAACTGGGATAGGAGAGCAATTAAGGATTCTTAGATCTGGATATAATAAGAAAACATAAAAATGATTAATTGTTCAAGACAAAGTGTACTTAAACAAATTCTGAAATAAATTTCCAGTTAATTCATTCACTTTATATAACCTTTAAGTTTGTGAGATACATAAGAAAATAACAAATTTGACAAAGAAAATACTTCACTGTAATAGCTCAACACATGAATCCTGTAATGCAATCTCTTTATTGCTCAGTCCAATCTACTGACTTGAATAAATTGTACAATAGCCCTCAAGTTTATGATCAATACAACTCTACAAATGTATAGAAATCCACACTCAATACTTCTAATTATGAAGTATTTATACAAAAGTAGTTTACAAAATATCTCAAACTCTCTTGGGAATTAATCTAGGAGAAAGAAATATCTTCATGCAAGAAGATAGAGATAGATGTTCAATTGCTATATGTTGTCCCTGTTTATTAGGTTGTGTTGTCTTTATGCTCTGATATTTTGACTTTTATTCTTCGCCTTGTTGTTGGGCATAGTCATTATACCTTTCAGGTAGGCGAATTTGTCGAGTAGATCTCCTTGGCACTTTGATTCCTTCATCCTTACTCTTTGAAGGTCCTTCTCCACCTCTAGATGAGCTCCAGATGTTGGTAGTATCCATATAATTGGATTCTTCCTCAAACTTCTATTTCTCTCTATCTTTAGCTTTTTTTGTAGCTTATTCAACTTCAGGAAGTATGTGCCACCTTTCATAGTTGTTATCCTTGTTGCTTTCATCTATTTACTTATGGACAATTACATCTCTACTTGCAAATACTTTGTGAGTATAGGGATCAAACATTTTATAAGCTTTAAATTATGAACAATAACCTAAAGAAATACATTTCATGGATTTTGCATCAAGTTTCTTTTTATTATCCTTTGGAATATGTGCAAATTCATTACACTCAAATATCCTCAAATGATGAATTTGTAGTTTAAAACCATACAAGGAGTTAGGCCTTGTGATCAATATAACTTGTAGGACATCTATTACTTAAATCAATAATAGTGCTAATGGCCTCATTCCAAAAATAATTTGAAATATTCTTACCTTTAATCACATTCTGTGAAAACTCCACCAACGTTCAGTTTTTTCTTGCTGCCACACGATTCTGTTGTGGAGTGTAGGTTATTGTAAATTGATATGTTGTTCCATGATATTTGCAGTACTTGATGAAGTTCCCTAATCTATACTCTCCCCTTTCATCTAAACAAAGGATTTTTATGAACTGCTCTGTTTGTTTCTCTACCATGTTTTTGAATTCCTTGAAATACTAAAAAAAATAACTCTTTCTCCTAAGCAAGTAAACCCAAGTATACCTTGTGAATCATCAATAAATGATAAATAGTAATAAGAACCTCATAGGGATCTCATCTGCATTGATTCACAAACATTAGCATGCACAAGTTATAATACATCTCTTCTTCTCCTATCAGAATTAAAGGGGAATTCATCTCTGTGTATTTTTCCTAATGCAGAACCTTCACAAGCGTCATACTCATTCTCTAACATATGGAGTCCTTCAACCATTCTTTGTTTCCGCAACAACAAAAAATCATGATAATTGATATGACCATACCTCTGGTTCCAAAAAATTTCTATCGACATAGTTGTAGAAGTCAGTACTTGATGACTCTTGCTGGTGACATCAAGTTTGTACATGCCTCCAACTCTGACTCTTGAAGCAATGAGTTTGCAGTGATCCAACATGTCCTTTACTATGTAGTGTGTTTTGAAAAAAATCAACCTTTAGATTCTGATCTATGATTATGGAAACAAAGATCGGATTTTTCTTGATCCAACACACATACATAACATTATGAATGTCTCTCACACCATCATTTGGTAGTGCTATTGGAATGTTTCCATATCCCTTGATCTGATCTGAATGATCATCTCCAAGATAAAAGTTGGCACCATTGGTTATTTCCTTAAAGTTCTCATACCAAATCCTATTAGATGTCATGTGAATTGAGGCTACAAAATCCTAAAACTATGCATTAACATTATCAGTTTCAGCACACAACGCAACATTAGACACAAACAACTTATGATTCTTAAGATCAAAATTTAGGGCTTCTCCTGCAAAATGTCTTATGTGTTTATGCCTGGCTTCATTACTTTTCTTCTTATAACAATATCTCGCAAGATGCCCAATCTTACCACAGTAAAAACATTTTTTAGAATTATTTCTAGCAGGTGACTTACCTTGATTTGACTTTGGAGATAGCCTTTTCTGAGATGGAATTCCACCTTCACTTCCTTCTCCATGTTTCCCTTTGAAGAATTTATTCTTCGCAAAAAGTTCAAAGTTTTTATTTTAAGGTAATTCCTGCACCTCTCTTCTTCCTACATCAGTATACATGTCAATTCATCAAGAGTGGGGGCTTTCTCCTTTGCTGCAAGACCTGTAATGAACGTATGATAGTCCTCTAACATTACATTCAAATTAATTGTAACAAGATCAGTATTAGGTACTGATTCTCCTATGTCTCCCAACTTATCTTTGATTTCTTTAATTCTTGAAATAAAATTACTAACAATTCCATTTTCTTTCATTTCAATGTAAAGGAGCTTACTTTTCAAAAAACGCATGATTTGTATTTTTAGTCTCATACAAATCCTTCAATGTAGTTCTGATTTTATTGGAAGTCTTTTAATCATGAATGTGAATAATTATGCTATCTTCCATAGACATCCTTAATAATACCTTTTCTTTATTCTCCAACTTCTTCGAGTATTGGAGTGATGTTGTTGTCGAACCCCCTGCTACACTTGGATTTTCGTTTTCTCCATTTGTGATCGTCCATACGCCATAACCTTCCATCAATACTTGCAACTTAAATTTTTAATTAACATAGTTTGAGCCATCCAAGTTATTGGCCTCATTAAGGTAGGACTCTGCAAGTGGATTAGTCATTTAAAAATAAATATCTCCAATCTTTCACTATAAACAAATATGTAGGGCTCGGATCCCTTTGATCTAGTCTCTTTACCTTCGGTCCATAGACTACCATGTACTCATTTCTCTTTTGTGGCCAAGGTTGAATTTATTGCATGACTTGATATGCATGGATGTGAATTAGCACTATTTCCAACACCATATATATATATATATATATATATATATATATATATATATATATATATATATATATAGTTGGAGTGACAAAACATAACTAAAATACATATTCATATCAAGAGGGTCTCGACCTTGTACATATGCAATGCTAGACTATATAATTCATAAGTGCCAATAAAACATTTCTCGCAATCTATAAGCCTCCACTATGGTCAATTTCATATACATTAATGCAGTATAATAAAAAAGGATGTGACAATTGTTGACAGGTCAGGATAATACTTGGGTTATGTCAGAGTCATGGACTACAAGAGCCATGTCAGACTCAAGAGTTTCTATTTATATTAAACTTGGCCCATCACACCTATCGATGCAAAAAAGGTGTGTTGCAATGCAAAAAAGGGTAAGTGCTTAAGATTGGCCACTTCGGCGCATGTTCCACTAAAAGATAGATGCACTGGTCCCTTAGCTCAACACTGATCAATGCACCACATGTAGGTCAACTCACCACACTAGCATGCAGGTCAGTCGCTCAACACACCAGTATGCACGTTAGCCGGTGAACACATTGGTTCACTGCAATCTCTCCTTTGTTGCATGCATGACAAGTGATTGGAGATATGATCATAGTTCTCCTCCTAACTACTGTCTTTGGTGATATTTTGACCTACACCATGACTACGGCCCCCTTTTTTACTTCAAACGCGCAGGCTCACACAACCTACATTTTGCATCAACAGAATGACACATCGTCTCACACAACAAGACATGGCTCACACCCAAAGGGCTGACATACTACATGCAGGATATCACTCAGATCTATTACACATAGGTAGTTTCTTAGGTCGACTCTTCAGCTTCCATCAATGCCACATGCAAGTCAGCTCTTACCTCTCCAGATCAATGCCACAAAAATCACCTCTCCAAATTAATGCCACACGTAGATCTACACAAAGATCAGTTACATCTACACACATATCATAACCCATTCATGTGTCAAGATCGATTCTTCAACTCTACACCGAAATCGGAAACCATTCACTCTCTCACTCTCTAGTACCAATTTGAAAATGGAAGACAAAACCTAATGAATGAACGTGTAACTCACAATTGAGACGAACTACGCCTGGAGGTTGCGAAAGCAACACTATCAGTTCCCCATTGATTAAACAATCAAAGATACATGCATTTATATGAGTACATTCAGTTAGGAAGATCAAACAAACTCTTGGAAAATAAGTCTTAAATAAAAAGACAATCAAAAATGCCTAACAAATACTTTCTCCACTATTTCCAAATTCTTTTATTTAATTAGTTTTAGTTCACCTCCTCAACACCTCCAATACCTCATATAAAAATTAACAATTTGAACAACAATACCCCATATAAAAATTAATTGATGTAAACCTCAAATATTATTTCAATCCATTATATCATTTATTTAATTAGTTTTAGTCCACCTCCTCAACAGTTTGAACAACATTGTATCTAAAAAAAATTTAACTGATAAAAATTAAACCCCATCCCCATGTAAAAATTAATTTATGTAAATCTCGTTTATTATTTGAATCCACTTTTTCAATAGTGTGAATGTGAACAATGCTTTATACGATGATTCTCCAAAAACGATCAGCCATCCAAACAATTAAATTCGATAAAAATATAAATCTTGAAATACAATATTAAATTATATAAAAAACCAGCATGCCGTGACAAAATACTTAAAAATAAATTTATCTATGCTTTACTCCATGCGAATGTAGAATGGAAACCTACATTCGCATCCCAACCCAACCTTCTTGTAACACTAAACTGATCCATTCGAAGTCCACACCACCACGTCATTGATATGATGCCAGCACTCGCAATAGAAAGGACCGAAAAACTCGCTAGATAGTGACTCGGATCATTATTTTTAGTTGTGTATGGTTATTTTATCCGACTGCCCAGTGATTTGGTATTTCAAAGTTTCAAACAGTGAATGCACGAATTGCATTGAAACTATGAAGTGTCCATTACGTTTATTGTTTAATTATGTAGCTACCACCAGCTGCGCTGAATGGAGACGTGCTACTTGGAGACATGTGAAGACGCTGTCCGGTGACCTTCACAATACATTACATGTGATGCCTCGACTGTAACACTAAACGTCATTCCACGTCCACACCAGCACGTCATTTATATGATGTCCGCACTCGCAATAGAAAGGACCGGCAAACTCGCTAGATAGTGACTCGGATCATTATTTGTAGTTGTGTGTGGTTCTTTTATCCGACTGCCCTGTGAATGTAGGTATTTTTCTATCTTAAATTTTGAGGCATGTCAAAAACTGAATCCACGAGTTGCTTTGAATGGAGACGTGCTACTTGCATTCTTAATGGAGACGAAAACGACCTTCACAATACATTTCATGTGATGCAACATTCACATTGGACCCCGTCTTGACTTGCCCAGTCTATTTGCATTCTTAAATTTTGAGTCTTGTCAAACAGTGAATCCACGAATTGCATTGAAACTATGAAGTGTCCATTACGTTTATTGTTTAATTATGTAGCTATCACCAGTTGCGCTGAATGGAGGCGTGCTACTTGCATTCTTAATGGAGACGTGCTACTTGCATTCTTAATGGAGAGATGTGAAGACGTTGTCCGGTCTCCATGTCGTTTCATACCAATAATGGGGCACATCTATATTTTAAGAGCTCATCTTATCTTCCCTATATTTTAAGTCTTGTGAAAGTCAAGACGGGGCCCAGTCTCTGAGACGAACCGGACAATGTTATTGTTGCATCACATGAAATGTATTGTGAGGGCAAATAAACGGGGATTGAGACTGCATCACATGATTGAGACTTTGTTTGATAAAATTTATCACAAATGCTTATCTCGATCACACTCGAAACTTTAAAGTCCACACCACCACGTTATTGATATGATGCCAGCACTTGCAATAGGAAGGACAAACTCGCTAGATTAGTGACCTTCACATTGGACCCCGTCTGCTCAGGGACCACTGCTGTCGTTTCATACCAATACTGGGGCTCATTTTAAGGGCTCATCTTATCTTCCCTATATTTTAAGACCTGCGAAAGTCAAGACGGGGCCTAGTCTCTGAGACGAACCGGACAATGTTATTGTTGCATCACATGCAATGTATTGCAAGGGCAAATAGACCCGGCAAATATTGTTGCATCTTGATTGAGACTGTGTTTAATACATTTTATCACAAATGCTTATCTCGATCACACTCGAAACTTAAAAAAATGATACATATTTCATATTTCAAAATTGCAGAGTTTGATAGCATTTAAGAAGTTGGCCTTAGAAAGTGAAATAATGCATTATGAAATGTATTTTATGATAAAATTCGTCGTAATTTTTTCTATTACTAATTTATAGTTGAGGATGAAGGTGCATTTGGATAAAACAAGACCATATAGCTAGCTTTCCTTGTCACTTAACTTAAATAAAATATTTTAATGTATGATATGTTGTAAAAAGAAAATGATAACAAACAATTTATTTATATTTACTTATTTAACATTGAATCATGGTAAGTATTTTATATATTATTTATGTTATAAGATCAAAGTTATTATCATTGAACTTATGGGAAATTGACCTAGTAGGCATAATGTCGCCTTGTGCTTGACTCGAATTAGGTGGATCTCTATTAACCATTAACTATGGTTAAGATGCAAAGATTTTGTCTTTATTTGTAAATTGTAAATAGCAATATTATATGAGCTAATGGTTGCAATATGAGACTAGTTGTGAGACAAGAGACAATTTATTGATATTTGTATTATATATATGTTACCACTTGAGATATAAGTAGTTGGGAGAGTACTCATTTTCATGAAGTATTAAAGCTTATTGTTGAAACCTACCTATGTTTAGAACAAATGGTACATTGCAGCCTATTTTTGATTTGATTCAATGATACACTACAGTGCTTACTTGAAATCATTGGAAAAACTTCAACCTATGAAATTTAAGATAAATAAATAAAATTTTAATTAAAAAATAATAAGTTTTAATTTGCAATAATAAATAAATAAATAAAATTTTAATTAAAAAATAATAAGTTTTAATTTGCAATAATAAATTATAAAAAAATGCAATATTTTTAGTCAAACTCATAATATGAGCTTGTCCAAAATATTCAATGTGTTATTTCCTAATAGAAGTTAGAAAAGAGGATTGGAATAAATTACTTCCCGCTCCTCTCTGCTGATCAAATTAATCTAAACGAGGTAACGGACTTGTACAATGTGCTGATTGATGTTAAATTTCCATAAGGAAATCAATATTCACATTAATGAAATAATGTTACAAATAAATATATGAAGCGTTGTCTCAAGATAGGGAAACTATCTTAGACACATAATCTGTTGGTTGAGAGAATATCTCAACCACACACAAATCTAGGAAACAAAATAGGAATGTACTCCTCTAGATAGAAAGAATCACAACTAAGACAAGTAAGAAATACATATTCCAACACACCCCCTTAACGATTACTTGTCTCGATATCAATCTGCAAAGTCTAGTTGTGGTCAGACATAACAAAAGAATATGTTGATGTCCATATAAAGGAGAAATCATCCATCGGAATGCATGGGTGCCAACCACTGCAACCACGAGTGTACTAGAATTCCCTTCACATACATGGTCATGTCAACCATTATAATTGCATAAATGTACCTGTACCTGCAAATCCCCCTCCAATATCATCATCATGGGTTTTATCAGATTACCTGTAACCATGTCCGCGTTTTATCGGATCACCCTAAGCCATGCGACAAGGGCTGTCAGCCACCACGGCTCAACTCAGCCACCAAGGTTCAACACAACCACCAAGGCTCAACTCAGCCATAAAGGATCAACACAACCACCAAGGGCCTCAAATCTTCCACTAAGGCACTCCAGCCACTAAGGCTCACCAAAGACCTGACTCAACCAGGCCCACAATTTTCTTGGCTAACCCTAAACCATGCCTACGGGAATCCCTGTCCACTTCACTCTCACACGTGGTTTCTAGCTTACCACAAACCGACACTGCAAATACAAAGTGGTTTTTAGATTACCACGGGTTGTATGGGGGTACATATGCCTTACAAGGCTTACAACACAGCTCCAACTTTTGGAGTTACCAAGTACATACATTACAAAGACCACTATAAAACATCCTAGACTTTCTTATTAGTAAAATGTATGTGATACACTATCATCATGAGTCGCAAACTCACACAAATATTAACTTAATTTTCCATCATCACCTAATTTCCAGTGTTGCACAAGATCAATATTTGTTGCACTTCAATATTTGTTGATCCTCTTTATTTTTCTGATTTAATTGTTGTCTTGGATTCACCTGCGTAATCTGTTAGAGTAGCTAATTCTAACAAAACCACTCCATTGAGTTAGCTAAGACCAATGCTTCTAATTCCAAAACATTTATAAACACCACTATTAATTTGTTTCTCATTGGAATTTTTAAAACTACAATTCTAAAAGCTTGCAATTCTACATTGAGTTGATCATGCTCAATGTGTTTCCCTTCCCAAACTCTAATTTTGTGACGTTGAACCAAAGAGAGAAGTAAACTTCCACTTACGTGAGCAAGACATTGTCCTCTACACTAGAAGCGCTTACCTCCACAAGCATCACTCACCACCCTCCAAAAATAATGCTTGAAAGTTTTCAAAAATAAAATGAAAGACCTGACGAGAATTCCCTCCAAAATTTTCCGTAGATAAGCTAGAGGATATGAAAAGAACTCAAAAAGTTGAAAGAAAAACTAAGAAATTTTAACACACCTTACAGTAGTAAAATTTTAATAAAATTTACCAATTTTAAATATAAGACCTTATTTGGCTTTGACTAAATTCCATGTTTAAAGAACATTAAGAAATCAACCTGTAAAACATTCAATGTTTGAGCCATTAAACTAAAAGGAAAAAATCAATTAAACCAGTCAATACACTATTAATTCTTTCTAATTTTATAATTATAATTCAGTAACATAAATTCAATCATACATACAACAAATTTTACAAATTCCAAATAAAATTCAAATAAATAATAAAACAGAAGAAAAAGTATTAATAGTCAAATGTACCAAGTAGTGGTTGTTGAGCTTAACTATAAAAAAAAATGCACTAAAATTTATAAAAGGGAGAAAACTATTAAAAGGAATTAGAATCTCAAATCTCATAATATATTAAATATGAGATTATTATTATACTGTGAAAGAAAACAATAAAAATAAATATAATATGAGGAATAAAATATTATTTTATCAAAAGAGAACATGCAATATGTAAATAGTAATTGAATGTAATTATAAAAGGAATTACTAATATTACATTGCAATATAGTAAACAAGTCCACAGCAGTGGCGGAAGTCCCTGCCGAGAAAGGATTCAACCACTACTGAAAAAGGAAGATTGAATATGACTGATAATATTTTGGTATATTTTTAGTTTAACTTGTGAATATTGATCACTAACTGATGAATATGATTATGATAGGCTCCATGTTTGAACAATTTTTAAAAACCCATGTAATACAGCATAAGTACTATCAGTATAGCATTGAAGTCAAACTATGTGAACAACATACCAGGAACATGACATTGTTATTGCTATTAAATTCATAAATAATATAATAATTGATTATGGTTAAGCAATAGGTCAAAGATAAAAACAAAAATGGGTGGTGGATCCAAGTTAGTCAGTAATTACATATGTATATTCAAGGCTTTTTGTTGCTTCAGGACAGCGCAGGGCTGGCTCGTTTACTGGAAATCAAACCAGAAAGAAGTGCAACTGCATTACCTACTTTCTAGCAACACTCCCATTAAAAACCATAAGCCAAGGTACAGAGATGTTAAGTGTATGCACTAATTAATTATAACAGTGAACTTGTTAATTCTTCAGTCCATGCAACACGTGCTTGAGCAAAGGCTAGGGAAAGCACGCTGTCAGATAAATAAAATTTGCAGCTTCATGTCGAATCCTAAAATTTCCAACTTCATGTCTAATATAATTTTTTCTATTTGGTAGTTGTCATCATAAATCAAATTTGCAACGTTATGTTATGGTCACCACCTGTAACACATGCCAACATCATTTTATTAATTCACCAAAAACGTTGAGGGATGTGTGTCTGATCATTCTAGTATGGGACCTCACATGAGGTACACATGCTTGGGAATTCCATTATCAACAACATTCTATGCGTCCACCCTGAACCTCTCCACCACATGTTGTCCTCTGTCTCGTGAAATGCAGGAGGAATTGGGATGGCCTGCGGAAACCACCACCTTCTTATATTCAAGAAGCTCATGCATCAATTTTTCTTGAATCCATTAGCCTTACAGGATAATAGTGTCTACATGAATCCAACAAGTTCTTGCCCTTTTCAGTAAGAGAATATGGGAAATAATTTAAGTTTACAGAAAAATACTACTGATTGAAAAATTTTGTCTGCAAGTTCTTACCCTTTTCAACAAGACAATAATTAATTTTTACAGAAAAATACTACAGGTTACAATGGAAAAAAATAGGAGAAACAAGCTCTATGCCCTCAAAGGGGGTTACATGGTGAGGCTTCTATGACCACATCGCAAAAGACGAAATTGTTGGTGGTACCGACCCATGCTTTTCTGAGCCAAGGTTATATCTTTTCTTTCAAGGAAACCAAAACATTTTTCAATCTAAACATTAATACGGTAAGAAGACTTCTTCTCATTCCGCAAGAACCAGCAAAGGATGAGATACCAATGTTTTAGGGTATTCTTCTCACAATGTTACAATTATATTGATTATTTCAAGAATGTCAAGAACTCTATTTGTATCTTAGAGTTATGATCAATGTTTGAACATTCAATATGTTTGAATCCTAGCTATATTTCATAAACATGGAGATTATTTATAATATTTTGTAATTGTTCAAACTGCTATAAAATCCATTGAGATGTTAATGGGTAATTTCAATTCTATGCTAAACCATTCATGAAGTTGAACCTAAAAGAAGTGATAGATCCAGTAACAAAGATATGATGATTGTAGGGAGGTTTCATTCATTTTCTCTCTAGTTAGTATCAAATAAATCTATACAATTTCATGTACATTGACTATTGAAGAGTTGTTTGTGTCTTTTTTGAACTATCATGATTGTTATCTGAATATTCAATATGTAACCGTTTGAATCCTCACCATATTTCATTGACATGGATATTATCTATAATATTTCTTTATTGCCAAAAGTACTGTAAAATTGCAATTTTATTCAACCCTATCATGAAAGATTCAAAAGTTCTATGTTTCTAAAAATGTAGATTTACATACAGGTAGCAATAGAAATATCGTGTGGTTTTAAAGTGTGATTCCACACCTGTGAATGCTTTCTGGAAACCCCCTATTCATCTATCCCATCCAACAACTCCTCCCTCTATTGGACTACTACCAAAAAGGACTCCTAACTATTGGAAATGAAAGCATGCTATTAGTAACCTTCAAGAAATGACAAATGGCTATCCGATGGTAGGTTCTTACTAGTTAATAGGTCTAGGGGATAATTCAACTAAGGGGTAAAAGCTCCTATCTAGGGGAAGGTTATCACCTAATGTTACTCCTTGAGAGAAAAATGACAAATAAATAATATCTGCAAATAGTCTATATGATTTATGCCAAAAGAGATCAGCTCTTAGTAGCCGTTAAATGCATCTTTGTATCAACGCGTAGAAAGGTGTTCTCGACTAGAAGTGTTGTAGATATGGAGTCGTTAGAGAAATTTGTCTCTCACCTTTGAGTTGATGAACTTACAAGTATTGAGCAACTAGTTCTGTGGCTAGTATGAGTTTTGAGTTACTCTTCTAGAAGCCGAACAAGTAGGTAGTTGTTATGAGTTCTCGTATTGGTAGCTCTTTCTAGGCTGAGTAGGAGTATTAGCTCTATTCTTTGATATCAATATAAGCAGTTCTCGTACTTCTTGAGATGTTATATGAAACAATAGGGGTAGAAGATTGACCTTACTTGTACCTATGAATTCAATTTACTGATATTTCTAATTCATAGAACAAAATTAGATCATAATTGAAAAATATAATTTAGTAATAAGAATAATATAATGATTTGCTTGTGACCTTCATCTAGTGTTCCGGTGATGTAGATGAAAAGCCATGTGATGCTTGTGATGCAGATGAAGAGTCCTCAAAGACCTCTCCCTTGCTGGTGGTTCTTAGAGCCAAATACAACAATGTGTTCTCTTATGCTGGATAAGAGGCCGTGAGGAAAGGGTGAAGCGGTGGAAGGACGAAGAGTCAGTTTGAAGGCAAATGACAAATGTCAGTGTCCATCGAAGATGATAGATCAAAGGGCCATGAACATGGTAGAAGGTGCAACATGCGGGAGTTTCTATCCCCACTGGACACGACACGATTTAACATGAAATTTTGGTTAAAGTTTCCTGGCGTTTATATGAATTTTTATTTGAATTAATATACAGGACATGAACTTTGGTTAAAGTTTTTGTTTCTTTGAATTAATAGACAGGACATAACCAAAAGTAAGGATCTTCCTGTATCTCCCTATCATACTTTGGATAAAAACTCTTTTCATATCTAACTTTTTCCTTAGACTTTGGATTAACTCGCTTTGTATATCTAACATTGCCTTGGTAAACATGAACTTTGGATAAAAATGCTTTGTATATCTAAAGTTGCTTCGGGAAACATGAAGTTTCCAATAAGATGTCGATTTGAAAACTTTGGTTAAAATTTTGGTGCAGCCAAATTGCCAGCAAAAACTTCGATTAAATATTTGTACGCAAGTGAAATGTTTGGTCAAAGAAATGTTTAATTATCAGTCAACTCTCTAGCGATCACTAGAGTCCCTGCTGCGCCGAAGGCAGGGACTAATAATTGAAAGCCATTACATAGTTTATTGTGTGAGTAGCAGCCAATTTTCCAAAGTAAATGTGTCCATTCTCATTTTGTAATCATTGAACTCCCCCCTAAAATCAAATTTGTCTAAATGTTCTTGTAACCTAAATTGGTATTTGTTTGAATGTTTTCATGAACGAAGTATTTTTAAAGGTTTTGGCTGATCATTTTCCATAGCATATGTATGATTGAACATTGGCCTCATCAAATTAAATTAAATGGCAAACACCCTAAAGAATTTCCTCTAAACCTCTCTACCCCAATGGCAGGAATCTGGGTCATATAAATTTTGTGTAACATTTATCAGATTTGGCGTAGCCTAAGCGTATATAAAAGTTGGCATCACGTTTCCACTGCTTGGTATTGCATTTCTACTGCTTGGCATTGCATTTTTATTGGTCGTCATGGTGGCTGATACTGGTTGGCATAGCATGTTCGAGGAATCTAATTGATGTACGACAGATCATAGCTTGATCTCCCCAATCAAATTAGTAAGAAGCTAATAGATCTAAGTTTGCAAGTAATGATTGGATCTAGGAGACTTCGTACTGCTACAGGATTTGATTAAATTAAATGAAAGACGGGAGTGACTTCGTACGAGGGGCTTATTTTCTATACTATAGAGCCATAAATGTGTGGGGACAGTATATGCCCATCGTCAGATAATAGACTTGTTTCGATCCAACAGTGAGCATATACTTCCCCCGTGCATTTATGGCTCTATATCATAGCAAATAAGGCTTGCTCACTTCGTACTATGACCTATGCCAAATGAGACATTTTCCAATAAGATATGAAAATAAAAAAATAATTACATCACATATAAATCTAAATAAAATAATTAGTAAAAAATATAAAATTAATAGGTTAAAGTTACACTTTAGTTTAATAAAAAATATTTCATAATTTAACTAAATTAATATCAAATCAATCATTTACCCATTGAATTATCCAAGAATAATCATACACAACTACAAACAATTATATTTATAATGTTTACAGGCCACACTACTTCAAAGTACAAGTTCACACCTTCATCAACTATAAATTTGTAATAGAGAAATATGCAATGTTTGTTTATCATAAAAAATACATTTCATAATGATTTATTTCAATGTCGGAGACAAATTTTTATAATTTTAAGAAATGCAAGTAGACGGGGTCCATTTCCATTGAGCCCCATTGGAGGCTTAAGTAATGGAATGGATGTATAGACAATTCAAGGCGGGTCCAGTGTCTGAGACGAGCATGACAACACATAGGTTTAACCTTTTGAATGAAAACATTTCAAAACAATAAAATCCTTGCTCACAACATATACAGATCACACTACTTCACACCTTTGGTGTCAACTCTAAACTCGTAATAGAGAAACATGTTGTCTTTTCATGGTTTAATAATTTTTTTCAAGATATATGTTTTTTTTAAATTTAGGATCATTATATAGAGTGATGCTAACATTCATGTTTATGTATTTAAATAATATAGACAAATAATATATACTAGTTCAATTATATAAATTAAATAGTTGATAAATGGTATAAGAGTATGCAGTGGACTTTATTATCCTCATGTGGCACCACTTTTCACAAAAGTAAACTACAAAAGACCGAAAAAATCTTTAGACCTAAGTTTAGAAAGTTGAGGGAGCCTTGAAGTGATGTCACCACCATCCATTTTAATCATCACATGGAATTTTGGAGTGCACTTTAAGAAGTTGGGGCCCACCCCATATTAAAATTCAAATAGGGCGAGGCCATAAATTGACTTCTCTAACCTCGATTCCAATAAGATCACTTGGTGTGCTTTTAAAGCTAGTAGACATTTGACACTAGGTGAAATTTATTAATTTTTTTCAAGGCTTCTATTCCCATCATGTGTCAAATGTCCATGGACCTATATTGATAGTAAGCAAGGACATAAACAACAAATATATAAGAGAAACAATTTTTGACGTTGTTGATGGTGTGAAGTAAAGGCCAAAAAGTCTAACCTGAAAATTATTAGTTGGTGAGCACAAAGAGTAGTGAGGGTAATATAGACAATGCATCTTAATATATGGTTGTTTTCGGAACAAGTACAAAGTGAATAAAAGAGAGAGATAAGAAATTGAACAACACCAATTAGGGATCAATGTTCCAAATAGGTGGATTCCTACTACATTTTAGCGACATCTGTCTTTAGTGGGTCGAATCTTGCAAAATTAGAATTGAATTTCTCCTACAAGTGAGTTCTTGCAAACTTTGTAAGTTTAGGTGGATTTATACTATAATCATTTAAAGAAAAGAACTATATGTGGTTGTTTCCTTTTATGAGTTTTCACGTTAATCTGTGGTGTTCTATGTGAACATTTAATTATGTGATGATTTTTTGTTTATTTCTTAAATGTATAAGAAATAAAAATTGAAGTGAAAATTATTTTGGGAAATAGGAGTATTGATTCACCCTCCCCTTTCTCTGAATAATCAACAAATGTGTATTAGAGCTACATTCCTTTAGTAATAACCTAATTTCTAGAAGGAAGATCTTACACAAAATGGCAAGTTGGGATGATTTTTTCTCAAGAAGACATCCACTATTCAATGGGACAAACTTTACATTTTAGAAAATCAAAATGAAAACATATATGATGTCACTTGGAAAGGATATTTAGCAAATTTTGGTAAATGGGTATCATAACCAAGAAACTTGTCCAACAAATGAGGCTCCTAAGAAAAGTTATGAAAGCAATGCTAAGGCTGGCTATGAATGAAATTTTATGTTGACTTCCACCATGATAATTTGTCAAAGTAATGCAACATGACACAACCAAAGAAATGTAGGATAAACTTATAAATAGTTATGGAGGGGCCACAAAAAGCCAAAAATGGAAAACTACAAACACACATGATACAATATGAAAATATAAAATTGAATGAGGATGAAAGTATATGTATTTCCTTTCTCAAAATGGATGAGATTGTAAACACAATGAAAAAATTAGGTGATAAAAGTAATGATGCTACTTCCAAAAGGTGGTAAGATGGCTTTCTCCTAGATTTGATGCCAAAGTCTCAACAATAAAATATTCAACTTTGTGGAATACTTAAATCCTATGAGATGAGAACGAAGAAGAATCAACAAGAACTCAAAGAAGTCGATTTTAAGCTATCAAGCAAGTCAAAACAATATCAAGACCAAGACTTCTCTAGCCACATAAGAAAAAAGAATGTAGAAGCGAGTTGTTATCTTCCTATTAGCAATATAGAAATGAAGAATTTACCAAAATATGGAAAAACAAGAAGACTATACACCCAAAAGAGTGTGGATTGTTTTTATATGCAAAGAATCAAGGAAATCATTGCCACATTGATAGTCTATGCTCAAAACAAATCATAGGTGATAGAAGTACATTTATATCCTTCGATGAAGAGAGAGGTACAAATGGTATGGTAATAATGTCTGAACACGAATATTGGGAAGGGAAATTTGTCTTAAAAAAGAGAGCCACTAAGGCTCAAAATGTGTTGTATGTAGACGGTCTTAAGCATATCCTTTCAAGTGTAAGTTAGGTGTGCGACCAAGGACATGAGGTAAATTCAGGTCAAATGGGTGTGTGGCCAAAGAGTTTGACACAAGAGAAACTATAACTAAAGCAGTCAGGACTCCAAGTAATCTATATGTGCTAGAAGGAGAAATAAAGTTACTATTTGTGTAAAACTAATGAGAGTTTGTTGTGGTACAAGATATTAGGGAACCTCACTTTTTAGTAGTTGGTTAAATTAGGTGAAAGGGTGCTATCTAAGTCATTCCAAAAATCATCAAACTTCAAAATAATGTCTATAATTCATGTCAATTTGGAAAACGAATAAGAGTTCAGTTCAAAGAAAAGGAACACTCTATAGAAATGTGACTAGAATTGATCCATACAGACATACATGGGCCCATAAGAAAGAGGTTTCCATGATAATATTTATGTTGTTGAATGTGTTGGTTTAGTTTTCTGAAATACAAAGATGAAGATTTTGAAAAATTCAAAATATTCAAAAAACTAGTCGAAAAAAATAATGTATGCTAAATTAAGTGCCTAAGATAAAATAGAGGAGGAGAGTACACGTCTAATGAGTTTTATTATTTCTATGAACAACATGGGATAAAGAGACAATTCTCAATAGCTAAAACTTATCAACAAAGTGGGGTAGTTGAAAGAATGAACACGACAATCTAGGAAATCGCCCAAGCTATGAACAATGAATCAAAGGTGACACATACTTTATGGGGAGAAGTAGTTCAAACATCACCTAAAATTTTCAACAAGGTTGTGATATCCCTGCACTTGGAGTTTACACTGTAAATTTGTATATATGGTTAAGTGTGGTTGTGCTTTAACTATAAAGAATTATTTGGAAAGAGCTTATCAGTGTGAAAAAATTGATAAAGGTTAAATGTAAATTTGTTATTATTATTATGTTGTTAATAAAAACAAAGAGTCTAGAAATTAGCATAGAGGCTATATATGGATGAAAGAGGTAAAGGATTCAAGTTAATGATGGTTATTAATTATCCATTCATTAACTCCTAGGCATATAATATGAATGACTGGATCAATTATGATTATGGATATGACTCATCCATAACTTCCCTAAGATACATGATGTTATCTCTGGGAATGGGTGTTGTTGGGAAAAGTATCCAATACGGAATGACCCTATCCCACTCTAAGGGTGATAGTACCTCAGCAACAACTGAATGCAAAGCTATTCAAGATTACTTCTTTATGAGATGAGAGAGAGAGGAGAAAGAGATCCACTAACCGTTATCTTCCGCTAATGGTTGATCCAATCTTCCCTCTTTGCTGCTTGCTCCCAGCTCCTTGCTCTTTCACTGGTCCAGCTACACAAAGATCCTGTAAAAGCACAAGAAAAGGAAACTACAAGAAGCATACATCCATAATTGATTCAAGGATTAGAATAAATCAAATATACAAGCATCAATACGCCATTGAGACACATGCGTATAGAAGAACCTCAAATGCTTTATTAATGGAAGAAGTAAAGTTCTGAGAATGTTACAACCATAATAGGCCCAATCCAGCAACACCTCCCAGCAGAAAGAAATCTCCTCTTCACCTCCTTCAAGCAAATCACCCAATAGTTCTATACTCAAACCAACAGCACTTCCTTACTTGCACAAAATTCCAGCCTCCCTAGACCTCATGAGAGAGCTCTATATATAGGAGTTTTGGAGAAAGGATGAGTCAGCTTGAGGTTGGCATGAAGATGACTAGTGTCCTCTCCCACTTCAGTTATTCTTCAGTTCTTGAGTCCACTTGGAGTTTCTTGCTTCCACTTGGAGATCTAGATCCTCTTACTCATCACAAGGCAAATTCCCTGATCCAAGTGTCATTTTGGAATCTTCCTGGGAATTTGACACCTTGCAGAATGACTGTGCCACTTGGCCAATCTCGCCCAGCACAGGTAGCCTTCATTGCTTTTGACATTCAGTGCAGGTACAGAGTGGAGCAGTTGACATTCAGCGCAGATGCTCAGTGGAGCAGCTGACATGATCCAGAAATAGCTTGTTTTTGAGTGTTTTCAGGTGGAGAACTGATTTTTAGTGCTGTGGTTTGCTGACCTTGTTCCTCTAGGGGTAGGAACAACATGTTTAGGGACTTTGGATCCCTCAGATTATTGACATTTCATGCTTCATGCTGTTAGGCACAAAAATGTCTATAACATTTGCCCCCTAAAGTATGAGGTCGTTTATCGGGTGAAATGCTTTATCAGGAGGATCCGAGGTTCATTCAATCGCTGAGAGGTGCCCTGTAATAAAATACAATACAATACATTATTTTTCATTCTGCTTTCATGATCTAGCTGAGGCGGGCATTCCCATGCTCAGCTTTATAAATTCATTTTGGTACATATAACAGACGACCGTCTGATGGTAGACTGATAATTCTCTGTTGAAATTATCATCCTTTGAGTAGGATGATCATCTGCTGCAATAATGTATATATCAAATGTCTTTATATTTCCTGAATATATATCGCAGCCCGGATGGATGAAACTAGATCTAGGGTCTTCAAACTCGTTCGATCTTCACTCTAAGTACAAGTCGATCCATGTGAGAATTGCGCTGAAGTCGAACATGGAAAGACATCGCTTGATTACCGGTCAATAATGTAAACCGTTAAAAAGCGCGAGAGGAATCACCGATAATGATAATGACCCTCAATGTACTGCAGTACAATTCACGTGGTGTGAATAAAGGACTTGGCGTCGAACACCACGCAAAATCTTCTGGTCGAAGGTCATTGATGTATACCTGTCGCCGGAAGTGAGAAACTTACCATTGAGGCATGCAAGCTTCAAAGTACTGGGGGGGGTGTTCCTAGATCAACTTCTTGGATAATGAGCTGAAGTCGACAAGAAGCGATCCGTCAAAGGAGGGCCTTAATGAATCCCACATCAGTGACACGGAACGGAGCTAATGATTTTAGTGGAGGCGAAAAGAATCTGTGAGATATGATTCAGGGTGGCGATCATGGGTGGATGAAGGATAATGTATGGCAGTGGATGGGACACGGTTGACTCTTTCTGAACAAAATCTCTTGAACATATAACGACACTGATGTGATGGATCGGTAGCATTACCCCAAATGCGGATGGTTTGGCGAAGACCATGGTGATGAGACCGGTGAATGAAACAACCCAACCCGATGTGATACGGAGGACAAAGTGTCATGTTCAAGAGCAACTTGCTACCATTAAAGCTTTGAGGTTCTCCCAATTTTTCCCCAGTCATTTCTGACCAGTACCTCTTTATTTTTGTCAAGCTTGAGGAGGATAACATATGCTTGTTCTATAACCTGCCCTTCGGGCAAGCCCATCGCTATGTTTTAACGAGCCTAGCGATAGGGAAACTCGTTCTCATCTAAAGACAAGTTTGTCGCTATTTAATCATTTTAACGAGTCTAGCGACAAAGACAACTCGGTCCTTTTCATTTTTAGAGAGTCTGAAAAGGTACAGAAAGTTAACTCCAAAATTCTTTTTTCGTCATCTAATCCCTTAAGTCCGAAAAAGTATAAAACAATACAGAAGGGATGAATTTTCGATAACTTTAACGAGCCGAATAAAACAAGCGCTCGACCGTTTTGTGCAATAATCCCTCAGGTCCAAAAAGATTAAAATCTAGAGGAGGGATAGCTCTTCCGGTCCTTTTAACAAGCTGGAAGGCAAAAACTCGGCAAACTTTTCATATTTTATGAGCTAATTGAAAAGTGCTCAAAGAAGACTCGTCTTTTGAGGAACGAGTGATAAACAGGGATAGCAGCAGATTCCAGGTACAGGTTGGAATTTTCCAATCACGGCAGTGTCACAAGGATGGCTAAGTGAAATCACTCTTCGTAGCTGTTCCTCAAAATGGGTAAACAATCATATGGGGGTGAATGATCGGCCAAATGGAATGGAGGTGGCAGGTGCAAACACGACCAAGGCTTTTTATGGCTAATAAATTTACGATCACAATGGTTATTTACCGGAATAGGTTCATTTTTTATTTAAAAATGAGCTTAAAATCTTGGGGAAACATTGCTCACTGCTTTTATTTATTTTTTAACGAGCATGAAGACCGCGTTAAAACTGCTCGGATCTTGCGTTTATTTTTTAACGAGCATGAACTTTATGCTAAAACTGCTCGAATATATGGTCAAATTTTGATTTTTTACCATTACTAGCTTTTCTCTTTTCAAATATAGTACTGCATTTTCAATTGCTGCAACAAACTTTGTTAGAAATGAATAATATTTGCATGAAAATGAGATTATAACCCTAATATTTTACTTTGTACTACGTAAAAAGCCATTAAAAGGTGTTTTTTACCTCTCATTTACCATTTCATTTGCATTTGGTTTGTTGGAGCTCTGGAGGTGCCTCTTCCCCCTTGATTTTCACCAGCTGATTCCGGGAGATTCTGCAGACGATTTTCGGCGCCGTCTGGACCAGGTAGGAGCTAAACCCTAGCTCTTTCTTTTCACGGTTTCATTTTCCTATTTTTTTCCTGTTTTCCGGTCTTTCTGAGCCCCTGGGGTTTTGCCAGGGCACCCTAGGTTCAGCGCAGGTTCCCCATTCGAAACTTGCGCTGAAGGTCAATCTGCCTTAAGGCAGTCTGACCCTCAGCGCAGGTAGAGGACCTTCTGCCTGTGCTGGGCTCAAAAAGACTGAGTTTCAAGGTCATTTTTGATGATTTTTTCGCCAGTTTTTCATCAAATCAGGAATTCACTCTTTCTCTTGTTTGCTTTGCAGGGAACCTTGAACAAAATGTCCCTTACATGGCGAGAACGAGAACATGAAGAGGAGGACATGATTTCCCTCCATGACCCGGTCACGGTGAACGCGCTGCGGAACTGTGGCCTGCTGAAGTTCTTCCGTATCTCTAGCATGAGAGCACAAATTTCTTTACCGCAGTATATGCTTGATGCTTGGGATCCTGTTAACCAAGTGTTCCAGATTAGGGGGAAGACCATCCCCTTGACCATAGAGGACATGTACTTCTTGACTGGATTGTCAAGACGAGGTGCCCCCATTTCCTTATCAGGTACGGCCCGGGGGACTGATTCCACCAGAGATTATGTCCACCAGTATTGCAGGGAAGGTTCTCAACCGAGCAAAGACGGCAAGATTGTTATCCGTGAGATTACTGATCGGGCTCTCAGGTCCATTCTGTTCACTATTGGTAGGATGGCTGGCAGCGCAGCTCTACATGTTGCCAACAGGTCTTATATGCAGCATGCCTTGGAGTGTCTCCAACCGAAAGTATTCAACTGGTGTGATGCAGTACTTGTTCAGATGAAAAGTCAATTGACCAAGGTAAAGGACGGGAAGCTGAAGAACTTTGGATTTGGTTCTATTCTGACTGCCTTCGCCTTGGAGAAAATCCCACTGATGCAACCTCAGTACATCATACTTGACTTGCCTTCTCTGACCGAGACACGCATGCAGAGGTGGGTTGGCCACATGTCTAGGCATGTAGGTCAACCTCAGATTACTTTTACTGAGGCCTTCTTTAGGTGGTTCGAGCGCCAGGAGATGGCGTTTTCTGAGTATCCATATGTGGGTATGGATTTCTGAGGTGATCCGAATTTGGTGCTACCGAATGGCGAGCAGTGGGGTGCCATTGGTAAACTCTTTGACCATATTACTGTTTATTGTTCTTACTCATAATGTTGCTGTGCTTTATTATATCAAGACTTTTAATTGTACTCTTGGGTGCATGCAGATATTGGTCCTGTTTGTCCAGCAGTTCGTCCGAGATCGCCAGCTGCTGCCCCGGCAGGGGAGCCTGCTAGGAGAGTTGTTATTCGCGATCTTGACGACACTGAGACCCTTACAGCTGTGCAGGAGCAGGTTGAGAGCCTTAAATAATGTGTTTAAGTTTCTTGAAATATGTTGATATTGAATTGAATCAAATCGTCTTTCCAAGATCTTAACCATTAGGAACATGCGATAAATAGTTGGATTGCGAACAGAATATATACCATTGAGTTGTAGTATTACGAGCTGTGAGTCTAGCCTGACAATTAGTCGGCGTATGCCACGTATGATGGCATCAGAGAGTAGTTCTATCAACGCGCTATACCCAGCGATGTTATTCGTTGATTGCCCAATACATACACCTCTGAAACTTACTAACTCGCCGCTTGGATCAAAAATGGCCCAGGCCACGGAAGACAGGTTCCGCGAACTACGACTTGCTCCGTCGGCATATCCAACACATGTCTCCATAAGGTTCGACATCTGCCACAAATGAAAAAGGTGGATCATTCGACCAGAACAAACACTTTAGCGAAAACAAAATACAACAAAAGCATGCAGGTTACTATTCAAGCATAGTAATGCTTGAGGTACAACCCGTTGCGGGGTTGCGCCAGTGGAATTCCATCGTAATCCATTAACTCGTAGGCTCCTTTTGCTAACACCCTTTTAACAATATAGGGGCCCATCCATAAGGACTTGAATTTACCTGCTCCCAATTTATCGGATTCTTGATCATAAAGTAAGACCAAATCACCTTCTGAGAAGACACGGAGTTTGACATTTTTGTCGAACTGAGCCTTGACTCGTTTCTTATGGGCCTCGTTAGCTAAAGCGGCGTCACGATGGGTTTCATCCAACTGGATTAATTCCAAGAAACGGGCCTCTTCTTCTGAAGTTCCGGGGAGGAGATCGATTGCGAGTTTAAGCGACGAAATTTCGCGCTGGATTGGCAAGACTGCTTCCAGGCCATACACCAGTTGAAAGGGTGTGAACCCGGTTGCGTTCTTTACCGAGGTCCGGTAAGCCCACAAAGTTGAGTACATGATTAGGTGCCATCTTCTTTTATGAACCCCGATCATCCTTTGCAACATACGCTTCAGGACCTTGTTGATTGCCTCAACTTGTCCGTTGGCTTGCGGGTAATATGGGGTAGAGTTGTCGTGAGATAGCCCTAGCTTGGCAGCTAATTCGACCATCATGTGATTGCGAAAATGCGATCCATGATCTGTAACTATAGATTGTGGTACGCCGAACCTGGCGACTACATGATTGAAAAAGAAAAGGGCAGCTGTTTCACCAGTGTTATCCAATGTAGGCATCGCCTCGGCCCATTTGGTAAAATAGTCAACAGCGACTATAATATACCCATGCCCCCCGGTCGAGGTGGGGTTACATTGCATGAAATCGATGCCCCACTTGGCGAAGGGCCCAACAACAACTATAGGCTTCAAAGGTGCGGGTGGTTGTCTGGTTTTGCTATCAAAAATTTGACAAGCATGGCAACTTCTGACTGCGGTTATGTAATCTTTGAACATGGTTGGCCAGAAGTATCCTGCTCGTAAGATTCTTTGTGCTATTGCATATCCAGATTAATGCCCCCCACACGCGCCTGAATGACAATCATTCAGGGCTTTTTCGGCCTCCTCATGGGTAAGGCACCTCCTCAGAACCGTATCGACACCACGACGGTAAAGTGAATCACCGACGATCATGTAGTCTTTTGATTGGTATCGTATACGTTTTTGTTCGGAGCGAGAGGTGTTAGGCTGGAATTTTAGGGTTTGGAGATAAACTATGATATCTCCATACCACTCATCGCTTGCAGATATGAGAAACAAACTTTCGTCCACGATTGACTCTTCTGATGTTTCATCGTTGGACGATGATGGGAGATCGCACAATAATTCTGCAAAAACTAGAGCTTTCTTTGATTTGGACTTTACAAATTCCAGATCAAACTCTTGAAGGATCGCTATCCATTTTGAATATTTGCCCCCCAGCAACTGTCGCGACAGTATATAAGTCATGGGGTTGCAATCTGACAAGATGGTAGTTTTCCGAAAGAGGACATAATGTCAAAACCTTTGAATCGCTTGAACAGTTGCAAGCGCTAGTTTTTCAACATAAGAATATTTACTTTCTGTATCGTTTAACTTTTTACTTAAATAATAGATAGGATGTTCAATTCCATCGACTTCTTGAACTAAAACCATTGCAATGGTCGTATCTGCTGCAGCCAGATACAGGTTAAAATCTCTTTGATAGTCCGTGGCGTACATTAATGATGCTTTTACTAGACAGTCTTTCATAGCATCAAAAGAAGCTTGCGCAACCTGGTCCCAGACAAAAGGTACATCCTTTTTCAAAAGACGAGTATAACCCTTAGCAAGTTCTGCGTAATTTGGAATGAACCTCCTCAGAAAGTTTGCTTTCCCTTGGAGTTTTTGAATCTGAAGCAAATTTGAAGGTGGAGGCAAATTAATTATTGCCTGAACCTTACAGGGGTCGAGACGAATCCCATCCTTAGAGACTATAAAGCCAAGTAAACGACCAGAACCGACACAAAACACACATTTGTGTGGATTGAGTCTTATCTTGTAGTGTCGGCAACGTAGAAATATCGCTCTTAAATGTTGCGGATGATCAGTCCGCTTTCGTGAATGAGCCGGAAGATCGTCGAGATAAGGTTGAACAATGTTCTTGATGTCATGGAAGGCATAATTCATTGCCCTTTGAAACGTCGCCCCTGCGTTCTTTAAACCAAAGGGTAATTTTCGATAAGCGAATGTGCCCCACGGACAAATAAATGCAGTCTTTGACTGGTCCTGTGGGCAGATATTTATTTGATTATACCCGGAAAATCCATCCATAAATGAAAAGATTTCACATCCGGCGCATTCATCAATTATCTGGTCGATGAAGGGTGTAGGGTAGTTGTCCTTCGGACAAGCTTGGTTTACATCCCTATAGTCGACACACACTCTAATCGTCCCTTGTTTTTTCATAACAGGGACAATATTCGATACCCAATCGGTTAGAGGAACTGGGTAGATGAACCCAGCATGGAGAAGTTTTTCAACTTCCGCCTTAATGGCAGCGGCTTTCTTCGGGTGCACTTGCCGAAGCCGTTGTCTTACTGGTTTGACATCAGGATACATTTTAATTTCATGTTCAATGATACTCGAGTCAATGCCTGGCATTTCATCATATGACCAAGCAAAGACATCTCTAAATTCGCGAAAAATAGCATTATATATTTCCAGTTCTGAAGGGGAACAACCTTTGCCGACATATATATTCTCTACAACATCTGCCTTGGTCGAGATATTTATGGCTATAGTCTCTTCAATATTGGATAGGTTTCGCTCGGAATCCACCGTATTTACAGTATTCGTTAGGAACTCAAATACTGAAGGATGATAAAGGTCACTTTGAGTATCTTCTTCATATTCCGGAAGAAGGGAACGATGGTGGTGATCATTCCATGGTGCCCCTTCAATCATCATTGATTGTAATATTCCTTCGTCAGTCCCACGTACTTTCGACCAAGGATCTAATGGGGTTCCATATTCTCTAGACCTATCTACCCAAATGCTTGACGAGCGTTGATTTGGGCTCGCCTCCCATGCTTGAAACATTGATTGCTACAATATTTCCAAAGGGCTTGGGGACAACACCATTGCATGATCCATGTTGACCTTCGTGGAAGATACCATGTTGCAGGTTGCTACAAACGGTACATTTCCTGTATAAATAGGAGGTGGTACCGCGAAAGTTCCCATCAATATGGGGTCTTTCAACAATCCTACTCCGATATCTTGAATTGAATGGTTGCTCTCATGGATCATGGGAATGCTCCCTGTAACTTGTGAACCATTAGGGAGGAAATTCTGTTGGTCGACGACCGTTATCCCTCCTTCAAACGGGAATGCGATCTTCCTAAAATAAGTCGACACGACAGCTGCCATGGCATAAATCCATGGTCTACCCAGTAGGATGTTATAGTCAAGATTTCCATCGATGACCTCAACATCAATTTCTACTGTTTTTCCTCCTAGTTCAACTTTCAAGTTGTTAAGGATACCGTAAGGGGTATAAGTCCTTCCGTCGAAAGCTTTTAATGTCGTCAAAGATCGCGACAAGCTTGGAGATCCTAGAGTTTTCCAGCAGCTCATCGACATAATACATGTCGATGCCCCCTCATCAATAATCGTTCTATGAACAGTTTTGTTGAGGGCTTTCACTTGAATAAGGAAAGCTAGTTGAGCTGGTAACTGAGGATCATATCCCTTGTGATCAAAGGATACAAGATTGGAATCTTTAGGATCAACCCCACCAATTGCTGATAACAACGCCTGCCTTTGGGTTGGACAATTTTGTAGCACCTCAAGAGTCGACATAGCGGATGGCGATTGGGCCAAATCTTCCACTATGTTATAATGCTGCGCCGCTCTGGCGTGAGGATTAAATGTCGACTTGTGTACCACACCCTTTGGCGGTTTTATTGTTAATTCAGGGATGATGGGTGGTACAACTTCTGTCGAAGTTGTTGTCGAACTACTTGGTTGATCTTTACCTTTTTCGTTCGACATCTGAGGATTCCCATAATCTTTGTTCCTTGTCGAAATCAAAGCATCATTCTGTTGTTTCGAAACCGACAACATAAGTACTTGCGACGAGGAAGCATTTCCACTATCAACCAGATTTTGACCTGGGTTGGGAAATGGATCAGTTAACACAGCTGATGTTTGGGAACTTTTAAAGAACCTCTTTAACTCAGCTTTGAATGGGCAATTCTTTGTGTAATGATCCTCTTCATCACATATTTGACATGGATAATTTTGTTTCCCTTTCCCAGGAGGGTTTGAAGAATTTTTCTTAGGCGATGATTCACCTTGTTTTTTCTTCTTCCCTTTGTTTTGTTTCTTCTTGCTTCCTGGTTGATTGGTTTCTTTGCCTTTATCTTCCGATACGGCATTTACTTCCGAAGCAAGAATTTCTCCTTTTGCATTTTGATCCGAATTCTTACGGGCTTTCTTTGCCGAAGCCTTTATCGATTTCGTGTTTGCGGTGCCAATCACGCCATCACCGGCATGAGAGTCACTATTTGATTTAGGAGGGGGAGGAATTGAAAATTCCGGTCTAGGGGCGTCAGGTATTTTGTCATAGAGCGTGCCGGACTGGGTATAAACTAAGTCCAAATACTGCGCACGAGCAATGACTTGCTCCTCTGTTATGACTCCCCCCTTGGCCACATCTTCCGTAATTGCCGGAAGTAACGACTTTATAAACCATTCAGCTAACAGCTGATCGGGAACATATGTTTTCACCATCCTACGACGATGACGCCACTCATGTATATGATCAGATATATGGGTGGCAGTTGTCTGCTTGAAGTTGCTTAATACTTCTGTTCCCGTTTCATACCTTATCGGTAATTGAAAATGGGTTAAGAAAGTCGTGGCTAGGGAACTGAAATTGTCGAAAGAGGCTCTTGGCAATTCAATATACCATTTGGCCGCTGGACCTGTCAATGTCCTCTGAAAAAGGCGAAGCCTTATCGAATCGTCATTTAGGGTGTTCGACGAGCACCACATATGAAAAGTCATCACGTGATTCGATGGGTCTTCACCTGGATTTCCATTGAATTTAGGAATGTCAGATGGAAGTTTATGAGGAATCACTGGCCACCAAGGGGCATAAGCAATCGGATCGTTGGTTAACCGGTGTAAATCGGGTAACTCTAATGTTGCCACGAATGGTAACTGTTGATTCAGGTTAGGCGAAGCGTAACCTGGGTACGATGGAATCGCTTGAGCAGTGGGCATGGAAAATTTTAGGGGCTAATGTTCGCCCAGTGGGCTAATTTTCCATGATTTTTCCACAAAAAAGATTCGCCAATTTCCAATTTTATAAAAGACGATTCGCCCAAATTTTAGAATATAAAATTATTTTACCTTAAAAATCGCCAACATTATATAGAGACTATATATAAAATAATTATAAATTTGATTAATTTTACAAATATATCAATAAACATTTATAATTTGCATATTAGGGATTAGTGAGATTCGCCAATGTTTTAAACTTCAAGAAAATTTTCCATCCTTAAAATTTTCCTTGGCAGTGGGCCTTTGCATACCAGCATAATGTAATTGATGTTGGTATGACTAATACGGTTGGTGGACTTGGCCACTGTAAAGTGGTTGATTTTGACCGTTTTGGATATACGGTTGTCCACTATTCGCAAAGATCTGCTGCTCAGAGCCTTGGTATACTTGCTGGAATTGTGGTTGTTGGTATTGTACAAGCCATGGTTGTGAAGCCATGTTTTGTTGCGCCATGCTAACCGTTGGGCCAAGGTGTGGGGTAATTGTACCCGTTTGTGCTTGTGTCACCCCACCAGTCGGCGATTGTGGTTGTGACCCATGATCAAGTGGCTGTTGCATTACAACCTGAGAAATCTGAGGTTGACATGCAACAGGTATCGCTTGAACTTGTGACACTGTTACAATGGCCGGTGTGGTTGGGATGTTCGTCACAGGTACACATTGTTGCATAGAATATACAACCCTTGGTTGTTGAGGTAGCATAGGTACCCAACTACTTGATGCAATTCCAGTATAACCCGAATACTGTTGAGAACTTCCGTATGGATATCCACCCGAAGGAGGTAATGAAAGGGCATACTGCCCCCCATACGGTAGCAATCCAGAACTCAAAGGGATTGTTAGTCCTTGAGGACTAGATGGCCCAAATTGACCTCCATGAGGATCAATCTATCGAGTCTCAACATAAGAGTTGCCGGGTATTACTCCGGATGAACAAACTGGAACAGACCATACTGTCGAAATAGTCCCTTGGTGGACTCCTTCTAGCTGTTGAGAACTAGTTGGGACAGCTGGTATGCCGGCAAAAATCGTCGGAGTGACAGCAGGGGCTTCTGCTGTCGTTGTGTCATTTGACACAGTCCTAGATGATGACGGTTGTTCAGACATTTTAAGTCTATCCAATAGATTGCCTAGCGATTCTACAGGAACTTCCACTTGTGGTGGATTAACTTCTGATGAAGGAAATAGAGTGACCCCGACTCCAAAATGAGTTGGAGTACTTGCTTGCGAATCCTCTGTAATTTCCTCTATCGCAATCAAACCCGATGGAAGAGGAAGACCGTCAGGTCTGTAAAATATTCCTGGTGCCGAGGAAGTGGTTGTTTCGACAACGACAGTCGTTTGAGGAGCAAAACTCTCTGGACCGGTTACAGACGGAACTGGTTCAGTTATACAAGTATTTGCCCTCAGACTAGGATCAGTATTACTGTCCTTATGTGGCTGTTGAACTTCTTCTATAGAGGCAGGGTTCCCAGAAATGTATGGAGTAACCGGAACTTCCGATGTAGTTGGAACACTTGTTCTAACTTTTAAAGGAGATTTTGAACCGGTTAAACAAGTTCGCTTTGCCCGTACTGTTTTCGATTCCGGAGACAAAGACGGTTGACTCGTAAGCCTCCGCGAACGACGGGGTTTCAATTGACTTTCTTCCACGATTGAGGATTACTCGATCAACCAAAATATTAAAAGGGGAAATTTGTGTTTCCGAATTGAATGAATTTTATTAGACGCTTTTAGACACAACTTGCTTTTTCACTTTTTAAGAGTCGAGAAAAAGCTAAAGATGACTCTAGTCTCCTTCGATGTATTAACGAGCCCGAAGTGACAAATGCTCGGTTGGACTTTTTCAGTTATAGAGTTTGAAAAAGGCCAAAAGAAACTGCTCTGGAGATCTAGGCAGAGGGTGTGCCAAACCTTTCGCAAAACCACAGAATAGGTTTTACGGTACGAGTGGTTGATCTTCGTGAATGCTGTGTTCACTGCATTGCGATCAGTAGGGCAGCCGACACGGTTTCCTATGGATAAAGGCTTTGATCCTATAGGGGTATCCCAATATATACGCGACGGTACGTGGGAGCACAAGTCCGTATTAGTGCTACCGACTCTCAGGAGGAATCACCCACCTTCGTCGAGATCGATAGTCACTACGTTTAACGACGCCGGAACACGTCTCTAGCTTAGACCTCTATGTGTTTGCATTATGTTTCAAAGTTTTGTTAGGTTCATTCAATATATTTTAAGTTGATCTTTTTAAAGTTTGCCTTTCAAGGTTCACCACGAGATGTTTTGATACAAATTCCTAAATGCAGTCTAAGATGAGAAGCAAGCTTTTTCAATCTTTTCGACTTATGAAAATCTTGACTACTGAGGGAAAAGAGAGATAAAATCCTTTCACACAGATCAAAGAGCATACACTAATGCACTTTTTCCCTAAATCAACATACAAACTTATATGCAAAATGGAAAATGCAGGTATTTCTTTTCTCTTCCTTAATGTTTGTGTGACACAAAAAGAAAGCTGTTGTATAATTTCGAATTCAATTTCAAGTGAAAACAAACAAGCTTGTCCAAAATCAAAAGACACCTTAAGATTTACTTGTTTTCGACACTAGAAATATATAAATTCAAACCATATGACGAAAGCGAAAGCTCAATCAGCTATGAACAACAAACAAACTAACTCTTAAGATCAAAACGACACTTAATCACAGGTCTAGATCTAAGAGGCCACAGCAAGACTAGTTCACTTTCGTTATGGGAAACTGTAAATGTACAAGAAATACACAAAGAACAAACACAGTTTCTTTATACCACCGAGGCGGAATAGTGGCAAGGAAAGTTGGTTTCAGATAGGCACATTGACTGGTAACAGGCAGCAAAAACAAGAGTGAAAACAGGGCAAGAAACAGCAAGAAACCCCAGTAGCACAAGGCAAGGCTGGTCCAGCGCAGGTGGTACATAGGCAGTTTGACCTTCAGCGCAGGTAGCCCCTTCGGGAACTGCGCTGAAATGCAGACAGCCTTCACACAGCCTGCACTGAAGAACGAAACTTTCGTTTCTCTTGGTTTCCGGGTCACAGATTGCTAAAAAATTCACAGTTTTTGGCCAAATCAGAAGCTATCAGTCAAGGACACACTAAGGGATGAAAAGGAGGATGAAAAGCTATCACTAAGAGCTTATTAGAGTCCTTGTGAATCAGCTCTTCAAATCATAAACTTGCCCAGAAGCTGAGCTAGAGTAGCTGCCCTCTACTTTGTATTTGAAAGATCCAAATACAGTTCGATTCGGTACTCCCTTTGTTTATGAAATGAATAGCAAAAACACAAACAACCAACAAGATACGATCCTGAGTGGAGTCGCCAATTTTTTGTTGGGAAAAGTATCCAATACGGAATGACCCTATCCCACTCTAAGGGTGATAGTACCTCAACAACAACTGAATGCAAAGCTATTCAAGATTACTTCTTTATGAGATGAGAGAGAGAGGAGAAAGAGATCCACTAACCGTTATCTTCCGCTAATGGTTGATCCAATCTTCCCTCTTTGTTGCTTGCTCCCAGCTCCTTGCTCTTTCACTGGTCCAGCTACACAAAGATCCTGTAAAAGCACAAGAAAAGGAAACTACAAGAAGCATACATCCATAATTGATTCAAGGATTAGAATAAATCAAATATACAAGCATCAATATGCCATTGAGACACATGCATATAGAAGAACCTCAAATGCTTTATTAATGGAAGAAGTAAAGTTCTGAGAATGTTACAACCATAATAGGCCCAATCCAGCAACACCTCCCAGCAGAAAGAAATCTCCTCTTCACCTCCTTCAAGCAAATCACCCAATAGTTCTATACTCAAACCAACAGCACTTCCTTACTTGCACAAAATTCCAGCCTCCCTAGACCTCATGAGAGAGCTCTATATATAGGAGTTTTGGAGAAAGGATGAGTCAACTTGAGGTTGGCATGAAGCTGACTAGTGTCCTCTCCCACTTCAGTTATTCTTCAGTTCTTGAGTCCACTTGGAGTTTCTTGCTTCCACTTGGAGATCTAGATCCTCTTACTCATCACAAGGCGAATTCCTTGATCCAAGTGTCATTTTGGAAGCTTCCTGGGCATTTGACACCTTGCAGAATGACTGTGCCACTTGGCCAATCTCGCCCAGCGCAGGTAGCCTTCATTGCTTTTGACATTCAGCACAGGTACAGAGTGGAGCAGTTGACATTCAGCGCAGATGCTCAGTGGAGCAGCTGACATGATCCAGAAATAGCTTGTTTTTTAGTGTTTTCAGGTGGAGAACTGATTTTTAGTGCTGTGGTTTGCTGAACTTGTTCCTCTAGGGGTAGGAACAACATGTTTAGGGACTTTGGATCCCTCAGATTATTGACATTTCATGCTTCATGCTGTTAGGCACAAAAATGTCTATAACAATGGGAAGTAGAGATCATAAATGAGCTAGTAATTACCTGTCACATGTTGGGTGAGGTGGAGGTAGTTACCAAGTACCAAATGATTGGTAAGGGGTAATTACCTTTTTCTTCTTGTCGAGGAAAGGTATGCAATGTTGAACTATGGATGGAAAGAGAAAGTACAAGAAAAAAAGAATTTGTAGACCTATGCTCAAGGGGTTACTTTGGAGGACAAAGTTTCAAGGGTTGGGTGAAGCTAGTGAGCTCCAATATATTGATATTACATTTTAAATTGTGACATAATTTAAAAAATATTATAATTTAAAAAAAAATATTATAATTAATACAAAATAAAATAAAATATAAAATATAAAAAATTAAGCATCACATAATCTAAATTAAAATTTAAAATATATGAAGTAGGTAATGATATCAACAATTATAATATCAAACTCTTATTAATTGGGACATTTGTAAGATGTTAGTGTCTTGGTGTAATAAGAGAATCAAGCATGTAAAATGTCAAACTAATTATTGCTAATTCTACAAAATCTTAGTTAACAAAACACTTGTGACCGTTCCTGGTTGGATAAACTAGGGTCTCTCTAATGAGAATGGTTTAAATTGTGCAGAGTACACTCCTAATAAAATTATATTAGTTATGATTGATATAAAACATACATTTCTATTAGGAAATATAAGAAAAACCAACATAGCTTCAATCCTGAAATAATAGTTTGTTTAATAAATTATAGCTATAATCCTAGAATTTATGCATAGGTAGGTATGATGTTAAAAATTGTAGCCTTACCTAAGTTAATTAGAAAAAGCCTTACCTAGTATATAGATTTCTTCAATTCACTACAATTTTATTTAAAACTCCAACTAATAATACAACTAAGCACTTTTCCCTTTCTTGTCATTAAACTTTTAAGATGTGGTATGTTATAGTCTCAAAGAGTCTTACCACATATTAGGAATTCCTCAATACATATTTGGAAGTATGATCACTAAATACTTAGTCCAATATGATCATTTTTTTCTTGATGTCTTCCATGAGTGTCAACATGTTTTCTTCAACATTCATGAATGTGAATCGTCACACATTCATACTATTATAATTTATATACTATGAAGTATAAGAACATCAATAATTCGAACGATTACAAAATCAAGAGATGGAAGAGAGTACTCCAACCATAGATTGTTTTGCATTGCTTTACATTAGTACTCGACAAACCCTTAAGATAAATTAATATATTAAAAGTAAAATAGCAACAATGTTGATTGATTTTGGTAGTGTCCATAAGTTCATTCATTCCAAAATAAAAAAATTCTTCGTTGTTTTATATTTCCCGCACGAAAATATCATGTAGAGATTGCATATTTTGGTATTGTAGATAGTTAAAGGAAGTTACATAGTTTTAAGCTTACTACAGGGGATAATATAATACATAATCCCATGATTTCCATCCAAATAGGTGGTGTCGATGTTGTATTAGGGATCCAATGGTTATAATCATTGGGAACAATGACTCTCAAATTTTAAGAATTTTTCATGAGACTTTCCTTAGAAAAAAGGAAAATGACTTAGAGGTATCCAAGAGAAAACCCTCTAAAGTGATAAGTTATAACAACATGACAATATTACTTAGAAAATGACATCATTGTGTAAATTATGACATAATTCGCTCATTAGATATTAAAGCATCTAGACACTCTCTTGGAGTGGATTTTAAACGGTTATTGAAAAGTATTAAAAACCATTTGAAGAGACCCCTAAGGGCCTTCCACGTGATTGAAATCATGACCATGCTATTCATTTGCGACAAGGAATTGCACCACCTAACATTGGGCCTTATAGGTACCCATATCCACAAAAGAGTGATAATGTGTTTGATTCAAGAAATGTTAGAGGCTATCATCATTCAACCTAGCTAAAGTGATTTCTTTAGACTAACGGTAATGGTTCAAAGCAATGAGCGTTCATGGAATATGTATCCATATCATAGATCGCTCAATCAAAATGACTCATTGGTATTTCGGCTCCTTTTGTGAGTAATGGAGGTTAAAATTTAGGTCTTTAAAATATACTTATTCTTAGAACTTATGAGTGAGACTAAGCTCTTCATTTTCCACATGATTGTAGCTTTATCTTGAGTATTCCTATAATGCGGTCTCCTTATATAACAACAGCCCATCAATGCTTCTAAACAACTTGGCTTATGCCCCTTTCTTATTAGTTGTATAGTCCTCAAATGATACGTTATTTCTTGATGTGATTACCCACAAAGATAGATTTAGGATTACTAATATTATAGAATTTCAGACTTCTCAAAAGATTTCAGATTATAATATCTATGTTTTGGAGTATGATCCTTTCATCAAGGGACTCATTCATGATATATTACTTTTATATATTCCTTTATTTTTTCTCAGGCTTGTGAACTTATCAAGTTCGGAATTGAGGTATGTTAATTTGATCTTCTTCCTAAGTAGCTCGGAGTTGAGATCCAGACATGAGACTCTTGTTTTTCCAACCAATAGAGATCTTATAGTTTCCTTTACATTAGTGAACTTAGCTCCGATGCCATGTTGAGAAATCCACTAGGGAAACATTTATTCTTATTTTCTCTCACTTGATATTTACTTCTGATATTATATTTGTATTATGTTGATTATATTAGTGTTCTCATCATCAAATAAATGCCAAAAACATGAATATCATACACAATGAACACCAGATGTAAGCACTTAGCTAGGGTAAAATCCTTATGAAGGGGAAGACCCAGTAAAACTATTCTACTAGTAGATTCAGATCAATTTGAGATAACCAGGAATTACGACCAATAAAAATGACCTCCTTTACTCCACCAAATCAGCCCTCTATAACCAAGTTAAAATGTAGTCAACTTTCCATATTCAACATATACTCTCCAACACCTTGGCCCTCTCAGTAATCCTAAATCTTAGCCTACAATTTCAGTCCTGTAATATCTGAAGTATGTTCAGCTCCTACACCTTAGTCATTGATCCTTTACATGTGTGGTAGAAACTAATATTCTTTTGTGATAATTTCTTCTCACTCCTCCACTTGACCTTTTCTTCTATTTCTTTAGACTTTGCATCCCTTTCTTGAAATTTCGAATTGCAGAAGAATTTTCATATCAAAGTGAAGCCAAATAGGTCGACTTAATTTGATATATATAGTGGTTGGAGTTTTTTCTTTTGAAGATAAAATTATATTCTTAAAGCCTACTTCATGTCTTTAATGTGTTAGAGGCCGACTTGATGGAAAAAGGGGTTTACATGAACAAAATTAATAACTCTTTATTGACTTAAATAACCCAAGAAGGGTCTACATTATATTGACTTAGACTTTGACCCAATACATAATCCCTAGAGAACTCAATGGGTGCTTTTGACCTATTGACCATTGACCCAAGCATGAAAAGCATGATTTAATGAGTCAATTTATTTTTACAATAAAATTTATTTTCTTTCTGTTGATAAATACATTACTTCATGACTCAAATACAATTATGAAGACTAACACTAGTTACCTTCTTCAACATGTGTTAGTGTTGTTTAATGCGTAATTGTACGATGGAAGCATTCCTATACACTCATCACACATGGAGCACCATCCTATATACCCAAAGGTACATGGATGGATGATCCTATATACTTCAAACTACGCATAAAACTGACCATGCCCATTATGTAACGCAGATGATTAACAACTCCTATGTTTAGAGACGTCGAAACACACCTTCTAACCTAGAGAACCTAGATTTTTTTACTGTTTCAAATTATCCTCAGATTAATTTGTAAATTTTAGTTTTTTCTCTTTGATTAAGGTTTTTGTTTGACTGTAAAAGCGAAACATTCACATGAATTCTTAAAATGCAGCTAATATGAGAGAACTCTTTTCAATTCGATGAAGATATAGCTAGAGAAAAGGAAGAGGTTTCAATTCAACAATGGAGAAAACAAATCTTCCAAAGAAGACCTTCAAAGACACTATTCCAATTTCATAATTTCATAGCCCTAATGCACAAGAAAAATGAAGTTTTCTCTTTTATTTTTTTTATTTTCAGTGTAAAGAAAATTGAAACTATTACTAGATTACTGAAGAAAAAAAGAAATCTGAACAGATAACTACTGTAACATGAAATTTCCTTTAATGAATCAATAGTCCAGATGTATTGTAAAAAACTCTAAATGACAAGAAAAAAACAATTTCTTACCAAAGAACAAACAAACTTAAATTTCACATAAATGTTGGCTTTAAAAAGAATAAGATAGACTTGAGACTCAGAAAACCACAACAAACAAGACAAATTTCAAAACAAGATAGGGAAGCACTAATTTTTGCATTTTTCAGGCATCAATGTAAGCAGTCTGTAGAAATTAGTGTGATGCTTACAGTAATTGAACTGGAAAGTTGCACAACATCTCATTATCACAAAAGGAAAAGTGTGTTGAGATTGATTCGCACAAAAGTGAGGAAAAAAACCCTAATCAAGCTTGAAATTCAGTTTTCGAAAGTCAAATTGTAGTGTGAGCAAGATGAAAAAGTTTGACTACATAGGTCTGAAAGGGCCATGGAAAAGAAAACCACCAAAGGAAAAAAGGTTCCCTAGTGTAGTCACCAAGTTGTTTTTCATACAAATCCCTTCGACGGATAGAGGTGACCTCCATAGGCTTAGTGGCTTAACGTAGCAACAATAAAAAAAAGCTAAATTATATTTCCCTGGAGATATTCTAAGTATAAGAAGAAAACCTTCTTGATGTTCATGAGCTTTCCTCTTCTCTTCACTCATTCAATCAAGTTCCAACTTTAACTATTGAAAGAAGAACCTGTAAATTAGCCATGACAAAAAAAGAGATGAAGATATACAAAATGATATACTCAAATAAGTCTAATTAAGAGATCAAGAAACCTTATTTTACACATGTATAATCAAATACATGATGTATGGGAAAAATAATTCAATTTCGATTAATGATAACAAGGAAAGCTTACAACCCTTGTTGCAGCCTTGATGTTGTGAATCTCTCCCAGCCTTCTTGTCCTTTATTTTCCACAATGATAAAGCCTTCAATATCACCAATGCATAAGAATGGATTATGGACCTCCAAACAAAAATGGACAGTATAAGGGCATAAGTAGAGTCTTTAAACCCAAACCAGACTCTATAGTAGGTACTGCTTTTATAGGGAAAATGAGGTAGTTTTAGATCCACCATACTAGGGCTAGATCCACTTTGAACAGAGATAAGTTCCATGAGATAAGGGATAAAGTCTCATTAATAGGAATTTGAGATCATATTCAATAGAAAATGGATGAAATTGTTCTAAAAGCTTCTAGAAGGGGAAGCTTCGAAATTCTATTTTATTTTTCCTCATTTCCAAGTGTCATCACACTTTTGGTAAAGGAAACTTATGCTGACCACTGCAACTTGAATGTATGCAACATGTGCCATGACAAATATTAATGGAGCAAGCTACAATGGAGTCTCAAAGTTGGGTTTTAAACCAATGTAATCCATGATTCTTATAAATTTTGGGAATAGTTTTTCTTTTGGCCTTGTAAGGGATTGATGAAAATTGTAATGGATGGGGAGAGATCAAAGTTTGGTGCCTTTTTCCTAGGTGAGATAAAATGGCCTATAAAAATTCCTCATCATCATGTTTTGAACCAATTAAGTTAATTAATGGAAAGGCTCGAACCAGTAGTTCAATGTATTTGATGAATCTTCACATGATTTATCCATCATATGTGAATCTAATTCATCAGGCTTATAGCTTGCATTATCAATTTTGTGATAAGATTGTATATTGGATCGAGGATTCATTTTGTAACACCCTCCTCCCACATCTACCCAAGCAACAAGGGTAAACATGTGAAAATAGTATGCTACGATATGATTCGACCTCCTACGTCATGCTAAGGAAGTGGAACAGATAGAAACACACCATACAGATATTAATCATTAACTACAGGACCCTCAGCAACTAATCCGATACTTTATATAGCTTGCCTTGGGTTCCCACTGAGCTTTTGGATAATTTAAGGCTCAGTAGCTCCCATGTTATACGCATGAGTGCGACCAAAAATCCAAAGTCACTCTCACAAGCTTACCTGCCAATGACTAGATACCAAAATTGTTAGTGCTATTCCAGGGACTATGGGATTTAAGCTATTTTTTCAGGTCGAGAGCCCAAGTCACTGCCCAGAATTGAACCATCTCTTCAAATCAGTAAAATAACTTGGAAATGGCAGTACTAAAGCAAATACTTGTTCAAGACCTTAACAGGACCCCTACTATCAATGACAGGCATTTCTTCAAACATATTGCAAATGTGTAATCTACAGGTGTAATTAACATTTCTGAGAATAGGGGTCTCATACTTAGATGAGAATTGCTAAGAACCATTGATGCCTCAACACATCAACTACCATTCCATCCATTAGATCATAGATACATTGATTATTCAATTACAAGTAGAAACATGATGAGAGCCACACATTTTTTTTGTTATAAAACACATATGTAACCAACATAATAACAACAGAAATACTCATGAAAGTACAACCATATAGACCACATACAATCCATCAAGATTCTCATAGAAATAAAAGGAGAAATAACCTTTCATTAATGATTCAAAATCCAAACCTGGGATGGGACTTCCACATTCCACCCAACCATAGAATGGATGAGCCAAATATATCTTCAGTCATTCACCCCCGTGACATATTCCAAGCATGGATGTGGGATCTCATGGAGCACATCAATCAAAACTCATCCTGGGATTCCAGAGGCCATCCACCTCAACCCATCAAACATTGATTCCACATCATGGTCAGACATCACAAAACCATCATCATATTGGTTTACATCCAAGTCTTCCATGGATTTTAGAGCATTTGTCCAACTAAGGCCTCCATGACTAGTAACTCAACCCATAGCTTATTCAGGGCTTCCAAAGCATTTGTCCAACCATGGCTTCCATGACTAGTAACTTAACCAACCAAGGGCTTCCAGGACTAGTAACTCAACCCAAGTTGTTAAAGGGCTTCCAGAGCATTTATCCAACTAGGGATTCTAAGACTAATAACTCAACCCAAGATAAGGAAGCATGAGAACCAAATGAAAACAAACAATGAAAGTAAACCCACAATCAGCATGGATATCTAGGAAATGGAAAGGCTAGGAAATCCACTGTCAATCTCGACCATCCTACATGCTAATGACAGATCACAACCAAGAAACCACATGCATGAGCCATGCATGCCAAAAATAGTGAAGGAAACATACATGTAACTTGGTACCTGAAAGCAAATTTCATGTAGTTGCTGATCCCGATGCCTTCTTGCGCTATCCTACTCTTCCTTTGCCTTCTTCCTCCAAAAGTCTAATTATGCCACACCCTCCAAGAGTGCTCCAAGAAAACTCTAAGTCTCCAAGAGTATGAGATAGAGAGAGAATAATGAGAGAGCTCCAAAACTGAACTGGCAAAAGGTTACCAACTAATCCTTCGAAGAATTATTATGAATGAGGCCTTTGTTTTCTTCATTTTCCATTATTTTCCTCCAGTTTCCTCCTCACATGCACCTTGTGACCTTTCACCTCTCTTTTCTCCTATTTTCCATTATTTTCATAAATAATTGTGCCAAAATACCATTTTGACTTTCCAAAGCCTTAGCCATTTCCTTTTCCAATTTCCTTAGCCATAAACAATCACAAGTGATCCCCATCACTAGGATTATGCCCAACATTTAGCTTGGAATAAGTGTCCCATCATCTGTGGTTATTAATTTTCCTTTATTTAATTTGATTAGATGGAATTTCGACGAGGAATTTCCATGAGGGAATTTCCACGAGTGATGTTACAACTCGATGCATTTTTTACAATGAAAGATCTACTCAAAATAAAACATCATGACACAATGATAACATACTACATAGTGGAGCTTTATAACACAACTCATCACAGTATTTACAATGATCATTCTGTTGAGTACCAACCCACATGAAATCATAACATCATGATAACATAACCACATGATAGCATAGTAACATGACAACATAATCATAATGACATAACACTCATACGGCATAGTGGAGCTTTATAACATAGCTCATGGCAGTATTTACATCCATATACATGTGTACATATAGAAACATTACCAAAAATATATAACAAAAACATATACCAAATAATATACCAAAGCATACACTAAACACCATATCTAAGCATATATCAAAACATTATATAGCATATACCAAACAATCATAAAGAATATATTAGCCACCATAAAGAATATACCAAACCACCATAAATCATATACCAAATCACCATAAATCATATACCAAACCACCATATCAAAGCTGCTATGTGTCAACTGGAAAACAAGGAAGGATACATAGCCTTCATATGATCCGCCATATCCCAAGTAGCTTCATTGGGCCCAAATTTCCTCCACTACAATTTAACTTGCTCAATTGCTCGATTCTGGAGCATGAACACCTGTTTCTGCAATGTACATTGAGGCTTCGGTTGGAATTCTCTTTTTGGTTCCACCTCCAACATAGACCAGTCAGCTATAGAAGTCCATCTGGATGTTTACACTTTTCTTTCACTTGTCTATAGTCGAAACACCTCACCACAAACTCTGCTACATCCCTCTTCAAATTTAGCCAACAGTAAAGTATCTTCACCACTTCCAGTGTCTTCTAATAACCTGGGTGACCCGAATAAGGTTTCGTTTGAAACTCCCTCAAGATCACCTTCTTGAGCTCACTGTTATCCGATACATATATCTTATCTTGGAAACTAACCAATCCATCAGCTGTAAGATAGTAATCCATACCCTGTGCACCTGCATCTGTAGCTATACCTGCACATGTACCTGTACCTACACCTGTACCTATACCAGTACCTTGATGCAACCTATGCACAATCTCCATATACCTAACATTTTGCTGACCTACCTGCAAGATCCTATCATGTAAGCTTGTCCCATAGGAGCTCATGTCTTCCAAGAGATGTACATGTACCCATCTATTGAGAGCATCTGCCAACCTGTTCTCTTTACCTCTGATGTACCTGATCTTTAAATCAATATTGTTGGTCTTGGGAAGCCAACTAGTTTGCCTAGCATTCAGATTTGGTTGTTCAAACAAATACTTCAACCCAATGTGATCACTCATAAGTACAAATTTCCTGCCAAGAAGATAATGTCTCGACATATTCAATGCATACTACCTGTCCATCTTGCATAAGGATTCCACCAAGCCCTCTTTTGCAAGTATTTGTGCATACCACAAACCCTTTGTTTGGATCTGCAATCAGTAACACTGGTGCATGTGTCAACAATTGTTTAATTTTCTCAAAGTTATCCTTACACTCCTCAGTCCATTCAAACTTCTTACCTTTCTTTTGAAATTATGTAATGGCATCAGAAATCTATGAGAAGTTCATGATGAACCTCTTGTAATATCCTTCGAGACCCATGAAATACCTTACCTCATCCATACTCTTAGGAGCTACCCACTCCATGATGTCCCTTATCTTCTATGGATCTATTGCAACGCCTTCTTTGGAGACAACATGTCCGAAGTAGTGTACCTCAATCTGAATGAAACTGCACTTGTTGAGCTTAGGAGACAATTGATGCTCCCTCAACAACCTCAATGTTGCTTCTAAATTCTCGACATGCTCTACCTAATTTTTAGAATATACTAGTATATCATCAATGAACACAATAAAAAGTTTACCCAAATATGGATGCAACACACTATTCATCAAACAAATTATTGTAGCTTGAGCATTAGTTAAGCCAAATGGAACAACAGCAAACTTTTAATGCCCATACCTAGTCCTAAATGCATTCTTGTAGATGTCCTCTTATTTGATGCGTACCTGATGGTATCTGGACCTCAAATCAATCTTCGAGAACACTGCCTCTCCCTTCGGCTAATTGAACAAGTCATCAATTCTCAGAAAGGGTACCTTTTCTTGATAGTCACTTTTTTCAACTGCTTGTAGTCAATGCATAATCTGAGAGTACCATCTTTTTTCTTTACAAACAATATCGGTGTGCCCCAAGGTGATACACTTGGCATAATGTATCCCTTGTCCAACATTTCCTTTAAGTTCAACTTTAACACAACCAACTCAGGTGTGCTCATCTTGTAAGGCAATTTTGATGCTGGAGCTTCCCCTAGCGCTATCTCAATAGAAAAGTCTACCTCCCTCTGAGGTGGAAACTCTATAATGTCCTCAGGAAATAGATTGTTGAACTATTGTAGAACTGGGTACCTACTCAACACATCTACATCCTCAACCTCCTTACCCTTATTGCTAGAAATGTGTACTGCAAATAGCTTGCACCCTTTCCTGTGGCTACGCTTTGCTTGCATAGCTGTCAGCATCCTAACTGATGTGGATTTCTTCTTTCCCTATAAGACTCTTGGTTCTCCATTGTCATCAACACACTTAATGGCTTTGTTATAACAATCTACCTTGGCTCTATGAACATACAACTAGTCCATGCGCCAAAACATATTGTATGAACACAATGGTAATACATTCAAATGTGTTGTGGTAGGCATAGCATTCAAGTCAAATGCACAAGCTCTTACCCAATAATGAACTCGATCTTCGTACTTGTGGCTAATTTCACTAACCCAGACTCTGCATGTGATTCCTTAATCAAACCACACTTATCCACTAAGTTAGGACTAACATGTCATAATTAGATCCAGGGTTAATCAAAATAGAAATAACTTGATCACAAATCTTACTATCGATTTCAATTATGGATGCCTGATGATTTGCCTGTTTGTTATCCAATGATGCATAGATATGTGGAATACTCTTACCAACATATACAACAATTTGTGCCTTCTAAGCATTGTATATCTTAGGCCTACCACTCTGGTACTGTGGACAATCCTTCCTGCGATGATCTACTGCACAAGTCCAACACCGCATGGGCTCCTTATTTTTCTACTCATATTTGTGTCCCTGTACTCTTTCTAATGCATTGAACCTCTTAGGTGGTGCAAAATTCTCCTTATTACCTATGTCATGTGGTCGTACTCGTTTCTTATTCCATTTTCCTTTTTTCTTTGCATTACCTCTCCAGTCTGGCTTAGTCTCAATTCTGCACTTCGATTTTTCATAGCAATGCTTCAATTTTTGGATAGCCTCTTCCAATGTTCTAGGCTCTTCGAACACAATCCTATATTTGAATGCAACTGGTAACCCACTAACGTATCTCTGAATCTTAGCCTTCTCCTCCTTGAGGTAAGTCAGATAACTCAATAACTCCAAAAATATGCTAGTGTACTCATCATTTGTCATGGATCCCTTCTTTAACTCATATAATTCTTTCGCCCGGTCATCTTCCGAAAAATACTTCTTCTTGAATAGACGCTAAAACTAACTCCACATCAAATCCTCCTCATTTATACCTCTGACATTCTTCATGTATTCCGACCAAATATCTTCTTTTCCTTTGAGACTAAATGTAGCCACTCTAGCTTTCATGTTCTCTAAATAGTCATGCAATCTTAAGAACTTCTTCATTGCTAAGAACCGTGCTTCTGCATCTTGCGATTTATTTACCTCTCCATCAAAAGTAGGTGTCTTTTCTTTCTTAAACTCTTCTGGAAAATACCACTTATCACTCCACATGTAAGGATTATACCGATGATGATGATAGTGCTTATCTGAATCATAACTAGAATCATACCTGTGTCTATCCCTTCTCCTATCTAGAGTGTCCAACAATCTGCCATCTCTGATTGTGTCATCTATATCTGATCAGTGACCACCATGTGGTCTATTACCATATGCCCCATTAGGTCTATCCTCCTGCTCATGGCTGATCAGAAGTAGTCCCTGTCACTGCAAATATGACAAGCTCTGAAGTATGACTGCATTTAGCTTGGCTAACTTTTCCTATGCATGTATGGTTCTGTCGTTATCTTCCTTACAACTCCTTCTTTCTTCCTTTAAACTTCTTAGTGTCACTTCCAAGTCGTAAGAGTTCCCAACGCCATATTTATCTTCTAATTCATAGGGAGAGTCTTTGTAGTCAACCATCTTTCTAGCCATTTGATATTTCTTCCTACAAGGTATATCATGTCAGCTAAACCAAATCACAACAAACCAATGCACCTTAGTAGAGCTCGAGAAGGATACCTTGTCTATAATATCAACAAATCAACATGATACATGTATAACATAGTCATGAAAACATATAGAAACATAAAACATAAGCATATGAGCATGCAACCGTCATTCTAGCTAGGGTCCAGTCATCAATGCATGAACTCAACAACGACACACACCATGAACTCATGCATGGCAACCACCATCATTACGTCACTATACACTTGACCACATGCAAACATGAACATGCATAAGTGATGCATAACCATCCACACATATGCATAAACACATATGACCAAGCATGAATGAACAATATTTGAAATCAAACTTGCAAAAATGATACATGCAACCAAACATACAAGAATGTAACCAAACATGCGAGAATTTAACCAAGCATACTACAAGGATACATGTAAGTGACATAAATCGACATGTAACCAGTCATACATTTACGATGTTGCATTCCACCACAACAATCTCAAGTTCCACATGATGACGTCACTACAACCATGGAAATCATCATGCAAATGCAACAAGAACATGGAATGTAAGTGTGAGAGACACACGTGCAACTGACTTGCATGCATGACCAACACATAGCCCATCCAGTCTAAGGGGTGAACCATGTTTTGATACCACTCTATAACATCCTCCTCCAATATCTAGCCAAGAAACCGGATAGCCAAGGTAAACATGTGACGAGAGGCCACTATGATATGATTTGACCTCCTAAGTCATGTTAAGGAAGTGGAAGCGACATAAACACACTATACATACATTAATCATCAGCTACAGGATCCTCAGGAACCAATCCAATACTTTAGACAACCTGCCTTGGGGTCCCACTGAGATTTTGGACAATTTAAGACTCAATCGCTCCCATGCTATAGGCATGAGTGCGACCATCAATCCAAAGTCACTCACGGGCTTTCCTGCCAGCGACTAAAGACAAAAATTGTCGGTGCTATGCCAATGACCCTTGGATTTGAGCCGTTTTTTCAATCCCAAAGCCCATGTCACTATGTAAAATTCAACCATCTCTTTAAATCAGTAAAATAACATGGAAATGATAGTGCTAGAAAATACTTTTTCAAGACCTTGATTAGACCCCTATTGATCCAGGTGGCTCCAGAGACACACACAGGACAAAGAGGGCTTATGAAAGCTCAAAAATCAAAGTGTTTTGATTATTCTCAAACTAGGATCATGTTAAAGATCTCGTCGTCGTGATTATGGTGGTGTGAATGGTTCGTCAATCCCAGTTCAGATGAGGAAGATAGAGGAAGACAAGTTCGGTTGACTTTTTGTTGACTGGGCAGAGTTAAGGAGGCAGCAATTTGGACTTTTCCTAGCAGACGGAATCTAGCCAACTCCAGCCAGATTTCGGGCAAAATTTTGGCCTCGTTAAAATGACTCCTTCAGCCAAATTTCGAAATTTTCAAAATTGCCTTTTTTTGTTAAAGATTACAAAAAAAATTATTTAAAGTGGTGGCGAGCCATGACCCCCGCCACTCACATCACACCCAACCCACATATATGGTACGAGACTGGTGGGAGTTGAACCCACGGACGGGTCCACCAGCCCCGCGCATGCAGCGGTCCCACATTAATCCAACAAACCAAACAACAACGCCCATTTATTATGTATTCATTAATGCCACGGTTCCACATTCAAAACCGCGTGCTCAAAAATTAAGGCGGAAATCCAAAAAAAAACAAATGAAACATAATAGCGCATGGTTTAAAATAAGACATATATAGTTCCATGGGGATTTGAAGCCAGAACCACTGCCAACAAACGCGCTAGACTTAGCCACAATGGCAAACGACATTTCATTGACATATCCGCCCAGAGAAATCTTATATAAACTCGTTATTTTCCCAGTGCGCCCAGGATGGAGGAACCAAGAGCAGACATGAATTGCGAGACAAGAGGAGGTTGTGCACGTAGTTCAAGGCAACATTTTGCAGGAGGGCCGAATTTTCACTTTGTCATATTTTGAAAATTTTTATATGCTTTCAGCACTTCTCGATGCAATAAATGCAATGGCAATGTTCGTTTGTCCATCAGAGTTCTGCATTTTTCAGCCATTTTTCACTATGGAGGTGGAACCATGATTGTTGCAGAAACAGGGAGTGGAACCATGATCCTTGAAATTTTACCGAGGAGGTAATTTTTCTCCATGTCAGAATATAGTCAAGTTTACAGTTGTTTTTCATGGTATTCTGTAGGGATCATAATGGTGAGGTAAGAATCACCTTTTGAGTTGCATATTTGCAGTCCACCCATGGAGAAAAATCTTTGAGGAATCTAGGGGGAATTTAAAATATTCCTTGAGCCCTAGATTCTCAATTTCTCATAATTCAAAAATTGGATAGTCGATTTTTCACTATTCGGTGCCACAAATCTGATGGTTCATTCAGATTTATCATTTGCTTATTCTATTATTCAACCATTTTTCTAATTGGAATGCAGGTGTTAATATTCATGTGCGAGTAGCCATTTCCATACGATTGATGTCGTGAGATTGATGGTTTGAGCAGCTTTAGCAGTTTGGCATTCACTTCTTCAGATTGCCCCTGGATGTGAGGCATATGCAGTGTGTTCATGTACTTCTTTTCCTATGAATTGTACTGCACAGATCCATGTTGATGTTTGATGTGGGATCTTTTTTATTACCCGTTTTCATTATTCCTGCTTGATGTGACATGGAATCTTCTATGTGATGTACTCGTTGTCATGATTTTCCATCTTGTGTTTTTAGATCCCTTTGTTGTACATTGATTGGATACTCATGTGTCACCATGCATGTTTGCATTGAGATCCCTTTTATGCCATGTTGGCGGGATGCTCATCATGCATGAGTTTTTGTGTCATACTGATAGGAGTCTTTTGACTGAGAGTTCCTGTAGTGGAACATCTCGTGGTGCCATTGCTGCGTGAGGGCATTTTCCTAGTATGATAACGATGTCACCTCTAATGTACATCATTAATATTGACAACAATTAATGCAGTGGCCTACACCATATTGACATTGGGGCCCGGAGACGTAGTCCCTCCTGGACAAACTCCGTTATCAACGGCTTATGTTTTATGTTGCTGATGATTGTTTTGTTCCTCTTCTTTACAACATGCAAATGTATTCATTTATGTTCTTTTAAAAATTCCATTTAACACATCACGAAAGTAAAAGGTCTTGGAAGTGTCTTTTTTCAGACCCGGACCTATATCACCTATTATCCATGGCAAGAATTTCGTCAAACATATTGCAAATGTGTAATCTATAGGTGTAAGTAACTATTATGAGTATAGGGGTGTCATACTTAGCTCAGAATCAATAAGAATCATTAATGCCTCAACACATCAACTGTCATTCTGTCCATTAGGTCATAGATACATTGATTATTCAATTACAAGTAGAAACATGATGAGAGCCACACATGGCTATTGTCATAAAACACATACATAACCAACATAATAGCAATAGAAATACTCATGAAAGTACAACCATAGAGATCACATAAAATCCATCAAAATGATCATAGAAATATAAGGAGAAATAACATTTCATTAATGATGAAAAATCCAAACCTGAGATGAGACTTCCACGTTCCACCCGACCATATAATGGCTGAGCCAAATCTCTCTTCATTCATTCATGTTAAACACACATGGAAAGCAAAGACAATATGAAAGATAAATCATGCAGTACAATTTTATTAACATGAGATATACATTTATAGTACATTATGTGACTCTTGGGTTTCAGATCCCAAGGTCTCTTGGACTACTTAGTCTATTCGGCTTCCACACTAACCCATTTAGGATTAGGTGTCCAACATTCCCCCCCTTAATCCGAAGGGTTATGTATGAGTCCAAGAAGAGAGCTGTAATACAAAATGTGCAAAAAATGCATGGCAGCACTAGGCTGAATGTGCTCTATGAAATGTTGGTATAAAGGGCAGTGGTTTAAGGATGACCACCAACATTGGAACGCTTAGTGCAGTTCCTGGAACTCTTCCAAAACTGGCAAGAAACTGAAGTTTTCTGCTAGAGGAAGTGATCCTATTGTTTTGAAGAGGGAAACCTTCAACCATAAAAGGGAGGTCTCACCCCGCATAAAAGGTAAAACTTCAACCTGAAAAGGGAAGTCTCAACCTGTGGTGGTTTAAGGATGACCAAAAACTCTGGAATGCTTAATGCAATTCCTGGAACTCTTCCAAAACTGGCAAGAAGCTGGTGTCTTCTGCTAGAAGAAGTGTTTTCAATTGTGTTCCTGGAATTCTTCCAAAACTGGCAAGAAGCTGAAGTCTTCTGCTAGAGGAAGTGTCCCAGATTGCCAACTGAAGGCACGTTCAGGGGCATCTTTGTCGCTGGCTACAACTCTGAAACTGGTGTGGTAGGTTGTGGCTCAGGCTCACTTGATGTGACTTTGAAGCTTGTAGATGACCATCATTTCCCCCCTGTCAGATACAAGGTGAGAAGATGGAGAAAACTCAACTGCAAGACTGTTCAATATTCTAGAACAAGTTCTGACATGTGTTTGGAATATCTTCTTGGCTATTGATGCCCATTGCCAAGAAGCAATCCATCCAAGATGAATCTTTGTTCTTGCAGGACGTTTGTTTTTGAAGCATCTTTGTGAAGAATGACTGGTTTTATGACAGTGCTTACATGGATGAAGATCAAAACAGTGATCTTTCAAATGGCCAACTCGGTCACAGTGTTGGCATTTCACGATCTGTTGTTTTTGTTGTCATTGTGGAAGAAGAGCAGAATCTGGAACAGCTGAAGCTGAATTGTCATGAGGAGCAGGTGAACTGTCATGAATGAATCCAGCACTCTGAAACTGAATGGGCTTGGCATAGTCTAGAATATGAAAGGACAAGTCCTTGTCATATCCAAGACCAGTTCTATGCTTGTTTTGGACAAGCTCTTCCCAAGGTCTGATAATGTGCTTGGAAATAGCAGACTGAGTTTCTGCATCTGCATGTACCACTGCTGCTTTATGGGGTACTAAATCTGAATGAACTATAACATTCTTGTTTTGCTGTTTATGGGAATCTGTTTCAATCTTCTGAATAGAAACAGGTTCAGAATGATGACTCCACTGCTGTAATTCTTCCTGCTGTAGCTTTGTCTCAAGCTGCAAAAACTCAATATTCTCTTGTACATTATGCAAACAGGTTCTAATGTCAACAAGAGAAGCTTTGCTTATTCTTATTGTACCATGATCAGAGGAATGTATCAAAGTTTTTAAGAACTCCAATATTTCACCAATTTGAGTCATTTTCTCCAATGTCAAACTTACACTTTAAAACTTGTTTACAACTATGAACCAATGTCACTGCAAGGTATTCTCTTTAGCCCCAAAAAATAAAATCTTGAAACTTGACAACTATAGGGGAAGCACTGATTTATTTTTATTTTTTTTTTGCTTAAAAAATAATGGACTAAACTCAAATTTTGTGAATTCAATTCCATTTTCACAAATAATGACCATGAAGAAAATATTCCTGGAAAATCTGTGCAAATGCTTGGATAGACATATTACAAAAATTCAAGGCATACACTGTCAATAAACACGAATATTTTAGAGGGAAACGATGGGCCCAACGAACAGTGCACACGGTTACGATGAATTTTGCATGCAACGCCTTATGAGGCACCCTAACAGAGATGTAATGCTATTGGTGATCAGTTGGTGATCCAGAATAATGGCGCCTGTCGAGCCATAGAATGAAGAAGAGATGAAAGAAATATTTCAACTTTGTAGGAAGTTTTAAGGAGCAGAAGTGCTAAAAACCTTAAAAGAAGTCTGGTCTGCTCAAGCATCCGAGTTTTGCCTCACAGTGTGTACTCGGTTCTTGCGTGGAGCCCGTCATACACTACGATAGATTCCACATCTGCATAAATCTGCTCAATTCACGGGCTAGAATTCCTTTGTGATTTTCACTCGAACAAACTGTCTTCAATCTGCAACAAAATTGATCTTGCTCTTAACACAGTTCTGCACCGTCCCTCAGGAGTTCGAATTTTCTTCCAAAAAACAGAGACACCTCAAATTTTCGTTCTGACATCCTGGGTCTACCTCTCGTGCTTCCACAATACCTTTATCGCTCTGGTTACAGAATCGCACCCTCCTTCAGAATTCTGGTTTTGTTGATTTAGGATGCTCTTTCCAGTTGTTGGTATACGACGGGCAAGTATGTAGGTCCTTGTTGCTCAGAAAATAGACACAAAAAACGTGTTAGGCTTTGTGGAGGACCGAAGGCATATGGAGCGATGGTTTGTAGTGGAGCCAATGCGTTGTGTGAAATGGTATGGCAGTTTAGTGAATTAGAAACCAAAAATAGAGACGTTGTGGAATGAGTGGTGAAATTGGGTCATGAAAATGCCGCCACACTGACACATATACAGAGGGACAGTCCTGCCTCCACGGGAACTGATTAGATTCCTGCAGAATGTGATGGAATGCAATGCAATGCCTTCGAATCTACACTGATGGCGAACAGAACCAATTCACCTATAAAATGGTGCACTGCGAAATTCACAATACTACTTGCGCCAATTTTCTACATTGTCTACTGGTTAGTGAAATAGGAAACATAAAGCTAAACATATAGTGTGGTCCGGGAAAACCAAACCCAACAAACCAAAATGTTCTTCTCTGGTGGAGTCGACAAAGCTGCTGGAAATCTACTACCAAACCGCTAAGCAAGCTGCTGGAGGTTTGCCAACACCAGCAATCATTCGGTCCACACAATAGTTATTGACTCAGCGGGCTGGAGCTTCACTTGATCAACTTTCCACACAAAAGCAACTGAAGGCGCTTCTTAGCTTCCGGAAGGGCATCACATTCGATCCAGATGTTTCCTCATGCTGACTCGGATCGTCACCTGCGCCTTTCAACGCATCCAAATGTGGAACTTCAAAGATGCTTCGAGTGTATCAGACCACGCAAAAGTTGCCTCATCAACCGTTTTCACCCAACACACACACCGATCAACTCGATATCCTTCGTTGCCGTGATGATGATGCAAATCGTTGATCGAGACACGCGTTTGCTAACGGACCCTTCACAAGACGATCACTCCACCAAACCTGCTACACGGATTTTCTACCTCTGCGCAGCTTCAGGGTTCGATCAAAGCTACAGCTGTCATTCCAACTCACTGATGGGTTTCCCCTCGCCGTCCTCCAGTTGTTATCGTCTCAGGCCTTCGGGATCCTTGCTACTCTGCACATCAACAAGAGATCCTATTTTGGAAGTAGTAAAGGAAATATGCTCATTCCCCAAAACTATTTCCAGCTCCTGACAATCCCTCTTTGATTAATTCGCCTTCTGCGTAGCCCAATCAGACAGGAGCGGAGGATGGAGCCGTTCGACTTAAAATCCGTCTCACGAAAGCCCAGCTATGTCAGACCAGGATGGATCTGAGACGGCCGAAAAGGTCCTGGACGCGTACCTCACCAATGCGGAATCCCAGCCAGAGGCAGAGGGTGCGGACGTTGTTCCTCATAGTGGTAGTCTACCATGAAAGCCTACACTGCGGAGTGTGCAAGAAACCAATTGCAAGATTCAAACTGCCAGGAGAAACCGATTCAGATTTAGCTCTGTGCAAGAGAATGGAGAGGTTTTTTGAGCAGTTCGCTTCGGCCGATGAAGGATGAAAGCTTAGATCGATAATCATTCTAAATAAAGGCCAGGATAACAATGTGACGACTTTTGAGGACACGCAGCTCAAGGTTTATGGACATAAAAAGAAATAGAAAAGACGCAATTGAGAGAAACTTCAGCCATAACAGTCTCGATGGAAGAAATCAAGATGGAGTCTCGCAGAAAATATCTGGTGATCTTCATGGCCTCAATCGCAGCGACCATTTTCCTGAAGAACGCGGAATATTCACCCAACGGTTTTGGAGGGCAGACTATACCAAACAATTTGCAGGGCGGACTATTCACTGCAAGAATAAAACATATACTGACACCCAACAGAACGGTTTAGAATCTGCTTCAGGCGGCTGACACCATTAGCAGCGCAGCCCATTATATGGAAAATCACAGATGGAGCAGGTCTGGCAATGAATAACGCTAAATCGCAGGTGGAGCAGGTCTGAAGGAATAAAGGTACAAAGCAGGTGGTGCAGCGCTTTTAAATGGAGCGTATATGGACAGAGACAGTTTTGGTGCACCAGAGAGCGTTATGACAGATGCGTTATGTGCAGAGGGGTGAGATTCAACGTAACATATGATACCTGGTATCATTTAACGCAACATTGTGGACTAACAGAGTGATATGCAGTGGTATAGCATTTAAACGCACTGTGGTCGCCACAAATTTCTGACTAATTTCAGAATTGCATGCACGCTAACAGATGCATATTTGGTAAACAGCAGAGTGGTAGGTCAAGAATCGCAGGGACTGTTAGGCACCTCCTAATATAGCAGTACTGACAATTATATGAATGTACAGGATTGGCATGTAAGAAAGGCCATGGAAAACAAGTGGCTCATATTTGAGCAGGGTAGGAGATCGCCCGCTCTGATACCATGTTAAACACACATGGAAATCAAAGACAATATGAAAGATAAATCATGCAATAAAATTCACCCCATTACATATTCCAATCATGAATGTGGGATCTCATTGAACACATGAATCAAAAATCATCCAGGGCTTCCAGAGGCCATCCACCTCAACCCATCAAACAATGTTTCCACATCATAGTTGTACATCACAAAACCATCATCATATTGGTCTCCATCCAAGCCTTCCAGGGCTTCCAGAGCATTTTTCCAACCAAGGCATCCAGGACTAGTGACTCAAACCACAGCTTATTCAGGGCTTCGAGAGCGTTTGTCCAACCGGGGCCCATTAGGGGAATTTTGAGGTCTGAAATGGGCCTCTTAAGAAAAATGTACAACCAAAATAAACTTTATAAGAACCAATAGGATTCAAGGTGATGATTTCAACGATGGAGGATGGTTCACTAATTTTGGAGTAAAAAAGTAAAAAGTTTAAAAAATAATAAAATAATAAAACTACTTTTTCAGCTCGTATTTTCAAATCATCTCCCTAAGAGTTTACTCAAATTTCGAGCAGGAGTACTGATTGGATGAAAATTTTGATTCCTCATCCAAGGAGTACCCATGTTTCATATTTTTGAAGGACCCTGCTGCAAAAAAATAAATGAAAAGTACATGAAAAAATGTGATTACAATCACGTTTTTCATGTATTTATCATTTTTCATGTAGTAGAGTTCATCGAAAGTACGCAACATGGGTACTCCTTGGATGAGGAATCAAATGATGCATCCAACAAGTGTTTCTTCTTGAAATTTGAGTAAACCCAAAGGGAAATAAGTTGAAAATACGAGTTGAAAAAACAGTTTTTTATTTTTTCCCTCTAAAATTTGATGATGTAATATAATATTATTTTATTATTTCCACTATTATTTTATAATTTCCTTAGTAGACCCATTTTAGACTTCAAAAATCCCCTAATGTCCAGGACTAGTAAGTCAACCCACCAAAGGCTTCCAGAGCGTTTGTCCAACCAAGGCTTCTAAGACTAGTAAGTCAACCCAAGCTGTTACAGGGCTTCTAGAGTGTTTGTCCAACCAAGGCTTCCAGGACTAATAACTCAACCCAAGCTAAATATAAATATAAATAATTTTACCAAATAATTATATTATGTAATCCTTATAATCTTTCATATCATATCATATATTATTTGACGCAATAATTATATTATGTAATAGTTTTGGTGGATACTAAAATATATTGAGATTTTATGTTATTATTGTACGTATGTAAACATGTGACAATAGGAATATCATGCAACTTGATCCATTACGTATGCTTTTCATATGTGATAAACACTTTGAAACATGGCCCATTGACCAGTTTAGGATCAAACGAATAAATGTGCAGTTGCTCCAGCTGCTCCAGGTGCAGTTGCGAACGTTTCAATTGCTCTCGTACATGATGGTCTAGATTTTAAACATGGTTTTGACGCACAAGGAGATGGATATGAATGCAGCTATGGAATACCCATAGTTGGATCTGAATGCAACTATGGAGATAGAAGCGAGAGAGACATCCATTAATTACTCTGATTGACCAAGGTTGCTCGCCTCAGCTTCCCCTAAATTTGAATGGTAGAGGGAAGAAAGAAATGGTGGAAGTGAACCATGTGGATTATTATTCGACTAAGTTATTTTTTTTGTTGACAATTGTCAATTAAGTTATTGAAATTTCCAGTTCCATGAGACTTTTTTTTTTCTAAGTAATATTGTTCTATTAATATGATACAAAAAGTAGTTACAGAGAGGCATGACCTCAATAGTACTGAGCATCATTCATCACAAAATAAACCTGTCTAGCTTTGACTGCCCCAACATAGGGGAAACCAGTCCATGAAACCAGAAAGAACCCACACAGGGTTATCAGTGTTGTCCAAAAAAACCAAAAGACAATGCATAGCTATAACCATAAAACACTTAACCAAAAAAACCTAGTCATCGTAAGAAGCATCCACCTGGCAAAAAAGGCAGCAACTAGTTGCCAAGTGGTAAGACTAGAGATTGTCCGGGGCCAGTTCTTCTTCGATACTACACACATATTTGTACCAATCATCGTCTTCGTCTGGCATGTCACTGCCTTGAGCTGGATGGACGGCCTCAGTGCTACTTGTGCCCGCATGCACTTCAAACATGTCACCCCATCGGCTTCCCGAGGCTTGCGTGTCACCATGTTTTCTTTCCACAGCTGGTTGACTACCAGCCACAACTTTACCATGCTGGGTTGCTTTGTCATAATCGGGCTACTAATTACCTGGGATGCAAATGCCTCTATTGCTTGGGGTTACCCTGTTCTGCTCATCCTTGTGCTCAAGCAGAGGTGCCTGCGAGTCAGTTTCTTCAGAGAAAGAAATAGTCATAGTGGTTGTGATGACGGGTCGGGTTAGGATGCTACGAAAACGGAATTGAGTGGTATGGGGTGCTGGATGGGGAGGAAGGATAAAATCATCTGTGTGGACCACAACATCCCTTCGTCCTGTGCCTTGGAGCCTGGCTTTTCCCTCTCCACTTCGGGTGTCGGGGTACCGGCCATAGAATGAGCTATGTGGATTGGGATTGTCAGTAGAAGAATCAGGGGAGTCAGATTCAGAGCTTGGCGATGCCGGTGGGTGGATGATGCCTCTACGAGTGCCTCCTCTCCTGCTTCGCATGCAATGTCAGATGCGAGCCATGGCAGGATTGAGAGCAAGGTTGGTAGCAGAGGGGTTGGTGGAGTATCTATGCAGAGAATGGACAGAGGAGGTCTAAGCCTGGTCTAAGTTGCAGAGACTGGAATGAGAATAATGAAATCCATTGCCCAGGTCAATACAACTTAGCAGCCAACATCGACTACCTGTTACAGTGCGAGAGCAGGGTTCTGTGGCCTGCAGAGGGCAAACACAATGGAGCAAAGGGGGAGGAATTGCATAATGCTCTGCAGGTGCCATGGCTATGAGAATTGTGGAGTTGTCTTGGCCTTCGATCTCATTTAATGGCACCTGCAAGGTGCCTTGAATGTGCCTCTGGTTGGCATGGGGGACGACGCAGGCGGCCATGTGGCCAGCCCCTCCACTGTTCGACTGTCTTATCAAATTAATTTCCAGGATAATCACCTGCATCCAGGTGCGTTTCTTCTTCATGTGCCACTTCAATCTACACCAAATCATTGTATTCCTGTAACTGAAGAGTAGTGGCGATAATATTAAGTGTTCTTGCATGTAGGGTCCTTTCGCTATCTACACCAATGTTAGCTAAAAAACCAACTACTTTGTTGCCATCCCTATGAATGTGTTTAGGGGTGACTGCTCTGTGAGTTGATAGACATTGTTCAATATGCTCTAATCGTTCTGCCAATCTCCAACTGTTGCCAACTTTGTATGATGGAGTCCCCTGCAGAATCTGATTAAGCATGTTAATAAGAATCCGAGAATCCCCTTCAATTATAAGTGGGAAGAAACCATGGAGTTGAGCAAGGAGAAGCCCCTGCCATATCCCTTCTAATTCGGCCGAATTATTTGTATCCCAACCAATTGAGCCCATGAAAGTTAGAAGAGGAATGCCTTTACGATTCTTGAAGACTCCTCCATAACCTGCTTTGCCTAGATTACCTTTAGACGATCCGTCGAAGTTAAGTTGTATCATATGTTGGGGTGGAGGAATCCATCTGTCTGGTGTTTTTCCTTGTGATGAAGTTTTACCCTAATTTGCTTGCATCTGGTTCCATTGAAGATTCCAGTTTACCCATATATTATGTTCCTGTGGAATGGAGGGAAGGTCTTCTTCATACCAGGTTTGAATCATTAAGGTTTTGACATATATTATTCCATAGGGCTTCTAAAGGGGAGGAATGGTCCTTGAAGATGTGACTATTTCTTTCTTTCCAGACAGTCCACATGAGGAAAGTTGGTATAAGTTTCCATAGAGAATTTAATAGTTTGCTTTTGTATGGAGTGATTACCCAAGTGCGTATAGTGTTGGTGATATCGTCCTTAATTTGTCCATATTTTTGGCATCTGAAGCTAACCTTTTCCCAAAGTCGGTTTGCCAAAGGGCAGGAGTTTATGAGATGCTTAGTAGTTTCTTTTGCCTGTTCGCAGTTGGGACACATAGAAGGCCCGTGAAAGCTTCTTTTCCAAAGGTTGTCCCAAGTGAGGATTTTATTTTGGCAAAGAAACTAGAGGAAGGTGGATATTTTTGGCCATATTGAGGGGGCCCAAACTTTGTTCCATAGAGGGTCCTTGACTATATGATTTCTTATAATTATATTATAAGCCTCTTGTGAAGTGAAGGTTCCTCTTGCCTCGTAACCCCATCTGATTATATCCTTCTAGTTAGAGTAGCGTATTTTCCTGTTTGAAAGCTCTGTTTCTAGATTTTCCTTAATGAGCTGCGTGCCTTGCCTGATGATATTGTCCAAGCTTATCCATTGCATATATCCTTGGGTGTGAGTGGGCTTCCAGTGTTGATTTACCTTGACCATTGGTTTCCCTTCCTAGTCATGTATTTGGTGGGGTTTGATCAAATCCTTCAATTTGGGTCTTTGCTTCCAAGAATCTTCCCAGAACCTTGCATTATTACCATTCCTAATTTCCCAGAAGCTATGCTGTTGAATTAAATCCTTATGTTCTTTAGCTGCATTCAAGATTAGGGAACCTGGGCCAACTTCTGTGATTCGAATTAAGTCGTCTACTAGTCGATTATTGGCATATTTTGCTGTCCAGAGAATAGTCGAGGGAGTATGTGGTTCCGAGATCCATTTCCACCAGATGCGTGTGTCCATGACCGCATTACTGTGTTTAGGATCACGTAGCCCAGTACCTCCGGAGTTTTGCAGAAGGCATACTGTATCCCATTTTACCAATGCCCATTTTTGCTTTTGTTCCATGTTTCCCCACATAAAGGCTCTTTGAAGATGTTTGATTCCCTTGAGAACCCACTTGGGTGTTGCCAAAACTGAAAAAAGATAGAGCGGCATGGATTGCACCACAACTTTGATTAAGACTAAATGGCTTGCCATGCTGAGAGCTCTGAATGTCCAAGAAGAGATATAGGATACCAATTTTTCCAAGAGCAGTTGCCAAGATGAGTGCTTTAAAGCAGTATCTGTCATAGGAGCACCCAGGTATTTGGAGGGGAGAGTCGTTATCGTAAAACCCAGGATCCTAGCAATTGAGAATTGGGTTATAGCAGGGGTATGAAAGAAAAATATTTTGGATTTAGCCTTGTTAATGCAAGCTCCAGAGGCATCCAAAAATTCAGTCAAAATGGATTTTAATTTGAGGGCTTCCTGGACCGAGGGATGGCCAAACAACATGTTATCATCCACAAATTGTTGGTCGGTGAAAGTAGGGGTGTTGGGAAAGGAGAGAACACTCAATTACTGGGAATGAAGAGCTTCTTTGATGCTTCGTCCAAGTCCTTCTGCCATAATGACGAACAGAAAGGGGGAGAGGGGATCACCTTGTCGGATTCCTCTGGAGGGGTGAAAGGGGGTGGAAGGGATCCCATTGACCAGAATGGAGAAGAAGGTAGACATTATAAGACTCATGACCCATCTGACCCAAGGGGGGGTGAAGCCAAAGGCTATTAACATTTTTTTAATATACTTCCAGCTTAAACTATCAAAAGCTTTAGAGAGACCGATTGTTAGGAGCATACCTGCTGTTTTGAACTACTTTAAAGAGTGAATGATCTCGTGAGTGAGAATGATGCCATCTGTGATTTTCCTTCCTTCCACATAGCCTGATTTCTCTAGCAATATAAGTAATGGAAGCAGGGGTTTTAGTCGTGAAGCAATAACTTTGGAGATGATTTTGTATATGACATTACATAAAGCAATAGGCCGGAATTTGTCTGGAGTCTGAGAATGTTCTTCCTTGGGGATAAGGGCAATGAAGGTTGCATTCAAAGAGGGAAGCATCCATCTATTAGTCCTGGATTCCTCAACTACTTGCCAGACCTCCTCCTTGATTAGATCCCAGAAGTTGTGGAAGAAATCGGATGTGAAGCCATCTGGGCCAGGCGCTTTTCCTACTTTGAGTTGTCTCATGGCTGTCTCACTTCCTATAAAGATATTGGCCTGAGGAGGAGCTGATTGTGTTCCTCTGTTATGATCTTTGGGACATTCTAGGTAATTTTCTCTATAGCTGGCAGTCAATCTATCTAAGGTTCTTGGTGTACCTACTGAAAATTAGTAAGGAGCTCTTGTTCTACATCCTCATGTTTTTCCAGCCGTTCCCCTTGCCGATTCTAGATGTAAGTAATGTTGTTATGTATTCTTCTCTGGATAGTGGTGCGATGAAGGAACTTTGTGTTTCTTTCGCCCTCTTTAAGCCATCTAACTCTTGAATTTTGTTTCCAAAGTATTTCTTCTTGCTTTGCTATTTCTTATATTTGCTTTTGTAGGTGTTTTTCCTGCTCTGCAAGGACTTCAGATCTTCCTTCTGCGATGATTCTTTGCTGTAGTTTTTTCATCTCTTGATCGAGAGCGCTTTGTGCTTGGAAAATATTGCCAAAGGTAAGTTGATTCCATTGTTTGATGTTATTCTTGAGATTTTTGAGTTTTTGTTGGAATTGATACATTTTTGTGCCCTCCGGAGGTTTGAAATTTTTCCAAACTACATTAATCAGGTTGTGAAAGTCTGGATGTGTCAACCAAAAAGCTTCAAAGTGAAAGGGCCTGCATGTATTGTTTCCTGGCCTTTGCCATTGAAGTGCGATAGGCCAGTGATCTAAGCCTGAGAGTGGTAAGATTGAAGCCGAGAAGTCCCCTCCAAGATGGATTGCATTGTCAGAAAGTAGGAATCGATCCAATCGAGAGGCAATTTGATGTGCACCTACTCGTTTGTTATTCCATGTGAAGATTCCATTGTTGAACGACATATCTATGAGCCAGTTGTCTTGGATGAATTTTTTGAAGTGAATGCTTTCATTTTCCATCTTGGCCCTGCCCCCTATTTTTTCTTTCAACTTTGTTATCATATTAAAATCTCCTCTTGTAATCCAGAGTGGATGAGTTCTTTCAGAGTTGATCAAAGCTAAAGTATTCTGTATGTTTATCATGTTTATTGCTTCCTGGGGGAAGTAGACATTGGTTAGGTGACCATGCAAATTTGTCCCTGTAATATGGAAGGTGGCCTGAATGAAATGCTTACTAGCATGAATGTTAGTAAGTGTGATAGCACGCTCATCCCAAACTATTGCTAGTCCTCCTGATGCTCCTGAGACATCCACTGCAACTGCTTTGCTGCCTAGCCATGCTTTTGCAAGGGTCTGATCTAGCATTGTAGAGTTACATTTGGCTTCTTGCAAGAAGAAGACTTGAGGTTTCTCCTGTTGAAACATGTTTTTTATCAGTCTATATTTCCCGGGGCTGTTGAGCCCTGTGATGTTCCATGAAATGAGCTTCATGATGCACTGTTGGCTACGGGATTGTAAGACTTTGTAAGCTTGGAATATCTTCGAGATTCGACCAACATCTCCCCAATGCGGATGGTTCTCTGAAGATCTGTTTTCCTTCCTCTTTTTTTATTGTCTTTAAAGATGTTTTTCCCATCCCATTGTCTCCCAGGCTGGATGCCTAGAGATCTTTGCTGCTATGCTCTAGGGAGAATGCCTTCTAAGTTTTCCAGCTACCTTTCTGGGATCTTGTCGTATTCTTTTTTCTTGCAGGCTTGTTCTAATCCCAGTATGTCCATATCTCTAATGTTGAATCTCTCCAGCTCCTCTTCCATGTGCTGGGTCTCTCCTCATTCCACCATTGTGTCCGCTACAGTCGTGGTTTCCTATTGCACGCTATCAACATCCATGCCCTGAGCATTCCATTTCGGGGATTTACTAGGAGGGCCAGATTTGAGATCCATGGACTGCACAGACTTTTGGGCCCTATTTGAGCTCGAGGGAGTGGATTGAGGAGTCATCTTGGGTATTTCTTCAGAATGGCCAGAGTTTTCGAAGTTATTTAGCTCCGACTGAATCAGGGTCTCAAAGCTATCGCTGGTGGATGGCATGGAGGCATTGGCAATAGGTTTTTAAGGAATGAAGAGGGTTTTTGGTGGTTCTTTTTGCGGTTGGTAACTTTGGTAAACCCATCCGAGTCAGGTTTGTCCAGTGTGGGAGAGGTCAAGGTTTTCAGATTTTAAGGGCAGGCACGAAATAGATGGCCAAGGGCATGAAATTTTCTACATCAGAATGGAACATGCTCATAATCTATTGACTTTATCCATTCGAAATCATCATGATATAGGCTTACCGCATCTGGGAGAGCTTTACTGAGGTGCATATAGACACATATTCATGCATAGGAGGTGTATCGCCTGAGTTTCATCTCCTCTACAATTTTGATGAATTCCCCTAAACCATTCCCAATATCTTGTAGCGAGTCTTCATCCCAATACTCCAAAGGGAGGGAGTAAAGGTAGATCAATATCGGTGCCCACCTTAAATCTTCCTTGTCCGGATTGAAACGTTCAATCCAGTCTCTTAGATATAGTCCTACTGCATTGAAAAAGTATGGTCCTCCATCAAGAATCCTGTTTCGGTCTTCTATACTGTTGAAGATTGCAGTGAAGAAGCCCTTAGGTCCCAATTGCATAGTAATGTGCCCTTTTGGTTTCCATTTGGCTGCTATCTAGCCATCCAATGCTTTCTCTATGGGCCAAAAGCCTATAAACTTTCCAATCAATGCGTGATCCTTCATGTACTGGATTTGAGTGTTAATCTGGTGACTTGGGAGCTCAATCTTATGTCTTTCGGTTGCTAATGGCTTGCAGGTTGCCGACGTCGCTTTGGGAGCTTCATTCCAGTTACTATTCTCTCGCAATGTTTCAGGCTCTGTTCCCACATCTTCCTAGTGTTCCTTCTTGACATCTTCTATGTGCAGCATAATGTTTTCATCGTCAGTGAGGGGAGGCACCATATCCTCCCCCTGGGGGGGCTCCATCGCCGGCATACTATTCCTTATTGTGTAGTGGTTGTCTTTTTACTAGAGAGTAATGGCAGATTGTTTTTGTCTGTCCAGGTCTACCGTTTAAAGGTCTGTTCCAAACCCCAAGTTCCATGAGACTTCAGTTTCATGGCCATTATCAATTAAGCGACTCCAAGTGTAAATTTTATTTCTTTTTTGTGATAGAATAAATCCAATTGTCTCATTTGTACTCTGGGAAAGATCCTCTTAAAGGAGAAGCACGAGCTCGTGTCCGAACCAGTGAGGGGATCAATCCCCCCTCGTTGGGAACGACGCTAGACACGCACGTATTACAAACGGTAAACCTCAGATTAACCATTGTCGAGGAGCCAGGGGTTGTTATAGACATTTTTGTGCCTATCAGCATGGAGCATGAAATGTCAATAATCTGAGGGATCCAAAGTCCCTAAACATGTTTTTCTTACCCTTAAAGGAACAAGGTCTGCAAACCACAGCACTGAAAATCAGTTCTCCACCTGAAAACACTCAAAAACAGGCTATTTCTGGATCATGTCAGCTGCTCCACTGAGCATCTGCGCTGAATGTCAACTGCTCCTCCTTGTACCTGCGCTGAAGGTCAAAAACAATGAAGGCTACCTGCGCTGGGCGATATTGGCCAAGTGGCACAGTCATTCTGCAAGGTGTCAACTGCCCAGGAAGCTTCCAAACTGACACTTGGGTCAAGGAATTCGCCTAGTGATGAGTAAGAGGGTCTTGAACTCCAAGTGGAAGCAAGATTCTCCAAGTGGACTCAAGAACTGAAGATTAACTAAAGTGGGAGAGGACACAAGTCAGCTTCAGGCCAGTCTCAAGATGACTCATCCTTTCTCCAAAAACCTATATGTAGATCTCTCTCATGAGGTCTAAGGAGGCTGGAATTTTGTGCAAGTAAGGAAGTGCTGTTGGTTTGAGAACAGAGCTATTGGGTGTTTTGCTTGAAGGAGGTGAAGAGGATATTTCTTTCAGCTGGGAGGTGTTGCTGGATTGGGGCCTATTATGGTTGTAACTCTCTCAGAACTTTACTTCTATTATTAATAAAGCTTTGAGGTTCTTCTATATGCATGTATCTTGATGATGAATTGATGCTTGTATATTTGGTTTATGCTAATCCTTAGATCGATTATGGATGTATGCTTCTTGTAGTTTCCTTTTCTTGTTCTTTTACAGGATCTGTGTGTAGTTGGGCTGGTGAAAGGGCAAGGAGCTAGGAGCAAGCAGCAAGGAGCGAAGACTCGATCGACTATTAGCGCAAGATAACGGTTAGTAGATCATCCTTTTCTTCCCTCTCTCATCTCATAAAGAAGAATCCTTGAATAGCTTTGCATTCAGTTGTTGCTGAGGTACTATCACCCTTAGAGTGGGATAGAGGCATTCTGCATTAGATACTTTTCCCCCCAACAAATTGGCGACTCCACTGGGGAGCGTATCTTGTTGGTTTGTTGTGTTTCTTGCTATTCATTTCACAAACAAGGAGAGTACCGAATCGAACTGTGTTTGAATCCATCAAATACAAAGTAGAGGGCAGCTACTCTGGCTCAGTTTTTGAGCAAGTTTATGATTTGAAGAGCTGATCCACAAGGACTCTAATAAGCTCTTAGTGATAGCTTTTCATACTCCTTTACATCCCTTAAAGTTTCCTTGACTGATAGCTTCTGATTTGAGCAAAAACTGTGAATTTTTGAGCAATCTGTGACCCGGAAACCAAGACGGACGAAAGTCTCATTCTTCAGTGCAGGTTGTACAAAGGTAGTCTGCATTTCAACGCAGTTCCCGAAGGGGCTACCTGCGCTGAAGGTCAAACAGGCAGTGTTACACCTACGCTGGACCAGTCTTGGCTTGAGCTACTGGGGTTTCTTGCTGTGTCTTGCCTTGTTTTCACTGTTGTTTTTGCTGTTTGCTGCCAGTCAGTGGGCCTATCTGAAACCATCTTCCTTTGTCATTATTCCACCTCAGTTGTGTAAAGAAGCTGTATTTGTTCTTTTGTATTTCTTGTGTCATTTACAGTTTCCCATAACGAAAGTGAAGCAGTCTTGCATTGACCTCTTAGATCTAGACCTGTGATTGAGTGTCGTTCTGATCTTAAGAGTTAGTTTATTTGCTGTTCATAGCTGATTGAGTTTGTCGCTTTCGTTATATGGTTTGGATTTATAAATTTCTAAGTGTCGAAACAAGTGAATCGTAAAGGTGTCTTTCGATTTTTGGACAAACTTGTTTGCTTTCGCTTGAAATTAAATTCAAAGTTATACAACAGCTTTCTTTTTGCATTTCATCAGCATTAAGAAAGAGAAAAGAAATACTTGCATTGTGCATGTGCATTATGACAGTTTGCATGTTGATTTAGGAAAATGCATTAGTGTGTGTTCTATGATCTGTGTGAAAAGGTGTTATCTTCCTTCTCCCTCAGTAGTTAAGGTTTTCAAAGTTGAAAGATTGAAAAGCTTGCTTATCATCTTAGATTGCATTCAGGAGTGTTTCTATACATCTCGTGGTGATCCATAAAGGAAAACTGCTAAACAAGATCAACCTTAAAATAAATTGAATTTACATAACAACGCATTGAAACATAACACAAACATCTAGAGGTCTAAGCTAGAGACGTGTTCCAGCGTCGTTAAACGTGATATCTTAGCGTTGAGTGGTTGGGTGATTCCTCCACGGTGAAGCGATAAGTATCAATACGGACTTGTGCTCCCACGTACCGTCGCGTATATATTGGGAGACCCCTATAGGATCAAAGCCTTTATCCATAGGAAACCGTGTTGGCCTCCCTACTAATCGCAATGCAGTAAACACAACATTCACGAAGATCGACCACTCGTACCGTAAAATGTATTCTGTGGTTTTGCGAAAGGTTTGGCACACCCTCTGCCTAGAACTCCAGAGCAGTTTCTTTTGGCCTTTTTCAAACTCTATAACTGAAAAATTTCATCCGAGCATTTGTCACTTCGGGCTCGTTAAAACATTGAAGGAGACTAGAGTCATCTTTAGCTTTTTCTCGACTCTTAAAAAGTGAAAAAGCAAGTTGTGTCTAAGCGTCGTTATAAAATTTATTTTAAACGGAACATAATCACCTCCTATTCCCGCGTTGATCTTTAAGTTGAGAACATAGAACGCCCCAACCAAGGAACTTCACATGATGGAAATCCTGGTCCTTTCTCCTCTTGGGGGGAAGTTGGTGCGCCCCACATGGCCACATTGTCGCTTCCAGGACTGACAATTGGCCTGCCTATTTGGCTATTCTCAACTAGTGTAGTTCAGAACACCATGGTTCCTGAGCCGTCGAGTCAACAGTTAGATGAGTCTAGAGCCTCCCACCAGCCTTCTACTTCCTCTAACCCTTCCTCCAATCCTTCATCTTCAAAAGGTAAAGCTGGCAAAAGCCAAGCTCCCACGGAGAAGAAGGAAAAGAAGAAGAAAGAGAAGAAGAAGAAGGAGCCTAAGGCGACTGGGGGCAAGCAAAAGACAACTAACAAAAACCCACACACAGCACAGACCGGGCCTAAATCACCATGTGTCATATGTAGAGGAGACCATTTCCATAGAGATTGTCCCTGTATTCCCCGGATACTAAGGGACTGGTCCCCTCGATTGCACAATTCGGGAGCTTCAACCTCTGATAGTCAGGTTGAGTGCTTACCGTCAACCAGCGAAAGTGAAGGATCAAGACAAAAGGGGGGAGCAAAATCCCCTTGTAGACTATGTGAAGGTGATCACGCCATCCACCTTTGTCCCTTCTTAGACGAAGCGAAGAGAGTTTTGGAAGATCGTCCGGTTTCACCATTGAGACTTCCTCCTGGATACAAAAAACTCGTGCCAAGTCCTTCGTTGGTTGAAAACACAGCTGGCCCGCTCAAATGGTCAGCTGAAGCGTCAGTCATTGAAAATGAACCTACTGAATCCAGAACAGACGAAAGTCTAAAGGTCGATATGGCAGTTGACCCGGTTCTTCCTTCAGAGGTTTCATCCTCAAATGACACCGTCACTGAAGAGTCATCTTCAAAAGGCACCCTCACGGAAGAGAATAAGGATGACACCATCCAGATTCTTTTCATCAACACAGATTATGATGAGCATTAGGGCAATGCGCCCATTCCTTTATCGCAGGAAGGAACATCGTCAGGATCGTATTCGGCCGTGTATTCGGTCCCACCACCAAGAAACCTGGTTGTGTCCTTTGATTGGAACCAACTGGGCAGACCCCGGTTACCAGCCAGTACACCTTTCAGAATCATAGTCCAAATTTATAGAATGGTGATGGCTGGAACTATCATTGATGAAGGGGCATCTATGAGTATCCTTTCCTCTGTTGCTTGGAAAGCACTGGGTTCCCCGGCGCTTTTGCCTGAGATAAGAAATCTCTCGGGTTTTGATAAAGGAACTAGTCGACCATTAGGGATCCTCCCCAATGTGCCTATTACATTGAAAGGGAAGACCGTTAATATGAACGTGATGGTCGTTCAAGGACCCTTGGATTATAACCTACTCCTTGGACGTGACTATATATATTGCATGGGAGCTATAGTCTCCTCACTCTTTAGAGTAATGTGTTTTCCACACGAAGGAAGGGTGGTCAAGCTCGTAGACCAACTTTCATTTCCGGGATCACGCATCGCAAATAGTCAAATACCAATCCTCAATGGTCTATTTACTCAAGAAATGTCTCTACCCCCAGTCCTCCTTCCCGATGAATGCGAGTGATTCGGAAAGATAGGACTGGAACCCAGGGGGCATGCATCCTGGTCTACTTCAGGTAGAGGAAACCTTGGGTATAGAGTAGAATTTCCGCGAGAGAATATGACTAGTCCGTACCCCGTCCGTGGATGGAAGAGGGGTTGTTCTAGAATAGGATTCTTTTGTCAAGGTTATGTGCTTGACGAGTTTTAGTCATTCACCATTGTCTACTATGGGAGACAGTGCCGAAGAAAGAGATTGATTTGCGGTAGCAAATAGAACCATCTTTGGGTAACGAGGAAGAGGCAAGCCTCACCCTTTAAAGCAAATGTTTTATCGGATAAGTAGGGGCAGCCTTGAAATTTTACCTTATACCTGGGGGCATGCAACCTTTTGGAATGCAAGCAAGGGACGACTATTTATTTTTTTAAATTTTTAGGTCCTCCCTTTAAACCTGTAGGTCTAACCCTTTAAACTCGTAGGATTAGCCGTTTCCAAACTTGCATGAAAAAAGGATGAGAGGGAGCATAGCTTTGGTAAGGCGCAAGCTCTATAAAAAATGGGATCTTGCAGGAGACATTCTTATCTTATTACTGGTATGTCGAGCAGTTTTAGCATAAAGTTCATGCTCGTTAAAAAATAAACGCAAGGTCCGAGCAGTTTTATCGTGGAATTTATGCTCGTTAAAAAATAGAAAAGCGTGAGCAAGGGTTCCACCAGAGTTCAAGCTCATTAAAAAATGAACCTTTCCTGGTAAATAACCATTGTGATCGTAAATTTATTAGCCATAAAAGCCTTGGTCATGTTTGCACCCGCCACCTCCATTTCATTTGGCCAATCGTTCACCTCCATATGATTGTTTACCTCTTTTGAGGAACAGCTGCGAAGAGTGATTTCACTTAGCCATCCTTGTAACACTGCCGTGATTGGAAAATTCCAACCTGTACCTGGAATCTGCTGCTATCCCTGTTTATCACTCGTTCCTCGAAAGACGAGTCTTCTTTGAGCTCTTTTCATCTGACTCGTAAAATATGAAAAGTTTGCCGAGTTTTGGCCTTCCAGCTCGTTAAAGTAACCGGAAGAGCTATCCCTCCTCTAGATTTTAATCTTTTTGGACCTGAGGGATTATTGCACAAAAAGGTCGAGCGCTTGTTTTGTTCAGCTCGTTAAAGTTATTGAAAAATCATCCCTTTTGAATTGTTTTATACTTTTTCGGACTTAAGGGATTAGATGACAAAAAAGGAATTTTGGAGTTAACTTTCTGTACCTTTTCAGACTCTCTAAAAATGAAAAGGACCTAGTTGTCTTTGTCGCTAGACTCGTTAAAATGATTAAATAGCGACAAACTTGTCTTTAGACGAGAACGAGTTTCCCTATCGCTAGGCTCGTTAAAACATAGCGATGGGCTTGCCCGAAGGGCAGGTTATAGAACAAGCATATGTTATCCTCCTCAAGCTTGACAAAAATAAAGAGGTACTGGTCAGAAATGACTGGGGAAAAATTGGGAGAACCTCAAAGCTTAATGGTAGCAAGTCGCTCTTGAACATGACACTTTGTCCTCCGTACCACATCAGGTTGGGTCGTTTCATTCACCGGTCTCATCACCATGGTCCTCGCCAAACCATCCGTATTTGGGGTAATGCTACCGATCCATCACATTAGTGGCGTTATATGTTCAAGAGATGTGTTCAGAAAGAGTCAACCGTGTCCCATCCACTGCCATACATTATCCTTCATCCACCCATGATCGCCACCCTGAGTCATATCTCACAGACTGTTTTCACCTCCGCTAAAATCATTAGCTCCGTTCTGTGTCACTGATGTGGGATTCACTAAGGCCCTCCTTTGACGGATCACTTCTTGTCGACTTCAGCTCATTATCCAAGAAGTTGATCTAGGAACACCCCCCCAGTACTTTGAAGCTTGCATGCCTCAATGGCAAGTTTCTCACTTCCGGCGACAGGTATACATCAACGACCTTCGACCAGAAGATTTTGCGTGGTGTTCGACGCCAAGTCCTTTATTCACACCACGTGAATTGTACTGCAGTACCTTGAGGGTCATTGTCATTAGTGGTGACTCCTCTCGCGCTTGTTAACGGTTTACATTATTGACCGGTAATCAAGCGATGTCTTTCCATGTTCGACTTCAACGTAATTCTCACATGGATCGACTTGTACTTAGAGTGAAGATCGAACGAGATTGAAGACCCCGGATCTAGTTTCATCCATCCGGGCTACGATATATATTCAGGAAATATAAAGCCATTTGATATGTACATCATTGCAGTAGATGATCATCCTACTCAAAGGATGATAATCTCAGCAGAGAATTATCAGTCTATCATCAGACGGTCGTCTATTATATGTACCAAAATGACTTTATAAAGCTGAGCATGGGAATTCCCGCCTCAACTAGATCATGAAAGTAGAATGAAAAATAATGTATTGTATTGTATTTTATTGCAGGGCACCTCTCAGGGATTGAATGAACTTCGGATCCTCCTAATAAAGCATTTCACCCGATAAACGACCTCATAATTTAGGGGGCAACTGTTATAGAAATTTTTGTGCCTATCAGCATGGAGCATGAAATGTCAATAATCTGAGGGATCCAAAGTATCTAAACTTGTTGTTCTTACCCTTAAAGGAACAAGGTCTGCAAACCACAGCACTGAAAATCAGTTCTCCACCTGAAAACACTCAAAAAAAGGCTATTTCTGGATCATGTCAGTTGCTCCACTAAGCATCTGCGCTGAATGTCAACTGCTCCTCCTTGTACCTGCGCTGAAGGTCAAAAACAATGAAGGCTACCTGCGCTGGGCGAGATTGGCCAAGTGGCACAGTCATTCTGCAAGGTGTCAACTGCCCAGGAAGCTTCCAAACTGACACTTGGGTCAAGGAATTCGCCTAGTGATGAGTAAGAGGGTCTTGAACTCCAAGTGGAAGAAAGATTCTCCAAGTGGACTCAAGAACTGAAGATTAACTAAAGTGGGAGAGGACACAAGTCAGCTTTAGGCCAGTCTCAAGATGACTCATCCTTTCTCCAAAAACCTATATATAGATCTCTCTCATGAGGTCTAAGGAGGCTGGAATTTTGTGCAAGTAAGGAAGTGCTGTTGTTTTGAGAACAGAGCTATTGGGTGTTTTGCTTGAAGGAGGTGAAGAGGAGATTTCTTTCAGCTGGGAGGTGTTGCTGGATTGGGGCCTATTATGGTTGTAACTCTCTCAGAACTTTACTTCTATTATTAATAAAGCTTTGAGATTTTTCTATATGCATGTATCTTGATGATGAATTGATGCTTGTATATTTGGTTTATGCTAATCCTTAGATCGATTATGGATGTATGCTTCTTGTAGTTTCCTTTTCTTGTGCTTTTACAGGATCTGTGTGTAGCTGGGCCGGTGAAAGGGCAAGGAGCTAGGAGCAAGCAGCAAGGAGCGAAGACTGGATCGACTATTAGCGCAAGATAAAGGTTAGTAGATCATCCTTTTCTTCCCTCTCTCATCTCATAAAGAAGAATCCTTGAATAGCTTTTGCATTCAGTTGTTGCTGAGGTACTATCACCCTTAGAGTGGGATAGAGGCATTCTGCATTAGATACTTTTCCCCCCAACAGGGGTCACTTGTCGATAAACCTTGGATTATTGTCAAGGAACCGGCAAGGGGATTGAGCTTGATACTCTGCCCTTGCGTGCTGTCGGAGTGTAGACTGTTCCCCCAGGTGCATTTGTTGCGGTTGGTAACCTTAGTGACCATTATCTTTAGGATTCTACCGAGGTGACGGCGGAGGGAAGATCCCACTGTACCTGGAGCAGACGTCGGCTAGACTCACTTGGATTTTCCAGGGGGTTCACTTCACTCAAGACGGTTAAAGTGGAGGAACTTGTGCCGGTCTATTCATTAAGCAGGTTTTCGGGGTAACTGTTCCACCCGCCACTTCTGTACTGAATCCGGCGATGTTGGGTTTCATCACCAACTAGCGCTTTCGGTCTGGAAGGCTACTATTTGTGCTTGGTTTGACGCCCTAGATTCTTTAGGCGTGTGATTCAAATTTGTTTGGTTCTTTAGAGACTTTAGGTGGTTTGATTTGAAATTTTACTTTGTTTTCATGTGTAGTAGTTAAAAGTTTTTAACTCTGGCGTAATTACCGAGACAGTCCCGTAGACTTCGGGGCCAGTCTCCTGAAGTTGTTTCTGTGGCCGAATTGTTGAGAAGATCCTGTAGACTTAGGGGATCACCTCCTCGAGATGACCCCAGTAATCTAGAGGGTTTGAAGGTCCTTGTAACTCCTCCTAGTGGCAGTAGAGTAGGTTCACCTGAAGAAGGAGAATCTTCCTTGGTAGTCAATTCAGATTACCAAGGCCTAGAGACAGGTTATAATCCCGAAGCTATTACAGTTTCTGAGCTTGTTGGTAGTTTTTCATCTGCTAGTGATACAAGCGAAGAACCTGAAATATCTGAACCTGTTACTCCGACTTCTAGTGTTCCAGATTCACCAAGAGTAGAACGAGTTATCACCGAAAATCTTCCTACTGGTCTGATTGCTATTGAAGAACTTGCTCCAGAGGAAGAAATAGGCATCTCTAACCTTGAAGATCAACTTACTATTGAACTCAGGGAGCGTGAATCTATCTTTTACAGTCCTCCTAGGAGTACTACTTGGTACCTTTCGTTAACCAATCTTTTAGACAACTCAGGGGTAGGTTTTTCTACACCTCGTACTCCCTTTCCACCTGGAGGTATTTATACTCCTGTAAATATGTCTGGTCAGTCATCCGTGTTTACTCAAGCTCCTGAATCTTTCTTACACGACGGTCCTTCTGTTCCCACTGGGTATCAATCACTTTCAGGTACCTTTGCGGGGGCATCTCCTCAACCCATTGATCATGGGTTATTAGCTGGAAACAGTGGTAATATACCATTGGGTGTAGGTGACATTTACATGATGTCAGGTTCAGTTCCCGTTTCCCAACCTCAAGGTGGCCAATTACCGCCTGGGGGGCAGCCTCAGTTAACGCCTGGGGGGCAACCTCAAGGTACACCATTCATGTCTGGGGGGAAACCTCAAGGTCAGTATGTACCTATGGTGCAATACATGCCTCAAGGTCAACCCCAGCCTCAATATGTACCCCAGGGTCAACCTCAGTATCAATATTTACGTCAAGGATGGCAACCTCAAGGGTATCAACCCCAAGGGTATCAACCTCAAGGTCAAGGTCAACCCCAGTATCCATATTTACCTCAAGGTTATCAACCTCAAGGTCAATACTCGGGTCAAGGTTATCAACCACCTCAAGGTCAGTCATATGTTCAAGGTATGGGAACTTCACCTTACAATTATCAATCCTATCCTCAATCCAGTTATGAATCTCAATATCGTCAACCTGTTACGGGTCAATACCCCGGAATGTTAGTGTGGGATCCATCACAGGGTCAACAGATGTTGCAGCCAAGTATACAGTTGGTACCTCAAACTGGACAACCCGTAGTTTCTGGTCCACCCCAGCAACCACAGCCTGTCCAGTCAAATGTTCAAACTTCTGTAACTTCGGTAGTTACTCAACCGCCAATTGCACCTAGTACTCCATCCCAAACGGCTGCTGCAACTACCGCTACATCTGCCACGCTTACTTCTGGAGTATCGACGGCTCCGGTTTCTACTATCTCTGTAACCACTCCTCAGACATCTTTACCGTTGTCTGGATCTACGATTCAAACCACGGTCCAGATGCCTACAGGTCAGCCTGGTATAAGTACGGTTGTCACTACTCAACCTCAATTTTTCATCAACCGTATCAGGGACAGTACCAACCTGGGCAAGCTGTCCAACAGCCAGTTTACCAGTATCAACTGTATCCTGGGTACACTTATCAACAACCTCAACAACCCCAGTACGGTCCGGTTAATCCTGGTTTTCCAGGAGGATATAATACCCCTAATGCCACTCATGTTCCTAGTTATCCTGGATATCCTCCTCCTGGGACTGGTCTTGTGACCCAGAGTTTTAGAGATCCTAATCGGCAGTTACCGTTTATCGCAACTTTGGATTTACCAGACTTGACGCGCCTAACGAACGATCCAATTCAATATCTTCTGTTCTGGCCGCCAATGCCAAATAAGTTGCCCAGCGATATACCCAAGTTTGAAGGTAAGTCAGGAGAGGATCCGTCCAATCATGTGATGACTTACCACCTCTGGTGTGCTTCAAATTCTATCTCGGATGCTTCGATCCACTTACGTCTTTTCCAGCGTACACTCATTGGTCTCGCGGTGAAGTGGTACATTGAGTTACCACGGGCCTCTTTTTACAATTTCAGCCAGTTAGCTACCTCATTCTTAACTCACTTTCAGTTGCCGGTCAGATACGATAACGACATGGAGTTATTGACTTCACTAAAACAATGAACGTCCACGTATATTTCTGATCACATTCATGAGTGGAGACGTCGAAGAAGGCTAGTGAAAGTTTTTATCCCGGACCAAATCTTAGCTGAATGGTTTGTTAAATCATTATTACCGAAGATTACTGAAGATGTAGCTAAGGCCGGAGTAGTTACTGAGGAGCAAGTCATTGCTGAGGCGCAATACCTTGACTTAGTTTATACTCAGTTGGGTACATTACACGAGAAGATTCCAGATCTTCCAAAATCGAATCAAATCGTTGTTGCTCCTTCGGGATCTCATGCCGCTGATGGTATGATTGGTATCGTGAATACAAAGAGCAAGAAGAAGTCTTCCAAGGCTTCAACTACTCCTATAATCACTTTACCCGATTCCCCGATAGGAGAGTCTTCTCCTGAACTTTCTGCCGATATTCACGCTATAGAGTCATCTACGGCCAAATAAAAAAACGGTGGAAAGAAGAAAGGAATGAAGAAGGCTAAATCAGACAAGGCTCTGAAGGAGAAAATGGAAAAGTCGGAAACCAATGACGAAAAGTGCAAACCTCGATATCCTTGTCTTATTTGTGAAGAGGATCATTTTACGAGAGATTGCCCTCATCGGGCCGAGGTTGTGAAAATAGTCAAAGGTTCTCCTACTCCTGCTGTGTTAAAAGATCCATTTCCAAAGCAGGAAAGCAAGATGATAGGTTCTTCCTCGACTGCCAGTGAAGAACCCATTTTGATGATGTCTCATGTGAGGATTGCGACTCGATCGCAAGATTATGGTAGTAAGGCTCCTGTTGATGGTAAGGAAGCAGAATCTTCTCATTCTATTCCGTCAACCTCAGCTCCTGGTTCCGATCCACTACAGATCGAAAAACCTAACCCGGACTTAGTAATCAAACCGCCCGCCAAGGGTGTACTTCGAAGGTCTGCTTTCAATCCACATGCGAGAGCGGCCCAGAATTACAACATTGTTGAGGACTTAGTTGTTTCACCCTCAGCAATGTCGGCTTTAGAAGTGCTGCAATCATGCCCAGCACAGCGAAAATTACTTTTGTCGGCTATCGGAGCTATTGATGTTCAGGACCCGAACCTGATAATCTTCGATCTAGAAAGTAGTACACCGCGTCTACCCCATCAAATGGCTTTCCAAATTCCAGTGATAGTAAAAAACAGGCCTATTCATCGGACTGTGATTGATGAGGGAGCTTCTACGTGTATTATGTCGATTTAATGTTGGAGATCGCTTGGTTCTCCTTCGTTGAATCAATCCCCGACCATCCTTAAGGCCTTTGATGGCTGTGGGTTCCGTCCGTTTGGTATTCTACAGGAATTTCCTATAGGGGTAGAAGGTAAAATCGTTAGTCTGGATGTGGAGGTGGTTGACGCCCCTCTAGACTACAACCTTCTTTTGGGTCGAAGTTGGTCATATGCTATGACAGCGGTCGTTTCATCGGTCTTCAGAGTAATTAAGTTTCCACATAATGGTAAGATCGTGACGATTGATCAGCTGACATACTTTTCATCCGACCCAGCCTCTTCAGAGAGTATCCAGCATGTCGGTAAGACGACAATCCCTTATAGGGACATTGGCGTAGGTTTAGTTAAAGATTCTGGTTTACTGGAAACTTTTCCTTTCCCTCCAATCAACGCAGACCCTTCATTTGCATCAATTCATATGATTACATCAGAAAACATTATTTATGATGATCCTTGGATCGTCCCATCTGAATTTGAGATAGACTCATTCGGTGATGCTATGCCTTTGAGTCCATATGAAATTGCTTATGAAGCTTTCATGTCTTTTACCGACTCGCGTTCAACCGAGATCGACCAAATGAATGTGGTCAGTGAAGAGTCACTTTTCACATCAACCTTAGAACGGATAGCGTTTCCCGAAGTTGTGTCATCTGAAGAACAACTTCGCGAAATCCTAAGTGTAGACGATCTACCATGGGAAGATCTCCATCACAGATCTTCGTTTTTACCTAAGGATGATGCTCTTGAAAATGATTTTTCATCTATCTTTACCACTGAATATGTCAAAGACGCTCAGAATCCAACGAAACATTCTGATTTAGAGTTGAATTTAGGGAATATTTCTCGTACTATTCCCATTGATATTTCAGTGAAGCCTGGAATTGAGGAGAAGATTCATATAGGTGCCTTATGTACAGAAGATGAAATCCGAACTTATAAGGCCCTATTCCAAGAATTCCGCGATGTGTTTGCCTGGTCTTACGAGGAAATTCCAGGAATCGACCCTGCCATTGTTGTTCATGAAATAAAAACCTACCCGGATGCTAAACCCGTCCGGCAACGGTTGCGTCAGATTCACCCTCGGAAAGCGGCTGCGATTAAAGCAGAAGTCGAAAAGCTGTTGAAAGTATGTTTCATTTATCCAATACCATTAACAGATTGGGTATCGAATATTGTTCCGGTCAACAAGAAACAAGGAACAATAAGAATCTGTATCGATTATAGGTATATAAATCGAGCTTGTCCAAAAGACAACTATCCTACGCCTTATATCGATCAAATTATTGATGATTGTGCCAGAAGTGAGATGTTTTCCTTCATGGATGGTTTTTCGGGCTATAATCAAATCAATATTCTACTTGCCGACCAACCAAAAACGGCATTCATTTGTCCATGGGGGACGTTTGCTTATTGCAAATTACCTTTTGGGCTTAAGAATGCCGGAGCCACTTTTCAACGGGTGATGTCTTACGCATTTCATGACATCAAGCACATTGTGCAACCGTATCTCGATGATTTTCCTGCTCATTCTTTACATCGAGCTGATCACCTTGTCAACTTACGAGCAATCTTTATGAGGTGTAGGCATTATCGAATTCGGTTGAATCCCCACAAGTGTGTTTTCTGTATAGAGACGGGTCGATTGCTGGGATTTGTTGTTTCAAAAGCCGGCATTCGCGTCGATCCCTCGAAGGTTGAAGCTATCATCAAATTGCCTCCTCCTTCGAGTTTGCGCCAACTCCAAAGTTTGCAAGGGAAAGCGAACTTTTTACGCCGATTCATTCCAAACTACGCCGAGGTCACTAAAGGTTTTACACGGTTGTTGAAACAGAACGCTCAATTCTTTTGGGATGAGATTGCCCAACAATCTTTTGATGCACTTAAACAGGCGTTGACCCATGCACCGTTGTTGCATCCTCCCAACTACAACCAGGACTACTTCTTATACCTCGCAGCTTCGCATTCCACCATTGGAATGGTGTTAGTTCAAGAAGATGAATTCGGAGCGGAACATGTGATATATTATCTTAGTAGGACATTAAATCCCACTGAGCTAAAATATTCGCATGTGGAGAAATTGGCCCTGGCAGCCGTTCAAGCTGTCCAGCGTTTTCGTCACTACATTCTTCTCCGTAAAACTACAGTCATTTCGGATTGCAACCCTATGATTTATATTTTGACAAAACAAATGCTAGGGGGCAAGTACTCTAAATGGATCGTTATCCTGCAAGAGTTCGACTTGGAGTTTGAGAAATCCAAGTCTAAGAAATCCTTAGTTTTTGCGGAATTGATGTGTGATTTCCCGTGTGCTGACACAGAAACTGTGGCAGAACAGTCCATTGCGGACGAATCTTTGTTTCTTATCAGTACTTTAGATCCGTGGTACGGGGATATAATCATCTATCTCCAAACCCAAACCTTTCGGCCTGAAGCTTCAAAGTCGGAACATCGAAAAATTCGGTTTCAATCCCAGCAATACAAGATTATTGGAGATACACTTTATCGCCAGGCAGCAGACTTAGTTTTTTGACGTTGTTTAAATCACGAAGAGGCTGAGAGGGTTTTAAATGATTGTCACTCTGGAGCATGTGGCGGTCATATGTCTGGGTATGCCACAGCTTAGAAGGTGTTGCACGCTGGCTACTTCTGGCCATCTATGTTTAAAGATTGTATCATTGCAGTCCGGAAGTGCCACAACTGTCAAGTGTTTGATCGCAAGATGCGCGCACCACCTGCTCCTCTCCACCCTATAATTTCCGTTGGTCCATTCGCCAAATGGGGTATCGATTTTATTACTTGTAACCCTCACTCGGCCGGGGGGCATGCATATATCATCCTCGCGGTTGATTATTTTACTAAATGGGCCGAGGCGATGCCTACATTCGACGCAAGCGGAAAAACAGCTGCAGTTTTCGTATTCAATCATATTATAACTAGGTTTGGTGTCCCACAAGCAATCATTACTGACCGTGGGAGCCATTTTCGAAACATCATGATGACTGAGCTTACAAGCCAGCTTGGTTTGCGCCACGATAGCTCTACTCCTTACTATCCGCAAGCCAACGGTTTGGTTGAGTCTATCAACAAAGTTCTGGTTATCATGATCCGACGAACCATTGGTATTCATCGGTCAAATTGGCATAACATGTTATTTTCGGCACTATGGGCATACCGAACCTCAGTGAAAACTTCAACAGGGTTCACTCCTTTCCAGCTAGTTTATGGCTTGGAAGCTGTGTTACCTATTGAATGCGAAATCCCGTCACTTCAAATGGATGTCGAATTACTTCCAGCTACTTCCGAAGAGGAGAAGCGTTTATTATACTTAGCTAAATTAGATGAGACTCGACGTGACGCTACATTGGCAATCGAGACTCACGCGAAGCGAATGAAAGCTCAGTATGATAGAAATGTGACCCCTCGAAGTTTTTCAGAGGGAGACCTAGTGCTATTATATGATCAAACTAACGATAAGCTAGGTGCTGGAAAATTCGTTCCTATGTGGCATGGACCCTATATTGTAAAGTGAAAGCTAGCAAAAGGGGCTTATGAGCTGGTAGATTTTGATGGGGACTCTTTGGGTAAACCCAGAAATGGACTTTACCTAAAGAGGTATTATGCTTAAATGGTGGGTATGGAGAATTTTTAGTTAAGTTAGGTTTTCTTTCCAGCTAGTATGTTTGTTAGTTTAGTCAGTGTGCTTAGCTTAGAGAGTGTGTTTTTCATTGTTATTCTGGCTTATCTTGGTTTTACTCTTGATATTGCAGATGTCGACACCTCTCCAAACATACATCGGATTTGTTGATGGTGCTTGTCGTAGTACACGGAATATCTCTTCCGCAGCTTGGGTTATCTATTCGCCCTCTGACGAGTTAGTTTCTATGCATGGGGTAAGCCTCGGCCAAACAATGAACAACATTGCAGAATACAGTGCAGTGGTTGAATTATTATCCGAATCTATTTCATTTGGAATTCGACGTTTGATAGTGAGGTTAGATTCTGAACTTGTGGTATTACAGCTTAATAGAGTTTATGCCATTAGAAATCCTGTGTTATTAAGGTTATTTTTGAGAGTGCGTCTCTTGGAACGTGAATTTGATTACATTGAATATCAACATATTCCAAGGTCTTTAAATACATTAGCAGATGCAATTGCTTCTCGAATGTTGGACAGACATTTACGATAATCATGCAAGTAAATTTAAAATCATTTCATCACATATGTTAAACAAGATAAGTCGGTAATAGTGATATATATATAGATAGGAGTTTGTCAAAAAATATACATCGTCTTCGATCATAGGTTGAAAAACACCTTATGATCGGCAAAATGATAAGTACAAAAAGTCAAAAATGTCATCTGTGTCTACAAAAGTTACTAGCCAATCACTGGTTGTGCTCCCTATACAACACCACTCCACGGGCTACCTTACACAAGAACCTCCTAAACGGCCCAGGGACCGCGAGTACATAGCGCTGAAGTCTGATAGGAATATCATCTATGGTAGTCTCAGGTATATCCACCGTCAGGCGCTCTAGATCCTGCTCCAACTCAGCTAGTGACTCTGCAGCCGCGTCCTGTGGAGCCGGTACCGGTGCAACTGGATGTCTCCTCTCAAAAGGCCGGAGGTTGGCTCGCCGCTGTGGACCAACATCTGCATTTTAAAATTTTTACTATTAGTTTTGAGACGATATATATAAAAATAAAAAAATATATATAATTTGAAAACTTGTGAAAAATAAAGTACCTCTATCATCCCATTGTTCTCCCTGTGGAAGAACCATGTCCGGATCACCTCGAAAATCTACTCCGGCATACGGAAAATCCTGGATCGAAAAACCTGGTCCTCTAACCAGTGAAAATAACTATCAGGGAATCGAACAACCGCCGCGCCCTCGTTAGGATGTCGGGCCATCACCGTAACCCATCGTATCAGCTTTGGCTCCCGAGGACCCAAGATTTCAACAGTGACTTGCTGAGGGATCAGCATCGGAACTCTCTCTAAGGCAAAGCTCACAACTAGAGGCCCATATCCAAAAGTATTTAGTTGTTCTTTCTTTGCCCTAGTCAGTTGACCCTTCATATTGGCCGACACAGCATCGCACCAGTTGAAAATGGTGCCTTGGAAACAGTCAATCGCCATCCGCATTTGGGACCCAGTGGCAATATGTAAAGCGGCTGCACCGCAAATTCTGGTAACCGTGAAAGCTATAACCTTGAGTTCACACAGAGAGATGTGTTTGATTTCTACGCCTTTCGCATGGTGTGCATTGGGTATGCACCAATCTGCCCGGAGACTAGCAAGGGATTGGCCACCCGGCCTAGTCCCGGCTAGATTGAGTTGCTCACCCCTATTTGGCAAGCCAGTGAGAAAGTATATATCAGAGGGCTCTATCTCGAGCTGGTGCCCTCCGATGTAAAAGCATTGCCCATGAATGTTCCATCTCTCAACCAGCCACTCCAAGAATCTCACCTGAGCCCTCACGCCAGGTATGGCCCAGTATTTATATAGTCTGCATGCTTTTAGGGCATCAATGGAAGGTTGATGATTAATTGCGGCTAAATCAACATCCTCGTGCTCTCTTTCTCTCCAATCCAACATGGTGAGTGCCCTGCACACCAAGAAATGAAGGTTAGAATTGATTTGGGAAAATTCAGATGGTTGTTTGTGGAGTTTGGGGTTTCAAATTCCGCCTTTCGCGGGGGACGCACCCCGCGTTCAGGACACAGAGCGTCGGGACGCAGCTGGCCTGAAGGTGGGCTACGTACCCCGACCTTTTTCCTGTGTGGAAAAAAGTCGGGGGACGCAGGTCACCCTTAGGGCACCTGCGTACCCCGCAGAGCGATTTTTGAAACCCAAAACCCCCCAAAAATCATCTGAATTTTCCCAAATCAATTCTAACCTTCATTTCTTGGTGTGCAGGGCACTCACCATGTTGGATTGGAGAGAAAGAGAGCACGAGGACGTTGATTTAGCCGCAATTAATCATCAACCTTCCATTGATGCCCTAAAAGCATGCGGACTATATAAATACTGGGTCATACCTGGCATGAGGGCTCAGGTGAGATTCTTGGAGTGGCTGATTGAGAGATGGAACATTGATGAGCAATGCTTTTACATCGGAGGGCACCAACTCGAGATAGAGCCCTCTGATATATACTTTCTCACTGGCTTGCCAAATAGGGGTGAGAAACTCAATCTAGCCGGGACTAGGCCGGGTGGCCAATCCCTTGCTAGTCTCCGGGCAGATTGGTGCATACCCAATGCACACCATGCGAAAGGTGTAGAAATCAAACACATCTCTCTGCGTGAACTCAAGGTTATAGCTTTCACGGTTACCAGAATTTGCGGTGCAGCCGCTTTACATATTGCCACCGGGTCCCAAATGCGGATGGCGATTGACTGTTTCCAAGGCACCATTTTCAACTGGTGCGATGCTGTGTCGGCCAATATGAAGGGCCAACTGACTAGGGCAAAGAACGGACAACTAAAGACTTTTGGATATGGGCCTCTAGTTGTGAGCTTTGCCTTAGAGAGAGTTCCGATGCTGATCCCTCAGCAACTCACTGTTGAAATCTTGGAAGGTTGATGATTAATTGCGGCTAAATCAACATCCTCGTGCTCTCTTTCTCTCCAATCCAACATGGTGAGTGCCCTGCACACCAAGAAATGAAGGTTAGAATTGATTTGGGAAAATTCAGATGGTTGTTTGTGGAGTTTGGGGTTTCAAATTCCGCCTTTCGCGGGGGACGCACCCCGCGTTCAGGACACAGAGCGTCGGGACGCAGCTGGCCTGAAGGTGGGCTACGTACCCCGACCTTTTTCCTGTGTGGAAAAAAGTCGGGGGACGCAGGTCACCCTTAGGGCACCTGCGTACCCCGCAGAGCGATTTTTGAAACCCAAAACCCCCCAAAAATCATCTGAATTTTCCCAAATCAATTCTAACCTTCATTTCTTGGTGTGCAGGGCACTCACCATGTTGGATTGGAGAGAAAGAGAGCACGAGGACGTTGATTTAGCCGCAATTAATCATCAACCTTCCATTGATGCCCTAAAAGCATGCGGACTATATAAATACTGGGTCATACCTGGCATGAGGGCTCAGGTGAGATTCTTGGAGTGGCTGATTGAGAGATGGAACATTGATGAGCAATGCTTTTACATCGGAGGGCACCAACTCGAGATAGAGCCCTCTGATATATACTTTCTCACTGGCTTGCCAAATAGGGGTGAGCAACTCAATCTAGCCGGGACTAGGCCGGGTGGCCAATCCCTTGCTAGTCTCCGGGCAGATTGGTGCATACCCAATGCACACCATGCGAAAGGTGTAGAAATCAAACACATCTCTCTGCGTGAACTCAAGGTTATAGCTTTCACGGTTACCAGAATTTGCGGTGCAGCCGCTTTACATATTGCCACCGGGTCCCAAATGCGGATGGCGATTGACTGTTTCCAAGGCACCATTTTCAACTGGTGCGATGCTGTGTCGGCCAATATGAAGGGCCAACTGACTAGGGCAAAGAACGGACAACTAAAGACTTTTGGATATGGGCCTCTAGTTGTGAGCTTTGCCTTAGAGAGAGTTCCGATGCTGATCCCTCAGCAACTCACTGTTGAAATCTTGGGTCCTCGGGAGCCAAAGCTGATACGATGGGTTATGGTGATGGCTCGGCATCCTGACGAGGGCGCGGCGGTTGTTCGATTCCCTGATAGTTATTTTCACTGGTTAGAGGACCAGGTTTTTTCGATCCAGGATTTTCCGTATGCCGGAGTAGATTTTCGAGGTGATCCGGACATGGTTCTTCCACAGGGAGAACAATGGGATGATAGAGGTACTTTATTTTTCACAAGTTTTCAAATTATATATATTTTTTTATTTTTATATATATCGTCTCAAAACTGACAGTAAAAATTTTAAAATGCAGATGTTGGTCCACAGCGGCCAGCCAACCTCCGGCCTTTTGAGAGGAGACATCTAGTTGCACCGGTACCGGCTCCACAGGACGCGGCTGCAGAGTCACTAGCTGAGTTGGAGCAGGATCTAGAGCGCCTGACGGTGGATATACCTGAGACTACCATAGATGATATTCCTATCAGACTTCAGCGCTATGTAGTCGCAGTCCCTGGGCCGTTTAGGAGGTTCTTGTGTAAGGTAGCCCGTGCAGTGGTGTCGTATAGGGAGCACCACCAGTGATTGGCTAGTCACTTTTGTAGACACATATGACATTTTTGACTTTTTGTACTTATCATTTTGCCGATCATAAGGTGTTTTTCAACCTATGATCGAAGACGATGTATATTTTTTGACACACTCCTATCTATATATATATATATATCACTATTACCGGCTTATCTTGTTTAACATATGTGATGAAATGATTTTAAATTTACTTGCATGATTATCGTAAATGTCTGTCCAACATTCGAGAAGCAATTGCATCTGCTAATGTATTTAAAGACCTTTGAATATGTTGATATTCAATGTAATCAAATTCACGTTCCAAGAGACGCACTCTCAAAAATAACCTTAATAACACAGGATTTCTAATGGCATAAACTCTATTAAGCTGTAATACAACAAGTTCAGAATCTAACCTCACTATCGAACGTCGAATTCCAAATGAAATAGATTCGGATAATAATTCAACCACTGCACTGTATTCTGCAATGTTGTTCGTTGTTTGGCCGAGGCTTACCCCATGCATAGAAACTATCTCGTCAGAGGGCGAATAGATAACCCAAGCTGCGGAAGAGATATTCCGTGTACTACGACAAGCACCATCAACAAATCTGATGTATGTTTGGAGAGGCGTCGAAATCTGCAATATCAAGAGTAAAACCAAGATAAGCCAGAATAACGACGAAAAACACACTCTCTAAGCTAAGCACACTGACTAAACTAACAAACATACTAGCTGGAAAGAAAACCTAACCTAACTAAAAATTCTCCATACCCACCATTTAAGAATAATACCTCTTTAGGTAAAGCCCATTTCTAGTTTTACCCAAAGAGTCCCCATCAAAATCTACCAGCTCATAAGCCCCTTTTGCTAGCTTTCGCTTTACAATATAGGGAGCATATAATGCATTGTTGGCATTATGGAGGATGGTCTGAAGGAGATCTTGGAAGTAGCTGCAATATGTCTCTATCTCTTTCATGGTGGATTATGGTTCCTCGTTGCAGATCTGGTTCATATTCAGGGGGAGCATGTTCTTAGGGGGAGCATAACCCTTTGCCCTTGATGTCAAAGGGGGAGAATGAAGCTGAAGTTTGTGAGGTTGCCATCCAGTCCAAAGGGGGAGATTGTTGGCATTATGTTTCTGGTCTGGCTATATATTACAGATGTTGTACTTGATGGCAACTCCCGTGGCAAGGCTCTCAATTTATTAAAAATTAAGAAGTACGCAGGAAATCATTTCAGAAGGTGCGTACCCGCAAGTACACCATGCAGGGACCGCGTCCAGATACGCAGGACAACCGTTCAGGAGGTGCGTACCCCCAGTGCACACATTTCAAGGCAAAGAAATTAAAGAGGGGGATGTTGTAAAATACCTGGAAGAGACGGCGTTCGAGTCTGACGGTAGGATTCTCCGCAGCGACCACGAGAAGTTTCTTGCCAAAAGCCCTTTTTTCAACCTCAACAGTAAAATGGTAAAAATGACATGGTAAAAAGACTTTTTATAGGTTTTTTGGATGAGTGAATGCTAAGTTTGTTCATTTTTCACCATGGAAGGATATTTTTCAATGCATTTTTGCCTATCTTAAACAAGTATGAGTAATGTGTCGTTTTTGTGCAGGACAAAGGGATTTAGAGGGAAAATTGTCATTTTTCACAAACCAAAATATCAGAGTCATCTTTTAAGCCCTTTTCTGACTCCTAAAACATGAAAAGATTGCCGAGCGTTTCTTTTACACTCGTTAAAACGGAATTAAAAGACGATCCCCTTATAGCTCTTTTCTGACCGTAAAATCAGGAAAAGATTGCCGGGTTTTTGTCGTTTCAAACTCGATATGGAAATAAAACGACGTGTCCTTGATCGCTTTTTACTTTTCAGGTCAGTGGCACTAATTGTGAAAGTACTCCTCGGTCGCAAGATCAAGCGGTTCCCCCAGGTATTATTTTATACTTTTTCGGGCTTGAGGGACACAAATCTACGAAAAAGTTCAACTTGGAGTCTTCTTAAGTTTTTCAGACTCTCTAAAATTGAAAAACGCCGAGTTTCTCCTATACTGGACTCGTTAAAATTTCATAGTAAAGGACCTGTTCAATTACAAACAGGAACGAACCACTCCTTCCTAGGGTTCGAATCAAAACTAGGTTGGACTCATCCGAAGGATGAGCTTATAATCAATCATATGTTATCCTCCTCAAGCTTGTTAAAAATAAAGAGGTACTTGCCAGAAATGGTGGGGGAAAAGAGAGAAGAATGAGCCTATTTGTTATCTTTTGTCTCAGAAGAAACTTTATTACCACTCTTGGACACGACACTTTTCATTCACCTGGGTTGGGAAATCCTTTACCTCACAGTTGATCAAACCACTTTGAAAGTCTTCAGCCGGGTTCCGGGGATTAACTTTGAGTTATTCATCACCAAGCCATCTGTCGTGTCGTTATGTGTTCAAGAGGTCTGCGAGCAAAACTTTCATCTGCAAAATACTTGTCATCCATTTGACCATCCCTGAGTCAGTCCTTACAACAACATTTCTTCAACTTGAACAATGATTTCGTGTTGTAGGCTTGCCTACAACGGGTCGCTTTCTATCGACATCAGCACTTTATCTAGAGAGATGACTTAGAAATCGTCAGTAGCTTGAAGTCTGCATGCATCAATGGCAGGTTTCTCGCCTTTGACGTCAGTTTACATCATTGACTTTCGATCAAAGGATTCCGTGAAATGTTCGACATCAACTCATTCATTCACATCTCATGGATTGTACTGGGTACTTTGAGAACCATTGACATTACTGGTGGTCTCACTCACGCTTGTTAACAGTTTACATCATCGACTGGTAATCAAGTGGTTTCTACCATGTTCGACATCAACTCATTTATTCGCATGGCTAGAATCGTACCAATTCGGGAAGTAGAAATGAAGACCCTGGATCTAGTTTCCACCATCCAGGCTGCGAGGAGTTTTGTATTCATTGTCTAAGTAGACTAATCATAAACAGATGGCTGCGTCCATACTGTGTCTACAAAAGTCTATGATTATGATGTACTGCAAGATCGTTCCTGTATCAGAGTAGTTAGTCTGTTAGTTAAAGTTTTGATCTGAGTATGGGAATGCCTACCTCAGTGATGATATAATCTTATACATGTATTTTGTGTTGAAAATTGCAAGTTCTGACCAGGCTCTCCATGAGATAATCCTTGAAATGATAAAGCGCTTCACCCTTCCTAGATAATACAAAACCCTAATCTATTTCAGGCTTCGCACTTTAGGGGGCAATCTGTTACACTAAAAAATGTCACCATGGCTATTTACAGTTAGTATGGCTCTATCAACAGTCATGCTATCCTCTTAGGAAAGTCTTATGCCTCTGCTCTCCATGTCAAACTCCAAAAAGAGAGAAAGTCTTTATAAATGTATTTATCTCTGGGTACGCAGGTTCTCTCAACCTTACCTGCGGGTACGCATCCAATGCTCACAAAAGCTACGTCCTTGGATGCTCTGTATGTAAAGGGTCAGGTGCGTCCCCCTGTAAAGGTCAAAATGCGCAAGTTTCATCTTTAAAAAGTTACTTGTGGTCATTTCTAGAGCATTCTAGAAGGTTGTTCGACGTGTATTGAGCGCCTCCAGATGGTTCATGTACCCCTACCAAAGAGGAACTTATCCCATCAATAAGGGAGCTATCCCATCCAAAGAGGGGATTATCCCATTGATGGTGGACCTGATTAACTTCCTCTTGAGCACTATAAATACAGGCGTTGGGCCAGAAGGAGGGGAGGTTGGAAGCTAAACATTTCTAAGGGTAGATGCTGGAGGAATTAGTACTCCCATTTAGAAGCTTGTGAGGAGAGATTTCCATCTTTGCTTGTTCTATTTGGAAGTGGGTGAGCTTTGTCAAAGTAAAGGAGAACTCTTGATGGACCCTGGGAGGGACTTGCACAACACCAAGGCTCAGGTTGTAATTGTTCCTTTTGTTACCTATTAATGCGAATGAGTCCATTCTTCTCAATAACTTGTTATTTATGAGTTGTTTCATGTACTCCTTGGTCTATATGTTAAATATGCTTTATTCTATGAGATTATCAAGTGCTATTTAATCGTTTGATTGTTAGTGGATGCAGGTTTCAAAGTGAAGGAGGAGCTCATCCGGATCAGCGGAGCTGGACTGCTACAATAGCGCTGGACTACAGGAAGGATCTAAACACTTGATTTCCCATATAGTAAATGCATGTTTAGAGAAGGATTGCTCTTGTTTGTCTTGTTTGTCACTAGAGAGTCTTAGGCTCCTAGGGAGGTTGGTTGTGTCCGCACAATCGACTCTTTCCACCTGACAATCCCTGAGATCGCCCGTCCTCCTGAAGGTCCAATCCAAGTAGCTCTTTCTTTATCAGAACGCACCCTAGTGGGTCAGTTTATAGGTCCCTAGCCCTCTCCTAAATCAACAAAGAACTGGGTCTCCAGAAACTGGGCCCCGCTGATCAAGGGAAAAGTAACATCTTACTTCCTCGGAAGAGGATACTTCCTCTTTGAATTCTCAGAAAAAGAGGACAAGGACCTCATTTTCAGAAATGGACCCTATTTCATGGGGCCTCAAGGGCTATACCCGAAAAAATGGACGCCAGACTTTGACCCAGAAATGGATGTACCTTCAACAGTCCTAGTATGGGTAAGACTCCCCAATCTTCCGGTTCATTGCTCGAACTGGGATTCCCTGAAACACATCGGGAACACCCTTGGGAAATTCATTGACAGGGCCAACAATAGAGACCAGTATGACTGCGCCAGAATTTGCGTGGAGGTGTATCTGGAGGTTGGTCTCCCTGAAGCTGTCGAAATAAGGGTGGGCCCGTGGACACATATTCAGAAACTAGACTATGAGCAACTGTCGTTCAAATGCCGTAAGTGCCAAGTCTACGATCATTTCGCTAGAGACTGCCCGTCCAAAGGGGTTGAAGATAAAGGGAAGGAGGAAGGATGGAATCAGGCGAAGAGATCCAGAAATACCTCCAGGAAGTCTGCAAATGCTAGCATCAGAGCACCCCAAACAGTGCCTGCTCAGCAGCCGCCCATGGAAAGTTAAGGGAACAGATATGAGATCCTTGGATCAGAAACCATAATTTCCCAAGAGACAGAAACCCCGAAAGAAGTCTCCCCGCCTAAATCTAAAAGTGAGCCAGAGATTTCCAAAGGAAAGATGTCTGAAGACGAGGAGGAAACCCAAGAATCTGAGGAGTCTGAGGAAGAAGGGGAAATAGGGGAATCACAATCCACCCCCAGAAGATCTACAAGAGGCCTAATGTCAACAAAAGAAAAAAGGGAGCAAGGAACATACAAAGACAAGCTTCAGGACAGCCAGCCTACGCTAGAGAAGCTTCTAACAAAAACTCCGAAGATGAAGAAGGCCCCAATCCAGAGCTCCAAAGGAGCTCACCACAGTAAAAGTAAATAATGAAGATTGTCTCCTGGAATTGTAGGGGTATGGGATCCAAAGCCAAAGAAGAGGCGATGAGAAGTCTGATAAGGCAGGAAACTCCGAACATCCTCCTCATCCAGGAGACTAAGATGGAGGAATCATCCTTCCTCCAAGCAAGTAGAAAGTTTTGGAAAAAAGACGGAGTGCATGCAACCTCGTCCCGGGGAGCTTCAGGAGGACTTGGGTCGCTCTGTAATCCAAATAACTTCTCCCTCGTCTCTAAATCCCTAAATACTCATCGGATATTGTTAAAGCTGCAACACTTAGAACCTAAAGAAATTATTAGTCTGGTCAATGTATATGCTCCTAATAATGCAGGTGAAAAGAAATTATGTTGGGACTCCATCAAAAATCTGGCAGACCGGGAATATTTGGAGAACATCATCATTGCAGGAGATTTCAACCTCACCCTCCTGCCATCAGAAAAGAGAGGAGGCAGTATTGTCAGAGACCCAGCAAGAGAAACAGTAGAGGATCTCATGCAAGATTGGGACATGATCGATATCAAGCCTTCCATCGGTAAGTTCACGTGGTCAAACAAAAGGGCTGGGCCAGGACACATAGCGGCAAGATTGGACCGCTTCTTGGTACAAAGTTCCTTCCTACTCATTGGATTAGAAGCTAGATCGCGCATTCTGCACAACAGTACATTAGACCACAAGCCTATCAGCCTGGAATTACTGACCTCTGAAGATCTGGGGCCTATTCCATTCAGATTCTGCTCTCTCTGGATCAAGGAGGCAAACTTCATGGATAAGGTATGAGAATGCTAGAAAAACCTAGTCAAGGGTTCTGCCTTCTATGTGTGGGAAGAAAAACTTAGAAGAGTGAAAGCCATGCTAAAAAATTGGGCCAGGACCTTGCCCAATCCAGCTGAGGAAAGGAAAAAAACTCAATCAGAACTGGAAAGGCATCACCTTCAAATTGAAACAGCTGATATATCAAAAGAAGATCTAGAAAAGGAGGCCAAGATTCAGCAAAACTTCCACAAAGCATGCCTGGCTGAAGAAGAGTACTGGAGGCTCAAATCTAGAAGTCTTTGGCTTAAAGCCGGAGACAGGAATTCCTCCTTTTTTCACAAACAAGCTCAAGCTAGGAGAGGCTGGAACTCTATCATAGAAATAAAAGAATAAAGCAGCATCCTGAGGGACTTTACAAGCATAAAAAAGGCAGCCTCAGAGCATTTTGAGAAACTGTACAGGGAAGACATCAGAGCAGATCAAAATTCCAGCCTGCTAGATGTTGTTCCTAAGCTCATCACATCCAAAATAAATCAGGCTCTAGAAAGCAAAATCACGCTTAAAGAAACCAAGGAGGCTCTATTCACCATGGACCCGGATAAAGCCCCGGGCCCAAACGGTTTCACCCCAAGATTCTTACAAACTTGTTGGTAGATTATTGAGAAGGAATTCCTTAAAATGATCCAGAAATCACAGGACTGTCAGAAGATTGGAGGCTGCACAAATTCGGCATTTCTTTCCCTTATCCCTAAGGAAAAAGGGGCAAACACCTTCAGCAGATTCCGCCCAATTTCACTATGCAACATTGGGTACAAAGTGATCACCAAAGTGATAGCAAATAGGCTGAAAATATTCCTCCCCAAAATCATCCCGGAAAATCAAGGGGGTTTCATCAAAGGCAGACAGCTAGTGGACAATTTCGTGCTGGTCTAGGAGGCAATCCATTCCAGCCAATATCGTAAGGAAAAAGGTATGGTCATCAAACTCGATCTAGCTAATGCCTTTGACTGTGTTAGTCATAAATTTTTGTTTGATGTAATGTTTAAAATGGGATTCAGGCAAGGCTTTATAAAGTGGATAAAATCCTGTATTTCGGAGCCTTGGATTGCTCCTCTAGTGAATGGAAGGGCTACTGAGTTTTTCAAAGCCTCCAGAGGACTGAGGCAGGGGTGCCCTCTTTCACCTCTCCTTTTCATCATTCAAGCTTCTGTTCTTAGTTTCTATCTGAATAAAAAGCAGCAAGATCATGCTATCACCGGGTTGTGCATTGCAAGATGGGTGAAGCGCATCAATCATGCCCTTCTTGCGGATGATACCCTCCTTCTGGGAGCTGCAACTCCTCAATCAGCTATCAACTTTAAAGCAGTTTTGGATGACTTCTGCAAAACCTCAGGCAATGAGCTAAACAAGGGGAAATGTCAGATATTCTGTTGGAATATTGCTGCTTCCACTACAAGCTCCATAGCTGGATGTTTGGGATTTACTGCCTCCATTAGTTGGTCCTCTTTCAAATATCTTGGGCTGCCAGTCTTCAATAAGAGGGCGTCAAGCAAAGACTGGGCTCCTCTCTTAGATAAATTCAAAACAAAGATGCAATCCTGTGGTTCCTCTTGTCTTAACACGTCGGCAAAGCTGTGCTCGTCAAAGCAGTTCTCAACAGCCTTCCGATCTTCAAATTTGTTGTCCTCCTGGAACCTGTGGGAATTATAAAAAAGATGGAATAATTAATCAGGGGTTTTTTCTGGAAAGGAGGCAGGCAAAATGACAAGAAATTCTCCCTAATTAGTTGGGAAACAGTCACAAAACCATATCTCGAAGGAGGACTAAATCTCAAAGATCTGAAGGCCAAAAATCTTGCTACGGGAGCCAAATTAGTATGGAAAATAATCGCTCCTAATCCAAGTTGGGCTCAGATTGCATTATGGAAGAAGTACTTTAGAGGTCCAAGGCTCAGGTGCTTAGACCATCCAAAAAACTTGCTCAGAACGCACTTCAGCAATCTCCTCAATAGAACCGCACCGATGATTAACAGTTATGCTCATTGGATACTTGGAAACGGTAGGAAAATTCAGTTATGGAAGGACAAAATCATGAATCGATCCCCTTTGGAAGAAGCTGGAAATTTTACGGCGCTAAGGAATTGGTTGGAGACAGCGCACGTCAATACTCTGTGGGATATTTCAGAATGGACAGAGAATTATTGGACGGGCTGGAAGCGGTTATCAGTGCCCATCGACCTGGAAAATGATTGGACGACATTAAGAGCCGGTCTTTATGGACTGGCCCCCCTCCACGCCAACAGAAAGGACACGAGAGGTTGGGAGAACAATCGCTCAGGATATACTGTTAAGCAGGGATACTTCAAGTTTTTAGAGCGCCCCCCACGTCCCTCCCAATCCAGCTCCCTGGGCAGGGATATGGAACTTCCCGTCTATACCAAAAATTGATCACTTTTGCTGGATTCTCAGCCATCAAAAAATTCTTACTGAGGACAGACTTCAAAATAGAGGATTTAATGGACTGTCTAGATGCGTTCTTTGTAAGACAAATTCTGAAACCGCTCTCCATATAATGATTGAATGCAACTTCACAATATCTGTCTAGCAGGAGCTGCTGAACAATTGGAAACTCGATCTCAATTTCCCCACCTCAGTTCAAGAGTTGTTTGCAGATTGGATGGCCAGATATCCAGGTGTTCAACCAAAGAACAAAAAGATCAGATCAGCATGGAGTGCTTTGCCAAGATTTACTAGTTGGCAGGTTTGGTTAGAAAGGAACAGGAGGATATTTCAAGGCAAATCTCATGATCATAGAATTGTAGCTAATTCAGTGAAATGCCAATTAAGCGAATGGTTGGGAGGCATAGATGGCGATTCAAATCTTAGTCAACATGACAGAGAGCTGGACACTGCCCGTAAGATTAGCTTCCATAAATCAAGAAGCTCACCACCTAATCTTGAAGTTTGGCAAATCAGGAAAAATGAGATCGAATTCCAGGAATGGTTGTCCAAACAATTAATTCCATCTCTATTTTTCAATGGAGCAGCTAAAGGGAATCCAGGGAAGGCTGGGGCGGGAGGACACATTATCATGCCTGAAAACATTTCTTCTCATAATTTTGCCTGGGGGCTAGGCCATACATCTAGCATGCAAGCCGAGGCGCTCGCCCTCTTGCAAGGGGTAATCTTCCTCAAGGAGCTGGGAATTCGGGAAGCTAACATTCTTGGAGACTCCCAAGTTATCATAAGAGCTGTGGTGACCAACTCCAACCCATCTGATCTACACCTAGCCAGGATTCTTTCCAGAATCAAAAGCATTTCAAAATCGCTTCGCTTGACATATTTTCATGTTCTAAGAACAAATAATAAAGCAGCAGACACCCAAGCAAACATTGCAGTTCACTTAGAAGCTGGAACTGTTCTCGGAAACAAGGAATTTTTGTGGACTCCTATACCATGAAAAGATATGTTTTATTGTTCCCTTTTAAATCAATTTGTCTGCATCTTTCATCTAGGACAATTAGCATTCAAAGATCATTTTGAAAACTGTAAAAAGAGGAAGTGGATAAGAGAAAAAGCCAATCCCCTCCTGGCAGAAAGGCATGTTGAAAAATGCTCCTCATTTTGTAACCGAATTTGTGGCCATTGGCCAAGCAGATAATGAAACACTATAACCGTTATTGTTAAAAATAAAATAAAATTATGATTATTATTTATTAATTACTTATTTAATTAATTAATAATAATAATAATAATAATAATAATATGGATTAATAATAATTATTAATTATTAAATATTATTACAATCAATTTAAAATAATTATCGTTTTTACTAAATAATTATTGTTATTTATTACTATCACTGCTATTATCAAATAAATATTATTATTAAATAATTTGTTTATATTACATAATTTAAAATTAAATAATATTAAATTACATTTAATATTAAATAATAATTAATGTAAATTAATGAGAATAATTATCATTATTATTAATTGTAATGATAATAGTAATATTTTTATTGTCATAGTCTTTTTTTCAATATTATTTCTATTATTATATATTTATCAATGGTAGATATAAATGAAGCCATCAACGTATCGCTTGGATTTATTATCCCTTGGGGTTTTTAAATCCTTGGGGTTTTAGTATTAAACCAAAGGAATTGATATTATAAACCCAAGGGATTAATATTAAAAACCCAAGGGATTATAAACTTCTCGGTTTTAGTATTAGTTCCTTGTATTAATATCATTCCCTTGGGTTTTTAGTGTTAATCCATTGGGTTAATATGGAAATTCATATAAATGTATATAAATATTAATGTGTATTGATGTGTATTTATACATGTGGTTGATATACGTCTATTTTCGTTTATCAACCACATTTATTAATGTGGTTGTGCTAGTTACAATAATACAAAGGGCAGGTTACATAATAGTTTTTGTCTCATAATGTATAGGATGAGTATGTCATGACATCCTTCCCATTTGATTTGCTTTATTATTACGTGTGACATACGACTAATTTACAACATAAAATGCATGTGCCTTGTCATATCACATGTCATGGTGGTATTTGGAACTAGCACAACCAAATAAATAAATGTGGTTAATAAACATTTATTACTATTTATTTCTATAGTAATAATAGTAATTAAAAAAATTGTTAATTAATAATATATAATTTATTAATTAAATTAGAAATGATTTATTTATATAATAACATTATTAATTAATAAAAATAAATTAATAATAATAATAAAATTAATTAATTAATAAGAAATAATTAATTTTTAATTATTTTTAAATTATTTCATTTTCTATTAAAAATTAATTAAACAATAAATTAAATATGATTATAGATTATTAAGAAATAATATTAAACCCAAGGAACCACGGTTGACCATGGTTGATTTTCATATTGAGGCAATCCTTCAGACAATGCGACATTCGACCATCATTGACCATGTTTGGCTATGATTGACCATTATTGACCATGATTGATATAATAAACCCAATGGATGAACACTAAAACCTTAAGGGAATAATAAAAACAAGGGATTAATACTAAAACCCCAGGGGATTATTAACCTAAGAGAATAAGATTAAACCCAAGGGACTAATATTATAAACCCAAGGTATATAAACCCTACGATAAAATTTTAAACACTAAAATAAACACGGTTGAGCATGAGTGATTTCCCCATCGAGACAATCTTTGTTCAAATGTGACGTTTGACCATGGTTGACAAACTTTGACCATAGTTGACCATAATTGACAATGTTTGACTTTATAAAACATGGTTGATCATGATTGACCATGGTTCGCCATCATTGTTGATCATGGCTGATGAAATTCAATCATTGTTAATCATGGTTGACAATCATTGACCATGGTTAATCATGGTTGACCAAGGTTGATTATGGTTGACCATAAATACATTGACCATGATCGACCAAAATCAAGCATGATTAGCCATCACTGATCATGGTTCACCGTAGAGACATTGATTAACCATTATGACCATGGTTGATGATGGTTTATAAACACTAAAATAAACATGGTTGACCATGGCTAAATTTCATATTGAGACAATCCTTGTCACAATGTGACATTGGACCATGGTTGACCATGGTTGATTTTCTTATGAAGATAAACTTTGTCACAATGCGACGTTGGACCATGGTTGACCAGGCTTAGCCATGGTTGATTTTCATATCAAGACAATCTTTGTCACAATGTGGCGTTCGAGCATGGTTAACCATGATTGACCATGTTTGATTTTATAAAACATGGTTGACCAAGTCTGATCATCATTGTCCATTATTGACCATGGTTGACCATGATTAACATATTGAGAAAATATTTTTCATTATGTGATGTTAAATCATGGTTGACCATGATTGATGATGATGATGATGGTGGTGGTTACTATCCACTAAGACCAAATTGGTCCATCAGACCTATAATTTTCTTTCTTAGTTTCTAATTGTCTGGCTCCTCATCTTTCTTGGCGAGATTGGCGTTGTAGCTTTCTTTTTTCCCTCTACAATCTTCCAACTTTCTTTATCTTGCATCTCCTTCATCTCTTTTGATTCTTGGGACATTGGTGTCTTAGCTTCGCGATCTATTGTGTTCGTCCTTTTGAAGATAGTCGGAGAAGAAGTTTGTTCTAGGAGATCTACTTTGCTGTTAAATGGATATTTATTTTGTGTGGTATTCGAACCCTCATAACTTGAGGGGTTGTCGAGTTCACTCTTTTGTTGTTGGGCAGGGCTTTCCCCCTGCTTGTCTTGAGAGTTGTTTCTTTCTTGTCCGATTTCTTGTGATTAGGAGTTTTCTTGAGAGTATTCTTCTTTGATGACAGTGTAGTGTTCCTTTTGTGCTCTTTCCCACCACATAGATCTGTGGTGATTTTTTCTAGCAGAATTTTTCTAGGAGGCTTTTCGGCAATTTTTGGCTAGGTGGCCTGTCTCAAAGTAGGATTGACATCTAAAGAGGACAATTTCATAATCGAGTTTCTGGTTCCACACATAGTCTTTACTTGTTAGGTGTATTTCAGCTGGGAATCTGACGTTGAAGTCCATTTCCACACAGATGCGTGCATAGGTGGTTGTGGCATATTCCTCTGTTTCTGGGCACCTGTAGTAAAATTTCCCAATTGCATTTTCAATGGATTTTAACAAAGAGAAGTTCCAGAGATGCAAGGGTAGGTTTGGCAATCTCACCCAAACTGGTTTGAGGTTATGACTGTTGTTGAGGGATCGAATGATGGGTTCCATGGCCTCATGAATAGGCCTGATTGCTCCCAAAACCAAGGGCCAGAATCTAGAATACATTGTCTGCTTTCAGGGCTTTCAAAATCTACTATAAAGAAACCCCTAGCATAGGGGTAGATATTAATTGCATCGGGAATTAGAGGCTTCCATACCTCTGAGATCCAACTATGGAGAGCTGTCATTCCGCGACCAAAAACCATTGAATGATCAGATTAGGGCACTTTCAGAGAACTTCAAAGCCTCATCAAGTGAGGCCCGGACCACCTGGATAGTGGCAGATGGGGCTTCACTATCTATATGGGCAGGAGCTTGTCCCCCAGAGGTGGACGGAACTGAGCCAGTAACTATTTTCGCAAAGCTGGGAGCCATCTGGAGAATGCTCTCCTGCTGAGTATAGAAGATTGCCGAAGAGAAGCCACAAAATCAGTAGATCTACAACTTGGAGAGCCGCTCTATATGTCAATAGAGCCACAAATTTGGAGAAATATAAAACCTAAGAGCCGCAGAGGAATCAACAGACCTATTAAATCATACCTAGCATATCTAACCACAGAAGGCCCAATCAAGCCACAAATCGAACCGCAGAAAGAATCGGCAGACCTGTGAGAGAAGTCGTAGACCTGTGCGTAATTAAATCTCTTCTTGCACGTTCGAGTGATGGAGAGTCGTAGATCTAAATTGGAGAGCCACAGACCTGTGCATAATCAAATCTCTTCTTGCACGTTCGGGTGATGGAGAGCCACAGATCTAACTTGGAGAGTTGCAGACCTGTTAGATCTAACTTGGAGAGCTGCAGATCTAACTTGGAGAGCCGCAGACCTGTTAGATCTAACTTGGAGAGCGGCAGAATAATAAACCTAAGCGAATAATAAACCCTAAGGATGAATACTAAAACCCAGAGGGATTATAAACCTAAGGGGATAAAATAAACCCTAGGAATATGAACCCTTAGAAAATAAACCCAAGGGATTGATATTATAAACCCAAGGGAACAATAAACTCAAGGGATAAAAATTATAAACGAAAGGTAACCCTAAGATAAATATTATAAATCGTAAAATAAACACGATTGACCATGGTTGATTTCCATATTGAAACAATGCGAAGTTGGACCATGGTTGACCATTATTTATTTTCATATTGAGAAAATCTTTGTCATACAGTGGCATTGAATCATGCTTGACCATGGTTGATTTCCATATTGACACAATCCTTGTGACAATATAACATTTGACCATAGTTGACCATCGTTGGAAATGGTTCATCATGGTTTACCATGGTTGACTCTAGTTGACCATAAATACATTGACCATGGTTGACCATATTCAAGCATGATTAACCATCATTGATGATGGTTCACCATAGAGACATTGATTAACCATTATGACCATGGTTGATGATGGTTTAAATAAACCCTAGGGATTAATACTAAAAACCAAAAGGAAATATAAATCTAAGGGGATAAAATTAAACCCTAGGAATATGAACCCTTAGATTAATAAACCCAAGGGATCAAATTTTAAACCCATGACTGGCCATGATTGACTTTGGCTAACCGTGGTTGACCATGATTGTCCATGGTTCGTCATCATCATTGATCATGATCAAAGATAATTTAATCAATGTTGATGATGCCTGATGAAATTAAATCATGGTTAATCATGGTTGAACATCATTGGAAATGGTTCATAATGGTTTACCATGGTTGAATCTTGTTGACCATAAATACATTGACCATGGTTGATCATATTCAAGCATGATTAAGCATCGTTGATCATGATTCACTATAGAGACATTGATTAACCATTATGATCATGGTTAATGATGGTTGATGATGGTTTATAAACACTAAAATAAACATGGTTGACCATGGTTGATTTTCATATTGAGACAATCCTTGTCACTATGCGACATTGGACCATGTTTGACCAATCTTAACCATTGTTGATTTTCATATCAAAATAGTCTTTGTCACAATGTGACGCTCGACCATGGATGGCGATGATTGACCATGGATGACCATGTTTGATATTATAAAACATGGTTGACCAAACCTTACCATGGTTGACCATGGTTGATCATGATTATCATATTGAGACAATCTTTTTCATTTTGTGACATTTGACCATGGTTGAAACAGTGATCGATTTTCATTTTGATACAATCTTTGTCACAATGTGATGTTTGCCCATGCTTGACCATAATTGATGATGGTCGACCATGATTGATATTATAAAACTAAGGGAATAATAAACCCTAGGGATTAATACTAAAACCAAAGGAATTATAAACCTAGGGGGGATAAAATTAAACCCTAGGAATATGAACCCTTAGATTAATAAACCCAAGGGAAAAAATTTTTAAAACCAATGTATATAAACCCTAAGATGAATATTATAAACCCTAAAATAAAAATGGTTGACCATGGTTGATTTTTGTATTGACACAATCCTTGACACAATGCGACATTAGACCATGGTTGACCATGATTTATTTTCATATTGAGACAATATTTGTCAAAATGTAATGTTGAACCATGCTTGACCATGGCCAATTTCCATATTCACAAAATATTTGTCACAATATGACAAAGGGATTATCAACCCAAGGGAATAATATTAAATCCAAGGGACCAATATTATGAATCCAAGGTATATAAACCCTAAGATAAATATTATAAATACTAAAATAAACATCATTGACCATGGCTAGTTTTCATATTGAGATAATCCTTGTCACAATGCAACTTTGGACCATGGATGATTTTCATATCAAGACAAACTTAGTCACAATGTGATGTTGGGCCATGGTTGAACATGTTTGATTTTTATATCGAGACAATTTTTTTCACAATGTGATGTTGGACCATGGTTGACCATGTTTCATTTTATAAAACATGGTTGACCATGATTGACCATGGATAACCATGGTTGACCATGATTGTCCCTGATTGTCCATCATTTTTATATTGAGACAAATTTTGTCATAATGCGACATTTGACTATGGTTGACCATTGTTGAGTATGATTAACCATGATTGACCATGATTGTGCATGGTTCACCATCATCGTTGATCATGATCAAGAGAATTTAACCAATGTTGATCATGGGTGATGAAATTCATCCATGGTTAATCAGGGTTGACCATCATTGACCATGGTTCATCATGGTTGAATGTGGTTGACAATAAATACATTGACCATGGTCTACCATATTAAATTATGATTAACCATCGTGGATCATGGTTCATCGTAAAGACATTGATAAACCATTATGACCATGGTTCATGATGGTTAATGATGGTTGATGATGGTTGATGATGGTTTATAAACACTAAAATAAACATGGTTGACCATTGTTGATTTTCATATTGACACAATCCTTGTCACTATGCGATGTTGGACCATGTTTGACCATGCTTAACCATGGTTGATTTTCATATCAATACAGTCTTTGTCATAATTTGAAGTTCAAACATGATTGACCATGGATTACCATGCTTGATTTTATAAAACATGGTTGACCATGGTTGACCGAGCCTGGCCATGATTGACCATGGTTGACCATGATTATCATGTTGAGATAATATTTTTCATTATGTGACATTATACCATGGTTGAGATAATGATTGATTTTTAGATTGAGATAATCTTTGTCACAATACGAAATTTACCCATGGTTGACCATAATTGATGATGGTTGACCATGATTGACATTATAAACCCAAGGGAGTAATAGACCCTAGGGATTAATACTAAAAATTGAAGGAAGTATACACCTAAGCAGAAAAAATTAAACCTTATGAATATGAACCCTTAGATTAATAAACCCAAGGGATTGATATTATAAACCCAAGGGAACAATAAACCCACGGGATAAAAGTTTTAAACCAAAGGTATATAAACCCTAAGATAAATATTATAAACCCTAAAATAAAAATAGTTCACCATGGTTGATTTATGTATTGAGACAATCCTTGTCACAATGTGACATTGGACCATGGTTGGCCATGATTGATGTTCATATCAAGACAATCTTTGTGGCAATGCAAAATTGAACCATGGTTGACCATGGTTGATTGATTGCCTCATCATTGGGTAATTATATGGGCCTTAATTGGACTTAATTCACCTCCTAGCTTAGTCAAACCAACTATTCTCACAACTTATTGCATACTTTTGATTATATTTTGTTTATGAGATGAGTTAGAGTTGGATATTTTGCTTTATGGTCTAATGTGCATGTAATGCATGAATACAGGATAAAAGCAAGGGAAAATTTAGGAATAAAGGGTAAAAGCAAGGAGTTGTGGCAAAGACCTTGGTAAAAACTCGAATTGGACAAGGGAGAGTAATTATAGGAGGTAAATCCTCCTCATTTACTACCCCTCCATTTGAATATTCCTTCATCAGCTCGGAGAGCAAATAGCCATCTCTTTGAGGACTAAAAGACATCCAAGCAAGTGAAAGTGATAGAAACCAGTTTATCTTGAGTTGGGAGCCAAGCCTCCCTAATTGGAAGGAAGTCATTAGAGACTTTAGATGTATAAGTAGAGAGGCTTAGGACCTCAGTAGGATTCAGATTTTTATTGTAAAACTCTACTTTGTTTCTGAGCTACAAGACTTGTGACAGTTTTGTTTTGTAATCCATGGTTTTGATAATAAGAATGAGTTTCATTTTGAGCCAGCGCTGAGTTAACTTAGAGGGCTAAAGCTCTTGGGTTAGGCCACAACTCAAGCATCCAAAGCTCCTCTTTAATATACATGTATGCTAGCATAGATTTCTGGTTCTATTCATTTCCTTAAGTAGCTTCTTGGTTTTCTGTTCATTTGCTTGAGTAGTTTCACTTTTTTACAACAGTATAGCATAGATTTATGGTTTAACTGTTCATTTTCTTAAGTAGTTGCATTCCACTTACAGAATTGTAGAGTAGATCGGTTGTGCTTTCGTTTACTTTCATTTGTGCCTTCTTTCAATTCATAGGTTAGCTAGGAGGAAAAGATCACCACAAGGTTTTTCGCAAGTGTCTCGGCCTCACCTCCTCCCTCTGGGACCATGTCTTGAGGAAGAGACCCTTCAACAACCCCAAAAACATAGGTTTCTAGTTCTCGCATGAGCTATGGAGTTTGTTGTTTGATGCAGTTACTTGTTCACCCTCACTGGTTTTTTTGTCGTTTTCATTTGAAACCTCCTTCGGCATGTTCTTCATGCATCGTTTCCTCACCATCTAATCCACAACAAACCTGCCCAATCATCATCTGATTCATTAGTTTATCCAACTTCCACTTCGCATGAAGTCTTCCACCTACTTTATGCGCTTTAAATCCCCATCGTCGATCTGACTCACCAGATCCGAAGTCTATCATATCACCTCAACACTTTATGCCCCTTAAACCCCCACCATTGATTTGCCTCCCCTGATCTGATAACTGCCGCATCACCTGATCACCAACTAGCTTGGCCGATCTCCACCGTTGATCTGTCTAGCCTAATCTGACGGCTATCACACAATCTTGCGTGGATTCTTGCATGGCCGTTATCCGCTGGAGATCATGCAAGAAAAGTGGTTTTCTCATGCTACGTGTCACTCAATTAGGCTAATCGCGTGAAATTAAAAAATAAAACTTACAACCTTGAGGACACGTGAGAAACTTCTTACCGCCTTCGAAACTCGCTCCATCATTTCTGCACATTTTCTTCCCGCGATATGATTTATTTCGTCCATCCTCCAATTAATCTTGTTCGTCCATCTCTTCATGTAATCTCCACAGTCCATCCTTTGATTAATCCTATCTGTCCATCTCTTAACTTAATATCCATGATAAGATCTATGATGTTCATCTGCTTCATTACCCTTTTCGTCCATCCATTCACTTAATTCCTCGCAATACGATCTCCACCGTTCATCTGCTTCGTTACCCTATTTGTTCACATATTCATTAAATCACCCGCGATAAGATCTTTGATGTTCATCCTATTCATTAACCTTGTTCATCCATCTATTCACTTAAGCCCTCGCGATAACATCTCCACTATCCATCTTCTGTTCGTTGATCGATCCAATGGTCCCTATGCACTACTGTGTACCTACGTCCTCCTTTCACCAATTTCAATCTCCGACTGCTCTTCTACACCTTAGTATAGTTTAATGCTCTTTATCTCTGCAACTTAGATAGTAGCATTAGGTTAGTGTTGATTTAGAAATTCTGTTTAGCATAGTTGTTTAGATGGTTAGTTAGGTTATGGTGTGATTTAGCATTACATGTTGTTTTCTTCATTACTGCAGTAGAGTAGCTCTCTCTTAGAATAGATTTTCTCTTCTTCCATAAAAGAATTAAGCTTCTTTTGACCCTATAGAAGTCTGGCTTGGAACCCTTGGGGTCTCTTACCAGATGAGCAGTGACAGTAGGCAGGACCTTCACTTTTACTTGTGCATATAGCAATGTCACCTCCAAGTTTGTACAAACCCCAGGTTGATAAGTAAAGCTGGTAGCCCTGGGAGTTGCATCATTCTTGTTGCAATACCTAGGCTCATCACTTTTTGGCATCATTGCTTGGGAGGTGTCTAAGTAGAATGTGATTACTGATTTCTTCTATTTTTAGTCTCCAACTTTCTTTTCTTCTACTTCTTATCCTCAATTTTCTTCCATTAGTTTATTTCTGCAAAAGTAGTATAGTAGCTTCCTTTCTTTCATTTGTCATTATCTGCTTTCCTTTTCATTCTGCAAGTAGTCTTTTTCTGTCAAAAGTCTTCCTTCAATCAACAATTTCATTCTGCAAGTTGAATTTCAATTAAGCAAGTAGTTTTTATTGTTAATGGTTTTTCATTCAATCAACAATTTCCTTTCTGCAAAGTACTTTCTAGCTTAAAAAAAATCTTACAAAAACCAACCCAAAAACATTTACTTTCATGCCTCGTAGGAATAGGGACAATTCAGGGAAATTCTTGTCAAATACCCCCACTGCATCCAACAATCAACCTTCTCTCTTCTTCGGTGACTATGATTTGGAGGAACCTTTAGGTGAGAAATCTTACATATTTGAATAACCTACAGTGGAAGAAGAAGAGGAAGAATTGATTCCTACTGAACCAATGCCTGAAAACCGAAATGAGAGAGGAGATAGAGAGAGAAATTAGAGTGCCTTCTGTTGAGTCTTGAAAATGTCATTCATTTGCATTACACTTTCACTATTATGTCCATTATATCACCTCCATTTCACCTCCATTTCACTACTATGTCACCACATTCATCCCACTTTCATTATCATTGGGCCACCTTTATGTTTTTCCAATCTTTATTATTTCTAAGCCTTTTAAGTGAATTTGTGGTTAAACATTAGAAAATAATGTGCATATGCTTATACCTAACAAATGGGTTGAGGTTGTTGACATGTGTAGGTTGAAAGGAGACTTCTAGAAGACCCTTATGTGGCACTCTAAGGCCAAATTCGAATTTGGTTGGAAAGAATCATGGGATCATGAGGATATGTGTCACATCTCCTAATTGTATTGTAACTCTAAAAAGACATGTGTCTTATCAGTTCCTATTTTGATTAGGACTCTAGAGGTAGAGGGAGAGATTTATGGACTATCATTAATGAGATGGCTCTCATCTTTTTGTATAAATAGGAGATCTCTCTCCTTCATTTGTTAGTCTTTAGTCCCTAGTTCTTAAGTTTGTAGTTCTTCCTTGATGGCTTTTGAAAGCCTTGGAGGACTTTGTTGTACTTTGTACTTTTGAAGAAATTGAATAAAGCTTTGATGTTCTCAACATGGAAGGAGATGTGAAGTAGATGTCATGGAGCATATTAGAATGTAAGGTAGATTAGATTTCATTTTGTAAATATTGGTTTGTAGAATGTAAGGTAGATTAGATTTTTCATTCATGCAAGTGTGTTTAATTTTTCTTTGATTTCATAGGTGGTAGAGGACCCCTGCCTTGCATAGTTGTCATTTTATTTTTGCATTTTATTTCACCATGTATATTAGTTGTACATAAATTTCTTTCAAGTTGATTGTAGATTAGTGATGCACATAGCCTTTTAATGAACTAATGACGTGATAGAATCATCTTGTCCTTTTGCTGAAGCAGCAAGGATACTAGGTCTCATAGTCATTCTCTCATTAATTGATTATTGCATTTTATTTTGATTGAACTAGTTGTATATTTACACTTTTGTTTAAATACTAACTCCATCAATAACATGTTTTAAGTTCTTTTGAAGTGCTAAGTTTTGGAAGTTACCATTAGGGACATAGGCCTTGTCTTGAAATCTTTATCCATACTTGTCCTTTAAAAGTATTCTTAAGACCTTAGAATAGGATTTCCATTTGCATTAAACACTTTAGAAAACCAACAAGAACAAAACCCCAAAAACAACATAAACTATAAAACAACGAAGTAAGAGAAAGGTTAACTAAGCACATATAGTGCACCACACTTCATCAGTTTACGATACCCGGATTGATAATTTATGTAGAGCAATTTAAGACATTAAATTGACTAGACACCTTCCCCATCAGGGAGACCAATGTGGACACTAAGATGAAGAATATAAGTTCCTCTGCTCTACCTCATTTCCATGGCCTAACCACAGAGGACCATAACACTTTCCTTTTTTAGTTTTTTGTTATATGTTGAAGCTATGACTATATGGACGATGAGCAAAAGTTAAAACTATTTCCATCTACCCTCAAGGATGTAGCATTGTGATGGTTCATGGGTTTACCTAGAGATAACATCACAACTTAGGCGCAGATGTGGTAGGTTTTTAACAAAAAATATAGGGATTATTGTAGGTCAAAGGATACTAAAGAAGAGATTTTCAGGACGACCATAGGCCAGGATGAATCCCTAGAAGACTATGAAGAAATATTCCAGCTCAGTTACAAAAGGGACAGGTGCACACTTGACCCTGAGTCACTAAAGTTGGTCCTGCTTAGAGGAGTAAGGGAAGATATTCTGGATACCTGACACATGTTAGCAGGAAGGGATATCTATCAATTACCCTATGAGGATATCAAGACTATCTTTAGAAGCCATTCTAGGGCAGCTAGGAAAAATGGTAGGGGTAGTCAACCTATGGCGAGTACATCATCCTCCAACTTATCCATCAAGGGTGAAATTGGAAATATGCTGGAAGATTTCAAAGGTGATATGTGGTGAGCTCCAGTATTGTAGCAATAATGCTACAACTCCTGGGGCTTCCTGTCTCTCATTTTTATCAACCCGGTAGTTCGTACAAACTTGGAAGCGACGGTGCTATATGCACAAGTACTAGCTCTTGTTGCAGCTGTCACTTGGTCAGCTGGCACAAGTCCGCTAGGGCTCAAGCCAACTTCTATAGGCTCTCAGAAGAAGCTTGCTAATTGATGGACGAAAGCTATTCTCAAAGGAAAGCTACTCTACTTGATAAACTGAACTCAAAGCAAATCAAAGCATGTAAACCTAGGAAACCCTAATTTAACTAGTCTAACCTCTACAATGCAAAGAATATGAATGAAACTTCTACCAATGCTGTCATCACCTCTAATAAGTGAAAATGCATGGATCTAAACTACTTGCATCATGAAAGTTATGTTTTTGTATTTTTCCTTTAAGTGAATTTTATGATTGTGATTTTGTGCTAACTAGGGTTTGGTTGTGCAGATGGGATAGAGAAGGAAGGAAAGTGTGGGACAGGTTGGGGAGGCTAGGAGAGGTCCTTAGGGATCCTTAGCATCCATCCACAGAGGTTCCTCGCATTCAGATGCTCAGCAACCGAGAGAGTGGCCTCCTACAGGATGGATGCAGGGGATCCTACAGGATACTCTGGTTTCTACAGGATGTCTACAAATGGCTACAGGATGACATACCGTGAGTGTTCGGTGTGATGGAGGAGTGATGAAATGGTAGAGGGAGATGTGTAAGGTAGGGATGAGGCTGGTGATGGCTGTACAAGTGGAAGAATAGGATGGGAAGTGAGTGTAGGAAATAGGTTGGGAGGTAAAGGGGTATGTCAACGAAAGGCTAGATAATGGAAGTACGTGAGGAATGAAAGACTTTGGGAGATGACAGAGTGGAGTAGATATCAAAGATGTGTTTGCATGCGTGATCAAGATGGAGGAGAGAGTAATGGAACAAGAGAAAGCAGTGTAAGTGAAACAAATGCTTATGACTGTCACAAAACCGAAAATGCATCAACCTAAACTACCTGTGCTTGTAAATTCAATGAACAGCAATCCAAAACGCGAAGGAGAATGTGCATGAAGCTGTGGTAAAGGAGTGTGGTGCAGGTGTGAATCATGTGGAAGCATCTAACATAACGTGACTGTGTTTGCAGCAATCATGAAATAAAGAAATGTGTATTTTTGGTGGTTAGTCATGGACTTCACCCCAATCCCAAATGAGACGGTAGTGAGCCTTAACAACCTTTTTGTTGGAGCTCTGATCGATTATACCTATCCTCTGCTACACTAAGCAAGTGGAAACAAATTCACCATAAGCAACTCCTATCTAACTCATGAAAAAGACCAACTTAACAACCTGTAATTCGAATTGCATGTGCAAATGAAAAGCTCAAAGTGCTGAAATGAAATGGAAACAACACTACAGCAGAGGGGATCTATGGCTCTCAGGTTGGGCCCTAACCTGAGAGCTATAGTCTCCTTAAGAAAACTCAGAACTAGATCAGAATCTGCCTTCTTTATTCATAATCTAATATCATGCCAAGTTGGCTTACAAAAAGGAACAAAAACTGAGCTGTGCTCCAAAATTACAATAGCAATACGAGAGTTTCAACAACCTATCTAAGGCTAAGGCCTCTATACTTATACAAAAACGATGATCCAACAAGTGTCCTTGATTTTAGGAGCTCGGCTGTCCAACTAGAGTTTAACTGCTGATCCTGTAGGATGGTCATAACTGTTGTTCCTGTAGAGCAGTTTATAACTGTTGTTCCTGTAGAACAGCTGGCTGCTTCTAATCTCAGAGGGGAGATGGATTGGAGCTCAGAGTTCTTGGTGGGAATCACGAGGAATGTCCCTTAGACCGTGGACATCCTCTCCTAAAAACCAGCAGTGCCACCTCATTGTCTCCTTGTCTCCTTTTCCGTTGTCTTTTGCTCCCTTTTAATGCCAAAACCTGGAATCATAATGCATTAGTCACGTAGATAGAGTGCCTACCCTTCTTCCTACGAACAGAATGAATAAACTAAGAAATGCATGCATAAGCAATAAAAAAATGAATGGTTTGAGCAAGTAGAATAGGCCAAAATGAGCCCAAATTGTACCAAAATTGGGGCTCATCATCACCCCCCAGCTGAACCATTTGCTCATCCTTGAGCAACTTAGTCAAGATCCTCATCCTTCATGGCTTTCACTGCTCCCCTTACATCCCAAGCTTCTGTGGTGATGTCTTCTTGGTCGATATGAAACCCTGCTGTGTTTTCCACTTTTTCCCATTGTGCCTGGTCATCCTTTCCTGTACTTCCTTCAACCAATCCTAGCAGCAATGGAGGGCTGAGTTTAAGGCCAATCCAGCTGGCCTGAAGTCTTTGCACGGATCTCTTGTAAAGGTCCACTCTTGCCAATGCTTCCCTCATTCTGGTCGGGGTATGGTATTCCCGGATCTTCAAACTATGTGCCAAGGCATGCCACCTACGTGCACAAGCCTGGGCAGCAGTTTCTCCCAATAATCTGTCCATGTCTTCAAAGTGGGCTATTGCTTGGGCTTGCTGGTCCATAAATTTCAAGGAAGCTGTGGGATCATTGGATAACTGTTGGCGGGCTGAGATGAGGGCAACCGGATCCTCTGGTTCTGCCCGAATGTACAGTGGCTCACTCACTTCTCGGCTCATGACCAATTTTTCTTCAGTGGCTCTCTGATCCTCATGGTTCAGCCATGAAGCAAAAGCCATCAACTACAGATCACCTAAGGCGATATTGGGATCCCAAGAGACTTCATTGGGCAAAACCAGATTGTGGATGTAGAATTCTGCTAGCTTGGCTTTGTCCTCTGCTGAGCTAGTATTGCATATTTCAGCAAATTTTTGTGGGTTATGGATTTGCTCAATACCTCTTTGTGCTAGCGTGTTTATCTAGAACTGTAGCCACTGATCCTTTAAGTACAACCCATAAGACTTTGCAGGATGTCTGCACTGCAGGGCCTCCATGGCCCAACTGGCCATGCAAGCCAATTGTGTTTCCTTTTGTTGTAGTTGTTCCTTTAAGGCTTGCACTTCAATTCTTATCTGTTGTTCTTCTTCCTATAGAAGTGCTTTTGGCCCTTCAAGATTGGTGGTCAGCTCCTTCTTGCCTTCTTGTTCATTTGTGATGCCCCTGGAGTATGTTTCTGCCCCTGCCTTGAGTTCTTGTAGCTGTAACCTTAACTTCTGGTTTTCTTCCTGTAGAAGTGCCTGCTGGCAACTAGCCACATGTTTGGCCATGGTGAACTCGTTCCTGACCTCCCTGAGCTGATCTTGTAGAGGGCCTATGTCCCCCACCCCCTTTGATTTGGCAATTTGCATCCATGTATCGGAGCGGACTCCTTCTTTCTCTAATTCAAAGAGTAGGGGTACAGTAAATTTTTTTGGGATGATCTTGCCCGCCTCCAAGAAGGTATAATATGAATTCAGATTGGGCGAAGGGCTAGTTTCAGGTATATGTTCTCTTGCTGTTTCTTCAGGTAGTTCTGCCTCATCCGCCCTTGGTGATGAGGGTCCTCCTTCTTCTCTTTGTTTGGTTTCCTGTAGTCGAGCCAAGGTATCCTGTAGGACGTTTTCAACTTCCTGTAGCCTGGTTTTCTCGTCCAACAGGTCCACTCGGTCTTGCCATGTGCTCTTCTTCGGGCTTCCCTTTTCGTAGGTAACTGTGACCTTTGAGGGGGATTTTTCTTTGGGAGAAGCAGGGGTGTCCTTAATGACAATTGGGCTGCTGGACTGCTGCTGTGGTTTCCCTGTTTTTATCCGAACACTTCTCCGTGCTTTGAAGTAGAGAGGGGGGTCCCTCTTCCTCTTTCCTTTTGGCTTAGGTGGCGTACTGAGGCCAGCTAATACAGCCGCTGCCTCTCGGGCTAAAATATCCACCTTCTGCTTTTCAAATTTTGGTTTTGCATGGCTTCCTGTAGAAGCCTGTTTTTGCACTTTTGTGCTTCCTGTAGAAGCTGTTATCGGGCTTCCTGTAGAAGCCTTGGTCTTTGCTTTTGGGCTTCCTGTAGAAGCTCGCTTCTTCTTTCCCGTAGTGGCAGGTGTCTCTACTTTTACTTGCTTTGCTGCAGGGGTTTGATCCTCTTGTTTGCTTGTGAGTGCTGAAGAGGTAATTGGGCTGACATGGCCTGCCCCAAATTTGTCTCTTCTGCTTTTTGACCTTATTTCGCTTGCTGACGGGATGGGGGAGTCAGCTTTTTCTCTGTCATCCTTTCCCTCCTCCTTCTCCTTTCGTTCTTTCTTCTGTGTTGGAGTCGGGACCTTTTTGCTTTTCCCTTTCTTACTCTTGGCTACGGGCTCTTCTTTTTCACCGCTAGAGGATCCCGTTTCTTCAAGCATCATCTTTATGTCCCCTTCTCTTGTTAAGTTCCTAAATGATTCCCATGCGAGGGGGACTTTATATGAGTGGAGAGCATCCTCCACAAGCAATTTTATTAACCCATGATGGGCTATCTGATGAGGGATTCCGTCCTTGAGCTTTGTAGAGCACTCCATCAAGGACTGCAGTAAAAAGTAAGGAATGCTCAGCCTCTGTGCTACAGGGAGGTCAATCTGGTGTCTTAGTTCATTGAGCAGCCTGAAGTGATACGCATATACGATGCTGTAACGACCCTCACAGGTGATATATTTCATAATTTGCAAACTGACTTCGTTCCATTGTGGCAACAGGCTTGCCCTTTTCACCCCATTTTTGTCCTCTGTGAATGATTCTTCAGGTGGGAAGAACTCCTTCTTTGCTTGTTGGCTTTGCTTCCGCTCTTCTTTATCCCACGGCAGACCCATGGGCAGTTCTGTGATTCAACTTATATACTCTGGGGTGAGTTGGAGGCTGAGACCTCTGAAGCTTACTGTGGCCATTGTCTAAGATTTAGGCTTCAATGCCTGCAAGAATTCCTCGGCTACTTCATCATCGTAGCCCTGTAGCTTATCACAAAAAGGCATCCATTGTGCCCTGGTAAAGAGATCTACCACTGCTGGATTTCTCCTTAATTTGGTGGAATCTGTGGGTTCTCGCCTGATAAATCCACCCGGCATGATGCAAAATTTTCTTAACCGGAGGTGGTGATGGTGGAAGAGAGTTTAGTTTCGGTGACAGAGTGCAGAACAATGCGTATAACCCACGAAAATTTTACAACACAGTCTAAACCACGCAAAAATCCTGTAGAATTGCAGTATGGGCACACAGACAGCAATTGGTCTACTTTCTCATTTACCCTGACAGTAACTGACAATCCTACCACCTTAAATGAGCAATTGCATGGGAATTCCAGGTTTACCTCGTTACTCGGCCACCTTTTTTCGTGAACACCCGCGTTCCTGTAGAAGACTGCGTCCTGTAGGACTGCGTTCTTGTAGAAACTGTTCCTGTAGGAGTAGTGTGCAAACTTCGGGGAGGACTGCAATTGGACTGCAGTTGAGGTGCGCTTCACTGGTGTTCAGTCGGCCGAAAGCTTGGCGTATCAACATGCAGAGGTATTCAGAAGAGTTACTCAAGTTTTGAAGTGGAGGTGGATGGATATACGCGCAAAATCTAGCCGATTAGATTTTGAATCGGCGCAGCTCATGGCGTGGAGGGTGAGCTATCCCCGCCGGACCGTTGGTTGACGTCACCCATCATCCGCCTGCACATTCACTTGCTGCCGCATTCATTCCCACAGATCTGCCGCCGCCCTTTTCGGTTAAACTCGTTTCTCGGTTGACGGGACTGATCTTCACGTGCGTGCTGCGTGTTCCCTTTGTCGTGGCTGCCACCCCATCATCTGACTATCCCTTCACTAGCCGACGTGGCCAGTCAACTGGCCTTACGATCGCTCAACCATTCATTTCTACGCCATGCAAACAAATCAAAGTAATACTCATGCGATTTGATGGAAGGAAGGATTAGAACACTTACCTGTGCGCGTCTGCACATGATTTTCAGTTTTTTGGACGACGGATCTACCTGCTGCATGTGGCTTACACAGTCCTGGAGGCTCGTGGTTACAGGATGCTGGCACTGTAGTGGACGCTCTGGTTGCATGCGCCCGTGTGTTGCTTGCAGATGGTTGGGCGATGAATGGTATCCAGTCCTGCAGGTTTGACTACTACAGGATTCCCGCGGGGTGCCTTGTAACAGTCTCCCCTCCTTGGGTGCATGTTGCTTGACAATGGAGATGACCTGCTAATCGCGCTCCCGAAGCTTCTGATGCTTGACATGGACATGGTATGAGCTCTCGGTGTTCATTTTTCTCTGACAACTGATTTTTCTACGAGAACTCATTGATCTGGTTTGCTGGTGCAGGGATCTTAGTTGCATAGTGACGAGGATGGTGGAGCAAGGTATCAGCGTCGTGCATGGGCCCAAAAGAGGCTTGCATGCGTCCACACCAACCCGTAGTCATCAGATCTGCTCATGAAACGCATTCTGGCTCGTTCTGAGCTTCTTCAGGAAGTTTCCTGTAGAAGTACAGAGCTTCCTGTAGAAATTTGCACCTTCCTGTAGAAAATCGCACCTTCCTGTAGAAAATCTGTGTCTTCCTGTAGGAGACTCAGCTTATAATAAAAGTGCACATACCTTGAAGAACATAGGCATTCTTGGAGGAGGTGCTGGTGAGGTGTCCTGGCTGCATGATAAGGACTTCTGGCTTTGAGTTGAGAGGCTTCCTCTCCTCCATAGAACACCTGCAATCTCCATGCAAATTTCACATAATGACTTATTGATTTGGTTTTTTTCTTTTTGTTTTTTTTTTTTCTCTTTTTTCTTTTCTTTTTTGAAAGATAGCAGGGGCGCCTCAATGAGGTTTTCACCCCTACCACTTGCCTTAAGCGCCTCAGAGAGGTTTTCACTCAAGGATCTTTATCTCCTTTTTTCCTTTTTTTTTTTTTTTTTTTTTTTTTTTTTGAAAGATAGCAGGGGCGCCTCAATGAGGTTTTCACCCCTACCACCTGCCTTGGGCGCCTCAAAGAGGTTTTCACCCAAGGATCTTTATTATTTATTATCCCTTTTTTTTTTTTTTAGATGCTTCAGGGTGTGCCCAAAGCAGGGGCAGGACCCTTCTCTATGACAAATACTGCCTTCTCCATTGTTTTGATGAACTCTTGTCTTGAGGGAGGCTTCCTGTAGATCTTCAATCGATGCCCATTGACAAGCATGGGAATGGTTTCCTCATCAATGGTTTGAATGAGGACGGATCCATTGTCATGACACTTTTCCACTAAATATGGTCCTAGCCATCTGGTTCTCAACTTCCCCTTGAAATCTTTGTATCTAGAATCATACAACAAAGCCCAATCTCCCTTCTGAAATTTCTTGTCATGGAGATGTTGGTCATGCCACACCTTCCTCTGAAGTTGAACCACTTCTGAGTGAAGGAGGGCCTGCATGCGGTGCTCATCCAGTCCATTCAGCTGCAATAACCTTTCTTGCTGTGCATGGCTGAGATCTAGGTCCAGCTGAGCTGCCATCCTCAAAGTGTTATACTCAAACTCAATGGACAGCAAAGCTTTCTTCCCATAGACCAGCTCATAAGGTGTGAAGCCGGTGGTGGTCTTCCAAGTGGTGTTGTAAGCCCATGTGGCTTCAACCAGGCGATCTGCCCAGTCCTTTCTTCTGCTGCTCACCACTTTAGTCAAGATCCCTTCTAATGCTCTATTGGTGACCTCCACCTGCCCATTTGCTTGAGGATGATAGGGAGTGGAGGTTCTATGCTTGATCTTGTGATGAGCTAGGAGATCTTCAACCAGGTGGGAGGTGAACTGGCTCCCTTGATCAGTGACCAGCTCTCTTGGATAGCCAAACTTATAGAAGATGTTCTCTCTGTCACACGGAATCTGTCAAGGGTGCGGACACGACTGACCTTCCTAGAAGTCTAAGACATTCTAATGACAAACAAGACAAAATGGAATGATCTTTCTCTAAATACACCTTTTACAACATGAAAACTACAAGTGTTTAGGCTTACCTTATTCCAAAACGCTGTTGTTGAAGTCCGTTCTTGACGATCCGGATGAGCTCCTCCTTCAAGTCAATTCCTGCAACCACAAACAATCAAACAATTACCAAGCACTTGCATTTCATATAATAAAACATATATTCAACATGCAGACCAAGGAACACATGAAATAACTCATTAACACAAGCTATTGAGAAAAATAAACCAGTTTGTATTAATAACGAAACAAAGAAACTCTTACAACCTGGCCTTGGTGTTGTGCAAGTTCCTCCCAGGGTCCATCAAGGGTTTTCCTCTACTTTGACAAAGCTCACCCTCTCCCAAGTAGAATCAAGTGAAGACAATCTCTCCTCACAAAGGCTCTAATGGAAGACCTAAATCCTGCAGCATTTACCCAAAGAAAATGTATAGCTCCAACCTCCTCTCCTTCTGGCTCAATGCCTTCATTTATAGTGCTGTAAAGAGGTTATTCAGGTCCACTATCAATGGGATCATCCCCCTCTATGGGTGGGATAGCTCCCTTATTGATGGGATAGGTTCCCCCTTAATAGAGATACATGAACCAACTGGAGGCGCATCCATTTCATCAAACCGACCTCTAGAATGTTCTAGAAGTAACCACAAGTAACTTTTTCAAGATAAAACTCGCGCATTTTGCCTTTTACAGAGGGACGCACCTGTCCCTTAACATACAGAGCGTCCATGGACGCATATTTTGTGAACATGGTCAGCGTCCCCGCAGGTAAGGCTAGAGAGAACCTGCGACCCCAGAGATAAACATGATTTTTACAAGACTTTCTCTCTTCTTTGAGTTTGAGATGGATAACAGAGGCATGAGACTTGCCTAAGAGGGTAGCATGACTTGTTGATTGGAGCCATACTAACTGTAAGTAGTCAAGGTGACATTTTTTAGTGTAACAGATTGCCCCCTAAAGTGCGAAGCCTGGAATAGAATAGGGTTTTGTAATTCTAGGAAGGGTGAAGCGCTTTATCATTTCAAGGATTGCCTTGTGGATGGCCTGGTTGGAACCTGCAATTTTCAACACAAAATACATGGATAAGATTATATCATCACTGAGGTAGGCATTCCCATACTCAGATTCAAAACTTTAACTAATGGACTAACTATTCTGATATAGGAATGATCTTGCAGTACATCATTTTTATAGACTTTTGTAGACACAGTATGGACGCAGCCATCTGTTTATGATTAGTCTACATAGATAATGAATACAAAACTCCTCGCAGCCTGGATGGTAGAAACTAGATCCAGGGTCTTCACTTCTACTTCCCGAATTGGTACGATTCTAGCCATGTGATTAAATGATTCGATGTCGAACATGGTAGAAACCACTTGATTACCAGTCAATGATGTAAACTGTTAACAAGCGTGAGAGAAACCACCAGTAATGTCAATGGTTCTCAAAGTACCAAGCACAACCCGTGAAATGTGAATAGATGTTTTGATGTCGAACACTTCACGGAATCCTCTGATCGAAAGTCAATGATGTAAACTGACGTCAAAGGCGAGAAACCTGCCATTGATGCATGCAGACTTCAAGGTACTGTCGATTCCTAAGTCATCTTTCTAGATAATGTGTCGATGTCGATAGAAAGCGACCCGTTGCAGGCAAGCCTGCAACACGAAATCATTGTTCAAGTTGAAGAAATGTTGCTGTAAGGACTGACTCAGGGATGGTCAATGGATGACAAGTATTTTGCAGATGAAAGTTTTGCTTGCAGACCTCTTGAACACATAACGACACAACAGATGGTTTGGTGACGAATAACTCAAAGTTGATCCCTGAACCTGGTTAAAGATTTTCAAAGTGATTTAGTCAACTGTGAGGTAAAAGATTTCCCAACCCAGGTGAATGAAAAGTGTCGTGTTCAAGAGCGGTAATAAAGTTTCTTCTGAGGCAAAAGGTGACAAATAGGTTCATTCTTCTCTTTTTTCCCCCACCATTTCTGGCAAGTACCTCTTTATTTTTAACAAGCTTGAGGAGGATAACATATGCTTGATTATAAGCTCATCCTTCGGACGAGTCCAACCTAGTTTAAATGCGAACCCTAGGAAGGAGTGGTTCGTTCCTGTTTGTAATTGAACAGGTCCTTTACTGTAAAAGTTTAACGAGCCCAGTATAGGAGAAACTCGGCGTTTTTCAATTTTAGAGAGTCTGAAAAACTTAAGGAAACTCCACGTTGAACTTTTTCGTATATTTGTGTCCCTCAAGCCCGAAAAAGTATAAAATAATACCTGGGGGAACCGCTTGATCTTGCGACCAAGGAGTACTTTCATAATAGTATCGTTGACCTGAAAAGTAAAAAGCGATCAAAGACACGTCGTTTTATTTCCTTATCGAGTTTGAAACGACAAAAACCCGACAATCTTTTCCTGATTTTACGGTCAGAAAAGAGCTAAAAGGGGACCGTCTTTTAATTCCGTTTTAACGAGTGAAAAAGAAACACTCGGCGATCTTTTCATGTTTTAGGAGTCAGAAAAGGGCTTAAAAGATGACTCTGAAATTTTGTTTGTGAAAAATTACAATTTCCCTTGAAATCCCTTCGTCCTGCACAAAAGCGACACATTACTCATACCTGTTTAAAATAGGCAAAAATACATTTGAAAACATCTTTTCATGGTAAAAAATGAACTAATTCATCCAAAAAACCTATAAAAAGACCTTTTACCATGTCATTTTTACCGTTTCACTGTTGAGGTTGAAAAAGGAGCTTTTGACAAGAAACTTCCCGTGGTTGCTGCGGAAAATCTGACCGTCGGAATCGAACGCCGCTTCACCGAGGTATTTTACACATCCCACTCTTCATTTTTATCCGTTTAGTTTTTTGTTTTTGGTCTCTATTTCATTTTTTGGGGGGGTTTTGGGTTCAAAATGCGCCCCTCGGCGGACGCAGGTGCCCTTCGGGTGAGCCGCGTCCCCCGACTTTTTCTCACACGGGAAAAAGGTCTGGGGACGCAGTCCGCCTTCAGGCGAGCTGCGTCCGGACGCCCTGTGCTAAAAAGCCGGGGTGCGTCTTCCGCAAAGGGCGCATTTCAAAACCCTAACTCTCTCAAAAAACCACCAAATTTTCTCAAATTAATTTCTAATTGACTCTTTTGATGTGCAGGGGCAAAACATGTTAGACTGGAGAGAGAGAGAGCACGTAGAAGACGATGAAGCTGCGATTAACCACCAACCCTCTCTGGATGCCTTAAGAACATGTGGATTGTACAAATATTGGACCATACCGGGCATGAGGGGCCAGGTAAGATTTTTGGAATGGCTAGTTGAGCGATGGAACGTTCAAGATCAATGCTTTTACATTGGAGGGCACCAGCTCGAGATAGAGCCCTCGGATGTATACTTTCTCACTGGCTTGCCAAACAGAGGTGAGCAACTCAACCTTGCGGGGACCAGGCCGGGTGGCCAATCCCTTGATGATCTCCGCGAGGAGTGGTGCAGACCAGGGACTCGCCATAAAAAGGGCGTGGAGATAAAGCACATCGCTCTGGCGGAACTTAGAGTTATTGCATTTACGGTCACTAGGATTTGTGGCGCGGCCGCCTTGCACATTGCTTCCGGATCCCAAATGCGGATGGCAGTTGACTGTTACCAAGGCACCATCTTCAACTGGTGCGAAGCTGTGTCGGCTCATATGAAGAGCCAACTAACCAAGGCAAAGAACGGACGACTAAAGACTTTTGGATATGGGCCTCTAGTCGTGAGCTTTGCCTTGGAGAGAGTTCCTATGCTGATCCCTCAGCAACTCACTGTTGATGACTTGGGTCCTCGGGAGCCAAAGCTTGTTCGATGGGTTGCGGTGATGGCCCGGCATCCTGACGAGGGTGCTGCAGTGGTTCGATTCTCTGACAGTTACTTCGACTGGCTAGAGGGCCAGCTTTTTGTGATACAAGACTTTCCATATGCCGGAATGGATTTCAGAGGTGATCCGGACATGGTTCTTCCACAGGGAGAACAATGGGATGACAGAGGTACTTTCATTTTCACAAGTTTTCTAATTATGTATTTTTTATTTTTCATATATATCGTCTCAACGTAACAGTAAAATTTTAAAAATGCAGATGTTGGACCACAGCGTCCAGCCAATCTCCGGCCTTACGACAGACGACATCCAGCTGCACCGGCACCGGCCTTACAGGATGCGACAGCAGAAGTACTAGCCGATTTGGAGCATGATCTAGAGCGTCTCACGGCAGATATACCTGAGACTACTATGGATGACATTCCAATGAGGCTTCAGCGCTTCGTGGTTGCAGTCCCTGGACCGTTTAGGAGATTTCTGCGCAAGATAGCCCGCGCAGTGGTGTCGTACAGAGAGCACCACCAGTGATTGACTAGTCACTTTTGTAGTCACATGTGACATTTTTGACTTTTTGCACTATCATTTTGCCGATCATAAGGTGTGTTAAACCTATGATCGAAGACGATGTATATATTTTTGGACACACTTCTATCTATATCTATATATCACTATTATCGGCTTATCTTGTTTAACATGTATGATGAAATGTCTTTAAATTTACTTGCATGATTATTATAAATGTCTGTCCAACACTTGAGAAGCAATTGCATCTGCTAATGTATTCAAAGACCTTGGAATATGTTGATATTCAATGTAATCAAATTCACGTTCCAAGAGACGCACTCTCAAAAACAACCTTAATAACACAGGATTTCTAATGGCATAAACTCTATTAAGCTGTAATACAACAAGTTCAGAATCTAACCTCACTATCAAACGTCGAATTCCAAATGAAATAGATTCGGATAATAATTCAACCACTGCACTGTATTCTGCAATGTTATTCGTTGTTTGACCGAGGCTTACCCCATGCATAGAAACTAACTCGTCAGAGGGCGAATAGATAACCCAAGCTGCGGAAGAGATATTCCGTGTACTACGACAAGCACCATCAGCAAATCCAATGTATGTTTGGAGAGGCGTCGACATCTACAATATCAAGAGTAAAACCAAGATGAGCCAAAATAATGACGAAAAACCACACTTGCTAAGCTAAGCACACTGACTAAACTAACACACTTGCTAGCTAGAAAGGAAATCTAACCTATCTAAAAATTTCTCCATCCACCATTTTAAGCATAATACCTCTTTAGGTAAAGTCCATTTCTGGGTTTGCCCAAAGAGTCCCCATCAAAATCAACTAACTCATAAGCCCCTTTTGCTAGCTTTCGCTTTACAATGTAGGGCCCATGCCACATGGGAACGAATTTTCCAGCACCTAGCTTATCGTTTGCTTGATCATATAATAGTACTAGGTCTCCTTCCGAAAAACTTCGAGGGGTTACATTTTTATCGTACTGAGCTTTCATTCGTTTCGCGTGAGTCTCGATAGCTAAAGTAGCGTCACGTCGAGTCTCATCTAATTTAGCTAAGTATAACAACCGTTTCTCCTCTTCGGAAGTAGCTGGAAGTAATTCGACAGCCATTTGAAGTGATGGGATTTCGCACTCAATAGGTAACACAGCTTCTAAGCCATAAACTAGCTGAAAGGGGTGAAACCTGTTGAATTTTTCACTGAAGTTCGATATGCCCATAGTGCCGAAAATAACATGTTATGCCAATTCGTTCGATGGATACCAATGATCCGTCGAATCATGACGACTAGAACTTTGTTGATTGACTCAACCAAACCGTTGGCTTGCGGATAATAAGGTGTAGAGCTATCGTGGCGCAAACCAAGCTGGCTTGTAAGTTCAGTCATCATGACATTTCGAAAATGGCTTCCATGGTCCGTAATGATTGCTTGTGGGACACCAAACCTAGTTATGATATGATTGAATACGAAAAGTGCAGCTGTCTTGCCGCTTGCGTCGAATGTAGGCATCGCCTCGGCCCACTTAGTAAAATAATCAACCGCAAGGATGATATACGCATGCCCCCCGGCCGAGTGAGGGTTACAAGTAATAAAGTCAATGCCCCATTTGGCGAATGGACCAGCGGCAATTATAGGGTGGAGAGGAGCAGGTGGAGCGCGCATCTTGCGATCAAACACTTGACAGTTGTGGCATTTTCTGACGGCAAGGATACAATCTTTAAACATAGACGGCCAGAAATAGCCAGCGCGCAACACCTTCTGAGCTGTGGCATACCCAGACATATGACCGCCACATGCTCCAGAGTGACAATCATTCAAAACTCTCTCAGCCTCATCGTGAGTTAAACAACGTCGAAAAACTAAGTCTGCCCCCAGGCGATAAAGTGTATCTCCAATAATTCTGTATTGCTGGGATTGAAACCGAATTTTTCGACGGTTTTCCTTGGAAGTTTCAGGCCGAAAGGTTTGGGTTTGGAGATAGATGATTATATCCCCATACCACGGATCTACAGTGCTAATAAGAAACAAAGATTCGTCCGCAATGGACTCCTCTGCCACAGTCTCTGTGTCAGCACTCGGGAAATCACACATCAATTCCGCGAAGACTAAAGATTTCTTAGACTTGGACTTCTCAAACTCCAAGTCGAACTCTTGCAGGATGACGATCCATTTAGAGTACTTGCCCCCTAGCAGTTGTTTTGTCAAGATATAAATCATAGGGTTGCAATCCGAAATAACAGTAGTTTTGCGGAGAAGAATGTAGTGACGAAAACGCTGGACAGCTTGAACGGCTGCCAGGGCCAATTTCTCCACATGCGAATATTTTAACTCAGTTGGATTTAAGGTTCTGCTAAGGTAATATATCACATGCTCTGCCTTGAATTCATCTTCTTGAACTAACACCATTCCAATGGTGGAATGCGAAGCTGCGAGGTATAAGAAGTAGTCCTGGTTGTAGTTGGGAGGATGCAATAACGGTGCATGGGTCAACGCGTGTTTCAGTGCATCAAAAGATTGTTGAGCAATCTCGTCCCAAAAGAATTGTACATTCTGTTTCAACAACCGTGTAAAACCTTTAGTGACCTCGGCGTAGTTAGGGATGAATCGGCGTAAAAAGTTTGCTTTCCCTTGCAAGCTTTGGAGTTGGCGCAAACTCGAAGGAGGAGGCAATTGGATGATAGCCTCGACTTTCGAGGGATCGACGCGAATGCCGGTTTTGGAAACAACAAATCCCAGCAATCGACCTGTTTCTATACAGAAAACACACTTGTGGGGATTCAACCGAATTCGATAATGCCTACACCTCATAAAGATTGCTCGTAGGTGGACAAGGTGATCAGCTCGGTGTAAAGAATGAGCAGGCAAATCATCGAGATAGGGTTGCACAATGTGCTTGATGTCATGAAATGCATAAGACATGGCCCGTTGAAAAGTAGCACCGGCATTCTTAAGGCCAAAAGGTAATTTGCAATAAGCAAATGTCCCCCATGGACAAATGAATGCCGTTTTTGGTTGATCGGCAGGTAGAATATTGATTTGATTATAACCTGAGAAACCATCCATGAAGGAAAACATCTCACTTCCGGCACAATCATCAATAATTTGATCGATATAAGGCGTAGGATAGTTGTCTTTTGGACAAGCTCGATTGATATCCCTATAATCGATACAGATTCTTATTGTTCCTTGTTTTTTATTGACGGGAACAATATTCGATACCCAATCCGTTAACGGGATCGGATAAATGAAACCTGCTTTCAACAGCTTTTCGACTTCGGCTTTGATTGCAGCTGCTTTTCGAGGGTGAATCTGACGCAACCGTTGCCGAATGGGTTTAGCATCCGGGTAGGTTTTGATTTCATGAACAACATTCCTGGCATTTCTTCGTAGGACCAGGCAAACACGTCGCGGAATTCTTGGAATAGGGCCTTGTAAGTTTCAATTTCTTCGTCAGTACATGCGGCACCTATATGAATGTTCTCCTTGATTCCGGGCTTCACTGAAATGTCAATGGGAATAGTACGAGAAATATTCCCTAAATTCAGCTCTGAATCAGAATGTTTCGTTGGATCCTGAGCGTCTTTGACATATTCAGCGGTAAAGATAGATGAAAAATCATTTTCAAAGCATCATCCTTAGGTAAAAACGAAGATCTGTGATGGAGATCGTCCCATGGTAGATCATCTACACTTAGGATTTCGCGAAGTTGTTCGTCAGATGACACTTCTTCGGGAAACGTTATCCGTTCTAAGGGTGAGGTGAAAAGTGACTCTTCACTGACCACATTCATTTGGTCGGTTGAATGAAAGTCGGTAAAAGACATAAGAGCTTCATAAGCAATCTCATACGGACTCAACGGCATAACATCACCGAGTGAGTCTAGCTCAGAGTCAGAGGGAACATACCAAGGATCATCATAAATAATGTTTTCTGACGTGATCATATGAATTGTTGCGAACGAAGGGTCTGCATTGAGTGGAGGGAGAGGAAAAGTTCCCAGTAAACCGGAATCCTTAACTAAACCTACACCAATGTCCCTATAAGGGATTGTCGTTTTACCAACATGCTGGATAGTTTCTAAAGAGGTTGGGTCGGATGAAAAGTATGTCAGCTGATCAATAGTCACGATCTTACCGTTATGTGGAAACTTAATGACTCTGAAGACCGATGAAACGACCGCTGTCATAGCATATGACCAACTTCGACCCAAAAGAAGGTTGTAGTCTAGAGGGGCATCAACCACTTCCACATCCAGACTAACGGTTTTACCTTCGACCCCTATAGGCAATTCTTGTAGAATACCAAACGGACGGAACCCACGGCCATCAAAGGCCTTAAGGATGGTGGGGGATTGGTTCAACGAAGGAGAACCAAGCGATCTCCAACATTGAATCGACATAATACACGTAGAAGCTCCCTCATCAATCACAGTCCGATGAATAGGCCTGTTTTTGACTATCACTGGAATTTGGAAAGCCATTTGATGGGGGAGACGCGGTGTACTACTTTCTAGATCAAAGATCATTAGGTTCGGGTCCTGAACATCGACAGCTCCAATAGCCGACAAAAGCAATTTTCGTTGCGCTGGACATGATTGCAGCACTTCGAGTGCCGACATTGCTGAAGGTGAAACAGCTAAATCTTCAACAATGTTGTAATTCTGGGCTGCTCTCGCATGTGGATTGAAAGCAGACCTTCGAAGTACACCCTTGGCGGGCGGCTTAATCACTAAGTCTGGGTTAGGTTTTTCGATCTGTAGTGGATCGGAACCAGGAGCTGAGGTTGATGGGTTAGAGTTAGAAGATTCTGCTTCTTTACCATCAACAGGAGCCTTACTACCATAATCTTGCGATCGAGTCGCAATCCTGACATGAGACATCATCAAAATGGGTTCTTCACTGGCATTCGAAGAAGAACCTATCATCTTATTTTCCTGCTCGGGGAATGGATTCTTTAACACAGCAGGAGTCGGAGAACCTTTAACTATTTTCACTACCTCGGCCCGATGAGGGCAGTCTCTCGTAAAATGATCTTCTTCACAAATGAGACAAGGATAACGAGGTTTGCGCTTTTCGTCATTAGTTTCCGACTTTTCCGTTTTCTCCTTTGGAGCCTTGTCTGCTTTAGCCTTCTTCTTTCCTTTCTTCTTTCCACCGTTTTTGGATTTGGCCGTAGATGACTCTACAGCGTGAATGTCGGCGGTAAGTTCAGGAGGAGAAGACTCTCCTGTCGGAGAATCAGGCAAAGTGATAATTGGAGTATTGGAGGTCTTGGAAGACTTCTTCTTACTCTTCGTAGTCACGATACCGATCATACCATCAGCGGCATGAGATCCCGAAGGAGCAGCAGCGATTTGGTTTGACTTTGGAAGATCCGGAATTTTCTCGTGTAACGTACCCGACTGAGTGTAAACTAAGTCAAGGTATTGTGCCTGAGCAATGACTTGCTCCTCAGTAACTACGCCGGCCTTAGCTACATCTTCAGTAATTCTTGGTAATAATGATTTTACAAACCATTCAGCTAAAATTTGGTCCGGGATAAAAACTTTCACTAATCTCCTTCGACGTCTCCACTCATGGATGTGATCAGAAATGTACGTGGATGTCGATTGTTTTAGCGAAGTTAATAATTCTGTACCATTATCGTATCTGACTGGTAACTGAAAATGAGTTAAGAATGAAGTAGCTAACTGGCTAAAGTTGTAAAAAGAAGCCCGTGGCAACTCAATGTACCACTTGGCTGCGAGACCAATGAGTGTACGCTGGAAAAGACGTAAGCGGATAGAATCATCTGAGATGGAATTTGATGCACACCAGAGGTGGTAAGTCATCACGTGATTAGACGGATCCTCTCCAGACTTACCTTCGAACTTGGGTATATCGCTGGGCAACTTATTTGGCATTGGCGGCCAGAACGGAAGATATTGAATTGGATCGTTCGTTAGGCGCGTCAAGTCGGGTAAATCTAAAGTCGCAATAAATGGTAACTGCCGGTTAGGATCTCGGAAACTCTGAGTCACAATACCAGCCCCAGGAGGAGGATATCCAGGATAACTAGGAACAGGATTCGCATTGGGGATATTATATCCTCCTGGAAAACCAGGATTAACCGGACCGTACTGGGGTTGTTGAGGTGGTTGATAATTGTACCCAGGATACGGTTGATACTGGTAAACCGGTTGTTGGGCAGCTTGACCAGGTTGATACTGTCCCTGGTACGGAGGTTGAACAAATTGAGGTTGAGTAGTAACAACCGTACTTGTACCAGGTTGACCTGCAGGCATCTGGACTGTGGTTTGAATCGTGGGTCCAGACAACGGTACAGATGTCTGAGGAGTGGTTACAGGGACAGTAGAAACCGGAGCTGCCGATACTCCAGATGTAAGCATGGTAGATGAAGCGGTAGCTGCTGCAGCCGTGTGAGGTGGAGTACTCGGTGCAATTGGCGGCTGAGTAACTACAGAAGTTACAGGGGTCTGAACACTTGACTGGACAAGTTGCGGTTGCTGGGGTGGACCAGGAACTGCAGGTTGTCCTGCTTGAGGTACCGACTGTATACTTGGTTGCGACATCTGTTGACCCTGTGACGGATCCCATGTTAACATTCCAGGGTATTGACTCGTAACAGGTTGAGGATACTGAGATCCATAGCCGTATTGAGGATAGGGTTGATAACTGTAAGGTGTAGTCCCATATGATTGCCCTTGAGGTGGTTGATAACCTTGACCAGGGTATTGACCCGTAGGTTGATAACCTTGAGGTAAATACGAATACTGGGGTTGACCTTGACCTTGAGGTTGGTATCCTTGAGGTTGATACCCTTGGGGTTGATACCCTTGGGGTTGCCATCCTTGAGGTTGATACTGATACTGAGGTTGACTTTGGGGTACGTATTGAGGCTGGGGTTGATACCCTTGGGGTTGATACCCTTGAGGTTGCCCCCCAGTCACAAATGAAGTACCTTGAGGTTGCCCCCCAGTCACAAATGAAGTACCTTGAGGTTGCCCCCCAGGCATTAACGAAGGTTGCCCCCCAGGCGGTAATTGGCCACCTTGAGGTTGGTTAATGGGAGTTGAACCTGACATCATATAAACTTCACCTATACTCAATGGTACATTACCACTGTTTCCAACTAATAACCCATGATCAACAGGTTGAGGAGATGCTCCCGCAAAGGTACCAGAAAGTGACTGATACCCAGTAGGAACAGAAGGACCGCCATGTAAAAATGATTCAGGACTTTGCGAAAACACAGACGACTGACCAGACATATTTACAGGAGAATGAATTCCTCTAGGTGGAACCGGAGTACGAGGTGTAGAAAAACCTACTGAGTTGTCTAAAAAATTGGTTAATGCAAGGTACCAAGACTCACTTCTAGGAGGACTGTAAAAGATGGATTCACGCTCCCTTAGATCAAGGGTAATTAGATCTTCAGAATCAGAAACGCCTATTTCTTCCTCTGGAACAAGTTCTTCTATAGCAATTAATCCAACAGGAAGATTTTCGGTGATAATTCTTTCTATTCTTGGTGAATCAGGAACACTAGGAGTTGGAGTAACAGGTTCTGAAATTTCAGGTTCTTCGCCTGTTTCACTGGCAGATGAAAAACTACCAGCAAGCTCGGAAACTGTAACAGCTTCGGGATTGTAACCTGTTTCTAATCTTTGGTAATCTGGATGGACTACCAAAGAAGATTCTCCTTCTTCAGGTGAACCTACTTTACTGCCACTAGGAGTTACAAGGACCTTTAAACCCTCTAAATAACTGGGGTCGTCTCGAGGAGGTGAACCCCTAAGTTCACGGGATCTTCTCAACAATTCGGCCACAGATACAACTTCAGGAGACTGGCCCGCAATACGACGGGACCTTCTCGGTAATTCCGCCACAATTAAAGATTTTAACTACAACACACGAAAACAAAGTAAAAAATTTCAAATCAAACCACCTAAAGTCTTCTAAAGAACCAATCAAATTTGAAGCACACGCCTAAATAATCTAGAGCGTCAAACCACACACAAACAGTAGTCTTCCGGACCAAAAGCGCTAGTTGGTGATTAGGCCCAACCTCGCAGGATTCAGTACAGAAATAGTGGGTGGAACAGTTACCCCGGCAACCTGCTTAATGAATAGACTGGACCAAGTTCCTCCACTTTAACCGTCTCGAAGTGAAGCGAACCCCCCAGAAAATCCAAGTGAGTATAACCGACGTCTGCTCCAGGTACAGTGGGACCTTCCCTCCACCGTCACCTTGGGTAGAATCCTAGATATTATGGCCACTAAGGTTACCAATCACAACAATTACACCTGGGGGAACAGTCTAAACTCCGACAGCACGCAAGGGCAGAGTAGCAAGCTCCAATCCCCTTACCGGCTCCTTGACAACAATCCAAGGTTTACCGATAAGTGACCCCTGGCTCCTCGACAATGGTTAATCCGAGGTTTACCGTTTGTAATACGTACTGCCTGGCGTCGTTCCCAACGAGGGAGGAATGATCCCCTCACTGGTTCGGACACGAGCTCGTGTTTCTCCTTTAAGAGGAGCTTTCCCAGAATGTAACTGAAACAATTGGATTTGTTCTACTCAAGATAGACTATCTGTTTGGTTTTGTAGTCTTGGAGAGTTAAGTACTCACCTACTCCAAGACCCTAGCCTAAGCTATGTTGGTGCTTCAGAGCCCTAGAAAAATAAAGATTACTAGATTGATTTTAATTTAAGCGTTACTTTTAAGGTTGTTTCTTAAGTCAAAAGGTGATGGAAGTGAAACTAGTGGTATGTTGACTCGACTCGAAACCACTACAAAATGCACCTAAAATGATTTATCCACTACTTTACTTTTTCGATGAATTGCTTAACTAAAAAGTTGAGAGAATGCAATCCTTATAAAAGCAACTTCTTAATTGAAGACAATCAAAGAAACAATTCGTTTTTCTTTTCCAAGCATAAAAACATAACTTCTCTTTACATGCACGAAAAAACTCTTTTCTTCTTTTGAAAACAAAAAGCTACTTGAAACAAGACTTTTAAGAAGATGTTTTTGTATTTTTCTTTTAATAAAGCAAATAAATCTAATATAACCAAAAATCAATCTTAACAACTCTTAAAATCTATGAAAATGCACTCATAAGCAAACTAAAGGCAAATTTACTCTAAGCAATCTTAACGAGGCCAAAACTAACAATGATTATTTCTAAGGTGTTTTACTTGATCACAATCAAATCAAGGACTAGCTTATTGCAGAACCAAAAACTAGTCAAAACAAAATTCTAATCTTTTTGTCCTTTTTGAAAATGGAAATCAATACTTTAAAAACAAGCAATTCGAAATTTGACCCAAAACAACTCAAATGACAAGTTGCTCAAACAAGGAGACTTTACGGCAGGCTCAACTTCTAAGAAGGTTGACTAACCAGAGATATCTAAGGCTGGACAACTTTCTAAGCTCAAAGTCACTACAAAGCCTTTCCAAAAATCAAACCCTAGGTCTAAACTTCGTTGAAAACCACTAAAACACTCAAAGCTCACAAAACCAGTTCAGGTAAGAATTCTTGACAGGGTACTAAAGGATCTGGGCAGAAAACACTAAGAAAAAACAAAATCTAAAAGTAATTTAAGGCAAAAATGGAATTTTCTTAACTTTTACAGGAAGACGCAGGCCAGCAGTTGTCACAGGTGCGACCCCGCACTGTGCAGTCGACAACAGCGCGTCCAAGGACGCACTGTGCAGAACACAGAGACTGCGTCTTTCTGGAAAAAGAAGAAAAACTAAAGCCAACTAAAGCTACAGCTAAGCCACCCAAATACTAATTCTCACAGTCAAAAACCAGAAAATAAAAATGATTTTCTCAAAGCAAAGTTCATATAAAGGAAAAGACTCTCTCATTAATGGATTCCCCAGTGGAGTCGCCAATTTGTCACACGGAATCTGTCAAGGGTGCGGACACGACTGACCTTCCTAGAAGTCTAAGACATTCTAATGACAAACAAGACAAAATGGAGTGATCTTTCTCTAAATACACCTTTTACAACATGAAAACTACAAGTGTTTAGGCTTACCTTATTCCAAAACGCTGTTGTTGAAGTCCGTTCTTGACGATCCGGATGAGCTCCTCCTTCAAGTCAATTCCTGCAACCACAAACAATCAAACAATTACCAAGCACTTGCATTTCATATAATAAAACATATATTCAACATGCAGACCAAGGAACACATGAAATAACTCATTAACACAAGCTATTGAGAAAAATAAACCAGTTTGTATTAATAACGAAACAAAGAAACTCTTACAACCTGGCCTTGGTGTTGTGCAAGTTCCTCCCAGGGTCCATCAAGGGTTTTCCTCTACTTTGACAAAGCTCACCCTCTCCCAAGTAGAATCAAGTGAAGACAATCTCTCCTCACAAAGGCTCTAATGGAAGACCTAAATCCTGCAGCATTTACCCAAAGAAAATGTATAGCTCCAACCTCCTCTCCTTCTGGCTCAATGCCTTCATTTATAGTGCTGTAAAGAGGTTATTCAGGTCCACTATCAATGGGATCATCCCCCTCTATGGGTGGGATAGCTCCCTTATTGATGGGATAGGTTCCCCCTTAATAGAGATACATGAACCAACTGGAGGCGCATCCATTTCATCAAACCGACCTCTAGAATGTTCTAGAAGTAACCACAAGTAACTTTTTCAAGATAAAACTCGCGCATTTTGCCTTTTACAGAGGGACGCACCTGTCCCTTAACATACAGAGCATCCATGGACGCATATTTTGTGAACATGGTCAGCGTCCCCGCAGGTAAGGCTAGAGAGAACCTGCGACCCCAGAGATAAACATGATTTTTACAAGACTTTCTCTCTTCTTTGAGTTTGAGATGGATAACAGAGGCATGAGACTTGCCTAAGAGGGTAGCATGACTTGTTGATTGGAGCCATACTAACTGTAAGTAGTCAAGGTGACATTTTTTAGTGTAACACTCTCTTAGGAACTCGGCCACTTTTTCTTCTGTTGCTGCTTTGATTTCTTTGGTCTCTGCCCACTTCGTCAGGTAGTCAGTGCACACAATGATGTAGGATCTTTGCCTCAAAGAGGGATTGATTGGACCCACAAAGTCCATGCCCCACTTCTCAAATGGCTCAAGAGTCACTTGAGGTTGGAGAGGCATCTCATCCCTTTGGGTCGGTTTCCCCATTCTTTGGCATTGGTCACACTGGCTGACATACCTTCTGACATCTTGATGAAGTGTGGGCCAATAGTAGCCTGCCTGCAGGATCTTGAAGGCAGTTCTCTTTGCTACAAAATGTCCTCCACAAGGCCCATCATGACAGGTGAGGAGGATGTCAAAGACTTCCTCTTCCCTTACACAGCGCCTTAAGATCTGATCGGGGCCAAGCTTGAACAGATTGCCCCTGATCCAAGTAAATGAGGCACTCTTTCTGATGATTCTGCTCTTCTCTTTTGAAGAGAGGTGCGGAGGAAACTGAGCTGAAACAAGGTAGTTTTCTATATCAGCAAACCATGGAGAGAGTACTGAGATAGCAAACAGGTGCTCATCAGGCATCTGGTCATCCACCGTCCCATCTTCATCTGCAGACAAATCCAATCTAAACAAGAAGTCAGCAACAACATTTTCTCTCCCTGGTTTATCAACAATGGTTAGATCAAACTGCTGCAATAAAAGTAACCATCTAATAATACGGGCATTCACATCTGGTTTATTCATCAAATATCTAATAGCAGCATGGTCAGTATGTACAAAAGTCTGGTAACCAGTAATATAATGTCGGAACTTGTTCAGTGCATGGACCACAGCCAAGAATTCCTTCTCGGTTACAGTGTAATTCAGCTCTGCTTTGGAGAAGTTTTTTCTAACGAAGTAAATGGCATATGGGAGTTTTTGCTCAACTTGTCCTAAGGCTGCACCTATGGCTTTGTTCGAGGCATCAGTGTGGATGTGGAAAGGTAGGGCCCAGTTTGGACCTCTCAAGATTGGTGCTGACACCAACTTGTCCTTTAACTCATTCAAACTCCTCTGACAATCGTTAGTCCACTTAAACTCCACATCTTTTGCCAACAGACCAAACAATGGTGAGGCTAACTTGCTGAAGTCCTTAATGAATCTCCGGTAGTATCCTGCTAATCCCAAGAAACTCCGGACATCCCTTACTTTTTGAGGAGGTGGAACCCTCTTGATGAGAGCAATTTTGTTAGGATCCACCTGCAATCCTTGGGAAGAAATGGTATGGCCTAGCACAGTCCCCTCAGTCATTAGGAATTCACATTTTTCAGGACTAAGGGACAAGTTCATCTCGGTGCATTTGGTTAGGACTTTCCCCAGGTTGGACAATGCCTCCTGGAAGTTGGCCCCATAAGGAGTAAAGTCATCCATGTATATTTCCACTGCATCATGGACCAACTCCGAGAAGATGCTCAAGACAGCTCTCTGAAAAGTAGCAGGAGCATTGCATAGCCCAAAGGGGAGGACTCGGTAGGCAAAGCTACCCCAAGGACAAGTGAAGGTGGTCTTATCTTGGTCTTCCGGGCTGATTTGGATTTAATTGTACCCGCTAAACCCATCCAGGAAAGAGAAGAACTTCTTTCCTGCCAGTCCATCCAACACTTGATCTATGAAAGCTAGAGGGAAATGGTCTTTCTTGGTAGCTTTGTTGAGCTCACAGTAATCTACACAGATCCTCCACTTCCCATTCTTCTTGGGAACCAACACTAGAGGGGGCACCCATTCACTATCTGAGATGGGGTAGATGAATCCGGCATCCAACATTTTTTGCAACTCTTCCTTGACAATGTCCTTAAGGGCTAGATTCATTCTCCTCTGGGGTTGCCTAACTGGTTTACAATCCTCTTTGATGTATATATGATGGGTACAGACCGATGGATGGACTCCTTTCATCTCCTTATAGCTCCAAGCAAAAGCATCTAAGTGGTTGGCCAATAGGCTACACAACTCCTTCTCCTGGGAAGGAGATAGGGAGGAGCTGATCTTTAATGCTCTCTCAGGGCCGAACTCCACACTTTTGACTCTGGGAGTGACATGGCTGGTTGTACAAAGGTCCACTAAGGTGCTAGCTTGGGCATCCTCCACCAACTTCTCTAAAGATAGTGCACTGGAAGGTGGATTCTGGATCAGGGTCTCAATCAAATCATCCTCGTTAGGAGGGAATCTTCTAGTGGTATCTAGGGTGCACAGAGGTGCAGAATACACCTCGTCTTCCTCTCCTTTCTCCAACCAGAGTGGTAAATCATGCTCTAAAGAAGGTTGGGCAGGAGGGTATAGGACTAGCTGCTTGGACATCGGACCATTTTTGATGGTCATGTTTCCTGCCCGACAACTTATGTAAGCATCTGCAGTAGCTAACCAAGGCCTTCACAAGATGAGAGGATATCCAGTAAGCTTGACCTTTGGTTGCAGAACCAGGAAGTCTGCAGGGTATTCCCAAGAATCAATAGAGACCAAGACATCCTCCACAATCCCTTCGGGAGTCACGGTGGAGCGATCTGCTAATTGCAGTACTGTCGAGGTCTTCCTCAAGGAACCCTGAAGATTGAGTTTAAGCATGGTATCCCTGGTCATCACATTGATGGCCGCCCCCAGATCAATCAAGGTGTGGGGGATAATGGTGCCATTGATGTGAACATCTACTACAGGACTTCCAGGATCTAGGTACTTTGGGCAGATGACTTGTCCTAGCATAAGGTCAGACAGCTGTCCTATGACATTGATAGTTGAGGCATCTTTCTTCCGTCTGCCTGGGTGTTTGAAACACTTCTCCTTAACCAGCTTGTTATATATTGGCACATCCTTGATGGCTTGGAGAAGTGGGATTTTTACACACAACTGCTTGAGCTCACCCAAAAGCTCATCTTCTTCTGGGTTAGGTTGTGTGGTGGCTGTTAGTCTCTCAGGAAAGGGTGGAATAGGCTTTGGTTCACTCTCCTGATGGTTTTCCTCATCCTCTGGGGGAGTAGGTTGGCGATCTGGAAGAGTCTTTCCAGATCTAAGATTGATCTCCTGGATCTCCACAGCATAGGTAGGGCATGAGGTCTCCCCAGTATATACCTGCTGAGCCTGTCTATTGTTGGGGTTCGGGTTCGGTTGAGCAGGCATCTGAGGTTGCCTTAGAGGAGCAGGAGGTAAAGGCTGAGGTTCAACTGGTGGTGGAGGCAAAATGGCAGGAGGAGTGTTGTATTGGGGCCTCGACCCCGACTGAGGAGCACTCCATTGAGGCTGTGACTGGGTATGTGAGTGATATGGATGAGAAGTAGGTTGAGTAGGGTACTGAGGTGGACAAGACCATGGAGGAGGCATGGACCAAGAAGGATGAGCAGGGGGACCCCAGGAAGGCATGGGAGCCGAGTGGTTGGGGTTGTAATAAGCTTGAGATGCCCCTTGCATCCCCTGCTGATAAGGTCTAGATCCTTGAGGCCTCCTTTGGTTGATGAAGTAGAGAGGTTCAGTGGGGGCTACGGTTCCTTGGTACATGGCTTTAAACCCAGGTAAGGTTGGACACTGATTTGTTGGGTGGTCCTCCTCACAAACGAAACACACTTCAACCGAATGCAATGGACATTCGTTCTTAGGGTGTCTCCTGGTGCACCTAGGATAGAAGACAGCCAAGGCTCTCCCAGCTTCTTCTTTCTTCTGCTGGATCCTGAATGTGTCCAGCTGCATGGCAATCGTCTGTCTCACCTCACTCTTAAGATCTTCTAATTGGTTTGTAAGCTCATGTTTGGAGAAAGGGACACCAATGGAGAGGAGATTTCCTCTACCTCGTTTTCTAGCTGCCCTGGAATGATTTCGAAACACCGTCTTGATGTCCTCATAAGGCAGTTGGTAAATGTCCCCCCCAGCGAACATGTGAAGGGTGTCTAAGAGATCTTCAGGGACTCCTCGGAGTAGAACCAACTTGAGGGATTCAGGGTCAAGTGTGCACCTGGCCCGTTTATAGCTAAGTTAGAACCTCTCCTCATAATCCTCTAAAGACTCATCATTCCCCATGGTCATTCGAAAGACCTCTCCCTTGGTTTCCTTCGACCTACAATAATCCCTATACTTGGTATTGAAGGCTTGCTGCATCTGAGCCCAAGTAGCGATGCTATTCCCAGGTAATCCCATGAACCAGCGTAGTGGTGCATCCTTAAGAGTGGAAGGGAAAAGCTTCAGCTTTTTCTCATCTTCAGTATAGTCATAGGTTCTACAAAGGACAGCAAACTCAAACAAGAAGGTATCAGGATCCTCAGTGGTCAGTTCATGGAAGTGAGGCAAGGCGGAGGGGCTAATGTTTTTCATTTTCATATCTCCATTGGTCTCTCAGATGGGGAAAGCTCCTTCTATTCTCTCATCTTCTCTCCTATTATCAGCCATGGCTTTAGATGGAGTGGTTTCTAACTCTTCTTCTTCTATAGGGTCTTGGTATATCTCAGGATGTTCACCTATAGGTTCCTCTGGGTCACTGTCACCAAAGAAGAGAGAAGGGTGACTCAGTGATGTGGTGGGGGTGTTTGGTAGGAATTTGCCTGATCTATCTCGGTTCCTACGAGGCATGAAATGGAAAGGACTTTTCTTTTTTTGAGTGCTTTTGCTTTTTCTTTGGTACCTGCAAAACTGAAACAAAGTGATCTATAACTAACTATATTGCTCAAATGAAATTGCAGAATTGGAAAGCTAATCTAGGAAAGCAAGAAAAATTACTCTAGGAAAGCAAGAAATATTAGTCTAGGAAAGCAAGAAATATTAATCTAGGAAAGCAGGAAATGCTAAGCTAGGAAAGCAGGAAATGCTAAGCTACTTTTGCTGAATGGAAATGAAATAAACTACTGAGCAGAAGTAAGAGTACGAAAGTAGAAGAAAAGCAACAATTACTAATACTCTGACGCTTCCCCGGCAACGACGCCAAAAAGATGGTGAGCTCCAGTATTGTAGCAATAATGCTACAACTCCTGGGGCTTCCTGTCTCTCATTTTTATCAATCCGGTAGTTCGTACAAACTTGGAAGCGACGGTGCTATATGCACAAGTACTAGCTCTTGTCGCAGCTGTCACTTGGTCAGCTGGCACAAGTCCGCTAGGGCTCAAGCCAACTTCTATAGGCTCTCAGAAGAAGCTTGCTAATTGATGGACGAAAGCTATTCTCAAAGGAAAGCTACTCTACTTGACAAACTGAACTCAAAGCAAATCAAAGCATGTAAACCTAGGAAACCCTAATTTAACTAGTCTAACCTCTACAATGCAAAGAATATGAATGAAACTTCTACCAATGTTGTCATCACCTCTAATAAGTGAAAATGCATGGATCTAAACTACTTGCATCATGAAAGTTATGTTTTTGTATTTTTCCTTTAAGTGAATGGAATGATTGTGATTTTGTGCTAGCTAGGGTTTGGTTGTGTAGATGGGATAGAGAAGGAAGGAAAGCGTGGGACAGGTTGGGGAGGCTAGGAGAGGTCCTTAGGGATCCTTAGCATCCATCCACAGAGGTTCCTCGCATTCAGATGCTCAGCAACCGAGAGAGTGGCCTCCTACAGGATGGCTGCAGGGGATCCTACAGGATACTCTGGTTTCTACAGGATGTCTACAAATGGCTACAGGATGACCTACCGTGAGTGTTCGGTGTGATGGAGGAGTGATGAAATGGTAGAGGGAGATGTGTAAGGTAGGGATGAGGCTGGTGATGGCTGTAGAAGTGGAAGAATAGGATGGGAAGTAAAGGGGTATGTCAACGAAAGGCTAGAGAATGGAAGTACGTGAGGAATGAAAGACTTTGGGAGATGACAGAGTGGAGTAGGGATCAAAGATGTGTTTGCATGCGTGATCAAGATGGAGGAGAGAGTAATGGAACGAGAGAAAGCAGTGTAAGTGAAACAAATGCTTATGACTGTCACAAAACCGAAAATGCATCAACCTAAACTACCTGTGCTTGTAAATTCAATGAACAACAATCCAAAACGCGAAGGAGAATGTGCATGAAGTTGTGGTAAAGGAGTGTGGTGCAGGTGTGAATCATGTGGAAGCATCTAACATAACGTGACTGTGTTTGCAGCAATCATGAAATAAAGAAATGTGTATTTTTGGTGGTTAGTCATGGACTTCACACCCAATCCCAAATGAGACGGCAGTGAGCCTTAACAACCTTTTTGTTGGAGCTCCGATCGATTATACCTATCCTCTGCTACACTAAGAAAGTGGAAACAAATTCACCATAAGCAACTCCTATCTAACTCATGAAAAAGACCAACTTAACAACCTGTAATTCGAATTGCATGTGCAAATGAAAAGCTCAAAGTGATGAAATGAAATGGAAACAACACTACAGCAGAGGGGATCTATGGCTCTCAGGTTGGGCCCTAACCTGAGAGCTATAGTCTCCTTAAGAAAACTTAGAACTAGATCAGAATCTGCCTTCTTTATTCATAATCTGATATCATGCCAAGTTGGCTTACAAAAAGGAACAAAAACTGAGTTGTGCTCCAAAATTACAATAGCAATACGAGAGTTTCAACAACCTATCTAAGGCTAAGGCCTCTATACTTATACAAAAATGATGATCCAACAAGTGTCCTTGATTTTAGGAGCTCGACTGTCCAACTAGAGTTTAACTGCTGATCCTGTAGGATGGTCATAACTGTTGTTCCTGTAGAGCAGTTTATAACTGTTGTTCCTGTAGCAGCTGGCTGCTTCTAAGCTCGGAGGGGAGATGGATTGGAGCTCGGAGTTCTTCGTGGGAATCATGAGGAATGTCCCTCAGACCGTGGACATCCTCTCCTAAAAACCAGCAGTGCCACCTCATTGTCTCCTTGTCTCCTTTTTCGTTGTCTTTTGCTCCCTTTTAATGCCAAAACCTGGAATCATAATGCATTAGTCACGTAGATAGAGTGCCTACCCTTCTTCCTACAAACAGCATGAATAAACTAAGAAATGCATGCATAAGCAATAAAAAAATGAATGGTTTGAGCAAGTAGAATAGGCCAAAATGAGCCCAAATTGTACCAAAATTGGGGCTCATCAATATGCTGAAAACCCTTGCCTTGTAATTGGACACCATGAACATGAAAAGGAAGTAAGAGGAAGTAGAGAGAACCTTGGCCATTTTTTGTCCCAGATGCACAAGGAGGCATCCTGGGAACGAATGTCGATTGAATTGTATTAATATTTGCTCAGTCTGTGAAGAAAACCACTCCACAGACAAGTTCCCTTCTTTACCTAGACTCAAAGCTATATATCAAGGAGCTAAAGGGGTCACTAAGTAGTTTTGCTACATCAACCAAAGGATACCTTTTAGGCCTAGACCATACTAGTAGGGTATGCAAGGGTCATCCCATGCATATTACAACCCCAACCAAACCACAACTATACCTTCTTGGGGACCCCTGCTCATATCAGTATCATTCCCAGCCAGCTAGCCAGTCATTTAAATGTTATGTTCAACCACAACCTCAGTGGAATACCCGACTCCAAGGGTGGAGGCCCCAATTCAACAATGTTCCAACCCTATTTCCTCCACCACCTACCCAACCAAAACTCCTGCACTCTTATCCACCCAAGAAACCCTAGATGCCTGCCTAGCCAAATCCGAACCGAAACAATAGGTAGGCTCAACAAGTCTACAGTGGAGAGACATCATACCCAGCTTATGTTGTAGAAATCCAGGAGATCAACCGAAGATCTAGGAGAATTCTCCCAGATAACTAACCTCCCTCTCCACATAGGGAGGTTGAGGAAGAAAGAGAGGAAAGCAACCTTAAAGTAAATCCACCATTTCTTGAGAGATTAACCCAAACACTCCAGCCTACCCCAGAAGAAACTGAACTCTTGGGAGAATTGAAAAATCTATGTGTAAAGATCCTCCTTCTCTAGACAATCAAAGATGTTCCCATTTACAATATGCTTATTAAGGATAAGTTCTTTAAGCATCCAAGAATAAGAAAAAGGGGTGCCCCCACCATTAATGTCATTAGGAAGTTGTCTGACTTAATGCTGGGGTAGGTAGTATGTGCAAAATATTTGGACCCTAGAAGCCCTGTAGTAGATGTACACATCAATGGCTACCATTAATGTGATGACCAAGGACACCATGCTCAAGCTCAACCTTCAAGGGTCATTAAGGAAGACCACAACAGTTCTTCAATTTGCAGACCATTCCACAGTCACCCCCAAGGGAATTGTGGAGGATGTGATGATCTCCATTGATTCCTGGGAGTACCCTTTAGATTTCCTAGTTCTCCAGCCTAAGGCTAAGCTTACTGGTTACCCTCTCATCCTTAGGAGGCCATGGTTGGCCACAACTGATGCTTACATTAGCTGCAGAGCTGGGAATATGACCATCAAGAATGGGCATATGTCCAAACAATTAGTCCTATAGCCCCCTACTCAACCTACCCTAGAGCATGATTTACCTTTATGGTTAGAGGAGGAGGAAGAAGATGAGGTTTAATATGCCCAAATTTATGCTTTGGAAGCAACCATAGGAGGAGGATAACAAGATGAGGATGACTTAATTGAACACCTACTCCAAAGTACAACTCCTAGTTCATTACCATTAGAAGAAGAAGTAAGGGAAACCCAAAAAAATCATCCAATTGACTTATGCTCGGCCAATTCCAACCCACTCCATGTCAAAACCATATAATTTGGCCCAGAGAAAACTTTGAAAATTAATCCATCTCTGTCTGCTCTTGAAGAGGAAGAGTTATGCAACATGTTGAGAGAAAACCTAGAAGCCTTCGCTTGGAGTTACAAGGAAATGAAGGGAGTACACCCCTTAGTGTGTACTCACCACATATACATAAAAGAAGGCTGCAAGCCAGTCAGGAAACCACAAAGGAGGATGAATCCAGCTCCTAAAGACATGGTCAAAGAAGAACTTCAAAAACTGCTAGATGCAGGATTCATTTACCCTATCTCAGACAGTGAGTGGGTCTCTCCTTTATGTTAGTTTCTAAGGAAAATGGTAAGTGGAGGATTTGTGTTGATTATAGGGAGTTGAACAAAGCCACAAAGAAGGATCATTTTCTCCTACCCTTCATTGACCAAGTGCTAGATGGCCTGGCAGGCAAGAGGTTTTTTTCCTTCCTAGTTGGATTCAGTGGGTACAACCAAATATAAATCTACCCAGAAGACCAACATAAGACCACATTCACCTGTCCTTGGGGTACTTTTGCCTATAGGATCCTTCCTTTTGGCCTATGTAATGCTCCTGCCACTTTCCAGAGAGCAGCCTTGAGTATTTTTCCTGAATTAGTACATGATGTTGTGGAAATATATATGGATGACTTTACACCTTATGGTTGTGATTTTCAAGAAGCCCTGACTAACCTAGGCAAAGTATTGCACAAATGCATTGAAATGAACCTGTCTCTCTGTCCAAAAAAATGTGAATTCTTAATGACTGAAGGGACTGTGCTAGGTCATTCAATATCTCAACAAGGACTGCAGGTGGACCCAAACAAAATAGAAATCATCCAAAGGGTCCCACATCCACAAAAGTAGAGAGATGTCAGGAGTTTCTTAGGGTTAGATGGATACTACCGAAGGTTCATAAAGGACTTCAACAAGTTGGCCTCTCCTTTGTTTGGGTTGTTGGCTAAAGATTATGAGTTTATATGGTCCAATAGCTGTCAAGAGGCCTTAGACATTCTAAAGGATAAGTTAACTACTACACCAATACTTAGAGGCCCAAACTAGGCACTCCCTTTTCATATTCATGTTGATGCCTCACAAAAAGCCATAGGAGCAGCCTTAGGTCAAGAAGAGGAGAAATTGCCCTATGCCATCTATTTTATCAGTAAGAACCTATCAAAGGTTGAGATAAACTATATTGTGACTGAAAAGGAACTCTTGGCTATTGTGCATTCATTAAAAAAATTTAGGCATTAACAGGATATTAAACATTTGTGCATACTGATCATGCTGCAATCAAATATTTAATGAACAAACTAGATGTGAATGCTAGAATTACAAGATGGTTGCTTTTATTACAGCAGCTTGATCTAACTATTGTTGATAATCCTGGTAAGGAAAATGTTGTTGCAGACTTTCTATCTAGGATGAATCTACCTGTAGGTGAAGATGGAATGGTGGATGACTAGTTACCAGATGAGAATTTGTTTGCTATTTTAGTTCTCACCCCATGGTTTGCTGATATAGCAAACTATTTGGTATCAACACTGTTCCCACCAAACTTTACCTCCAAAGAAAAGAGAAAAATAGTTAGGAAAAGCGCCCCCTTCACCTGGATTGGGGGAAATATGTTCAAACTTGGCCCATATCAAGTCTTGAGAAGGTGTGTAAGTGAAAAGGAATTTTTTGACATCCTTCTGACCTGTGATGATGGGCCTTGTGGAGGTCACTTTGCAGCAAAGAGGACAACGTTCAAAGTGTTGCAAGAAGGCTATTATTGGCCTACTCTTCATCAGGATGTGAAAAAGTACAATAGTCAGTGTGATCGGTGCTAGAGGATGGGAAAACCTACTCCAAGAGATGAAATTCCCCTACAACCTCAATTACATTTCGAGCCATTTGACAAGTGGGGCATGGACTTCATTGAGCCTATCAACCCTCCTTCAAAGCAAAAGCAGTATATTATTGTTTGCACTGATTATTTTACTAAGTGGGCTGAAACCAAGGCAATTAAAACAGCAATAGAAGAGAAGGTGGATGAGTTGCTAAGGGAGAATGTATTCTACCCATTTGGGTACCCTAGAGAGCTAGTCACAGACCAAGGCAACCAGTTTACCTCCAACATGATTGAAGAACTGCTTAGCCATCACAAAATCAAGCATAAGACCTCCATTCCTTATCACCCGCAAGCTAATGGGCAAGTGGAGGTGACCAACAGGGCACTGGAGAGCATCTTAACCAAGGTAGTGAGTAGCAACAAGAAGGATTGGGCAGGGAGACTAGTTGAGGCCACCTGGGCCTATAATATAACATGGAAGGTCACCACTGGATTTACACCCTATGAGCTAGTCTATGGGAAAAAGGCTTTGCTATCCATTGAGTTTGAATATAACACATTGAGGATGGTAGGCCAACTAGATTTGGATCTCAGTCGTGCACAGAAAGAAATATTGTTCCACTTGAATAGCTTGGATGAATTTAGAATGCAGGCCCTCCTACATACAGAGATAGTTTAGCTTCAGAGGAAGATCTGGCATGACAAACATCTTAAGGAGAAGAAATTTCAAGAGAGAGACCAGGCATTGTTATATGATTCTAGGTATAAAGACTTCAAGGGAAAGCTGAGGACAAGATAGCTCAGACCTTATGTGGTGGAAAGATGCCATCATAATGGTTCAGTGCAAATCAGAACTATAGATGATCAAGCCATTACATTGCTTGTTAATGGACGCCGATTGAAAATGTATAAGAGGCCTTTATAAAAAAAAGAGTTCATTGATAATATCAATAAGACAGTGATGATGGTGGAGCAAGTTCCATCTCCTCCCTCATCAAGGCACTAAAAAAGAGAAAAAAGAATAAGGATTCATCTGAAAACCTCCATGAGGCGCCTGAGTCCCATCTTTAGGTTGAAAACCTCGTGAGGCGGCCCAAGGATGAGAAAAATTGAGAAAGAGTAAGAAGATCCCTGGGTGAAAACCTTCCTTGAGGCACCCAAGGCAAATATCTAGGGTGAAAAACTTTTTGAGGCAGCCTAGGTGTTTTAAAAAATAATAATAATAATAATAATAAAAGAGAAAAGAAGAAAAAAGACATAATTTTTATTTGCAGGCGGGTGAGAAAGACAATCAAGGAGCAAAGAGAAGATCTAAAGGGAACCCTGCCTCACATATATTCATCTCCTCCACTCCTTACCATGCATCCCTCCATCAATTCCATTGTTTTTCACTTCATTGCTTCAATTCAGGTGAAGATTGTGTTTTGTACAGGATCCCCTGAATGGTAGATTGGTTAGGTCCCCAAAATTCATTCTAGACATGATCTAATCCCTCACCTCATCCATTACCATCATCCCTACACTCACACACACTCCTACTCCCTCTGTCCATTCATTACAACATCCTCACAACACCAGCCAACAATTAAGAAATTCTAAGGGAGACACCAAACATTGCCAAGTGGTAAGCTCCAAAGCAGCAACAACATCAGATATCTAGTCATAGACACCTCCAATAGCAAAGAAACCATCCACAGATAGCAGAGGAGGAAGAAGAATGACCATGCAGCAAATAGACAATGCAACACCTCTGATATTTGACAACTGCAGCATGGCATCAAGACCACATGTAAGTATCCCACTCACTCACTCATATGCATCATTTGCTCAAAAGTTGTAAAGGTTAAGGTGTAGTTGGTATGTAAGTGAAAAGGGGGCCAGTTAACTTGGCCACTTTCATTTATCCATCACATACAAAGCATGGTGTCCTCTCACACATGGCTGTAGTCAACTCAAAGAACAGAGAAGGAGTAGGACAAGAAGTGGTTAACTATGTATTTAACAACTGTGGGAGATGATTACAAGGAGTGGGAATGATGAGGTGGTATAAAGTGAAACAAAACATCATTTGCATGCATTCATGCATTCCACCTCCTTGAAAGTCCCTCACTCAAGTAGCTCTCATAACTATGGCCACCCACTGGAAGCAAGGATCCATCGTTTAGAAAGCAAATTCCTACAAGAACAGTCTACAGGGTACATAGGGGAAATCTACAGGATAGGTAGAGAGGGGTTTAAGAGGTAATATCAAGAGAATTGTCCATTGCCACCATTCTAAAGATGTAGGATCTAAAAATACATCCCCATTTATAAGCAAATGAACTAGAAGTCCTCTAAAAAGCTAGTGGATTACATACACATGAAACTATGTTTTCTCAAGAATTTTCTCATTCCCTCACTCCACACAGTAGAATCCATGCCACTATTATAGTTAGAGGGCTCACTATAGATCTCACCCCAAAGTTCATGAGTAGGGTCACCATACTTCCCCTAGGAATTGCATGGAGAAAAGAAGACAAAGTAGACAGTCAGGTGGCAAAAAGGAAATTCTTTTTAGAAGGTGAAGAACCCACAAAGGATAAAAATGGAGTAAGGAGGGACAGTCTTGCATACCCATGGAGTGAGGTAGGCTACCAACTCATTAAATATATCTCATATGAGGGTAGATACAGTGTTGTTTATGGCTACCATTTTAGGATGCTTGAAGAACTAAGATTTTGGGTAGAAACACTAGTTCACCAAAGACTCAGCATACCCTATTTCTTGATGCAATCACTGATAGACTCCAGCAACAAAGTAAAGGAAGGGAATTCCCAACAATTGGCTCATCATGGTTTGATCATAATCCGCATTGAGGATGCCCTCCAAAACCTCAGGATCCCTATAAAATTGTCAGTCTTCAAAGACTTACCAGCAGACGATGACATCAAAATCCTCATCTATGATGTTAGTCCTTCTGCCAAGGAGGAAGAAGGCATTGAAACAGAGGAGAAAGAACATCAAGAGGCCATCCAGTGTAGGATTCCAGCTAAATCCTATGCTCTTTACCTCAGAGAACAATGGCTTCAATTTCAAATTAAAACACTAGCACAAAGGGGCACCATGCCATTTCAGGACTGCAAGTAGTTTATTGATCTTTTTTATCAAAGTACACTAGAGGATAGCGCTAGAATGGCTGAGTTTTACTTGCAAAACATGGCCCTCATAGACATGAATATTTTGGGTCCTAATGTAAACCTAGGAGATCTACAATTAATGGCTTCAACATCATCGATGAACCATGAGAAATCAAGGGTTGTAGAGATGAAAAGAATATTTGCTAGAGAGAAAAATGAACCTCTTTCCATCAGAGCTGAACAATCAAATCCTATGGCCCTAATTAGCACCCATAATATAATTGCAAATGATCCTCAGTTGGCACTTAGATATCCTGCTGCCCAAGAGCAAGCAATTTCACATTTTGAGGATATGTTTAGGCTGCTAAAAGTGATGGAAAACACTGCCACACTGCTTGAAGATCTGAGAATATCACTCCCCTCAAAGGTTGATAGAGGCACTCAACAGGACACCTATATATAAGCAATCAATGCAAAGGTTGAAGGTCAATTGTATAGGCCTAAAACTTAGTCCACCACTACTCCTAGGGATGCTAGAAAGGAGAAAAGAAGAAGAGGAAAAGAGGCAGTGGGAAGAAGTAGAAAGGAAGGTAGGCTTCTATAAACAAGAAGAAGAGACCACAATAGAAGCATGGGATGTCAGAGAGGCTACCAAAGACATGAAGGACATGGACATTGACTAAGTTGCTCAGAGGATGAGCAACACTTCAGTAGGGGGTTGATGATGAGCCTCACCATTGGGTAATTATATGGGCCTTAATTGGCCTTAATTCACATCCTAGCTTAGTCAAACCAACTATTCTCACAACTCATTGCATACTTTTGATTATATTTTGTTTATGAGATGAGTTAGAGTTGGATATTTTTCTTTATGGTCTAATATGGATGTAATGCAGGAATAAAGGATAAAAGCAAGGAAAAATGTAGGAATAAAGGGTAAAATCAAGGAACTTTGGCAAAGACCTTGATAAAAACTTGAATGGGACAAGGGAGATTAGTTATAGGAGGTAAATCCTCCTCATTTACTACCCCTCCATTCAAATATTCCTCCATCAGCTCGGAGTGAAAACAACCATAAATTTGAGGACTAGAAGACAGCCGAGCAAGTGAAAGTGACAGAAACCTGTTGTTGGGAAAAGTATCCAATACGGAATGACCCTATCCCACTCTAAGGGTGATAGTACCTCAGCAACAACTGAATGCAAAGCTATTCAAGATTACTTCTTTATGAGATGAGAAAGGGAAGAGAAGGATGATCTACTAACCGTTATCTTGCGCTAATAGTCGATCCAGTCTTCACTCCTTGCTGCTTGCTCCTAGCTCCTTGCTCTTTCACCGGCCCAGCTACACACAGATCCTGTAAAAGCACAAGAAACGGAAACTACAAGAAGCATACATCCATAATCGATTTAAGGATTAGCATAAATCAAATATACAAGCATCAATTCATCATCAAGACACATGCATATAGAAGAACCTCAAATACTTTATTAATAGAAGAAGTAAAGTTCTGATAGAGTTACAACCATAATAGGCCCAATCCAGCAACACCTCCCAGCAGAAAGAAATCTCCTCTTCACCTCCTTCAAGCAAATCACCCAATAGCTCTATACTCAAACCAACAGCACTTCCTTACTTGCACAAAATTCCAGCCTCCCTAAACCTCATGAGAGAGATCTATATATAGGGTTTTGGAGAAAGGATGAGTCATCTTGAGACTGGCATAAAGCTGACTAGTGTCCTCTCCCACTTTAGTTAATCTTCAGTTCTTGAGACCACTTGGAGATTCTTGCTTCCACTTGGAGATCAAGACCCTCTTACTCATCACTAGGCGAATTCCTTGACCCAAGTGTCAGTTTGGAAGCTTCCTGGGCAGTTGACACCTTGCAGAATGACTGTGCCACTTGGCCAATCTCGCCCAGCGTAGGTAGCCTTCATTAGTTTTGACCTTCAGCGCAGGTACAGAGAGGACCAGTTGACATTCAGCGCAGATGCTCAGTGGAGCAGCTGACATGATCCAGAAATAGCCTGTTTTTGAGTGTTTTCAGGTGGAGAACTGATTTTCAGTGCTGTGTGTTTGCTGACCTTGTTCCTCTAAGGGTAAGAACAACATGTTTAGGGACTTTGGATCCCTCAGATTATTGACATTTCATGCTCCATGCTGTTAGGCACAAAAATGTCTATAACAGTTGCCCCCTAAAGTATGAGGTCGTTTATCGGGTGAAATGCTTTATCAGGAGGATCCGAAGTTCATTCAATCGCTGAGAGGTGCCCTGCAATAAAATACAATACAATACATTATTTTTCATTCTACTTTCATGATCTAGCTGAGGCGGGCATTCCCATGCTCAGCTTTATAAATTCATTTTGGTACATATAACAGACGATCGTCTGATGATAGACTGATAATTCTCTGCTGAAATTATCATCCTTTGAGTAGGATGATCATCTGCTGCAATAATGTACATATCAAATGTCTTTATATTTCCTGAATATATATCGCAGCCCAGATGGATGAAACTAGATCCGGGGTCTTCAATCTCGTTCGATCTTCACTCTAAGTACAAGTTGATCCATGTGAGAATTGCGCTGAAGTCGAACATGGAAAGACATCGCTTGATTACCGGTCAATAATGTAAACCATTAACAAGCGCGAGAGGAATCACCAATAATGACAATGACCCTCAAGGTACTGCAGTACAATTTACGTGGTGTGAATAAAGGACTTGGCGTCGAACACCACGCAAAATCTTCTGGTCGAAGGTCATTGATGTATACCTGTCGCCGAAAGTGAGAAACTTGCCATTGAGGCATGCAAGTTTCAAAGTACTAGGGGGGGGTGTTCCTAGATCAACTTCTTGGATAATGAGCTGAAGTCGACAAGAAGCGATCTGTCAAAGGAGGGCCTTAATGAATCCCACATCAGTGACATGGAACGGAGCTAATGATTTTAGTGGAGGTGAAAACAATCTGTGAGATATGATTCAGGGTGGCGATCATGGGTGGATGAAGGATAATGTATGGCAGTGGATGGGACACGGTTGACTCTTTCTGAACACATCTCTTGAACATATAACGACACTGATGTGATGGATCGGTAGCATTACCCCAAATACGGATGGTTTGGCGAAGACCATGGTGATGAGACCGGTGAATGAAACAACCCAACCCGATGTGGTACGGAGGACAAAGTGTCATGTTCAAGAGCGACTTGCTACCATTAAAGCTTTGAGGTTCTCCCAATTTTTCCCCAGTCATTTCTGACCAGTACCTCTTTATTTTTGTCAAGCTTGAGGAGGATAACATATGCTTGTTCTATAACCTGCCCTTCGGGCAAGCCCATCGCTATGTTTTAACGAGCCTAGCGATAGGGAAACTCGTTCTCGTCTAAAGACAAGTTTGTCGCTATTTAATCATTTTAACGAGTCTAGCGACAAAGACAACTCGGTCCTTTTCATTTTTAGAGAGTCTGAAAAGGTACAGAAAGTTAACTCCGAAATTCCTTTTTCATCATCTAATCCCTTAAGTCCGAAAAAGTATAAAACAATACAAAAGGGATGAATTTTCGATAACTTTAACGAGCCGAATAAAACAAGCGCTCGACCTTTTTGTGCAATAATCCCTCAGGTCCAAAAAGATTAAAATCTAGAGGAGGGATAGCTCTTCCGGTCCTTTTTAACGAGCTGGAAGGCCAAAACTCGGCAAACTTTTCATATTTTACGAGTCAGTTGAAAAGAGCTCAAAGAAGACTCGTCTTTTAAGGAACGAGTGATAAACAGGGATAGCGGCAGATTCCAGGTACAGGTTGGAACTTTCCAATCACGGCAGTGTCACAAGGATGGCTAAGTGAAATCACTCTTCGCAGTTGTTCCTCAAAATGGGTAAACAATCATATGGGGGTGAACGATCGGCCAAATGGAATGGAGGTGGCAGGTGCAAACACGACCAAGGCTTTTATGGCTAATAAATTTACGATCACAATGGTTATTTACCGGAATAGGTTCTTTTTTTAGATAAAAATGAGCTTAAACTCTGGAGGAAACATTGCTCACTGCTTTTATTTATTTTTTAACGAGCATGAAGACCGCGTTAAAACTGCTCGGATCTTGCATTTATTTTTTAACGAGAATGAACTTTATGCTAAAACTGCTCGAAATACGAGTCATAAGATAAGAAATGTCTCCTGTGAGATCTCTATTTTTTATAGAGCTTCATCTTCACTAAGCTTTGCTCCCTCTCATCCTTTCTTTATGCAAGTTCAGAAACGGCTAATCCTACGAGTTTAAAGGGTTAGACCTACAGGTTTAAAGGGAGGACCTAAAATTTAAAAAAATAAATAGTCGTCCCTTGCTTGCATTCCAAAAGGTTGCATGCCCCCAGGTATAAAATACAATTTCAAGGCTGCCCCTACTTATCCGATAAAACATTTGTTTTAAAGGGTGAGGCTTGCCTCTTTCAGGTTATCCAAAAAATGGTTTTATTTGCTGCCGCAAATGAAATTCTTTCTTCGGCGATGACTATCATTAGGTTACTCAAAGATGGTTACAATTTGTTGCAGCAAAGGAATCTCTTTCTTTGGAGGTTGCCCCTACTTATCCTTCAAAACATTAGTTTTAATGGGTGAGGCTTGCCTTTTACCCAAAGATGGTTACAATTTGCTTCCGCAAAGGAATCTCTTTCTTTGGTATTGCCTACCTATTTAGACAAAGGTGAATGACTAGAAATCATCAAACACATAACTTTAACAAAAGAATCCTATCCCAGAACAACCCCTCTTCCACATACGGACGGGGTACGGACTAGTCATATTCTTTCGCAGAAATTCTACTCTATACCCAGGGTTTCCTCTGCCCGAAGCAGACCAGGATGCATGCCCCCTGGGTTCCAGTCCCATCTTTCCGAATTACTCGCATTCATCGGGAAGGAGGACTGGGGGTGGAGACATTTCTTGAGTGAAAAGACCATTAAGGGTTGGTATTTGACTATTTGCGATGCGTGATCCCGGAAATGAAAGTTGGTCTACGAGCTTGACCACTCTTCCTTCGTGTGGAAAACACATTACTCTAAAGAGTGAGGAGACTATAGCTCCCATGCAATATATATAGTCACGTCCAAGGAGTAGGTTATAATCCAAGGGTCCTTGAACGACCATCACGTTCATTTGAACGGTCTTCCCTTTCAATGTAATAGGCACATTGGGGAGGATCCCTAACGGTCGACTAGTTCCTTTATCAAAGCCCGAGAGATTCCTTATCTCAGGCAAAAGTGCCGGGGAACCCAGTGCTTTCCAAGCAACAGAGGAAAGGATACTCACAGACGCCCCTTCATCAATGATAGTTCCAGCCATCACCATTCTATAAATTTGGACTATGATTCTGAATGGTATACTGGCTGGTAACCGGGGTCTGCCTAGTTGGTTCGAATCAAAGGACACAACCAGGTTGCTCGGTGGTGGGACCAAATACATGGCCGGATACGATCCTGACGACGTTCCTTCCTGCGATAAAGGAATGGGCGCATTTCCCTGATGCTCATCAGAATCTGTGTTGATGAAAAGAATCTGGATGGTGTCATCCTTATTCTCTTCGGTGGGGGTGTCATTTGAAGATGAATCTTCAGTGACGGTGTCATTTGAGGATGAAACCTCTGAAGGAAGAACCGGGTCAACTGCCGTATCGACCTTTAGACTTTCGTCTGGTCTGGATTCAGTAGGTTCATTTTCAATGACTGACGCCTCAGCCGACCACTTGAGCGGGCCAGCTGTGTTTTCAACTAACGAAGGACTTGGCACGAGTTTTTTGTATCCAGGAGGAAGTCTCAACGGTGAAACCGGACGATCTTCCAAAACTCTCTTCGCTTCGTCTAAGAAGGGACAACGGTGGATGGCGTGGTCGCCTTCACACAGTCTACAGGGGGATTTTGCTCCCCCCTTTTGTCTTGATCCTTCACTTTTGCTGGTTGACGGTAAGCACTCAACCTGGATATCAGAGGTTGAAGCTCCCGAATTGTGCAATCGAGGGGACCAGTCCCTTAGTATCCGAGGAATACAGGGACAATCTCTATGGAGATGGTCTCCTCTACATATGACACATGGCGATTTAGGCCCGGTCTGTGTTGTGTGTGGGTTTTTGTTAGATGTCTTTTGCTTGCCCCCAGTCGCCGTAGGCTCCTTCTTCTTCTTCTCTTTCTTCTTCTTTTCCTTCTTCTCCGTGGGAGCTTGGCTTTTGCCGGCTCTACCTTTTGAAGATGAAGGATTGGAGGAAGGGTTAGAGGAAGTAGAAGGCTGGTGGGAGGCTCTAGACTCATCTAACTGTTGATTCGACTGCTCAGGTACCATGGTGTTCTGAACTACACTAGTTGAGAATAGCCAAATAGGCAGGCCAATTGTCAGTCCTAGAAGCGACAATGTGGCCATATGGGGCGCACCAACTTCTCCCCAAGAGGAGAAAGGACTAGGATTTCCATCATGTGGAGTTCCTTGGTTGGGGCGTTCCATGTTCTCAACTTAAAGATCAACGCGGGAATAGGAGGTGATTATGTTCCGTTTAAAATAAATTTTATAACGATGCTTAGACACAACTTGCTTTTTCACTTTTTAAGAGTCGAGAAAAAGCTAAAGATGACTCTAGTCTCCTTCGATGTTTTAACGAGCCCGAAGTGACAAATGCTCGGATGGACTTTTTCAGTTATAGAGTTTGAAAAAGGCCAAAAGAAACTGCTCTGGAGTTCTAGGCAGAGGGTGTGCCAAACATTTCGCAAAACCACAGAATACGTTTTACGGTACGAGTGGTCGATCTTCGTGAATGCTGTGTTCACTGCATTGCGATCAGTAGGGCGGCCGACACGGTTTCCTATGGATAAAGGCTTTGATCCTATAGGGGTCTCCCAATATATACGCGACGGTACGTGGGAGCACAAGTCCGTATTGATACTTATCGCTTCACCGTGGAGGAATCACCCAACCACTCAACGCTAAGATATCACGTTTAACGACGCCGGAACACGTCTCTAGCTTAGACCTCTATATGTTTGCGTTATGTTTCAATGCATTGTTATGTAAGTTCAATTTATTTTAAGGTTGATCTTGTTTAGCAGTTTGCCTTTATGGATCACCACGGGATGTATAGTAACACTCCTGAATGCAATCTAATATGATAAGCAAGCTTTTCAATCTTTCAACTTTGAAAACCTTAACTACTGAGGGAGAAGGAAGATAACACCTTTTCACACAGATCATAGAGCACACACTAATGCATTTTCCTAAATCATCATGCAAACCGTCATAATGCACATGCACAATGCAAGTATTTCTTTTCTCTTTCTTAATGTTGATGAAATACAAAAAGAAAGTTGTTGTATAACATTGAATTCAATTTCAAGCGAAAGCAAACAAGTTTGTCCAAAATCGAAAGACACCTTAAGATTTACTTGTTTCGACACTAGAAATATATAAATTCAAACCATATGACGAAAGTGACAAGCTCAATCAGCTATGAACAACAAACAAACTAACTCTTAAGATCAGAACGACACTTAATCACAGGTCTAGATCTAAGAGGCCACAGCAAGACTGGTTCACTTTCGTTATGGGAAACTGTAAATGACACAAGAAATAAAAAAGAACAAACACAATTTCTTTATACAACTGAGGCGGAATAGTGACAAAGGAAGTTGGTTTCAGATAGGCACACTGACTGGCAACAAACAGCAAAAACAAGAGTGAAAACAAGGCAAGACACATCAGGAAACCCCAGCAGCTTAAGCCAAGACTGGTCCAGCGCAGGTGGAACACTGCCTATTTGACCTTCAGCGCAGGTAGCCCCTTCGGGAACTGTGCTGAAATGCAGACAGCCTTTGTACAGCCTGCACTGAAGAACGAGACTTTCGTCCGTCTTGGTTTCCGGGTCACAGATTGCTCAAAAATTCACAGTTTTTGCTCAAATCAGAAGCTATCAGTGAAGGAAACACTAAGGGATGGAAAGGAGGATGAAAAGCTATCACTAAGAGCTTATTAGAGTCCTTGTGGATCAGCTCTTCAAATCATAAACTTGCCCAGAAAACTGAGCTAGAGTAGCTGCCCTCTACTTTGTATTTGATAGATCCAAATACAGTTCGATTCGGTACTCCCTTTGTTTATGAAATGAATAGCAAAAACACAAACAACCAACAAGATACGGTCCCCAGTGGAGTCGCCAATTTGTTGTTGGGAAAAGTATCCAATATGGAATGACCCTATCCCACTCTAAGGGTGATAGTACCTCAGCAACAACTGAATGCAAAGCTATTCAAGATTACTTCTTTATGAGATGAGAAAGGGAAGAGAAGGATGATCTACTAACCGTTATCTTGCGCTAATAGTCGATCCAGTCTTCACTCCTTGCTGCTTGCTCCTAGCTCCTTGCTCTTTCACCGGCCCAGCTACACACAGATCCTGTAAAAGCACAAGAAAAGGAAACTACAAGAAGCATACATCCATAATCGATTTAAGGATTAGCATAAATCAAATATACAAGCATCAATTCATCATCAAGACACATGCATATAGAAGAACCTCAAATACTTTATTAATAGAAGAAGTAAAGTTCTGAGAGAGTTACAACCATAATAGGCCCAATCCAGCAACACCTCCCAGCAGAAAGAAATCTCCTCTTCACCTCCTTCAAGCAAATCACCCAATAGCTCTATACTCAAACCAACAGCACTTCCTTACTTGCAAAAAATTCCAGCCTCCCTAGACCTCCTGAGAGAGATCTATATATAGGGTTTTGGAGAAAGGATGAGTCATCTTGAGACTGGCATAAAGCTGACTAGTGTCCTCTCCCACTTTAGTTAATCTTCAGTTCTTGAGTCCACTTGGAGATTCTTGCTTCCACTTGGAGATCAAGACCCTCTTACTCATCACTAGGTGAATTCCTTGACCCAAGTGTCAGTTTGGAAGCTTCCTGGGCAGTTGACACCTTGCAGAATGACTGTGCCACTTGGCCAATCTCGCCCAGCGCAGGTAGCCTTCATTAGTTTTGACCTTCAACCATGGAAAATTTTAGGGGCTAATGTTCGCCCAGTGGGCTAATTTTCCATGATTTTTCCACAAAAAAGATTCGCCAATTTCCAATTTTATAAAAGACGATTCGCCCAAATTTTAGAATATAAAATTATTTTACCTTAAAAATCGCCAATATTATATAGAGACTATATAAAAAATAATTATAAATTTGAATAATTTTACAAATATATCAATAAACATTTATAATTTGCATATTAGGGATTAGTGAGATTTGCCAATGTTTTAAACTTCAAGAAAAATTTCCATCCTTAAAATTTTCCTTGCCTTCAACGCAGGTACAGGGAGGAGCAGTTGACATTCAGCGCAGATGCTCAGTGGAGCAGCTGACATGATCCAGAAATAGCCTGTTTTTGAGTGTTTTCAGGTGGAGAACTGATTTTCAGTGCTGTGGTTTGCTGACCTTGTTCCTCTAAGGGTAAGAACAACATGTTTAGGGACTTTGGATCCCTCATATTATTGACATTTCATGCTCCATGCTGTTAGGCACAAAAATGTCTATAACAAAACCAATTTATGTTGAGTTGGGAGCGAAGCCTCCCTAATGGGAAGGAAGTCTTTAGAGACTTCAGATGTATAAGTAGAGAGGCTTAGGACCTCAGTAGGATTCTGATTTTTATTGTAAAACTCTACTTTTTTTCTGAGTTGCAAGACTTGTCATAGTTTTGTTCTGTAATCCATGGTTTTGATAATAAGAATGAGTTTCATTTTGAGACAACTCTGAGTTAACTCAGAGGGCTGAAGCTCTTGGGTTAGGGTCCAACCCGAGCAACCAAAGCTCCTCTTTACTATACATGTATGCTAGCATATATTTCTAGTTCTGTTCATTTGCTTAAGTAGCTTCCTAGTTTTCTGTTCATTTTCTTAAGTAGTTGCACTTTCATTATAGTAGTATAACGTAGATTTATGGTTTAACTGTTCATTTTCTTAAGTAGTTGCATTTCGCTTACAGAAGTGTAGAGTAGATCAGTGTGCTTTGGTTTACTTTCATTTGTTCCTTCTTTCAATTCATAAGTTAGCTAGGAGGGAAAGATCACCACAAGGTTGTCCTCAAACGTATTGGCCTCACCTCCTCCCTCTGGGACCATGACTTGAGGAAGAGACCCTTCAGCAACCCCAAAAACACAAGTTTCTTGTTCTCACATGAGCTATAAAGTTTATTGTTTGATGTAGTTACTTGTTCACCCTCACAGGTTTTTCTGTCGCTTTCATTTGAAACCTCCTTTCGCAAGTTCTTCATGCATCATTTCCTCACTATCCAATCCACAAAAAACTTGCCCAAACACCATCTGATTCATTAGTTTATCCAATTGCCACCTCGCGTGAAGTCTTCCACCTACTTTATGTGCTTTAAATCCCCACCGTTGATCTGCCTCGCCTGATCCAATGCCTATCGCGTCACCTCAACACTTTATGCGCCTTAAACCGCCACCATCGATCTACCTCCCCTGATCCGATGGCTATCGTGTCACCCGATCACCAACTAGCTTGGCTGATCTCCACCATTTATTTGTCTAGCCTGATCTGACAGCTATCGCGCAATCTTGCGCGGATTCTTGCATGACCATTATCCGCCCGAGAGCATGTGAGAAAAGTGGTTTTATCGTGTTACGTGTCGCTCATTTAGGCTAATCATGCGAAATTCATAAATACAACTTATAGCCTTGAGGGTGCATAACATACTGCTTACCACCTTCGAAACCCGCTCCATCATTTCTGCATGTTTTCTTCTCGCGATACGATCTCCGTCGTTCATCCTTCGATTAATCCTGTCTGTCCATCTCTTGACTTAATCTTTATCGTCCATCCTCCCATTAATCTTGTCCGTCCATCTCTTGACTTAATCTCTGAGATAAGATCTTTGTCGTTCATCTACTTTATTACCCTTTTCGTCCATCCATTCACTTAATTCCTCGCGATACGATCTTTGCCATTCATCTGCTTTGTTACCCTGTTCGTTCAACTATTCACTAAATCGCCTGTGATAAATCTCTGTTGTTCTTCCTGTTTGTTAACCCTGTTCATCCATCTATTTGCTTAAGCCCCCGTGATAAGGTCTCCACCTTCCATCTTCTAGTCGTTGATCGATCCAATGGTCCCTATGCACTACTGCGTCCTTATGTCCTCCTTTCACCAATTTCGATCTCTGACTGCTCTTCCCCTTTAAGTTCATTTTCTTACACCTTAGTATAGTTTAATGCTCTTTACCTCTACAACTTAGATAACAACATTAGGTTAGTGTTGATTTAGCAATTCTATTTAGCATAGCTGTTGAGATGGTTAGTTAGGCTATGGTGTGGTTTAGCATTAGATGATGTTTTCTTCATTACTGCAATAGAGTATCTGTCTCTTACAATAGATTTTCTCTTCTTCCATCAAAGAATTAAACTTCTTCTGACCCCATAGAAGTCTGGCTTGGAACCCCTGGGGTCTCTTTCCAGATGGGCAGTGAAGAAAGGCAGGGCCTTCACTTTTACTTGTGCATATAGCACTTTCACCTCCAAGTTTGTACGAACCCCTGGTTGATAAGTAAAGCTGGTAGCCCTGGGAGTTACAACATTCTTGTTGCAATACCTAGGCTCATCACAATGTAACATTGGACCATGGTTGGCCATGATTGATGTTCATATTGAGACAATCTTTGTGTCAATGCAACATTGAACCATGGTTGACCATGTTTGATTTCCATGGTTGATTTATGTATTGAGACAATCCTTGTCACAATGTGACATTGGACCATAGTTGACCATGATTAATGTTCATATCGAGACAATCTTTGTGGCAGTGTAACATTGAACCATGGTTGACCATGTTTGATTTCCATATTGATACAATTTTTCACAATACGACGAAGGAATTATCAACCCAAGGGAATAATATTAAACCCAAGGGACCAATATTATGAACCCAAGGTATATAAACATGGTTGACCATGAGTAAGTTTCATATTGAGACAATCGTTATCACAATGCGACATTGGACCATGGTTGACCATGGTTGATTTTCATATTGAGATAATATTTGTCACAATGCAATGTTCGACCATGGTTGACCATGTTTGTCTGTCATTGTTTATGATTTTCATATTGAGATAAAATTTGTCACAGTGCGACATTCGACTATGGTTGACCATGGTTGGCTACGATTAACCATGATTGACCATGATTAATATTATAAACCCAAGGGATTGATATTATAAACCAAAATTAATAATAGAACCAAGGGATTATAATTCCAAGCTAATAATATTCAACCCAAGGGGCTAATATTATAAACCCAAGGTATACAAACCCCAAGATAAATATTATAAACACTAAAATAAGCATGGTTAACCATGGTTTATTTTCATATTGAGACAATCCTTCTCACAATGTGACATTCGACCATTGTCGGCTATGATTGACTATGGTTGACCATGATCAATATTATAAACCTAAGGGATTAATACTAAAACCCTAAGGGATTAATACCAAAACCCTAAGGGATTATGAACCGAAGGGAATAATATTAAAGGGAAGGGACTAATATTATAAACCCAAGGTGCTTATAAAAATTTTAAACAAAAAAATAAACAAGTTTGACCATGGTTTCCATATCAAGACAATCTTTGTCACAATGCGAAGTTCGACCATAGTTTACATGATTGACCATGGTTGACCATGAAAGATCATGACTAACTATGGTTGACCATTATTGTCCATGGTTTACCATCACCATTCATCATGATCAAATAGACTTTAATAAAGGTTGATTATGGTTGATGAAATTAAACCATGGTTAATCATGGTGGACCATCGTTGACCATGGCTGATATTGGTTTACCATGGTAGATTGTGATTAACTATAAAGAAATCAACAATGGTCGACCATATTTAAGCATGATTAACCATCGTTGATAATGGTTCGCCGTAGAGACACGATCAAGACTCCAAGAAAATTACAGGAGTTGCATAGAGAAGATTTAACTCTCTGTAGATGCAAATCTTTCATTACTGCCCTCTGCCTTGAAGGAAATGACTGCAAGAAAAATAGAGCGATGACCATCCATTAACTCGACATTATTGAGCTTTCATGTCATGTCTACCAAATTAATTATAGACCTTTTATTTTCTATTTCATAAAAGAAAATACAACCAATAAAAAAAATCTTTCCAGAAAAACTTTCTAATTTATCGTTTTTTATTTTATTAATATTAATTTTCACAATAATATTAATATTAATTAGTTACTATTTTTATATATATATTTTTTTAATAAATGGTTTATATTTAATTAAATTAAATGTAAATTTGAATAAATATTACTCTAGATCCAATGAGCCCATTTTTATCCTTCATTGATAGAATTTTTACTTTCTTTGATACATAAGCTGTAAATTTTATTAATGTTTAAGTTTCCCAATATTTTTATATTTATATTAAAAGTTTTATAGCTAAGTTATAAGAAATATATTAATTTCTTTTCCGAATAAACTATAAGTTTTTTATATATGGTCTTTTTATTGAAATTTTTTTGATACAGTGGAATCTGCAATAAGGGCAGCCTCGCGACTCGCGTTACACGGGGTCGATTCTAACCGCTACCTCTATAACCACTGGGAGCATGCACCCGCCCCTCTCCACAGCTCTGGGTTAGTCTGGGGGATTTGAACTTATGACCTTCAGTATGGAGCTCGCCTTTCTAACGAACTTCACCGCATTGTGATTACCAACTTGCCTACCCCGTGGGGCTTATATATGGTCTTTTTAATAAATAATTTCAATTTCATTTTTATATTGTTTTTTACCTCTTTATTGCTCGTTTTTTTAATAGTTTCCTTTAGTTTATGTCAGCGATAAGTTATGTGATTTTTTTAGTAAACATAAATTGTAATTATATTTATTGAATTTATTTTTTCCAATATTTTTAATTATTATGGTTTTTTAATTTTTAGTGTGTGTGTGTATATATATATATATATATATATATATATATATATATTCTCAATTTCATTAAATCAATATAAATTTAAATAAATATTATTTTTTAAATTAAATATTAAAGTGGGATTCAAATAATTAAAAAATTGATAAATATTTATTAATGTATCAAAATTATATATATATATATATGTGTGTGTGTGTGTTATAAATTTACTTATATCTAAATTATATATATTTAAACTATTTTTAACATAATACATTTAATTGTCTGCATGGGGTAGCTCAATTGACGATGGTTGTAGAATGAAGTCTTATCGAACCATAGATCTTGGGTTCGTATATTGTGCTACCCTCTCCCCATAGTGGGGTGAATAATGGACATGTAAAACTCGAAAATCATAGAGTCCTACCAAGCTTACGAAAAAAACATAATACATTTACTCAATTAATTAATCAATCAATTCAATCCTTACAATGAGTGTTGTTGTTGAGAAGTAATTTGTAAGCATTGGAGGTCACTCAACTATTTGTTTTACGTCTTCCAAACATTCCCTAGTTGTCGTCCAAACAATCTGAATACTTAATAATAAGGCTTCAACTTATTAAATTCAGAAATAAAAATTAATAGTCACTTTGGCCAGAAGAATCTTCAAGTGAATTCACTTTAGTGAAATCTGGTCACCATATCACAACCTCCAATTGCAATCTAATTCTGAGTTTTAATGCTAAATTAAACCTTGAGTTCCACTTTCACCCCTAGGAAAGCACTCAAATGAGCTCGTAGGAGGCCCAAGTTGATCCTTCGATGATCACTATATTGGCTATGATCTTGACTTTCCGTCACATAGATGCGATTGCTCCAAAGAAATACACTCAACAATCATTGTACATAATAGCTCGATGCAATTTTAATGGTATTATAAGGTTAATGCCTATGGGATGGGTCCCTCAAAATTCTTCTCAATAATTCGTTTTTAACCTCAAGATAAGAGATTCTCTCTTCCAAAAGTTTCCTAACTCATAAAAGTAACTTGTTACATGAGCCTACTTCGAAGGGTTGGTCATATGCAATATGATAATATAGCATTCTATCCCTCTGGAATTAATTTAGGTTACATATTATTTTTCTAATGTTCTGAATGCTTCTATGAAACATATATATTCAAGAGTGGCAATTTATAATTAAAGAAACTAATTTTTAAATGAAAATTGATTTTTCTATTCAAAAAATTAACGAATATAATTATATGGAAATTTGTCTACTAAACACATGAAGATATAGATCCAAGGGTAGCAATTTATCACTACAAAAATTATTTTTATTTGCTAACCTAAAAGAGAGTTATTTTTCTTAAATATGTTAAACCATATATTTATATGGAAATATTTTATATGTGATCTAATTATACTTTGAGCGTGTCACTAAAACTATACAGAAAAAGAGCGTCGATATCAAACATACAAAACAAATGTACAGAAAAAAAAGGGATTTTTTTTAGTTTTATCAAATTAAACTATGATGATATTTACCATTGTACATTTATATGATCTATTATAAAATACATTTTCTCTCATTTATTAACCATAAGACACTTTGTTTTTCCATTTAAGAAGTTGGAAAATATTTTTATAATTAAAAAATATGTCAATATCAGTTTTACCCTTTCCACTTGTCCTTTTTTGTGCATCTGCCATGCACCTACCCTCCCTCCTCATCTGAGGGTCGTCGCAATCCTCCGCTGTTTGACCTACCTAGCATCCTCGCCCTCACTATCACCTCTCTCCATTTGCAACGTTTTCCCAGGCGGGGAGAGGAGCTCGTCCACTATAGCCATCAGGTCTCCCTACATGAAATCACACACTACCCTCAAGCTTCGTCGAGATGCTGAGCAAAATACAGATGAGACCAGCGATGTTCTTTCGCCCCATGCCACATACCACTATGTTTTTGTTTCCTTTAGCCATTCTTCCACTGTTGCTCCTCGCGGCCACGAACCAGGTAAATGCAGAATCACTCCTAATTTTTTCATGTTTTTTTCCTTATTAGTCCACTATGGCGGTGAAATATGCCAAGCCCTAACTATTTTCATATCTTTTGTTCTTGTGCAATCCAATGATGGGACGAGTCACGTCACTAGACAGGAGAGGAATTTTGCCAACGCCGATCGAGCCTGCCAGGTTTTTCTCTGTTCCCACCGCTTGCTTTGAAGGGTCGACATCGCTCTCCATCTTTTTGTCTGCAAAAAAAAATTTGACACTAACATCATTGGCCTTAACATTTTCAATAAAATCCATGTCAAATGTTTACACCAAGCCACTAAATAAGTTCCATAATCACTGCGTTGTACCATGCATCGATATCGTACTCTGAATTTGATCGATTATTGCATGAATTTGAGAGATTTTTTTAAAATTAAACTGTAAATTTATATGATCATAAATTTAGTCCTTCTATCCAAGGTTTTTATTCCAAGAGTAATTGCTACATTTGATAGTATTCATTAACATCTAAAGAACCATGGAATTTTACCATAAGAATTCGAATTGTGGTGGTGGTTCACATAAGACATAGTGATCCTGAAGGAATAATAATGTTACAACAAATCGAGAGGCCATGGAAAAATTCACAATAGTATTTCGCTAGGCATTCTTATTATTACATGGGTAGATGCAGACATGGGAACAAACGTTGTCCATTGGTCTTGCAAATTATTTGGTAAATTCGATTCGTTTAACAAACCTTACTATCACCAATATGTTCACAGGGTCTACTTGGGAAGAAACGAACGCAATGCATAATTCCCACTGGATAGTCAGATTATACAAGCGTTGCCATTTCCGGCTAACACCTAACACCCAACAACGGGTCAAACATATTTTTTATTTCCCCAAAAATATATTTTCACTCTGCAACTTCATGGTCCCGATTCCCGCAGCCATGGTCGATGTTAATAGACCGTCAGAGAATGGAAATGTTAGCTCTTCCAATTCACGCTCCCATCGCCACAACCATCGATCTGGAACTCAGACAAAACATATTCGGTTGGGGTTCAATCGTGACCATCCAGAAATTAAAAATATCTGCTCATAAATAAAGTCAACATCAGTACATCCATCGAGGAAGGCGGGGTCGATATGGACGTGTCTATCGACGAACAAGGTGCAAGGCCCAAAGTTGGTCAATGGATGACGTTGAGAATGAATACACGACATAAGCTGTCTAACATGGAGAATGAATACACGACATAGACGTAGCCATTCTTGTGCATAACATTTATTCGTTTGATCCTAAAGGGGTTGGTGGGCCATGTTTTAAAGTGTTTATCATACATGAAATACATATGGTAAAGGAGTAGTCTACCTAGGTGGAGGAATGGGCCGGTTTCGTCACCGTCCGGAAAAATCTCTCGCTCCGGTCGCCAGAAATTCCTCTGCCCAGCGACGCCGCAAACTCTACCCAGTTCAATTTCGTAATTCCTCTGCCCAGCGACGCCGCAAACTCTGCCCAGTTCAATTTCGTAGACTTCCACTTATTAACAAAAATGGATGTGTGGCACAATGGTAGCACGTCTGACTCCAGATTACAAGGTTACGTGTTCGATTCACAGGAGGTTGGATGTTGTGAGTTCGCTATTGATATTTTTATGCTGCATATAATTGTTAAAATTCTGAGGATCTTTCGTGTAGTTTTCATGTTACGTTATCTTATTTTACAATTCCCTTCGCTGTGGATCGCTCGAGACGTCATAAGCCCGACCCAATTCTTTGAACTTTTCTAGATCCATAAGTCTTCCAGAAGAAGGAAAGGCTCCATAAATCTTGAGAAGAATGACTGCTGACTCTCCATGCGCAATCCCGCCTCCGGTGGATATTTCCAGAGTTTTTTATTAAAAAAATATTCGGAGACGACGGTCAAAGATTTGGGACAGCTTCCTCGATTCTTTATCTAAGAATTTATGTTCTCTAGCTTCGAAATGCACAACAGAGGTTGATTGGCGTCTAGGGGCAGCTAATGCAATGACTGTTAAAGGTGAACTTCCAATTCGTGCGCGTGGTTTTTCTGTAACAATAATGCTTTGAACGTTCTCATTCACCGTTGAAAGATTTTTTAATTAAATGCCTGAATATGAAGGTGCTTAAGTTTATTTTCTTCTGTATCGCAAACTTCCGAAGATTTTGCGAATCATTGATTTCTGATGGCCTGAGTTTATGGCACATAGCGTATTTAGGAAGGACTCAACGCGGAGGAAATGACAGTCAAAGCTGACTTTTTCACCATATTCTGCAAAGAGCCCTGCTTGAGTACTTATATTCTGCAAAATCTACGCCATTCTCGTAAACTCACGATACGATATAGCCATCAGAATCCTCAAAGATTTAATCCTTGATTTCCTCAAAGTTTTTCCACGATTGGTGCCTTGAAAAACTTAAAATGTATGAAAAGTATTAGATGAAGTTTGGTGAGCATATAAAACAAAGGAGTAGTCTAAATTGTAAAATAAGATAACGTAACATGAAAACTACACGAAAGATCCTCAGAATTTTAACAATTATATGCAGCATAAAAAAATCAATAACGAACTCACAACATCGAACCTGATGTGAATCAAACAGGTAACCTTGTAATCTAGAGTCAGACGCGCTACCATTGCGTCACGCATCCATGTTTGTTAGTATGTGGAAGTCTACAAAATTGAACTGGGCGGAGTTCGCGGCGGCGCTGGGCGGAGCTCGCGGCGAGTGGCGGAGCTGGGCGGAGGAATTTCCGGCGGCCGGAGCCGGAGGTTTTTCCGGGCGGTGACGGAAACCGGCCCATTCCTCCGCCTAGGTAGACTACTCCTATGGTAAATGAGTAACTTGTGTGATATTCCTATTGTCACACGTTTACATATGTATAATAATAAAATAAAATCTACAATATATTTTAGAATCCACCAAAAGGTCAAATTTTATATATATAATATAATATAATAGGTTATAAAATATTTATATATATATTGTTTCTTACCATTACAATATATGTGGGGTAGATTTTAGAATCGTGGTTTGTTTTGTAGTTAGATATTTTAGATTTTTCACAGTAATATTTGATAGTCATCGACGTTTTGAATCCATAAGAAGATTCATCTTTAGAATAACACAAGTTTTTAATTATAATTATAGTTAATATGTTTTAGATTAAGTTAACATATAATTGTAAAATGTAATCATTATAGTGAGATAATAAATATATACATAAATTTGCATGGAAATAAACCACATTCCTATTTTGAATAAAGTAGTTGAAATTCAATGTAATAATAAGTTTGAAACTAGACATTGAGATCAACAGATTATAAATCATGGGGAGCTTTTGGAGAAGTGAAGAAAAACAAGTGTATGGAAAACGGTGAGGAAAACCACTCAAGAACGTACAATCAAGGCAAAAAATTCAAGGATCAAGACTAAATATATGTTAAATATTGGTAAAACCTTGAAGAAATAAGAAGCATAAAAACTAGATAATGAGGATAAGGAAACCATTGACTAATCAAATGCAATTTGAATGGATAATTTCCAAAAACTTTAATGGGGGCCTTTTCACTTTCACTAAAAATCTAGGGGAGTTATTGGAAGACCAACAAATGATGACTTACTGGTCGAAACAATTATATCTGGTTAGATAATACAAATATATAAATGTCAAGGAATAAATATTATACATTTCAATATGCTAATCCTAAAATAACCTAAAAGCTTCAGCCCTGAATTGTCTAGTTGATATCCCAAACCATATCCATCATCATTCAAAAACTTGTTAAAATATGAACCCAATAAATTTTAATATGCAACAGGTTTTATATGTAGATAGTGAAATTTATCAATAATTAATCTTGGGAAAGACAAGGAAACTAAGTAAATTATAGTATTAATTTAACTTCAATACCATAGGTATGGAAACTCCTTCTAGTAGGTATCTATAGTTTCAACATGTATTCCTTTTAACCCAACCAAATGCTTTTATCCCATCTATTAGATATAGATTCATAAGTTCTATTTAATTTTACATTTATGGATTTTATTAGAAACCAAATAAAGGTTGTCGTCCTGGCTTGGTGACCATTTAATGACAATGGCATTCACAGAAACCAACAAGAATGAAGAAGTTGGCTCGTGATGAGACTTCTTATCTTTCAATTTTGCAACCAAAAGCCATTTCCCTAGCTTGGTGGCTAGTGGTAATGTCACTTCCTAGGGATCCATGATCATGTTAGGCCCGCCCATGATGAGACCTTCTATCCTTCAATTAATTCTATATGTTAATATAAAACTATGATAATGATTAATCTACAATAGATTACATAATAGATGAGGAAAAAATCTACTCCTTAAGTGCAAGGGATGACATAAAAGTTTTCCAGTGACTAATATTTACTCGTTAGTCCCGCTTTCCCAAGGAAATGGTGACCTTAAACTATTTATGAATATGTTTCTTTTTTTTTATTATTACAGTTAAAGATAGAGTTCTTAAGTAATGATGGACAAATTCAGATATATATCAAGTATAGTCCAATAACAAGTCACCAAAATCAAGGACTTAGCTAATCAATAAATTTGAGTGACAAGTGTCAACATAAGAGAGACACTCTATTAAAATATTTCCTTAAAGATAAGATTTTAGTTTTGTATAGTAAATAATCCACTATTTTCCCAATCAGTATACCAAGGAAAATCTGAAAATGGTAAAATCCACCCTTCTTCAATTTAAAGAGAGGGACAAGAGAAACCATCAAATCCAAAAGGAAAGTGAAGCAAAAGAATGAAAATAGGCTAAGAATAATTAAGCATCTATCGATATCAAATTACAAGTAAAAAATGATAAAAGGGATCAAACTTTAAGAGATAAGAGGATCTTTAAAAATTTAGATATTTAGTCCCTATTTGAGCTTTTAGAATGTGAATGCATACTTGTGTGGAAATAAAAATTTCGTTAGACATTATGTGATATGTTTCATAATTTGACCTTTTATTACACAAGAAAGAAATAAAATACTAAACAAAACAAATCCAAAAGAAAATGAGCATTTATGATGTTTATTTCAAAGCAAACAAGATCCATAACAATTAAATTTAATGAGAGAAGATTAATGAATATTCAATTCACTTAAAGGATTCTTGTTTGATGCCTATTAAACATTTCATAATGAACAAGTATAGAAAATGAAAGGAAAAAAAGTAAAGTTAACTTCCCAGTTTGTGTCATGATGGTTGATCTTCTTCAGTTTGACACTAGCATGCTTTCATAACTTCATTATTCAAGCGACATAAAATAAATCCATCTAAACAAAAAAACTAACTTAATTAATCTACTCTAAACTACTCAACGATCACAGTACTATGTGAAGTGAAATTTCCAATGTAGCCATCAGATTAACTCTAATCTTGCAAAGACAAAGAAGTTGGCAATTAGCAAAAAGAATCATTGTATTTCAAAATTAAAAATAAGAAGGTCATGCTTACCCTTATGATCTTCATTTAGAAACAAAGTAAGTACAACCTTACCATCTCCTCATAAATTTTCGAGAATTGTGTAACAACCCTGGTAGAAATTCCATGTAATAAAAGTAAATAAAGGAAAAATAATAACCATGGATGATGGGACGCTTATTCCAAGCTGAATGTTGGGCAAAATCCTAGTGATGGAGATCACTTTGTTATTGTTTATGGCTAAGGAAATTGGCAAAGGAAATGTCTAAGGCTTTGGAAAGGCAAATTGACATTTTGGCACAATTATTTATGAAAATAATGGAATCTAGGAGAAAAGGGAGGTCAAAGGTGACATGTTGCATGTGAGAAGGAAATTGAAGAAAAATAATGGAAAATGAATAAAATAGAGGCCTCATTCACAAAAAGGCTTCAGAGGATCAGTTGGTAAATTTTTTTCAGTTCAGATTTGGAGCTCTCTCATTATTCTCTCTCTCCCTCATACTCTTGGGGACATAATGTTCTCTTCGAGCACTCTTGGGGGGTGTGGCATGCTTAGATTTTCGGAGAAAGAAGGAAAAGGAAGGGTAGGAAAGCGCAAGAAGGCATGAGGATTAGCAACTACATTAGATTTTCTTGCAAGTACCAAGTTGCATGTATGTTTCCTTCACTAGTTTTGGCATGCATGGCTAATGCATGTGGTTTCTTGGTTGTGATCTATCATTGGCATGGAGGATGGCCGAGATTGACAATGGATTGCCTAGCCTTGCCATTTCCTAGATAGCCATGGTGATTGTGGGTTTACTTTCATTGTTTGTTTTTTGTTGGTTCTCAAGTTTCCTTAGCTTGGGTTGATTTATTATTCTTGGAAGCCCTGGTTGGAAAAACAATCCGGAAACCCTGTAACAACTTGGGTTGAGTTACTAGTCTTGGAAGACTTAGCTGGACAAATGCCTTGGAAGCCCTTGGAGGGTTGATTTACTAGTCGTGCAAGCCCTCGTTGGAAAAACGCTCTGGAAGCTTTGTTGGCATGAAAGAGTCATCAGGGAGAAAATACCCTAGGTTCAGGCGTAGAGGGCCAACAATGATCCGTTCTAGTCTAGGACAATGCCGGTATTTTCACCTTACCCAAAGGGTAAGGTGTCTCACCAGAGGTGTGCTGCGACCAGAAGCAAGAAAGTTCGTCATGGAGTCCAAGGAATACTGACCGAAGCATCATTCGATAACAAATATATATACATTACACACATAACAGAGATAAAAAAATAACATCTATTATACAGGAACTACTAGGTACATGCATTTGATGGGACATTCAAATTTTTTAAAGAGTCATCACACCATAGCACCCGTACATATCATATTTTGCAACCAGTCTATCCTTTATTTTCTATTAACTTAACAATAAAACAATACAATATATCTTCAACATTTTCTGTAATCAAATATAAGGAATACCTAGTTTAGGCTCATGGCTCGGACTTAGCCTCAAGGGCCCTGCTCATCTAGGCTCATGCCTTCTAATATCGGTCTGTTGCAACCAAATGTCCTCTTGCCAAATCCCACAGCCTCACCAACCAACTAACCAACCTCTCTTCTTTACTGTTGCCCTCCTTTTATATTCATTTATGCCACCTAGACTGTGAGTTCCTGCTTGACTGCTCTCTCGCTTGGCTGCTCTTGCACCTTCCCGCCTGCTCGGCTGCCTTTTTCTTCCACTTCCACCTTGCCGCAACTCTTCTGCAACTGCCTGTTCCTGCCCCGCTGTCTAGCTTACTCCTCCGCAAGCTAACCGTTGCTACCACTCATTTCCTTCTCATCCTTCGGTCAACCAAAATTGATCAAAATCTTTTCAAAATTAAATGAAGGCCCCAACAGACCTCGACCACAATTCTTTGACTTGTCCCCGAGTTAATTCATTTCGACCTCGATCAATCTTTCTAGTATTTTCATGGGCTCTACAGGTGGTGGCTGCACTGTCAAATGCGCTGGTTCTACTAATGCCTCGGCTGATGCTTCTTTTGCATTGGCTATTTCTCACGAAGTGGAATCTATTTCTACTGCACTTTCGTCACATTGAGGTTCCCTCATTCCAAACGAAGGCTCCAACTTCGTAACAATGACCATGGTTTGTTGCGTAAATTCCTGGTACCTCTATATGGAAGTGTCCCATCCGACGAGGATTGTGTTAGTGTGTTGAGTGAATGCTTCGACTGAATTTAACATTAACTCTATTGGTTGTTGGCTTTGCAGGTCACTCCATTGTTGTCCGTTGGAGACACACACCTCCCTCAGAGTTAGAACTTGCATCCGAATTGGTGGCTGCAGATCTCTGATCACCTTCTTCATCTTTGGAGACTCTTCCTCAATTTGATCAACTTGGGCTTTGATGGCATCAATTTGGTCGTTGATTTACTGTAGTTGGGTAGGGTCTATACAGTCCTTTGTGTTGGTGAATAAGGTCTGTATTCGCTCTCTCATTGGGTAGACTGAGTGATTTTTCAACTCTAGACTTCCTAGCAAGTCATGAACTTTGTTCATCAAGCATAGCCATCGACGAGGGCATCTGCTAAGGCTTGTTTCTTTGATTCCATTTCAATGATTTTTCCCTCGACCGTCTTCATGTAGATCTCCACTAGGTCCGATGGTGTTGATCTCATTGTCTCCAGCTTCCTCTTCATGTCAGCATTGGTAGCTACCAGATTCGAGCATGTTGCCTGGATGTGGTTGCAACATTTTACCACCATGTAGGTTGTGATGTCTGTCGGCGCCTCTATGTTTGCATCAATGATTGTTGGCCATAATGACTTGAATTGTTGCGTGATTTGATCAACCTCGACTTTCAAATCTATATTTTCTCACCATAGGTGATCATGCTCTTTTGTTACTTCTTGCAATCACCTTACTTGTTGCTCATGTTCCTTGGCTAGATCCTCATGGATCCCTTTGGCCCTGTGCGCTACTTTCTTTATAAATGTAAATAACTGGGTCGATGACCAGTGCTCGAGTGTGTCAGCCTGCATTGTACTGGGTTTAGGGAAGTGTTGTTGTATGGGTAGGCCACTGCCGATAGATTTTTCAGAGTGGGAGGCGGGTGAATGAGTTTGTTCTGACTGTGGAGTGAATTATGGAGTGGGTGGAATGATGCTAGGGTTCAGGACCACTGTGAGATTTATAAGGAAAAGTGGCCGGTACGGCTCAATCCTTTCTCCCTATAGAATAGTGTCTAGGCTTCCTCCTTATGGTGGATTCGACCCAAGCATTTGTGATACAAGTGATGTTAGTTATGTGTCATTGGAAAAAATGGTTCCCTTTTCCTACCCATCTTACTCAACTTCTATTTCCATAGTCTTTTTTTGTTAGCCTGATAGGAAGGTCTCTAATAAGGTTGTGGAGGTGGAGGTTGTGTGCAAAGATGATTCCCACGACTGATGTAAAACGGTGGAAATGGTGGTGGGAATCTCTTCAACTATGGGGGCTATGGAGATCGAATGCTCGACCTCATAAGTAAGGTCAACAACCAGGGGTGGTGGAGTAATTTTCAACTTTTTGATGGCCGGACTGTGAACAAATCGTTTCTTATTTGGATTGGGGATCATTGGCTGAGAGGGAGACTGGGCTACTCCCGTGGGGAGTTTCATGGCCAACGGGGTTGTGATAATAAGATAGAACATGGTAGAGCCTTGAAATTGGGTAGGATAATTGTTCACACTTGATTGTCCTTTGAAACTAGCAATTGTTGGTCTTAGCTTGAACATGTTCTCCTCCATCTGAAGCACCATTGGGTGGAGGTCATCTTTGGATGGATGATTCCTGCTGCTCTCCACCACATCTCCCCCTTGTGCCTGCTACTTCAAAGCTCTGAATAGATAGTTGTATTTCCCGTCTGTGATTTCGCAGGCCACTCCTAACCATGATCCCACCTCCTTGTGTAGCGATGTTGTTGCTAGAATGAACCTATGGGGCCTCATTTTAAAGGTCTTTGGGTGGACACACCATGGTATAAGATAAGTGTGTGTGTGAGGCTTCGAACCAGATCTCTTCTGAGAATTCTTCCAACAAAGCCTTTGGTATCCTCTATATTGACTTGATGGTGGTTAGCATCTGCTCATACAAATCCTTGAAAGTTGTCTCATTTATCTCTTTCATGATGGGGTCTCTTGATGCCCTCCATGGGTCATAGTGGAGTGCTATTGGCTGTCTTTCAACAATGGTCGTCATTTCCCTTTCCTTCGATCTCCACCACTTCCACATTTCCAAAGACATCAAAATGTACCTGAACACGAAATTGGTTCCCCACCTGTACACATCTTCACAAGCTTCAAAGAGCTCATTACGAACAAACACAGACCAGATAAGTACATCTACTTGGCAAAAATGTTTTGTAACTGAAATTTCATCTAGTGTGCATTCGTTCTTCATATAATGTCTCATGGTTTTTCCCTCTATGATGTAGCAGGAAAATTTGATGTTGACCTTGTTGATCATATCAAGCTTCGCTCCTCTTCCACCCCGCTGAGTCCCATATCTTGCATAGATGTTATCCTCAATCTGATTGTTGGCTTTGTTAGCCCCTGGCTGAAATGTTGTGCTCACTGCCTTTCCCCCTTCTGACAACCTTGTTAGACGATTAATGTCATCCACATGCATGGGATACTCCTTTTCCAACCATAGTGATCCTCTATGCACCTTGCTTGCCAAAAGTTTGGTACACTCCATTGCAGTGAATTAAGTACCGAACACAGGTTAGCTTATCAAATGGAGAAATTTCGACCTCTGTATCCATTCGAAATTTTCCCTGACCTTAGAAGTCTTGGTTTCGTCCTCCCTCTGGATGTCCTTTGCATAAACTTCCCTTTTCAGAGTTGGAATTGGAAACAGTCTGTAATATCATTTTCAACTAGATTCGCCTTGTCATATTTGCCATACAAATTGTTGACCAACTCAATTTTTTCATCTAATGTGTCCTGTGGGATTGATACAATTCCTTTCACCATCTCCCTTCGCCTTTGTTAAACGATCTGCACCTAAGGTTTCTTGATTCTGTGTCTCTATACATTTTCTTTAGAAAGGACTTGTAATTCTCTTGCTATTTGCAATTGAAGTTCTGGAATTCCCTTCATTATCCTACGATTTAAGCAGTCGGGCTTGACACAATGTTTCATGACTGGCTCGACCTTAGCAACTAATTACTCCAGCAACTTTCCCCATGTGTTCTAGCTATACCTTTCTGTCGTCAGCCGACCTGGATGTGACAACTATGACGTGGACTGGGAAAGTACAGAGTGGGCTGCATGGCGTATTTGTTTTGCCGTCATGGGGTTATTTATGAACTAAATTCGTGCTTAATGGGAAAACATTTTTTAGCTCCTACTTTGACAGTTGCATTATTAGTTACTTAATATGGAAATGACTACTAGTACGATGGAAAGGATGATTACGGTGTGTGATCATAAATACTACAAAAAACGCATGCCTACATGTACCTTGTTGATTGAGACTACATGTGTGACTACTAATTCTACTTTTCTTCCCTGCCTCGACCACAAATGGATTGTGGCGTGTTGAAGTTGCTCCCGCAACCTTATTGACCTTCTACTTATTTCTTTGAAAAATCCCATGACTCTACCTAGTTGCTTATTATATATTTTTTTTTTCTTACCTACTTGCAGGCTCGTTTTTGAGACCCTCTTTTATCTTGATTTATGTCTTGTGGAAGGGCTTCAGGCGAGCGCCATTCACCCATCCGTGCAGTATGACTCCATCCAGTTGCGCAAGTCTCACTGCTCTAGAATCTCTGATTTCTGTGACTATAAATGGGCCCAACCAGTGCATCTGCAGTTTCCATGGGAACTTCTGGAACTTGCTATCATATAGTTGTACCTATTCCCCTACTTCGAAATAATTCCTCCTAATGTGCCTGTCATGCCAAGATTTTTGTCTTCTTTACTCCACTCACTAATGAAACTTGGCCAAGAACCAGGTTTCGTCAAGTTCCATTAGCTGACTCAGACTGTCTCGTAAGGCCATGTTGTCCATCATCCCTGTGGCTTCAGATATGAGCATTCTTGGTAATATACTAGCTGAAACAAAGTTTTCTTATGAAGTATCTTTACTGTTGTTCTATATTCCCATAGAGTTGCGGGTATTCTTTCATCCCAGTCATCCCTGTTGGCTGATATGACCTTTGTTAGCCCTTTCTCTAGGATTTTGTTGAATGCTTCAACTGTGCCATCGACCTGTGGGTGATACGGGCTATTGTTGTTATGTTGAATCATGAAGGTCTTCGGCAGAGTCTCAATGGTTTCATTCCGAAAGTGTGTTCCTTGGTCGCTTGTGAGGCTCCTCAAACATCCAAACATTAAGATTATGTTCTAAAAGTTAAACCTTACAGCTTTTTCTGCTGTAAAATCCTTGATGGGTGTTGCTTCTGCCCACCTGGTGAGGTATTCTGTTGCGGTTATTAGGTATCTCACGCGTGAATGCCTTGCCAATGGTGTAATGGGTCCAATGAAGTCTATTTCCAATTTGTAAAAGATTTTCACTGTGTGAACAAGGTTTAGAGGAAGCTCATCCCGTCACGAAGGCTTTCCAACCCTTTGACAAACGTCACAGCTCTTGGAAAATTCTTTAGAATCTTTATAATTAGTTGGCTAGCAGAGTCCTACTTGTAGTATCTTTCTTGCAATGGCTCTACCTCCCACATGGCCTCCTGTGACTCCCGCATGGCATTCCTATAACACATTGTTTCTTTCATGTTGAAGGAAACAACATCTCAATATTTGATCCAAGCCCATCTTGTAGAGGTTTTATGCGATTAGCTGGTAATCTACTGCCCTTACTACCAAGTGGTGCCTTTGTGCTGCCATATATCCTTCTGGGCAATGACCTGTTTTTAATAATGTGGCAATCCCTTCTAGGTGATCTGGGATTGCCTCTATTCTGAATAAGTCGGCGTTGGGCAGTTGATCATCCATTACTCCTTCATTCTCACCTGTCTCCAGCCGCAACAAGTGATCTGTCCCCACATTCAGTTTGCCCGGTTTTATGACCACCTTGAAAGTAAATTCCTGGAACAACAAAAACTATAGACATATTCTAACTTCCAGTACTGGTTTGTTTACTAAGTATTTCAGTTCTGAATGGTCAGTAAAGAATTTGAATGGCACGCTCAACAAGTAATGCCTGAACTTTTGAAGAGAATAAACCATGGCCAGGGCTTCTCTCTCGGTTGTTGTATAGTTTCTTTCCACAATTGACAGCTTCCTGCTAGCATAATACACCACATGGTCCATATTCTTCTCCCTTGGCTACGCTAAGACCACTCCCAACACTATCCCTGATGCATCGATGTGTACAAGGAACATTTTGTTCCAATCTGGATATAGAAGTATAGGGGTGCTTACCAACCTTTCCTTTAACCTATTCAGAGCTATTTGACAACCCTTAGTCCAAACGAACTCTTCCATCCTCTTCAACAATTTTTCCATTGGGGCCGTTATTGATGCATAGTTCCTAATGAAGTGCCAATGATACCTGGTAGGACCCAGTGTTGATCTTAGTTTCTTCACATTGAGTGATGGTTCCATGTTGACAATTGCCGAAACCTTTGCTCGGTCTATTCATAGTCCATCCTTGCAGATGATATGGCCTAGCAGTGTTTCAAATGGGACTGTGAAGATACATTTCTTGAGGTTCAAAGAAATCTACAATTGTCTGCACCTTTCAAACATTACTCTTAATAAGCTGGTGTGGGTTTTTAATAGACTATACATTATCCAGTCATCCCTGTACAACTCTATAAATTTGTGAATATAGTCTCGGAATGCAGCTATGACAATCCTTGAGAAGAACGTTGGTGCATTCTTTAGTCCAAATGGCATCACATTGTATGCATATGACCCCCACTTAGTAGTGAATTATTTTTTTCTTTTATCCTTCTTAGCTATTTGAACTTGGTGGTAGCCCAAAAATCCATCCGTAAATGAATATTCTTCATTCCCCACCACATTGTCTACAACCTCATCACTAAAAGGTGTTAGAAATGGACCATGCACACATGCGTTGTTGAGGCTTCTGTCATCAACACATACTCTGATTTCAGTTGCATCCTTCTTGTTTTGTATGACTATCAAGCTTATCCACTCAGCTTCATCTATCGGAAATATAATTCTTGCTTCTAATATTTTTTCAATTTCCTTCTTAACTTTCTCCTTGACCCTTGGGTTCAATCTATATGGTCTGTGCTTTACCGGCCGGGCATTCGGTCTCAAAACAATATTCATCTCCTCTGTGTCACCTTTTATCCCCTTTAGCTCTGCCAATAAAGCTAGAAACAGGTCCTGATATTCTTGTAATAGGTCAAAAATTTCTTTTGTGGTCTGTTCATCCCAGTAGTCTTCTAGAGATGCCATCTTGGGCTTATCCTCTGTCCCAACATTTTGTTTACTCAGCTTCATCGGTAGAAGGTGGGCACCTTCAATTGAGGGGCTCTCCCAGCTGTCTCTTTCTTCTTCTATTTCCCCAAATGTCAGGTGTCTCAATCCATCTAACCCATCCTCCTCTGGCTCTATATCCACCTTGTTGTAGGTCGTGTATCCTGGAGATTCCATGTCATACAGACATTGTAGAAAATTTTCCTGGGGCCCTCCTTCAACCAACTGTCCTGGGGTGAGCATAACCCCTTTTATCACATGGAGTGTCTCTGTCATGTGTTCCTCGTTACTTCTTAATGAAAAGTTGCTAACAAACTGTACCTCCAAAACATCCCAATCCACCATCTCTCGATGGAGCTCTTCCTGTACATATCACACTCGAAAGATAGTTCCTAGGGTATGTATAAATGTGTGTACCCATCGATCCTTCAGCATTACCTGGTTATTCCAATTGGTTGTGCAATCTTTGATGTGCCTCTCAGGACTTGAATCCCCCTTGTATCTTGCCTTATCATGTGGTCAGTCTTCCTCCTAGGAAAATCATTCCTTCATGACTTGCTTGATGCTTGTCCAGTCTCTTAGTGCACTACGATGCGTCTTCCACCATATTAATGGTGTTTCCATGAGAGTAATATCAAGAAAGGGAATCTTTTGATCCTCCATCATTTCCTGGTCTACCTTGTTCAAGAAGGTGTCCACCGTTCAAGGCCATAATATTTGGGATAATCTCTTATCTCTGTTCCTATCCAATTTACTCGGGTTATCATTGCACAGTGTCTAGTGTTTAGTTCATACCTGCCTTGCTGCCATGCATCCCATGTAGCTTCTGAGCCGGTCTCTAAGCTTTGAATACTTCTCTAGATGACAGATCCTCCTATAGTGGGATTTACGTAATCTTCCCTCTTTCCCACTGTGAGTGTGTATAGCTGGTCTAGCATTCCTCGTTCATCCCTATCATCTACTGGTTCTGTGAACCTAGGTCCTTGATAGGGGTCTAAGGGTTGGATCACCCTTAGTCCTGCTTTGAAAATCATCAGTTCTTTCTTTAGGTCTATGACAACATAGTTCTCATAGGCCCAATCGATCCCAAGGAGCACTGACTATGGGTCTTTATCCCCCATGATCTCAACCATTTCGAATTCGGTGTGCGTCTTCACCCCGGCGACATCAACTTCCACATTCTCTAACCTTCCAATGGGTAGTATACAATACTGGTTTGCCATTCTTAGCTGAATTGGTGAGTATTTCAGTTGCGGCTTTCCCATTGCCTCCCATGTTTTTCTAGGTGGGATGTTTACATCCGATCCTTGGTCTAATATTGTGTCCCTTATTTGGAACCCCGCAACCTATGTGTTGATTCATAATTCCTTTTCGCTTCTCCTCTTGTTCTGTTTCACTATTTTGGAATTATTTTTTGGAAAGTTGGCAAGTGATTTCTCCACTTCCCATTCTTCTATGGATAACGCAACCTTCAAACTTTTCTACAACTACTTTAACATGCATTGATCCTCAACAATCTTTAGGAAGATTTTAAACCACTCTTCAATCGGTTGGTCATGATCAATCACGTGATCCTATGGTTTCTGGTTGTCCCTCTTCTTAGTCATCCCCTTAAACAAATTAGCTGCTTCATGATAATGCTACTTTTAGCATTCGGGCTTATGTACATTCTGTGGATATGTTTCTTTAATAATCAAGGGTGGGTCCGCTTTGCTACGATCCTCCCTCGTATTCTTTCCTCCTCAGGTGACTATATTAATACTAGTTGCAGGAAGACCATCGTCAGTACGAGGTTCAGTATTAACCAGGTTAGCCCCCCTTTGCCTGGTCCTTTCTTCCCAATTTGCAATGAGTTTCGAAAAATCCTTCGTGGTGTGGGTATTAATCCTACAATATGAGCACCAAAGTCTCCTCAGGAGCGCACATTCACTGGCGACATGCCCTTCCTATTTGCAGTTGTAACACCTTATGGGACCTCTTCATCTCATCCTCCCTCCTCGCCCATTTCCTCCTTGTCCTCCTCGGTTTGACTCATTAATTCTGAACGTAGATCTGCCCAGCTGTTCTACCAGAGCATCCAGAAACTGATCAGTGTGAGGCATTGTAGATGCACAGAACTCACAATAGTTTTTAAAGGGGACGTTGGAGTATTTTTGTAGTATCGGGCACATACGTGGAAGGGGTCCATACATTCTATAGATCTTGCAAAATTCTTGGTTATTCCTTCCCGAAAGATCTCCTTGTGCTCCTATTGCCACAAATCATGCATTTGGTGGGGTGCCTGATGACCCCACAACTTCCCCTACATGATTAATCCCTCACAACCGGGGGAATTTTGTCGTATCATTTCCTTCCACCATGCAGTGGGTGCACCATACATTGGGTCTGGCTAGTTGTACTGACTGAAGATCCTTCAGGTTCTCCATTAAAGTTATGATCTGATTCTGGAGACCCATGATTAATGGGTCTTGCAAGCTCGTCCCGACCCGGTATTCATGAGGATACCCAACCATGGCTTCTATTCAGGATGGTTGCTCTAAAGCATCTTGGAGGGTTCCGATTTTTTGTTGTGTTAATGGCATTCTGGTTAGGGACAAGAGTTCCTTGATAAACCAATCCCGCTTGTGATTCAAGTCCAGGGTGTAACTCAACTTAACAATGGCATCCTTAAACCTTTGCATGAGCTCCTAGGCCATCTCACCCTCCTTCTACATGATTTCCCACAGCTTTGATAACCCCTGCTGGTCCATCTGTGGTACTTTGAATTCCTACTCAAATCCTCTCTTGATATCATCTATCATGGGATTCTGGTTCTACTCCACCCATTTCATAAACCAGCGTAGAGATCTCTCCCTCAGCATGGTCTAAAATTCCACTATCCTAACATTGTCTGGAGTCTGACGTGCCCTCCAAATAGCTTCACATAGATACTAGTGCTGCTCCACATCCTTGTTTCCCCTTCCCACAAACTCTAGATATCTGGTAAAAGATCCCACCATATTGACTTGGGTATGAGCTAACAACACAAACCCTTTGTTCCCTAGCTGATGGGATCCCTGTAATCCTAAGTTACTAATACTACTAGTTCCTTTGTTGCTCCCAATATTAAAACTCGCTTTATATTTCTCACATGCACTATATACTCGTACTGCCTTGTCTAAGCTAATAAAAAATTCCTCCTAATCATTGTTAGGCCCCTATACTACTAGTGTAACCCTTTATTGTTATTAGTACAACCCCCTTGTTTATATTGATGTACCCATGTAGTGCCCATATTGTTACTATTGTGCCCCATAGAAGCCCACTATTGTTATTATTGTGCCCTTACATTATTATTGTTATGTTGGCTCCGATTATATTATGACCCCTTAGACTCCTATATATAGAAAGGAGGTCTTTTCATTTGTATCATCCAAGAATTGTTCATTTATGTAATGTAAAGGAGGTTGCCCCCTTAAAGAGGCTAAATTCTAAGGCATTGATCTATCTTTTCCATCTTTTTGTGAGCTGGTTTCATAACATTTGGTATCAGAGCTTTGGATTCTAGGGTTTCGCTACTCCAAATAGGTCATCGTGGCATTTTCGCTATAACTCTTTCCTTGCGATGTTTCAGAAGCGAACAAAAAAAAACCCATTTGAGATGAAAACACGTTGAACCTCGGGTCTAAATTTCAGAGCTTTGCATGCTATATTTGCAGAGATATGATCTGAGGAAGTTGGTCTTTTTGCAGACTCCTGAATTATATTCCAAACAGGGGACCTTGGGAAAGTCATCATAAATTTTGTTTTGAGCATCAGATTGAAATTTTGTAAGAAGTTGCAGAAAGAGAACAGACTGTAGTTTCTTGTGTATATTTTTTAGATCCCAAGGTTAACACAGTGACACCTAGCACTTCATACAAGTTCGATCTTCTAAAAAGGTATATAATCAGGTCATCTTAGGATATTTTTCATAGCTCTTTCTTGGAGAGTGTCAAGCGATAAAAAGGTGTCTTTTTAACTCCTAATTACCTTCACATTAATTGTCAACCCAAGGATGACTTTTATTTCAAGAGTGTACTCAGTCTGAGGCGGCTATTTACTCAAGAGTAATGTTATGAAAGATGTAGTACAGTGCTCAAAATACAAGAGTAACCAGATGCTCGAAATGAGATCTACTTACAACAAAGCACTTTAAGACTTAAATCATGCATTCAGAAAATTACAGCAAATGATCAGTCAAGGGTACAGTAATAGTAACTCATCCCTTTGTAAACTGATGCAATTAAAAAGACACTCAAAAGAAGGATCATCAAACTGGGAACTAGACAACATATGTCAATGTTCACTACAATCTCAGACCTTCTGCACACCAAAGTAAAGATAATGCGAATAACAGGAAATGGAACAACAACTAGGAAACTGTAACAGCAACTGATTTCAATAAGCAACCACACCTTAGTCTACAAGAATAAATGCAACAATCGTGTTCTACAGAAATCAGATAGCAATCTTTACTCTAAGAATAAATCAGACAACAAACGGAAATAGAATGGAAACTAATTAGAAATGAAATATAGAACAACGATTAAGATCAAATATAAATGTGCAGTTAACTAAAATACACACGGCACACCTTAATAGTAATTTGATCTTGGTAATCCACTTATCAGTCTTAGTTATAAAGAATACGATTGTATTTTATAATGGAACAACAACGTCAATAGATTCAACAATCGCAAGGAAATATAATCTCTAAGATGAATTCAGTAATACCAATTAAAGAGTGTTACAACACGGTTATGCTGTAATTGAATAGCAATAACATTCTGTAAGGATCAGCAACGTTATATCAATGATTAAAAGAATAGCAATGCGTTGCAAATTCGATATGATATTTCTGTCTCAAAGAATGAGATTACTCGATAGATCAAACGTAACAGAGTTGTGATGTAAAATAATAGAACATACCAGATTACCGAATAAAGCTAATAAGCAAAACCACGCATAAACCAAAAATATAATATACAGCAGCAACACAATCCACCAGAGGCTGGGCCCTTAGCTGCCAGCGGATGCTGCTAGGCTACTTCAGATCAAGTGAATGAACAGCAACTCCCAAATCATATATTAATCATCAAACTGTGAAATCATTACAACAGCTGAAGCTTTGAGAATTACAACATGCAAAAATCCCTTTTCCCTCCTATCCTATCATGAATCATGAATCCTTAATTCTGAATTTCTAATTCTCAAATCATAATTCTGAATCCATCATTCCTAGTTCTGCATTCTCTCAGCTATCCTCTTCCCATTTTTCCATCATTTTTCCATCCCCCTTTCTGATCTCTGTTTTCATTTAAATAGAGAGAGATCAGAGAGAAGTTACAATAGAGATAACTACAACATGATTTATATTACAAAATTGGTTTGTTTCTAACCAATTGATCAACAAGAGCAAGGCGAATTTGGCTTTGCAGTTAAGATTTGGAGGACGGCCGCAACAACAAATCTGAGAAAATCGTGCTCAAAGAACCCTGCGTTTCTCTCAGTACAAGCCGAATTTGGGCAAACCATTCTTTTGCTAAAGTTATTTGGGTCCGTTCTGGATAAAACCAATGTTCAGGATTTTCCAGATTCTGCTTCATTTGCTTAGAATCTCAACCGCAAAACTGTCACTTCTTATTCCAGCGAATTTCTAAGTTGGCACTTTTAATGATCAAATCTTCAATCTAGAAATTATCTTGGAGGTTTAAAAATGGTGAATGATGTTACAACCAATTTATTGAAACTATCATTGATAAAATCATGCATAATCATCAATTTATTAGAAATAAAGGAGAATAAATTACATTTATTCATAAGAGCATAAATCATCATAAAATGGATTTATATAATAAATTATAATAAATGACATTATAAAGAAGAGTAAAAATGGATGAAATAAGTGTTTAAAAAGTGATAATAATAATGGCATATTAACGGCCCAACACACCCCCACACTCAATATGTTGCATGTCATCATGCAACAAAAACTGAATATATTGCATGTCTTCATGCAACCCAAAGACAAAACCCATGTGTTAACCAAGCAATAAAAATTTGTTCATCCCAACTCATGAAATGGATAGAACAAATGAATGCTTCCTTATTTAATGAATATTCAAACTTAGCGATTTTGATGAAGGAATAACAATGAAGTTGCAGCAAAATATGATATAAGTAACATCAACCTTCATTAACCATGTACAAACCATTTTTTGCTGAAATTTGGCAAGCAGATTTCTACTATATCAATGCTTCTATGATCCAAAAATTAGATTGTTTTGATGCATGGATCATGAGATATAAACAAAATGGTTGTAGGTGATAGTGCATGATTTCCAAAATTTTATGAACCAATATTACTTGAAATTGTTTGGGTTTATATATTTTAATGATACGTCTGTGTTATCCAGAAATCACAAGAATTGAGTTCATAGTTTTAAAAATATGTGGAAATCAATTTCTGCATTGTATAAAAATGAAATTGCATGCCTTAAATGAGAAAGAAAGTAGAAAACATCCATCATGCGTAGCAATTCCTCCCCCTCTCTGAAGAATTAGCATGCCCTCATGCGATGCTAGAAAACAAATAGAGGTGGTTGCTACTATCTGTTGAATTATATGCTTGGTGTAAAAAAAAATGGAATAAGCAAGGTGTTGAGAATGAATAAGAATAGCAATGGATGATAAAGAATATGAATGACATGATCATAAGAAAGAAATGAATGAAAGCAACACTCCCCCAAACTGAAAGATGATATGCCGCTGAAAAATGGGAAGTGGTACAGAGGTGGACTGAAGGATGATAAATAATGCTCAAAATGGATTTTTATGAAATTCTCCTAATAAATCAAAAAATTATGCTATTTTACCTCAAGTTTTACCTCCAAAAAAAAAAATGTGGAATGACATATATGGACTGGTAGTTGTTGAAGCTGATGTAGGCAGAGTTGATGCTAGAAGTGATGCAAAAGGTTGAATCCAGGCAAGCACATCATGTCTGATCAATTGTTCACGTTCAGTTGCTCAAGCCTCTTTTGTTAGTTGCAATAGTGTGATCATGCTGTGAATAGAGTTCTGCCCATACTTGTTGTTCTTCTGTAAACAAAGTTCTATTTTGCATACAATGTTCTTGAATCCATAGTGTTAGTTTTGAATAGAAATAGATAAGATGCATGCAAAACTTTCAATCAGAAAAACTTTTGTCAAATCAACAAGTTATGGCAGAGTGCAGTAATCATATTGCATGCTATCCCATAATGCATACATTCCCCCCTCCAATTGGAAAAGGAATTCCATGACCATAAAGCGTATGAGAGGTGTTATGCTGATGGCAAGGCAAGGGAATGAACAATATAGCAGTAAATGAAGCAGAGTACACATATCAATGATAGGATGGCAAGAGGTATGGTTATAATGAGGGCAAAGTGTGTAAAGATAGTTATGAATAAGAGATAGGACGCTTTGGATTGATGATAAGTTATGAAAAAGAGAAAAAGGACAGCAATAAGCCAAAAAGATGCTTTGCTGATGGTATTCTAGCTGAAAAAGGATGTGATTGATCAGAAAATAATTTCTCATGCGTAAAGGTTCAAAACAAGGAAAAAAAAACAATGAAATAATTTCTCTGATAAAAAGAAAAAAATAAGAAAATGGTATTATAGTAATAATTGATGATAAGATATAACTTCAATACCATAAGCAGAGCCTCTATTGCCAGTAGGCGTCCATAGCCTCGGCAGGGTTGCTTTTTAACCCATATGAGCCAAGATCCTCAATTTATAAATGGAGAGTTACAGTGTTGTTCTACAGAAGAGATCAGTGTGCTGGCGTGGTAACCAGATAACCACACTACCATTCACTAGGATGTAGCAAAAGTGATCAGGCTGGCTTGTGATGAGACCTCCTGTTCCAAGGATAATTTGGCTATCCAATGGATCATAACCCTGGTGTGGTGGCCATAATGGGAATGTCACTCTGTTATAGCCTTATGAACATGGTAGGTTGGCTCATAATGAGACCCCCTATCCTCCATCTACGAACAAAATTTTGTTGTTATTACACATTTTTATGATAAAAAGAGGGAGGCTCAGTACTCCTTAAGAGCAAGGATGGTGGAAGAAGTTGAACATGTCAATAGAAAAAATATACCCATAATCTCATTTATTACAGATAGAGAAGATTATAACTAGGAAGGGTGGAACCAACATGGTATTAAGATGATCAATCAATATCATGTACAGCAGAAAACAATGCAGTAAAGTAGTATATAAATAATTGTGTCCCTTTTGAAAAGAATCTATCATCAAGGAGTTGTCTTATTAAAGATCATAACGTGAATGGTATTAACTCGCTTCAATAGAATCCATAATTCTTGTCCTCATAAAAGTATTGTACTTCATGCCATGAAGGGGAATCAGTAAAATGTGGTTGAGATGAACTAAGAATAATCCCACAAGAGGAAGGAATGGTTTCTCTCTAAAATACTCCCAAAGTGTTGTTTCTTTAAAGTAACAGCAAAAACACTCAAAAAGTGGTGTTCCATGTAGGGAACAGCAAAGGAAATGCACACCAAAAAGCAAAAATACACATAAAAAAGTGTGAAAATGCAAATGTCGTTCCTTTGGAAAAAGGAACAGCAAAAATGAAAAGTGTCGTTCCTTTGGAAAAGGAACGACAAAAATGCAAGTGTTGTTCCTTTGGAAAAGGAACAAAAGAAATGAAAAGTGTCGTTCTTTTGGAAAATGAACAACAAAAACGCAAGTGTCGTTCCTTTAGAAAAGGAACAGCAAAAATGAAAAGTGTCGTTCCTTTGGAAAAGGAACAACAAAAACGCAAGTGTCGTTCCTTTGGAAAATGAATAAAAAAAATGAAATGTGTCATTCCTTTGGAAAAGGAACAGCAAAAACGCAAGTGTTGTTCCTTTGGAAAATGAAAAGAAAAATGAAAAGTGTCGTTCCTTTGGAAAATGAACAGTAAAAACGCAAGTTTCGTTCCTTTGGAAAAGGAACAACAAAAATGAAAAGTGTCGTTTCTTTGGAAAATGAACAGCAAAAATGCAAGTGCCATTCCTTTGGAAAAGGAACAACAAAATGAAAAGTGTCGTTCCTCTGGAAAAGGAACAGCAAAAACGCAAGTGCAGTTCCTTTGGAAAAGGAACAACAAAATGAACCGTGGAAAAGGAACGGCAAAATGAACCATGGAAAAGGAACAGCAAAATGGACAATCATAAAATGAAAGCATGCAAAAAACAAATCAGCTGTTCATGGCATTGATGCTAAGGATGAGTTACACTTTGAATGAAGCAACACCTGAAACACAAAATATAAAAGAAATTAGAAAAGAAACAACAAAAAGCAGTATGAAAATAAATAAATTAAGTTACAACAGCTATGATATTATGTAAAAAAAATGATCTCTTTGAAAAATGTTTTTGTAGCAGTGATAAGACAAGAATCTTCATATTGAAATCAATTCTTCATTTTTTCTATTATGAATCCATGGGGTAATGAGTTGGATGAAATTCCTTTGTTTCATAAAATTTCTTTCAAAAATCACTCGTCCATAAATTGACCTTCTTTATTTTCCCGAGACCTGCAAAAAACGAGTGTCTACCTGCAATAAAACATTAAATCATGGAGAAAGTGAGGTGATCGGGCTCTCCTAATACAATAGTTGTGCAAAAAAATAACAATTAGTTACTCTGTATAACAAATCCACTGAGAAAATAACAAAGCAAAAGTTATTTGTCACCTGCGGGAGAGCAGTGGCCATTCATGCTAACCTGCAATGTTTTAATTAAAACTTCTTTGTTTTTCGTCCAAATTGAGTGATTCTAAAGCCAAATGAGAGCTAATTCAAAGATGTATCTTTAATAGAAACATATTTTAAAAATTCAATGATATGATATGTCAATTTTAGTTAGAACAACCTGCATAACAGAGTCATTTTCGATTACCCCATTTAGAACAACAGTTGATATTTCAAGCATAAATTTTTCGTTTGATGTCAGATTCGAATGATTCAAATTGGAAATGAAAGTAGATTAATTTATTTATCTCCAATAGAAAAAAAATTGAACACAAGAAGAATTGATAAGTCAAATACTGTAAGGAACAACCAGAAAGACAGAGTTTTAAGGGTGCTGATTTACGATAGACAGTCAGTATTTTGATCATAACTTCCCCATATGATATAAAAAATGAGTGATTCCAATTGAATTGTAAACTAGATTCATAGGGGAACCTACCATAGAAACATGTTTTAAAAATTCATTCATTTAGGCCTCCCAAAACTGACTGTCCCAACTTTGTTCCTGAGCTGCTAGCAAGACACCCTGTCAATGTTTTGGTTCTAACTTTTTTGTTTCAAATCCCAATTGAGCGATTCAAATTGGGTTGGAAAGTAGACATAAAGGGCTACTTAGGATAGAAATAAGTCTTAAAAATATTCTCTTTTGGTTCCTCAAAACATGACTGTCCCGACTGTTTTTCCAAAAATTCCATCAAGCCCGTAAGTCAAAAAAATGATATTCAAGCATTTTTTCAAATTGGTGATAAAAATGAAAATGAGTGTTTGTAGAACTTATTATTTCCATTATGATTCATCTACATACACAAATGATTTAAAAAAATTATCACCGATGTTGATTTCGATAGCTTGTTGCAACAAAAAATCAACTAGTTTTACATAAAAAAACAAAATGCATTTATTTATTCACTTATTTATTTTATTTTCTAGACTAACCTATTTTGATTTGAGAAACAAATATGACTATGTATATGAGTACTTCCAATGGAACCATTTTCGAAATAGGGCTTCATGTATGGACATACCCAAATTTGAAAAATGCATGTTAATGAATATTAGGGTATGAGAAGCCAACTTCCCTTGAAAAAATGGTATCAAAAATTGTTGAAGCATAGAGTGATGTTGCAAAGAAATGATGGAGTGAAACCAATCTTCAATGTATCCATTACTTTCTTGATTTCCCATAGCCATCATATCATGAAGTTCTTGAGCTTTTAAAATGACTTGTTGATGCATACTAAAAGAAACCTCATTTTCTTCCATAGCTTCTACAATTTTTGAATTTGAAACATTCTGAATCTCATTGTAAGTTTTCTCCATTGGTGCATGTGAGATAGAATGGGTGGGAAGGGTGGGTAAATTTTGCAGTTCAACATTGTAAGCATGTTGTCCTAGTTTATTGTGGTGAGGGTGTGGAATTAGTTGAGCAGGAAAATGTGTAAGGAATGGAGCATTGTGATGATGTGGTTGGTTGGGTTGAGTGGATGAATTTGATATGCAAGCAGGATGTTGTGGAATATTTGGTGAATAATATGGAGAATATGTTTGTGCTACAAGATGAGGAAGAGTAGTCATGCAATCATAAGGTGAACCATGCCCAACTTGTAGACAAGATTGGTGGTTATATTGAAATTGACATGGCTGCCCTAACACATTAGTATTCCATAATGGATTATGCAAGTAAGAGAATGAAGAGAAAGTGTTTTGAACCATACCTGTAGGCCATGATTTCCATGCTTTTAACCTTGTTGTAGCTTCTTCATCTCTTTGAAATGATACTTCCATCCTAGATAAGGAAGAGTGAGTATCTATGAGATGCTCCTTGTTATAGACATTTTTGTGCCTCGCGTCAAGGAGCAGGAAATGTCGATAATTACAGGGATCCTCAGTCCCTAAACATGTTGTTCTTACCCCTATAAGAGCAAGGTCATCAATCAACAGCACTTCCAATCAGTTCTCCACCTGAAAACACTTCAGAACAGGCTTATTTTGGATCATGTCAGCTGCTTAACTGAGCTTCTGCGCTGTATTGCAACTGTCCCACTCTGTACCTGCGCTGGAAGTCAAAAACAATGAAGGCTACCTGCGCTGGGCGAGATTGGCCAAGTGGCACAGTCATCCTGCAAGGTGTCAATTGCCCAGGAAGCTTCCAAACTGACACTTGGGTCATGAGATTCGCCCTGTGATGAGTAAGAGGTACTTGATCACCATGTGTAAGCAAGGATCTCCAAGTGGACACAGGAACTGAAGATTAACTGAAGATGGAGAGGACACAAGGCAGCTTCATGTCAGTCTCAAGCTGACTCATCCTTTCCTCTTCTCTCCTATATATAGAGCTCTTCTATGAGGTCTATAGAGGCTGGAATTTTGTATAAGCAAGGAGGTGCTGTTGGTATACTGCCAGGATTATTGGGTGATTGTTTTACTAGAGGTGAAGAAGAGAGTTCTTGCTGCCGAGGAGGTGCTGCTGGATTGGGGCCAACATCATTGGTTGTAACTTCCTCTGGAACCCTGTTACTTTCTATCAATAAAGTTTGCATGTTCTTCTATATACTTGTTTTACATAGATGCTTTTGTGTTTACATGTATATTTGATGCAACCTAATCCATGCTTCAATTATGATTGCTTGTATCTCGTAGTTTGCTCCCTTTTGTTGTGCAGATTCTGTGTGTAGCTGGATCGGCTTGGAGAGTAAAGAGTTGGGAACGGGATACAAAGCGAGAAGGACAAGGATCGACTAAGCTGTTGGTATACTGCCAGGATTATTGGGTGATTGTTTTACTAGAGGTGAAGAAGAGAGTTCTTGCTGCCGAGGAGGTGCTGCTGGATTGGGGCCAACATCATTGGTTGTAACTTCCTCTGGAACCCTGTTACTTTCTATCAATAAAGTTTGCATGTTCTTCTATATACTTGTTTTACATAGATGCTTTTGTGTTTACATGTATATTTGATGCAACCTAATCCATGCTTCAATTATGATTGCTTGTATCTCGTAGTTTGCTCCCTTTTGTTGTGCAGATTCTGTGTGTAGCTGGATCGGCTTGGAGAGTAAAGAGTTGGGAACGGGATACAAAGCGAGAAGGACAAGGATCGACTAAGCGCAAGACACCAGGTTGGTTGATCCTCTTTCTATTCTCTCTGTGCTTTTATAAAGATGAACATGAAAACTTTGTCATTCAGTTGTTGCTAAAGTCTGTCACCTTTAGAAAGGGTTAGTGTCATCCGCATCGGATACTTTTCCCCACAACAAACTGGCGACTCCACTGGGGAGGTCCTAGTATCTTGTTGTTGTAGTATTTTGCTATTCATTTCTTGAAGAAAGGAGTACCGAATCGAAAAGCTTTTGACTCTATCAAAAGCGAAGTAGAGGGTTTTTGCTACTCTTGCTCCTTTGCTGAGCAAATTCAAGATTTAAAGAGCTAATATACAGATGAATCCTTACTCTTTGTGATAGATCTTTATCCTCTTGATCATCCCTTAGCCTGTACTTAACCCATAGCATTTTATTTCAGTCAAAACAGTACATTTTTGAGCTTTTTATGACCCGGAATTCTTAGCAGACGTAACTCTCGCAAGTCAGTGCAGGCTGTCCACAGGCAGTCTGCATTACAGCGCAGGTGCTCCCTTCGGGAACTGCGCTGAGAGTGAGATTGGCAGACCAGTGCCTGCGCTGGTCCAGTTGGCCTTAGTCTAGCTCAGCTCTTCCTTTGTGTCTTGGCCCTGTTTGCACTTGTTTTTGGCTGATTGCTTGCTGGTTATTGTATTTGCTGTAGACCTTATCTCCTTGACATTATTCCGCCTCAGTTGTGTGATGAAATTGTAAACGTTCTTTCATTATTTCTTGTTTCAGTTACAATTTCCCATTGTGAAAAGCGAACCTAGTAGCTGTGGCCTCTTAGATTGCGATCTTATGAGTTAGTGTTATTACTGTTCATAGCTGTTTAAGTTGGTTTGTTTTCACTTTATGGTTTGAATTCATATATTTTTGGTGTAAAACAAGTACCTGTAAAGCGTCTTTTCATTTAGACAATACTTGTTTGTTTACGCTTCAAATTGAATTCGAAAGTCATACAACAGTTTTCCTTTTGTTAAGCATCAACATTAAAGGAAAAGAAAAGAAATACATGCATCTTGCATTTGCATTTTGATAAGTTTGGGTGTCTGATCTAGGAGAAAGTGCATTAGTTTGTGCTTTGTGCTCTGTGTGGAAAGATATTGTTTTTCTCTCCCCTCAGTAGTTAGGATTTTCAAAGCTAAAAAGATTGTGAAAGCTTGCTTATCATTTTAGCTGCATTTAGGAATTTGTACCAATACATCTCGTGGTGATCCTGAAAGACAAACTGATAAACAAGATCAACTTAAAATATATTGAATGAATCTAAAAACGCATTGTAACATAACGCTCACAATAGAGGTCTAGGTAGAGACGTGTTCCGGCGTCGTTAAACATAGTGACTGTCGATCTCTACGAAGGTGGGTGATTCCTCCTGAGGGACGATAGCACTAATACGGATTTGAGCTCCCGCGTACCGTCGCGTATATTGGGAGACCCCTATAGGCAATTATCCTTTATCCTTAGGAAGCCGTGTCGACCGCCCTACTGATCGCGATGCAGTGAACACAGCATTCACGAAGATCGACCACCCGTACCGTAAAACGTATTCTGTGGTTTCGCGAAAGGTTTGGCACACCCTCTGCCTAGATCTCCAGAGCAGTTTCTTTTGGCCCTTTTCAAACTCTATAACTGAAAAGGTCCAACCGAGCATTTGTCACTTCGGGCTCGTTAATACATCAAAGGCGACTAGAGTCATCTTTAGCTTTTTCTCGACTCTTAAAACATGAAAAAGCAAAGTTGTGTCTAAAAGCGTCTAATAAAATTCATTCAATACGGAAACATAATTCCCCTTTTTGTATTTTAGTTGATCAAGTAATCCGCAACCGTGGAGGAAAGTCAATTAAAACCCCGTCGTTCAGGGAGACTTGCGGGTCGACCATCTTTGTCTCCGGAACCGAAAGTAGTACGAGCAAAGCGATCTCGCTGGGCCAGGTCAAAATCTCCTTTTAAAGTTAGAACAGAAGTTCCAACAACATCTGAGATTCTGGTCACTCCCGATATTTCTGGAATCCCTGCCTCTATTGAAGAAGTTCAACGGCAACAGAAGGACAATTGTATTGATCCTAGTCTGAAAGCAAGTACTTGTTTAACTGAACCAGTTCCATTTGAAACCGGTCCACAGAGTCTTGTTGTTCAAACAACTGTCGCTGTCGAAACAACCCCTTCTTCGGCACCAGAAATCTATTACGGACCTGACGGTCTGCCTCTTCCTCCTGGTCTGATCGCAATAGAAGAAATCGTAGAGGACCAGCAAGCAAATACTCCAATTCATTTTGGAGTAGGTTCCACTCTTTTTCCTTCTGCATCAGAAGTTTGTCTATCGCCACAAGAAGTTCCTGAAGAATCGTTAGGAAGTTTATTGGATAGACTTAAAATGTCTGAACAACCGTCGACATCTAGAACTGTGCCAAACGACACGGCGACAGCAGAAGCTCCTGCTGCCATTCCAACGATGTTTGCCGGCATACCATCTGTCCCAACTAGTTCTCATCAACTAGAAGGAGTCCACCCAGGGACTATTATGACAACTTGGTCTGTTCCAGTTTGCTCTTCCGGTATAATACCCGGTAATTCTTATGTTGAAACTAGACAAATTGATCCCTTTAGGAATCATTTTGGGCCATCCAGTCCTCAAAGGCCATCTATACCCTTGAGCTCCGGATTGTTACCGTATGGGGGGCAATATGCCCTTTCACTTCCTCTTTCGGGAGGATACCCATACGGCAGTTTTCAACCACATTCAGGTTTGACTGAAGTAACGACGAGTGGATGGGTACCTATGTTACCCCAACAACCAAGAGTTGTATATTCTATGCAACAAAGTGTACCTATGTCTCATATCCCGACGACGCCAGCAATTGTAACCGTGTCGCAAGTTCAATCGATGCCTGTTGTATGTCAACCCCAAGTTGTAATGCAACAGCCAATTGACCCTGCAACACAACCACAATCGCCAACTGCCGGGACGACACAGATACAAACGGGGACCATAACCCCGCATCTTGGGCCGTCGGTTAGTGTTGCACAACAAAACATGGCTTCACAACCATGGATGGTGCAATACCAACAACCTCAGTTTCAACAGGTATACCAGGGATCTGAGCAACAGATCTTTGCGAATAGTGGGCAACCCTATATTCAGAATGGGTTAAACCAACCACTTTACAGTGGTCAAGCCCACCAACCATATCAGTCATATCAACATCAGTTGCATTATACTGGTATGCAAAGACCTACTGCTCAGGCGATTCCATCGTACCCTGGGTACGCCTCGCCAAACCTGAATCAGCAGTTGCCATTCGTGGCGACTTTAGAATTACCAGATTTACATCGATTGACGAACGATCCAATCGCCTATGCCCATTGGTGGCCAGCGATTCCTCACAAACTTCCTTCGGACATTCCTAAATTCAATGGAAATCCGGGCGAAGACCCGTCGAATCATGTGATGACATTCCATCTGTGGTGTTCGTCGAATACCTTGAATGATGATTCAATAAGGCTTCGTCTTTTCCAGAGGACATTGACTGGTCCGGCGGCCAAATGGTATATTGAATTACCTAGAGCCTCTTTTGACAATTTTAGTTCCCTAGCCACGACTTTCTTGACACACTTTCAGTTACCTATAAGGTACGAAACTGGAACAGAAATCTTAACTAATTTCAAGCAGACAACCGCCACACATATATCTGATCATATACATGAGTGGCGTCGTCGTCGCAGAATGGTAAAGACCTATGTTCCAGATCAGCTATTAGCTGAGTGGTTTATAAAGTCGCTTCTACCGGCAATTACAGAAGACGTGGCCAAGGGGGGCGTCGTAACAGAGGAGCAGGTTATTGCTCGTGCTCAGTATTTGGACTTAGTGTATACTCAGTCGGGCATGCTCTATGATAAGATACCTTATGCCCCCAGACCGGAATTTTCAATCCCTCCTCCTCCCGGATCGAATAGTGACTCTCATGCCGGTGATGGCGTGATTGGAACTGCAAACGCTAAGTCGACAAGGGATTCGAATAAGAAAGCCCGTAAGACTTCGAATCGAAAAGCAAATGAAGAGATTCTTGCTTCGGAGGTAAATGCTGTATCTACAGATAAAGACAAAAACTCCAATCAACCAGGAAGCAAGAAGAAACAAAACAAAGGGAAGAAGAAGAAACAAGGTGGATCATCCCCTCAAAAAACTTCTTCAAACCCTCCTGGGCAAAAGAAACAATTTCCTCCATGTCAAATATGTGATGAAAATCATTCAACAAAGAACTGTCCGTTCAAAGCTGAGTTGAAGAGGTTCTTGAAAAGTTCCCAAACTTCAGCTGTGTTGACTGATCCGTTTCCTGCCCCAGGTCAGAATATGGTTGATAGTGGAAATGCTTCCCCGTCACAAGTACTTATGCTGTCAGTTTCTAAGCAAAGTGATGCTTTGATATCGACTAGGAATAAAGATTATGGAAATCCGCCGGTGTCGAACGACAAAAGGAGAGATCAACCCAGTAGTTCGACAACAACTTCGGCAGAAGTTGTACCCCCCCTCACGCATGAATTAACAATAAAGCCACCTAAGGGAGTAGTCCACAAGTCGACATTCAACCCTCGCGCCAGAGCGGCGCAACACTATAATGTAGTGGAGGATTTGGCCCAATCGCCATCTGCTATGTCGACTCTTGAGGTACTACAAAATTGCCCATCCCAAAGACAGGCATTGTTATCGGCAATTGGTGGAGTGGATCCTAAAGATTCCAATCTTGTATCCTTTGATCACAAAGGATATGATCCTCAGTTACCAGCACAATTAGCTTTCCTTATTCAAGTGAAAGCACTCAACAAAACTGTTCATAGAACGATTATTGATGAGGGCGCATCGACATGTATCATGTCGATGAGTTGTTGGAAAACTCTTGGATCTCCAACATTGTCGCGATCTTCGACGACATTGAAAGCATTTGACGGTAGGACGTACACTCCGTACGGAATCCTAAATAACTTTAAGGTTGAACTAGGAGGAAAAACAGTAGAGATTGATGTTGAAGTCATTGATGGCAATCTTGACTATAACATTCTACTGGGAAGACCATGGATATATGCCATGGCAGCTGTAGTGTCGACATATTTTAGGAAGATCGCATTCCCATTTGAAGGAGGGATTACGATCGTCGACCAACAGAATTTCCTCCCTAATGGTTCACAAGTTACTGGAAGCATTCCCCTGATCCATGGGGGCGACCATTCAATAAAAGATATAGGAGTAGGCTTGCTAAAAGATCCCACAATGATGGGAACTTTCGCGTTGCCACCTCCGTTCCATGAAGGGAATATCCCGTTTGTAGCAACATGCAACATGGTATCTTCATCGAAGGTCGCAGAAGACAAAGTCGTCATGGATCATCAAATGGTTTTGCCCCCTAGCCCTATTGAAATATTGTAGCAATCAATGTTTCAGGCATGGGAGGCGAGCCCAAAAGAACGCTCGTCAAGCGTTTGGGTAGATAGGTCCGAAGAATATGGTACCCCATTAGATCCATGGTCAAAAGTTCATGGGACTGACGAAGGAATCTTGCAATCAATGATGATTAAGGGGGCACCATGGAATGATAACCACCATCGTTCCCTTCTTCCAGAGTGTGAAGAAGAAACTCATCACGACCTATACCACCCTTCAGTGTTTGAATTCCTAACAAATACTGTAAATACGGTGGATTCAGAAAGAAACCTATCCAATATTGAAGAGACCATAGCCATAAATATCTCGACAAAATCTGATGTTGTTGAGAATATTCATGTCGGCAAAAGTTGTTCCCCTTCAGAACTAGAAATATATAGTGCTCTCTTTCGCGAATTTAGAGATGTCTTTGCATGGTCATATGATGAAATGCCAGGCATTGACTCGAGCATAGTTGAACATGAAATTAAAATGTATCCTGATATCAAACCAGTAAGACAACGGCTTCGGCAGGTACATCCGAAGAAATCCGCTGCCATTAAGGCGGAAGTTGAAAAACTCCTCCATGCTGGATTCATCTACCCGGTTCCTCTAACCGATTGGGTATCGAATATTGTCCCTGTTATGAAAAAACAAGGGACGATAAGAGTGTGCGTCGACTATAGGGATGTAAACAAAGCTTGTCCAAAGGACAACTACCCTACACCCTTCATCGACCAGATAATTGATGAATGGGCCGGATGTGAAATCTTTTCATTTATGGATGGATTTTCCGGGTATAATCAAATAAATATCCGCCCACAGGACCAGTCTAAGACTGCATTCATCTGTCCTTGGGGCACATTCGCTTATCGAAAATTACCCTTTGGTTTAAAGAACGCAGGGGCGACGTTTCAGAGGGCAATGAATTATGCCTTCCATGACATCAAGAACATCGTTCAACCTTACCTCGACGATCTTCCGGCTCATTCGCGGAAGCGGACTGATCATCCGCGGCATTTGAGAGCAATATTTCTACGTTGCCGACATTACAAGATAAGACTCAATCCACATAAGTGTGTGTTTTGCGTCGGCTCTGGTCGCTTACTTGGATTTGTGGTTTCTAAGGACGGGATTCGTCTCGACCCCTGTAAGGTTCAGGCTATCATTAATTTGCCTCCACCTTCAAATTTGCTTCAGATTCAGAAACTCCAAGGGAAAGCAAACTTTCTGAGGAGGTTCATTCCTAATTACGCAGAACTTGCAAAGGGTTATAATCGTCTTTTGAAAAAGGATGTACCTTTTGTCTGGGACCAGGTTGCGCAAGCTTCCTTTGACGCTCTGAAAGATTGTCTAGTAAGAACATCATTAATGTACGCCCCGGACTATCAAAGAGATTTTAACCTGTATCTTGCTGCAGCAGATACGACCATTGCGATGGTCTTAGTGCAAGAAGTCGATGGAATTGAACATCCTATTTATTATTTAAGTAAAAACTTAAATGACACAGAAAGTAAATATTCCTATGTTGAAAAACTAGCGCTTGCTGCTGTTCAAGCGATTCAAAGGTTTCGACATTATGTCCTCTTTAGGAAAACTACCGTTTTGTCAGATTGCAATCCCATGACATATATACTGTCGCGACAGTTGCTTGGGGGCAAATATTCAAAATGGATAGCCATCCTTCAAGAGTTTGATTTAGATTTTGTAAAATCCAAATCGAAGAAAGCCCTAGTTTTCGCGGAATTATTATGCAATCTCCCATCGTCGTCCAACGATGATACATCAGAAGAGTCAATCGTGGATGAAAATTTGTTTCTGATATCAGTAAGCGATGAGTGGTATGGAGACATCATTGTTTATCTCCAAACCCAAAAATTTAGGCCTAATACCTCACACTCGGAACGGAAGCGTATACGATACCAATCTAAAGACTACATGATCGTCGGTGATACACTTTACCGTCGTGGCATCGATACGGTTCTGAGGAGGTGCCTTACCCATGAGGAGGCCGAAAAAGCCCTGAATGATTGTCATTCAGGCGCGTGCGGGGGGCATCAATCTGGATATGCGACAGCACAAAGAATCTTACGAGCAGGATATTTCTGGCCAACTATGTTTAAAGATTGCATAATAGCTGTCAGAAGTTGCCATGCATGTCAGATCTTTGATAGCAAAACCAGAAGACCACCCGCACCCTTACAGCCGATAGTCGCTGTTGGGCCCTTTGCCAAGTGGGGCATCGATTTCATGCAATGTAACCCCACCTCGACCGGGGGGCATGGGTATATTATAGTCGCTGTTGACTATTTTACCAAATGGGCCGAGGCGATGCCTACATTGGATAACACTGGTGAAACAGCTGCCCTTTTCTTTTTCAATCATGTAGTCGCCAGGTTCGGCGTACCGCAAGCTATAGTGACAGATCATGGATCGCATTTTCGCAATCACATGATGATCGAATTAGCTGCCAAATTAGGGCTATCTCATGACAGCTCTACTCCGTATTATCCACAAGCCAACGGACAAGTTGAAGCAATCAACAAGGTCCTGAAGCGTATGTTGCAAAGGATGATCGGGGTTCATAAAAGAAGATGGCATCTAATCCTGTACTCAGCACTATGGGCTTACCGAACCTCGGTAAAAAACGCCACTGGGTTCACACCATTCCAATTGGTGTATGGCCTGGAGGCAGTTTTACCAATCCAGTGCGAAATTTCGTCACTTAAACTCGCAATTGACCTCCTCCCCGGAACCTCAGAACAAGAGGCTCGTTTCCTGGAATTGATCCAGTTGGATGAAAACCGTCGTGACGCCGCTTTGGCGAACGAGGCTCATAAGAAACGAGTCAAAGCACAGTTCGATAAGAATGTCAAACCGCGCAACTTCTCTGAGGGTGACTTGGTTTTGCTTTACGACCAAGAATCCGATAAATTAGGAGCAGGAAAATTTCAGTCCTTATGGATGGGTCCTTATATTGTTAAAAGGGTGTTAGCAAAAGGAGCCTACGAGTTAATGGATTATGACGGAATACCGCTGGCGCAACCCCGTAACGGGTTGTACCTCAAGCGTTACTATGCCTAAATAGTAACCTGAGTGCTTTTGTTGTATTTTGTTTTCGCTAAAATGTTTGTTTCGGTAGTAATCCACCCTTCTCGTTTGTTGCAGATGTCGAATTATTCTGAAACATATGTGGGATATGCCGACGGAGCGAGTCGTAGTACGCGGAATTTGTCCTCCGCTGCCTGGGCCATTTTTGATCCAAGCGGCGAGTTAGTGAGTTTCAGAGGTGTGTGTATTGGACGGTCGACAAACAATATCGCTGAGTATAGTGCGTTGATCGAACTCCTCTCTGATACCATTGCTCATGGTATACGCCGACTAATTGTCAGGCTAGACTCACAACTTGTGATACTACAGCTCACTGGTATATACTCAGTCCGCAATCCAGCTATTTATCGTATGTTTCTAAGAGTTAAGATTTTGGAAAGAGAGTTTGATTCAATTCAATACCAGCATATTTCCAGAAACTTGAACACATTAACAGATTCATTGGCAAACTATGTATTAGATAGACATTTACAACATATATAAAAAGAGATGCGTCGGTGCTATGTAAGTGGATCACAAATAAACTGAAATAAACTCCGAAAATCAAAATATATAAAGCTGTTTATAGTTTGTACATAATGTGCTGTAATCAAAACAAAATTGGTCATACGACCTAGAACTCAAAAAGATGCTAGGGGGCACCCTAGCCTAATGGTGCTCATGAAAGTACGTCACGGTCTGTGCGATCATGCGCAAGAGACGAGTCCATCGTCTAGGCACGCCGATGGTGTGTCGCTGCAACTGTAAAGGTAACTCGTCAATCTGTACATCCGGAAGGCCACGAGTAAGGCTCTCAACCTGCTCCTGCACAGCTGCAAGTATCTTAGTATCACCAAGGTCGCGAATAACAACTCTCCTAGCAGGCTCTGCTGCTGGGGCAGCAACTGGCGACCGTGGACGAGCTACTGGACGAACAGGACCAACATCTGCATACACCCAAGAGTTTGATCAGTTTTGAACAGTAAACATCATGAATGAAAACAATAAACAGTGATATGGTCAGAGATTTTACCAATAGCACCCCATTGCTCGCCATCCGGAGGCACCAAGTCCGGATCACCTCGGTAGTCCATACCTACGTAGGGATACTCAGAAAATGCCATCTCCTGACGCTCGAACCACCTAAAGAAGGACTCAGTGAATGTAATATGAGGTTGACCAGCATGCCGGGACATATGGTCAACCCACCTCTGCATGCGTGGCTCGGTCGGAGAAGGCACATCAAGCAAGATGTACTGAGGTTGCATCAATGGGATTTTCTCCAAGACAAAGGCAGTGAGAATAGAACCAAATCCGAAGTTCTTCAGCCCCCCGTCCTTTACCTTGGTCAATTGACTTTTCATCTGAACAAGTACTGCATCACACCAGTTAAACACTTTCGGTTGGAGACACTCCAAGGCGTGCTGCATATAAGATCTGTTGGCAACATGCAAAGCTGCGCTACCGGCCATCCTACCAATAGTAAACAGAATGGATCTGAGAGACCTGTCAGTGATGTCACGGATATTGATCTTGCCGTCTTTGCTCGGCTGTGAACCTTCCCGGCAATACTGACGTATATAGTCTCTGGTGGAAGTAGTCCCTCGAGCCGTACCTGACAAAGAAATGGGAGCACCCCGCCTTGACAACCCAGTCAAGAAGTACATGTCCTCTATGGTCAAGGGAAAGGACTTCCCCCTAATCTGGAATACTTGGTTAACAGGATCCCAAGCATCAAGCATATACTGCAGTAAAGAAATCTGGGCTCTCATGCTAGAGATACGGAAGAACTTCAGCAGGCCACAGTTCCGAAGCGCGTTCACCGTGACTGGGTCATGGAGTGCAACCATGTCCTCTGCTTCATGTTCTCGTTCTCGCCATGTAAGGGACATTTTGTCCAAAGTTCCCTACAATCAAACAAGAGAATGAGTAAGTTCCTGAATTTGATGAAAATCTGGCGAAAAAACATCAAAAAACTCATGCAAGCTCAGTCTTTTTGGGCCCAGCGCAGGCAGAGAGTGTTCCCCCTGCTCTGTAATTTAGTTTGCCTCAAAGATGACTGGAATACAACGCAAGTTTCGAAAGGGGAACCTGCGCTGATGCCAGGGCGCCCTAATGGAACCCCTGGGGCCCAGAAACACTGAAAAACAGGCATGAAACTGAAAAAGGAAACCATGAAAGTGAAGGGCTAAAGTTTAGCTCCTACCTGGTCCAAACGGCGCCGAAAATCGTCCACAGAATCTCCCGGAATCAGCTGGTGAAAATCAAGGAAGAAGAGGCACCTCCAGAGCTCCAACAAGCAAAATGCAAATGAAATGGTAAATGAGAGGTAAAAACCCCTTTTTATGACTTTTTACACCGTTTAAAGTTAAATATTAGGGTTATATTCTCGTTTTCATGCAATTATTATCCATTTCTAACAAAATTTGTTGCAGCAATTGATAATGAAGTACTACATTTGAAAAGAGAAAAGCTAATGAAAGTAAAAAATTAAATTTGACCATGAAACGAGCAGTTTTACCACGGAATTTATACTCGTTAAAAAATAAAAAAGTGTGAGCAGAGTTTTTCCGCCAAAGTTCAAGCTCATTAAAAAATGAACCTATCTAGGTAAATAACCATTGCGATCGTAAATTTATAAGCCTTAAAAACCTTGGTCGTGTTTTCATCCGTCACCTCCATTTCATTTGGCCGATCGTTCACCCCCATATGTGTGTTTACCTATTTTGAGGAACAGCTGCGAAGAGTGATTTCACCTAGCCCTCCTTGTGACACTACCGTGATTGGAAATTCCAATTTTTACCTGGAATCAGTTGCTATCCTTGTTTATCACTCGTTCCTCAAAAGACGAGTCTTCTTTGAGCTCTTTTCACTGACTCGTAAAATATGAAAAGTTTGCCGAGTTTTTGGCCTTCTAGCTCGTTAAATGACCGAAAGCTATCCCTCCTCTAGATTTTAATCTTTTTTGGACCTGAGGGATTATTACACAAAAAGATCGAGCGCTTGTCTTGTTCGGCTCGTAAAAATACCGAATAGCCATCCCTTCTGTATTGTTTTATACTTTTTCGGACTTAAGGGATTAGATGACGAAAAAGGAATTATGGAGTTGACTTTCTGTACCTTTTTAGACTCTCTAAAAATGAAAAGGACCGAGTTTTCCTTGTCGTTAGACTCGTTAAAATGATTAAATAGCGACAAACTTGTCTTTAGACGAGAACGAGTTTCCCTATCGCTAGGCTCGTTAAATCTTAGCGATGGGCTTGCCCGAAGGGCAGGTTATAGAACAAGCATATGTTATCCTCCTCAAGCTTGACAAAAATAAAGAGGTACTGGTCAGAAATGACTGGGGAAAAATTGGGAGAACATCAAAGTTTAGAGGTAGCAAGTCACTCTTGAACATGACACTTTTCTTCCGTATCACATCGGGTTGGGTTGTCTCATTCACCGGTTTCATCACCATGGTCCTCGCCACACCATCCATTCGGGGTAATGCTACCGATCCATCACATCAGTGTCGTTATATGTTCAAGAGGGGTCATTCAGAAAGTGTCAACCGTGTCCCATCCACTACCATACATTTTCCTTCATCCATTTCATGATCGCCACCCTGAATCATATGTCACAGTTTGTTTCACCTCCACTAAATCATTAGCTCCGTTCCGTGTCATTGATGTGGGATTCATCAAGGCCCTCCTTTGACGGATCACTTCTTGTCGACTTCAGCTCATTATCCAAGAAGTCGATCTAGGAACACCCCCATCAGTACTTTGAAGCTTGCATGCCTCAATGGCAAGTTTCTCACTTCCGGCGACAGGTATACATCAATGACCTTCGACCAGAAGATTTTGCGTGGCGTTCGACGCCAAGTCCTTTATTCACGCCACGTGAATTGTACTGCCGTACCTTGAGGGTCATCGTCATTATTGGTGATTCCTCTCGCGCTTGTTAACGGTTTTCATTATTGACCGGTAATCAAGCGATGTCTTTCCATGTTCGACTTCAGCGTAATTCTCACATGGATCGACTTGTACTTAGAGTGAAGATCGAACGAGTTTGAAGACCCCGGATCTAGTTTCATCCATCCGGGCTGCGATATATATTCAGGAAATATAAAAGCATTTGCCATGTACATCATTGCAACAGATGATCATCCTCCTCAAAGGATGATAATTTTAGCGGAAGATTATCAGTCTGTCTTCAGACGATCGTCTGTCATATGTACCAAAATGTATTTATAGAAAGCTGAGCATGGGAATACCCGCCTCAGCTAGATCATGAGAATAATGATGAATGAAAGATAATGTATTGTATTGTATTGTATTACAGGGCACTCTCCTCAGCACTGGAACGAACTTCGGACCCTCTAGCTAAAGCATTTCACCCGATTAACGGCCTCATACTTTAGGGGGCAACTGTTATAGACATTTTTGTGCCTCGCGTCAAGGAGCAGGAAATGTCGATAATTACAGGGATCCTCAGTCCCTAAACATGTTGTTCTTACCCCTATAAGAGCAAGGTCATCAATCAACAGCACTTCCAATCAGTTCTCCACCTGAAAACACTTCAGAACAGGCTTATTTTGGATCATGTCAGCTGCTTAACTGAGCTTCTGCGCTGTATTGCAACTGTCCCACTCTGTACCTGCGCTGGAAGTCAAAAACAATGAAGGCTACCTGCGCTGGGCGAGATTGGCCAAGTGGCACAGTCATCCTGCAAGGTGTCAATTGCCCAGGAAGCTTCCAAACTGACACTTGGGTCATGAGATTCGCCCTGTGATGAGTAAGAGGTACTTGATCACCATGTGTAAGCAAGGATCTCCAAGTGGACACAGGAACTGAAGATTAACTGAAGATGGAGAGGACACAAGGCAGCTTCATGTCAGTCTCAAGCTGACTCATCCTTTCCTCTTCTCTCCTATATATAGAGCTCTTCTATGAGGTCTATAGAGGCTGGAATTTTGTATAAGCAAGGAGGTGCTGTTGGTATACTGCCAGGATTATTGGGTGATTGTTTTACTAGAGGTGAAGAAGAGAGTTCTTGCTGCCGAGGAGGTGCTGCTGGATTGGGGCCAACATCATTGGTTGTAACTTCCTCTGGAACCCTGTTACTTTCTATCAATAAAGTTTGCATGTTCTTCTATATACTTGTTTTACATAGATGCTTTTGTGTTTACATGTATATTTGATGCAACCTAATCCATGCTTCAATTATGATTGCTTGTATCTCGTAGTTTGCTCCCTTTTGTTGTGCAGATTCTGTGTGTAGCTGGATCGGCTTGGAGAGTAAAGAGTTGGGAACGGGATACAAAGCGAGAAGGACAAGGATCGACTAAGCGCAAGACACCAGGTTGGTTGATCCTCTTTCTATTCTCTCTGTGCTTTTATAAAGATGAACATGAAAACTTTGTCATTCAGTTGTTGCTAAAGTCTGTCACCTTTAGAAAGGGTTAGTGTCATCCGCATCGGATACTTTTCCCCACAACACTCCTTTTGGCAATGAGGGAAAAACACTTCTTCAATTTCTTGATTTTTTTGAACCTGCAAAGCATCCAATTTTGAACTTAGAGAGCTAATAAAATCAAATTTAAAATCTTCAAATAAAGCATTGATTTCAGCTCTTATGTCTCCTATTCTTGTAGCAGATTTGGAAAACAAAGAACAAACATCTCTAGGATTCTTACCAGCCTTGGAGATTCCTCTTGAATACCTTATGCACAATTCACAAACATCATCATATGATAACTAAAAAACATCACCTTTTCCTATCAGATTTAAGAGTTTTAAAAATTCATCTTTGATTCCTTTAAGAAGAATTGTTTTTAAGATCTCTTTTTCCAAATTCTTATATTTTGATTTTTGAAGGTTGTAATGAAATCGATCTACATAGTCCTCCAAGATTTCATCTTCCCCTTCTATCATATTGAAAATATCTTCATTGGCCTTGCAATAGTCTTGGTACTTCTTCAAGAATATGTTCTTCATGTCCTCCCTTGTTTGGATGCAATTCCCACCTAGGCTCATGAACCATCAGAGAGCTACTCCTTTTAGAGTAAGAGGAAACACTTTCAATCTTTGATCGTTAGTGTAATAATCGTATCCTCTACAAAGTATTTCAAACTAAAATAAGAATGTATCTGGATCTTCATTTGCTAAACCATGAAAATTTGGTAGAGAAGATGGGGGAATTATGTGCATTTGTGTCACTCCTCCTAGATCTTTGATAGGAAATTCAAAAGTAGAAATGTGAGCCATTTCTTACCATAATAGAAGATGTTCTTCATGTGTTTCTCTGAGGCTCCTTATTCAAATGTTCCTATCAATTGGTTAGTGAAATGGGTGGTGCTTACATCACCACTTAAGTGAATTCATGAGATTTGTTTTTCAATATTTCTATTTTTTTTTTAGTCATTCACACAAAAATTCAAACATTTACCCTAAGTTCTTTAACAGTTCTGTTGGAAAGCGGGCGGGGGAGCAGGGCTTCTACATGCTCTGTACGCAGGTTCTTACCTTCTCTTTTTAATACCTAACTCTTTCCTAACAGGCACTCATCAAATGCACACTACTCTTTAAAAATGGCTACACTCTCCCCAGCAACGGCGCCAAAATGTCGAGCGATAAAAAGGTGTCTTTTTAACTCCTAATTACCTTCACACTAATTGTCAACCCAGGGACGACTTTTTATTTCAAGAGTGTACTAAGTCTGAGGTGGCTATTTACTCAAGAGTATGTTATGAAATATGTAGTACAGTGCTCAAAATATAAGAGTAACCGGATGCTCAAAATGAGATCTACTTACAGCAAAGCACTTTAAGACTTAAATCATGCATTCATAAAACTACAACAAATGATCAGTCAAGGGTACAATAACAGTAACTCATCCCTTTGTAAACTGATGCAATTAAAAAGACACTCAAAAGAAGGATCATCAAACTGGGAACTAAACAGCATATGTCAATTTTCACTACAGTCTCAGACCTTCTGCACACCAAATCAAAGACAATGCGAATAACAGGAAATGGAACAGCAACTAGGAAACTGTAACAGCAACTGAGTTCAATAAGCAACCACACCTTAGTCTACAAGAATAAATGCAACAATCGTGTTCTACAGAAATCAGATAGCAATCTTTACTCTAAGAATAAATCAGACAACAAACGGAAATAGAATGGAAACTAATTAGAAATGAAATATAGAATAGCAATTAAGATCAAATATAAATGTACAATTAACCAAAATACACACGACACACCTTAATAGTAATCTGAACTTGGTAATCCACTTATCAGTCTTAGCTATAAATAATACGATTGTATTTTATAATGGAACAGCAACGTCAATAGATTCAACAATCGCAAGGAAATATAATCTCTAAGATGAATTCAATAATACCAATTAAAGAGTGTTACAACATGGTTATGCTGTAATTGAATAGCAATAACATTCTGTAAGGATCAACAATGTTATATCAATGATTAAAATAACAGCAATGCGTTGCAAATTCAATATGATATTTTTGTCTCAGATAATGAGATTACTCGATAGATCAAACGTAACAGAGCTGTGATGTAAAATAATAGAACATACCAGATTACCGAATAAAGCTGATAAGAAAAAACACGCATAAAAAAAAATATAATATACAGTAGCAGCACAATCCACCAGAGGCTGGGCCCTTAGCCGCCAGCGGATGCTGCTGGGCTACTTCAGATCAAGTGAATGAACAACAACTCCCAAATCATATATTAATCATCAAACTGTGAAATCATTACAACAGCTGAGGCTTTGAGAATTACAACATGCAACAATCCCTTTTCCTCCTATCCTATCATGAATCATGAATCCTTAATTCTGAATTTCTAATTCTCAAATCATAATTCTGAATCCATCATTCCTAGTTCTGCATTCTCTCAGCTATCCTCTTCCCATTTTTCCATCATTTTTCCATCCCCCTCTTTGATCTCTGTTTTCATTTAAATAGAGAGAGATTAGAGAGAAGTTACAATAGAGATAAATACAACATGATTTCTATTACAAAATTGGTTTGTTTCTAACCAATTGATCAACAAGAGCAAAGCAAATTTGGCTTTGCAACTAAGATTTGGAGGACGGCCGCAACAACAAATCTGAGAAAATCGTGCTCAAAGAACCCTGTGTTTCTCTCAGTACAAGCCGAATTTGGGCAATCCATTATATGCTAAAGTTAATTGGGTCTGTTCTAGACAAAACCCATGTTCCGGATTTTCCAAATTCTACTTCATTTGGTCAGAATCTCAACCGCAAAACTGTCACTTCTTATTCCAACGAATTTCTGAGTTGGCACTTTTAATGATCAAATCTTCAATCTAGAAATTATCTTGGAGGTTTAAAAATGGTGAATGATGTTACAACCAATTTATTGAAACTATCATTGATAAAATCATGCATAATCATCAATTTATTAGAAATAAAGGAGAATAAATAACATTTGTTCATAAGAGCATAAATCATCATAAAATGGATTTATGTAATAAATTATAATAAATGACATTATAAAGAAGAGTAAAAATGGATGAAATAAGTGTTTAAAAAGTGATAATAATAATGACATATTAACGGCCCAACAGAGAGTCTAAATTTGATCAGGCTAGTGGCATTGGAAAGAGGATGTAGAGGGCTACTGCAGGTCACAATTTTAGTACTGGAAGAACCGAAATTACAGAGTTATAGTCATTTTAAGATTGAGCTCCTAAAATCAAGAAAAGGTGATATGAGGAAGTTTGATGGCAAGCATCTAGTAAATTGGATACTTCAGATGGAGCAATATTTTGATCTACATGGTGTACCACTGTTACAAAAGGTATGTATTGCATCTTCATATTTAGAACCGGATCAATTTTTATGGTATAAAGGGCTTTGTCCTCATAAACAACTTGTTACGTGGTCAATCTTCACAGAGGAAATGATACCACATTATGAGGATACAAAGAGCAACACCTTCTTTAGAGCAACACCACAACAATTGGAAAGAGTAAAATGGCTTTGTTACATAGTGGAAAGTAAAATTATGGCAACAAGTAAGTCTATCCCTCACAACTATAAATATGGAAGTGTTGTTTCTCCTAGCCTTCCACAACCTACAAGGGTTACATCACAACAATTGGAAGAAAAAGGAGAAAAAGGGCTTTGTTACAATTGTGATAGCAAATGCACTAAAGGTCGTAAGTGTGTTGAGAAGAAATTATTTGACATAGAGTATGAAGAAGAGGAAGAAGAGGTTCAAGAAACATCAAAAGAAGAGGATATATGCCAGGACCCAGCCCTAGAGAAGGAAGAAATGAATCAGACCATATCTTGTAAAGCATTGGCAAGAATTACCACTCCTCAAACTCTCAAGATAGTAGGACATATCAAGAAGAAAAAGGTGCAAGAAGTTAAATATCACATCGAGAAAGAAGAAATGAATCCAACCATATCTTGTAATTCATTGGTCAGAATTACCACTCCTCAAACTATCAAGATAAAAGGACATATCAAGAAGAAAAATGTTCAAGAAGTGAAAGATCACATCGAGCATCACGAAATGAATTCGACCATATCTTGTAAAGGATTGGAAGAAATTACCACTCCTCAAACTCTAAAGATAGAAGGACATATCAAGAAGAAAAAGGTTCAAGTAATGAAAGATCACATCGAGCATCAACAAGTTCTCCAACTTTTAAAGGATAACACCACTTTGGTGCAAAATCGAATGAAACAACAGGTAGATCAACATCGTAGTGAAAAATGTTTTGATGTAGGTGATTCGGTATTTTTACTGCTACATATCAAGAAAGCTATTTATGAGAAGGAAATGTTGGCAATCCTACATGTATTTATGAAATGGTGACCTTACCGAATGGGAAGACACTTCAAGGTAAAAATTGATCATGATAGTCTTAAATACTTCTTAGAACAACTATTATCTTTAGAGGAATAGAAAAATTGTGTCACAAATATGTTGGGTTATGACTTTGACATCATCTATAGGAAATGGAAGCAAAATTTTGTTATAGATGCACTCTCAAGAAAGGATGAGGATGTGGAAGCATTGCTTTGTGCTATTTCTATTATCGAACCAAATTGGATAAATGAAGTAAGGGATGAATGGAAGAAGGTCGAAGATGTGTGACCACTTATTCAAAAGTTTCAAAAGATCCTGATTCAAATAATATTGCCAGAAATTGAAGAGGAAGGAAAAATCATATTGGAACCTGGAGTAGTCACTGAAACAAGAACCTGACAGCTACGAAATATATAAATTTCAGAGTATCTCATCAAGTGGAAGAGCTTACCCACTGAAGATTCCACATGGGAGGACAAGAATTTTATATAGAAGCATCAAGAACTACTCAAGTGTTGAGGACAACACATTTTGAAGGAGAGGGGCATGTTAGGCCCCTATACTACTAGTGTAACCCCTTATTGTTATTAGTAAATCCCCCTTTTTATATTGATATACCCATGTAGTGCCCATGTTGTTACTATTGTACCCCATATAGGCCCACTATTTTTATTATTGTGCCCTTACATTATTATTGTTATGTCAGTTCTGATTATATTATGACCCCTTAGACTCCTATATATAGAAAGGAGGTATTTTCATTTGTATCATCCAAGAACTGTTCATTTATGTAATGTAAAGGAGGTTTCCCACTCAAAGAGCTTGAATTCTAAGGCGTCGATCTATCTTTTCTATCTTTTTGTGAGTTGGTTCATAACAATCGTAATAAGGTACGAGGGGAAGATCGAGGGAGATGCCACCTATGTCTCGGGGGTTTTGCTGCAGACCCTTAATGGATGCTTCTCCTTCATTAAATAATCTCCTCATCACATCACCCATGTCCTCTTCTCTTTCCTATCCATACCCACTTGGCCTTTGCTCTTGCGATCTCCCTTCCGCAACCTGTAGGGAAGGTCCCCCTTCATCACTCTAGATCCTATTTCTCCTGTCACCAATCTTACTCTACTCATTGTCTTCCCTTCCTCCCTCTTCAACTCGGGGTTTTCCCATCACCACTCCTACTTGGTGAGGGCCCATCCTCCTTTTCTTCAGATTCTGAATCACTCTTGCCTGCCACTTATCTGCTATAAGTGCTCTCCTCTGCGTTCTGACATCTCTAGCTTTCTTCAATTCTTCTGCCTCCATCCCTTCAGCAGCACCTATATTCCCCAACTGGTAGAATTCCCCCCTTTAAGTACTTCCCCCGGTATTGGGGTTTTACGCTTCCATCTCAGTGGTGGGAGAGGGCAGTAATCCTTTTTCTACCAAATACATCTTAATCCATGTTGGTACTTCCCTCATCAACCTTCCTCTTAATCCAGATCCAAATACTGCTTCTGCCTTTGAGAAGGATTGATAACTCTCGTCAGCAAACTTGACTATATATCCTTCCATCATAGTATTTACCCAAAACTCGACTGCTATGGTTAGATCATTGTCCAACTGCTACAACAGTGCAAGATCTAATGGGGTCCAATTGTGGCAAACTGTCGTCAACCCCACTGACCGATTCTTCCCTTTCAGCCTTCTTAACTAATTGTACAGGCCTTCCAAAAACTTGCACTAAAATATCTCATATCATTCATTGGTACCATCGGCATACAAAATCCCTTCACTCACCTTGTTGGTCGGTTGATTCTAACGGATAGCTTGCTCGGTTACAAATTGATCTACTTTATGGTTCCACCAATCCTTGATCTCTCTCTTGAATATCCTAGACACCAGGTTCCAAACCAGTTCTCATAACTTCAAGTCCTGGAAACAAAAACATTTGTTGGTATGAAAGAGTCATTAGGGAGAAAAGACCCTGGGTTCAGGCACAGAGGGCCAACAATGATCTGTTGCAGTTTAGGAAAACATCAACATTTTAACCTCACCCAAAGTGTAAGGAGTCTCACCCGAGGCGTTCCGCGACCAGAAGCAAGAAAAGTTCATTATGGAGTCCAAGGAATACCGACTAAAGCATCATCCGATAAAAAATATATATACATTACACACATAACAAAGATAACAACATAACAGCTATTACACAGGGACTACTAGAAACATGCATCTGATGGGAAATTCAAAAGTTTTTAAAGAGTCATCACATCATAGCACCAATACATATCATATTCCGCAACCATTCTAGCCTTTCTTTTCTATAAACTTAACAATAAAATAATACAGTATATCTTCAGCATTCGCGGCAAGCAAATACAAGGAATACCTGGTTTAGAGTCATGGGCTCAGCCTCAGCCTCAAGGGCCTTGCTCATCCAAGCTCCTACCTTTTGATATTGGTCTGTTACAACCAGATGTCCTCTTGCCAAATCCCACAGCCTCGCCAACCAACTAACCAACCTCTATTCTTTAATGGCTGTCTCCTTTTATATTCCTTTTTGCCGCCTAGACTGGCAGTTCCTGCTCGACTGCTCTCTCCCTCGGCTGCTGTTGCACCTTACCACCCACTTCGCTACCTTTTTCTTCCGCTCCCACCTTGCCGCAACTCTTCTGCAACTTCATGTTGCAATCCTGGTGTCCATCTTACTCCTCTGCAAGCTAACTGCTTCCGCCACCCATTTCCTTCTCGTCCTTCGGTCAATTGCTCAAAACCTTTTCAAAATTAAAAGAAGGCCCCAACAAGCCCTGAATAAGCTGTGGGTTGAGTCACTAGTTTTGGAAGCCTTGGTTGGACAAAATCTCTAGAAGCCCTGGAAGGCTTGAATGGAGACCAATTTGATGATGGTTTTGTGATGTTTGACATTGAGGTAGAATGACTATTTGATGGGTTGAGGTTGATGGACTCTGCAAGCCCCGGATGAGTTTTGATTGATGTGTTCTATGAGATCCCACTTCACGCTTGGAATATGGCATAGGGATGAATGGCTGAAGAGAGATTTGGCTCAACCATTTTATGGTCGGGTGGAATGTGGAAGTCCCATCCTGCGTTTGGATTTTACATCATTAATGAAAGCTTATTTGTCCTTGTATTTTTATGATCATTTTGATGGATTCTATATGGTCTATATGGTTTTACTTTCATGAGTATTTATGTTGCTACTATGCTTGTTACGTATGTGTTTTATGACAACAGCCATGTGTGGCTCTCATCATGTTTTTACTTGTAATTGAACAATCAATGTATCTATGACCTAATGGATGGAATGACAGTTGATGTGTTGACGCATCAATGTTTCTTAGTGATTCTTAGCTAAGTATGAGATCCCTATGCTCAGAATGGTTAATTACACATGTAGATTACACATTTGCAATATGTTTGATGAAATTCTTGTCATGGCTAATAGGGGTCCAGTCAAGGTCTTGAAAAATTGTTTGCTTTAGTACTGTCATTTCCATGTTATTCTACTCATTTGGAGAGATGATTCAATTTTGGGCAGTGACCTGGGCTCTAGGCCTGAAAAAGTGGCTCAAATTACAGAGTCATTGGCATAGCAATGACAATTTTCATCTCTAGTCACTAGCAAGCAAGCCTGTGAGAGAAAATTTGGATTGATGGTCGCACTCATGCCTATAGCATGGGAGCGATTGAGCCTTAATTTGTCCAAAAGCTCAATGGGAACCCAAGGCAAGCTATGTAAAGTATTGGATTAGTTCATGAGTGTGCTGTAGCTGATGATTAATGTTTTTATGTTGTGTTTCTGCATGTTCCACTTCCTTAATGGGACTTAGGAGGTCCAATCATATCATATTGGACTCTTATAACATGTTTACCCCAGCTAGCTGGTTTCTTGGGTAAATGTGGGAGGAAGGTGTTACTGAGTGGTATTAGAGCATGGTTTACCCCTTAGACTAGATGGGCTATGTGTTGGTCATGCATGCATGTTAGTTTCATGTGTTTCTCGCACACTTGCATTCCATGTGTTTGTTTCATTTGGATGATGTTGGGCATGGTTGTAGTGATGTCATCATGTGGAACTTGAGGCTGTTGTGATGGAATGAAACATCGCGAGTGTATGAATGGTTACATGTCAATTTATGTCACTTACATATATCATTGTAGTATGCTTGGTTACATGCTTGCATATTTTATTAAATTCTTGTATGCTTGGTTGCATGTATCATTCTTACAGGTTTGATTTCAAATATTTTCATTCATTCCTGGTCATATGTGTTTATGCATATGTGTGGATGGTTATGCGTCACTATGTATGTTCATGTTTGTGTGTGATCAAGTGTATAGTGACATAATGATGGTGGTTTTCATGCATGAGGTCATGGTGTGTGTTGTTGTTGAGGTTATGCATTGATGATTGGACCCTAGCTATAATGAAGGTTTCATGGTCATATGCTTATGCTTAATGTTTCTATATGTTGTCATGACTATATTATACATGTATCACACTAATTTTTTGATATTGCAGACAAGGTATCCTCCTCGAGGTATACTAAGGTATGTTGGTTTATTGTGATTTGGTTTAGCTGACATGATATACCTTGTAGGAAGAAATATCAAATGGCTAGAAAGATGGTTGACTGCAAATAATCTCCCTATGAATCAAAAGAGAAGTATGATGTTGGGAACTGTTACAACTTGGCAATGCCACTGATAATTTTAAAGGAATAAATAAGGATTTGTAAGGCAGATAATGACAGAATCATATAGGGATAGGAAAAATTAGTAGAGGTAAATGCAATCATACTTCAAATCTTGTCATATTTGCAACGATAGGGACTGCTTCGTATCAGCCATGGGAAGGAGGATAAAACTAATGGGGCACATGGTAGTAGATCACATGGTGGTCATTGATCAGATAGAGATGACACAATTAGATATGGAAGATTGTTGGACACTCTGGATAGGAGAAGGCATAAACACATGTATGATTCTAGTTCTGATTCAAATAAGAACTATGATTGTCATCAGTATCATCCTTACATGAGTAGTGATAAGGGGTATTTTCTAGACGAGTTTAAGAAAGAAAAGGCAGCTAATTTTGATGGAGAGGTAAAGAAATCCCAATATGAAGAGGCATGGTTGCTAGGCAAGAAGAAGTTCTTCAGATTGCATGACTATTAAGAGAACATGAAAGCTAGAGTGGCTGCATTCAGTCTCAAAGGAAAAGAATATATTTGGAGGGAAGACATGAAGAATGTCAGAGGTATAAATGAGGAATATTTGATTTGGAGGAAGTTTTAATGTATATTCAAGAAGAAGTATTTTTCGAAAGATGACCGAGAAAAATAATTCCATGAGCTAAAGATGGGATCTATGACAGATAATGAGTACACTAGCAGATTTTTGGAGTTGTTGAGGTATGTTCCTTACCTAAAGGAGGATAAGGCTAAGATTCATAGATTCGTTAGTTCATTACTAGTTACATTCAAAGATAGGATTGAGTTTGACAAGACTATATCATTTGAGGAGGCCATCTAAAACTGAAGCATTGATATGAACAATTGAAGTGTAGATTTGAGACTAATTTAGACTGAAGAGGTAATGAAAATAACAAAGGAAAATGGGACAAGAAATGAGTACAACCACAAGCCACAAGTAATAAGGAAAATGTTTCACCACCTAAGAGGTTTAATGCATCAGATAGAGGACAGGGGCACATATATGAGGAGAAGAATAAGGATTTTGTGCGGTGTTGGAATTGTGGAGGAGATCATCGCAGGAAGGATTGTCCATTGTACTAGAGTGGTAGGCCTAAGATATATAATGCGCAGGAGGAATACACTATTGGAGATGTTTGTCAGAGTATTCCACGTATCGATGCAACATTGGATAACAAACAAATAGAGCATCAGGTGTATCAAATCGTAGATTCACAAGTTCATGCAATGTACTAAAGAACGGGACAAGAATCTACTTCTAATTTCAATCTGGGGAAGCCAATAGATCGATGAAAACAATATGAGCAAGAAGAAGATAAATCAATGACACATAACACAAGATATATCTAGGGAAATCCACTGCTCAAAACCCTCCTATCTGTATTTCATATATCAGAGACATGAGTGAATATACAAAGCTTGTTCTCACTAGAACAATTCTGCACAAGTATGCTCAACTCTTTCAGCTCACAAGCTATCTCAAGCTAAATCCTTAGCCTATTCAATAGCTCTCCAAGCCCCTAATCTCTTGCATAATTCTTGGGATGAATAGCCTGTATTTAAACGGAATTCATCTTCAAGAACTGTGCAATCCAAACATAGGCTCAATATCTGAGGCATGCATGATGTTTACACTCTAGTAAATAACACAACTGATAGTACACTATCCCTGCACTCTAGTCTCAATTTGGTCTTTCCCATAATCAACATGCATGAGTTTCTAATGAGGGAATATTCATTTAACTAGAGTGACACTTGTGGATGCACTAGTGCACCAACTGACTTTTAACTCTTTATTAGTTCCACAAACAATTTGGAACTAATTTAACTGAAAGTAAATCAATAAACTGAGAGATCTAATTTCCAACTCAATTTAAACTCATACTGGACTGCTAAAATTGAGGGAGAACATATACATGCCTATAGAAATACTTCCAACTTGAAATTCCTACACTAATTAATTTAATTAAACTTAATTAACTATTTACACGTTGTTATGAGAATAGGATTCAATTTTAATTCTTAGTTTAAATAAAGGATAAATTAAACTAGAATATCTTGTTGTGATTTCTCAACGCTCCCTCTCAACAAGAAATGGATTATCAGCTACCCTGATCTTGTCTCTATGAAACTCAAATTTACATCTTGATAATGCCTTCGTCAAAATGTTAGCATCTTTCTCATACATGGGAATGTACTCTAACAACATAATCCACCTCGATACACAAGCTCTGAGATGATGATGTCAAATATCAATATGCTTGGAATGATCATGAAAAAATGGATTTTTAGAGAGTTTGATACAAATCTAATTATCACAGTAAATCACAGTTGGATCCATCTGCTGACCAAACAAGCCAACCAGGATCTTCCTCATCCAAATGGCCTCACATGATGCCTGAATCGCAACCATGTACTCTGCCTTTTCCGAACTGAGTGCAACCGATCTCCGTTTCCTGTTGTACCAAGAATTTGTCATTGACCCAATATTAAATATCCCTCCTCATGTGCTCTTCTAGTCAAATGGACTCCCTGCCCAATCTGCATCGGTGAAGCCTTGACGCTTCACTCCCTCTATCCATCTACTGCATTGATTCCCTAAAGGAAGATGGCTCTATCACAACATTTTCACCCATAATATTCATGTATCCAGTGTACCTCTCAGGTGATATTTTCTACCTTCACTAAGAAGTGGGTTCTCCCAAATTCTCCCATGCATCATTCAACAATCTGTTAGCCTCTATGGTGCACTTTCTTCCCTCTCTAGAAGATTCTGCCCGAGTGGATGTCTCCACTCTTAGATCCTTTGCATGTGGCTTCTCCACATCAATCTAGGGCTCGTCAACCTTAGGAGCTAGAAGCTCCTCATCCACATGTAGCTCAATCTCCCTCTAAAGGGAAAATCACATGGCCTTCTCCTCATCGAATTGAACATCCCTGTGAACCACTGTCATCTTGTTGGTTGACAAGTACACATGATAGTGGTGAGGTGTATCAGTGTACCCCACAAATATCCCCAACTCTGCAGTCAGCTCAAGATTCTTCTGTGCATCTTTGGTCACATGGAAATATATCAATGACCCATAAATCCTGAAGTGACGAACATATGGCCTCTTACTAGAATAAGCCTCCTCTAGTGTCTTCATCTCAAGTATTTGATTTTGGCTACGGTCCTTAACATAGACCGTTGTGTTGCATGCCTCAACCCACAAGTGTAGTGGTAGGTCCTGATCATGCAACATTGCCATTACTGCCCCTACTATGCTTATTTTCTTCCTCTCAGACACCCCATTTTGTTGAGGGTTATGGGGTGCTTTCAACTCCCGTTTAATCCCTTCTGCTACACATAAGCTCTTAAACTCATTTGAGACATACTCACCAGCGTTATCACTCTATGGAGATTTAACCTTCATTCCTGACTCTTTCTCCACCAATGATTGAAACTCAAAAAACTTAGTGAAAGTTTGATCCGTTTTTTTTCTGCATCAAAAATATAAAAAATTTACAAGAATAGTCATCAACAAATATAACATAATACTTGTGTTTGGGCGTCGAAGATGTCGAGAATGTTTCACACACATCTAAATGGACTCACTCTAGAATAGCATCTACTCAACTATCTCTGTCGTGAAAGGTAGACTTGGTGTATTTTCCCAAAGTACACCCCTTGCCTGTATTAGCTTCCTCAAGTGTACCTTTGGGAAGACAGTTAGATATCTACTGCAATATCTTCAAAGCCCCATGATGCAACTGGCCCAATCACATGTGCAACAACTCACCATCGTCTCAACTCTGCACCCTTTTTGCTTTTATGTTCAAAGAAGCACACTCCTTTACCTCTAGCTTATAGAGATTCCTCACCTAAATCCCTATCTTCTTTACTTGACCCATGGCTATGTGTCAAAGGAATGCCTTTCCTTCCGAGAATATCACCTCATAGCCTCTATCCTAAAGCATGAAAATGGATACCAAGTTCTTCTTCAGCACGGGCACATACATAACATTATTTAAGGTGAGTGGAGCCACATGCTCCCTCTGAAAAGTAATCATGCCCAATCCAGTAACACTATACTTCCCATCATAACCCATCTCGATATGCATCTAGAGACCTTTCTCCTTTAGGTCACTGAATAACTCTTTGTGACCAGTCATGTGGAATGAAGCTCCACTCTCTAAGTACCATAAACTTCCCATCATTGATGACACCATGCATGCAATGAGGGAAAATTCTAATTCAAATTGAGAGGCCAAAACCTCACCCACTTCTACTCCCAAGGACTTCTTCTTGGACTTCTTGAGTGGACATTTTGTAGAAAAATGGCCCAGCTCATGACAATGAAAACACTTAACTTTCGTCATGTCTTTCTTCTTACCTCCATGATAAGAATATTATTTGGAATGGGAAGTTTTACCTTTCTCCTTCTTCTCCTTAATCACTAAGGCATTGTTCTCTTCATCACCAGTCCTTAATGAAATGCCATCCCTAGTGTTGCTCCTGATCTCCTCCTGCATCAAATTCGACCACAGTTGTTCCCAATATGGCAGCTTCTCCCGACCATTGACAGAGTCCTGATAACTATGCCAAATATTTGGGAGTCCTAGAAGACCAAGACTCACCATATCATCCTTGAAAACTGTGATTCTAACACTTCCAAGTTCATCAAGGCATTGAGTGAACTTGGTCAAGTATTTTTGAATAGTCTTAACTTTCTCCATTTTGATTTTCCGAAGTTTGTCCTTCAATGCCAATTTCCTTTGGTCATTGTTGTTCTGATACAAGTCTGTCAATTTTTTCCACATAGTATACAGAGTTTCCTTTCCATGGAGACTCGAGACAATGTGGTCTCGAACTCCCTCAAGGATTATCTGCCTCACCTTTGCCACACACTTCTTCCATTCGACCAAATTTTGTGCATTCGATGTTTTTGGCTTGGGAATTTCTTGATCAATGAATTCCTTCAAGCCATTATCCTCTAGCACAATCTCCATTCTACCCCTCCATGTTATAAAATTCGATTTTCCTTCCAAGGTATACTCGATTCGTAAACCATAGAATGCCATCTCCCGATCCTGAAGTATGTATTTCAAATTCAGATTTCACCTGTAACCCAAAACTCAAAACTTCAAAATCTCCTCTAGTATATTGTTCTCCGCTCTGATACCATGTAGAAAATCCTTTAGATTCACAAGCTCATGTAATATACTAAATAATAGGACAAGAATCGACTTCTACTTTCAACCTGTGGAAACCAATAGATCAATGAAGAAAATATGAAAGTAGAAGTAGAATCTTGTCCCGTGCTTTAGTGCATTGCATGAGCTTGTGAATCTACATGATTTTCTACATTAGGCATCCATCAATGAAATGGACAGTAAGATTTGTGATCAAGTTATTTCTATTTTGATTGACCCTTGATCTAATTATAGCTATGTTAGTTCTGAATTGGTGGATAAGTGTGGTTTGAGTAAGGAATCACATGCGGAGTCTTGGTTAGTGCAGTTGGCCATAGGTACCAATAAAGGAGTTCATCATTGGGTAAGAGCTTGTGCATTTGACTTGAATGGTATGCCTATCGCAACACATTTGAATGTATTACCATTGGGTTCACACAGTATGTTGTTGGGCATGGACTGGTTGTATCTTCATAAAACCAAGGTAGATTGTTATGACAAAGCCCTTGAGTGTGTTTATGACAATGGAGAACCAAGAGTCTTATAGGGAACTAAGAAAGACACATTATTTAGGATGGTGACAACTATGCAAGAAAAGCGTAGCAGTAGGAAAGCGTGCAAGCTATTTTTAGTACACATTTCTAGCGATAAGGGTAAGGAGGTTGAGGATGTAGATGTGTTGAGCAGGTACCCAGTTCTATAGCAGTTCAAGGATGTATTTCCTAAGGACATTAGAGAGTTTCCACCTCATAGGGAGGTAGAATTTTCTATTGAGTTAGTGCTAGGGGAAGCTCTAGCATCAAAACCACCTTCCAGGATGAGCACACCTGAGCCAGCTGAGTTAAAGGAAATTTTGGAAAAGGGATACATTAGGCCAAGTATATCACCTTGGGGCGCACCGATATTGTTTGTAAAGAAGAAAGATGGTACTCTCAGATTACGCATTGACTACAAGTAGTTTATCAAAGTTAATATCAAGAACAGGTACCCTTTTCCAAGGATTGATGACTTGTTCGATCAATTGAAGTGAGAAATAGTATTCTCGAAGATTGATATGAGATCCACAAACCATTAGGTACACATCAAAGAAGAGGACATTTACAAGACTGTGTTCAGGACCAGGTATGGGCTTTGTGAGTTTTTTTTTTTCCATTTGGCCTAAATAATGCTCCAACTACAATAATGTGTTTGATTAATAGTGTGTTTCATCCATATTTTGATAAGTTTGTTATTGTGTTCATTGACGATATATTGGTATATTATAAAAATGAGGAAGAGCATGCCCAACATTTAGCAGCAGTATTGAGGTTGTTGAGGGAGCATCAATTGTATGCTAAGCTCAATAAGTGTAGTTTCTTTCAGACCGAGGTACAACACTTGGTGTTATAGCACCATTTACCACTCTTAGTAGATTTGATGCTCTGGTTATGGCCTAGGGCAACCCTTCCTTTCCAGACTTGGTCCAAATTCCAAAAAGCAGTGTTTTACTTCCCATACGCTACTTTTCCCCGTGTTAAAAGCATGTACAAATGGGTCAGTATATACCCAACCCATGTATATGTGTTAAAACACTAGAAAATAAATAATCTTGTTAAATTCAGGTGGAGTTTACGGGTTTTACCTATTACTCACCTATTATAGCCCGTGGCCCAACTATTTTGAAACTGAAAAAGCTAATTTGGAGAAGTATCAATAAACCTCAATGGGAAGGCCTAAGGGGAAAAGAGAGGAGATATTGATATTATAGTTGATTAATCCTTGATCGAGTTTGAATAAATCCATGTGCCTCCTACACTTGCAAGCTATAGGAAACCTTTGTTTTCTCTTTTGAGATGTCCTTCATCCCTGTTATGGCATCCTTGCGTGTATCGATGGAGGAATATTGATGAGGCTGGGACAGGGCATATCTAGAGGACGGTTTCACTTGGAGTTGGAGGAAGACTCAGGTTGTAGTTTTCCATCTTTCATTTAGCTTACATCAATAAACAAAGGGTGTTATGTTCTTGATATTTATCGTGTTTTTGCATTGATCCATGTTGTGATTTGCTTATAAATCTTATATTAATGCTTAATTCCTCATTTGTTTATATGATCTAACACATTTATCATGAACATGAATTCTGTTACTACTATTGTATATGCTTTTCTTGGATAAGTTACAGGTTCTAAAGGCTTTGGAAGGAGCATAGGGTTTGGACCCTACGGGATCGATTCCGAACGTAGGGCCTTTGGGTAATGAGGAAGAACATGCCAAGAATTTAGTAGCAGTGTTGAGGATGTTGAGGGATCATCAATTGTATGCTAAGCTCAATAAGTGTAGTTTCTTTCAGACTGAGGTACAATACTTGGGACATGTCGTCTACAAGGAAGGCATTACAATAGATCTAGAGAAGCTAAGGGCCATCATGGGGTGGGTAGCTCCTAAGAGTATGGATGAGGTAATAAATTTCATGGGCTTGGAAGGATATTATAGGAGGTTTATCAGGAAATTCGCGTAGATTTCTTATCCCATTACATCATTGTAAAGGAAATGTAAGAAGTTAAAATGGGCTAAAGAGTGTGAGTCTAGGTTTGAGAAACTTAAGAAGTTATTGAAACACGCACCATTGTTACAGATTGCATATCCAAATAAAGAGTTTTTGTTATCCATAGATGCTTGCAAGGGAGGCCTCAGTGGAGTCCTTATGACAGGTAGTATCCTATGAGTCCTAGAAACTAAACATGCACGAGTAGAATGACCCAATAGATGATCTTGAGTTAGCAACGGTCACACATGCATTGAATATGTGGAGGGAGTATATTCTTGGAAAGAGATTTGTACTTATGAGTGATCACATTAGGTTGAAGTATTTATTTGATTAGTCGAGTCTAAACACTAGGTAGGATAGATAGTTTTCCATGATCATCAAGTTTGATTTTGAGACTGGGTACATCAAAGGTAAAGAGAATGGGGTGGAATATTCTCTTAGCATATGGGTACAAGTACATCACTTGGTAGCCATGGGCTCTTGTGGCACAAACTTACAAGATAGGATCTTGCCGGCAGGTGAATAGAATTTTAGGTATATGGAGATTATGCAAAGGTTGCAGCAGGGTACTGGTGCACGTGCACAGGGTATGGATTATTGTCTTACAACAGATGGATTGGTCGGGTTCTAAGACAGGATATATATACGAGATAATAGTGAGATCAAGAAGGTGATATTGAGGGAGTTTCATGTGAAACCTTATTCAGGTCACCAAGGTTATTAGAAGACATAATCGGCGGTGAAGATATTTTACTATTGGTCGAGTTTGAAGAGGGATGTAGCAGTGTTTGTGGCGAGGTGTTTTGACAATCGACGAGTGGAAGAAGAGTGTAAATATCCAGGTGGACTGCCACAACTGATCATAATTCTAGAGTGGAAGTGGGATGTCATTTCCATGGATTTCATCACAGGGTAAAGACAGTGAAACAACATGATTCCATTATGGCCATTGTGGACATATTAACAAATGTTGCACACTTCATTCCAGTGAAGTCTACGTTCTCAGATAGCATTGTGGCATAGGTATTCATCAGAGATGTGGTTAGACTTCATGTTGTACCAAAGAAGATTGTGTCAGACAGAGATGTGAATTTCACTTCCAACTTTTGAAAGGAGTTGTTTGTAGGTTTGGGCATAGACTTGGCATTCATCACAACTTATCATCCATAGACATACATAAATGAAGAGAGGGTCAACAGGATATTGGAGGACATGTTGAGGATGTATGTGATTCATCAACAAAGGAAGTGGGAGGAGTATCTCCCTTTGGTAGAGTTCGCATACAACAATGGTTACAAGGAGTCATTGAGGATGGGTCATTTTGATGCATTGTATGGGAAGAGTTGTAACATTCCCATCAATTGGAGTGATCCGGTTATCAGGGTATAGAATAGACTAGATATGTTGGTAGACATGGAACAAGAAATGCAGGTGATCAACTAGAATCTAAAGGAAGCACATGATAGGCATAAAAGCTATGCAAATCGGAATAGGTTGTTTAAGGAGTTACAAGTTGGGTAACAAGTGTACTTGCACATCAATTGGAAGAATATCTCCTTGTGGATTGGATCATGTGCTAAGTTCGCACCACGGTTTTATGGACCCTTTAGCATTATTGAGAGGATTAGGCTAGTAGCCTATCAACTTGCACCACCTCCAACATTGAAAGTCCATGGTGTTTTCCATGTATCATTGCTTAAGAAGTATGGTAAGGATGCTGATCATGTGATTGACTAGTCTATGTTGCAAATGGAACTAGATGGAAAATGCAAACTAGAGCCTTAGTGTATATTGCAGAAAAAGGTTCTCATGCCCTGAAACCAAGAAATGGAGTAAGTTAAAGTGTAGTGGAAGCACTTTGGTCCCGATGAAGCTACTTGGGATATGGCAGATCAAATGTGGTCTATGTATCCTTCCTTGTTTGCCGGTTGAGGCTGTTGGACACCTAATCCTAGTGGGTTAGTGTGGAATTCGAATGGACAAAAGCAGTCCAAGAGACCTTGGGATATGAAACCCAAGAGTCACATATTTGTACTATAAATGTATATCTATTGTTAATAAAAAAATGTACTCACTGATTTATCTTTCCCATTCTTTGTTGTCCATGTGTGTTTAACATGGTATCAGAGCCATGATGTGTGGCCTGTGTAGTTTTCTCATGATTTAGCAACTGGACTGAGCTGCCTTGAATAATGCTGGCCTAGCCTTCATTACTTGACCATTTATTTTAGCTGAGCGCATCAAATCTGCAACTAGGCATTGTATTCCTACCTGCGGCCTATCAGAGTCTGCGCACTGGTATAATAGTGCTGGGATTTACCATTTTTCCCTAACATTCTATTTATGATTTCTGCGCTTCTCTGATCATAAACGTTTCATATTGATTGTCCACACCTGCGTTGCCCTGACATTCTATTTATGATTTCTGCGCTTCTCTGATCATAAACGTTTCATATTGATTGTCCACACCTACGTTGCCCTGACATTCTATTTATGATTTCTGCGCTTCTCTGATCATAAACGTTTCATATTGATTGTCCACACCTGCGCTGCCCTGACATTAACGTTTCATATTCTCTGTCGCCGCTGCTCCATAACTGATTTCTCTCAGACGTTTCCTGTTTTTTCGGATATCCAGAGAGCATATCTACATAGTAGTTGTTTGGGTTCCAGAATTTCAGCTATGGGCAAGAGAAGGCGAAGGAGTACTGGATGATGTGTAGTCAAGTCGAGGGCAAGAATTGTTCGGAGAATTTCTCTGTGAAAGAGGAAGCATTGGCGATTGTTTGCGTTCATCTGTAGATTGAGGTGGAGAAATGTGAGTCGCTTCCATGCGTTGGACCAACTCTCAACGCTCATTCTCCTCAGATTCTCCTCCGCGTCCGGACTAGGGAAGAGTTGAAGAATGTCGCCTAGCAGATTTCGGATTTCATCCGACGACAGTTCTTGTGGATAGGCGGCAACGACTTCCCATCCTGTGTATTCATTGCCCATCACACGTTGGAAGTATTGTCTCATTTCTGCCCTGAGATCTGCGTTCGGAGTTATATCAGTGGCACGGAAAGGTTCCCGGGTCTGAGGGATGGTTGCTTTCCCTAGATTCTTCTCAACCCACGTCTCCAACGTGTTCCGATCATAGAGAAAGACAACAGAGGCTATCTTGACGGGATCGTATACCATGGACAAACTCACATTGCATAGATATTCTTCTCTCTCAATTTCCATGTTGTTTATTTCTAAAGTATCTGCCATGCTTTCTCGCAAATTTATGACAGATCCTGTACGACTACTCCCGCTGCTGTAGTTTATTCTAGAAATTTGAAGCCTGTCGCCTAGCACAGAGGGAATGACAGATTAGAAACCACCCTGTAGAGCAGTTGGGTGGGGCATTTGTAAACCTTTGATCTTCGTTGTCTTTGCAAAAAGCTTGTGCAATTTCTTTCATCAGTTTTGAATTCCTGTGGTGTTTCTTTTATAAATGGTTTGATGCAACAACAGAAATAAGGGAGGTCTGGTGCGCATCCAGGGATCTTGTCGAAACAACCTCTGAAACAGTTCACGAGGTATGTTATCAATCAGATTAGGATTAAGTGAATCTCGAAGCAAAGAGCATGAACGGAACCATTGTAATGCAATCTTTATAGGTGTTGTGAGGCATGAAGTAAAAATGTCAGCGGGAAACTCAGGGCTCTGAGGAAGAATCTCATCTGCTCCACAAGCAGCAAGTAAAACGCAATCCTTCATTGCAGTCGTAGATGAAACACCATAACCCCATTCTTGGCGCTCTATGAAGACATTAACTATCATGCCTGCAGCAGAACAAATCAAATACATATATTGAGGGTGTCCCGAGCCACGATTCAAGTTCATAAATTGACAATGGAATGTATTGTGTATAACTCTTGTTGAAAAGCCAGATTTCCCCATTAGCTGTGGGTTTTGGAACATCATGCCCATTATAGTGAAATAGCACCCGCTCTGATTTGGCATTTTTGCGGCAGTGATTGCAAAGTTTTTTTTACCTCTTCCACAGGAGGATCAGCTGCGAGCTTGTACCTAGCTCGTGGTTGCCAGCGTGTATATTTGTTGTTTACACTAAAAATATGGTCCGTCAAAGCAGCAAGTAAAATGTAATCTTTGTTCAAAGCCAAATTTCTGAAAACGACATCTTAATGGAATTCCGTTTAAAGGGCTCTCGAACGGGACCTTATTACTGGTAATTATTTTCCAATAAGGCTGCTGAAAACCTTGGCATCGTTCTGATAAGAACTGGAGAAGACGGTTTTCTGTTCATCTTTTTCTAGGATTAATTAATTCAGGCCCAGGCCTACTCCCTAGTTTTTTATATTGTAAGAAAAATGATGAATAATGAAGGTTACTGAAAACGATGGAAACATATATTTCTTTTAGATTTTCGTTATGCTGCTAGAAAACACCCTATGCATGAACTAAGTTGAATGTCTCAATATGTCTTCCACTATTGATCAACACTTCTACAACATTTGCCATTTTATTATTCAAGTCCAAGGGAATGACAAAGTTCATGTTTCTATCTGCAACGGTACTGCGGACAGAATTTCAGATTTGATATTTTGAAAAGCTTCTCTGAGTAGTATAATATCGATGCTCTTCTTCTAAGTTACCACAAGTTCAGTAAGTATTGCAGAGAAAGAAATCAGTTTTGTATATCGCTCATTGATTTATTTGTGTGTTGACCTGGAGCTGTATTGAATGCATCGAAAACTGTGATTAAAGTTACCTGAATATGTTATGATGCTGCCTGAAATTCGTTGAAGCTGCTATTTTAAATAAGTTCGTATGAGGCCTGAATGGTATACAATCCAATGTTCAAAGAATGCCCATGACATGGTGTTATAATTATTGAAGTTTTAATAACCATCATTTCTGAAGGAGTACTTGAAGGTTCCAAGCAAGTTTGCAGTTGTTGTTGCCCCAGTTGTTTTATTTAAAACTCATTATAGTGCATTGATTCCTTGATTCCACTGCTGCATAAAGACTTTGACATTGAAGAAAAAATGGCCAGAACCAGTGAAGTATTACAGTTCCTTAAAACTCTGATATTATCTACTATTGATGACACATTACAAATCAGCAAAGGATCTCTCTCAGAAATTCAGACATGTCTACAAAATGCACAGGAAAAGATCGATTTTTTGCAGCTTGAATCACAGCTACAACAAGAAGAGCTACATCAAAATAGACACCATTCTGAACCTGTTTTTGTTCAGAACATTGAGACAACCACCCATCAGCAGCATGTTAATAATGTTACAGTTTATTCAAATAAAGCAGCAGTTGAACATGCAGATGCAGAAACTCAGTCCGCACTTCCCAATCCCATCATCAGACCTTGGGAACAACTTGTCCACAACAAGCACAGAACTGGTCTTGGATATGACAAGGACTTGTCCTTTCATATTCCAAACTATGCCAAGCCCATTCAGTTTCAGAGTGCTGGATTCATTCATGACAGTTCACCTGCTCTTCATGACAGTTCAACTTCAGCTGTTCCAGAATCTGCCCCTCTTACACAACAACAACAACAATAGATCGTGAAATGCCAACACTGTGACCAAGTTGGCCATTTGAAAGATCACTGTTTTGATCTTCATCCATGTAAGCACTGTCATAAAACCAGTCATTCTTCACACAGATGCTTCAGAAACAAACGTCCTGCAAGAACAAAGATTCATCTTCGATGGATCGCTTCTTGGAAATGGGCATCAACAGCCAAGAAGATATTCCAAACACTTATCAGAACTTGTTCCAGAGTATTGAACAATCTTGCAGTTGAGTTTTCTCCATCTTCTCACCTTGTATCTGACAGGGGGGGAAATGATGGTCATCTACAAGCTTCAAAGCCACATCAAGCGAGCCTGAGCCACAACCTGCCACACCAGTTTCAGAGTTGTAGCCAGAGATAAAGATGCCTGAACATGCCTTCAGTTGGCAATCTGGGACACTTCCTCTAGCAGAAGACTCCAGCTTCTTGCCAGTTTTGGAAGAGTTCCAGGAATCGCAGAGTTGTTGGTCATCCTTAAACCATCACAGATTAAGAACACTTCCTCTAGCAGAAGACTCCAGCTTCTTGCCAGTTTTGGAAGAGTTCCAGGAATTGCATTAAGCATTCCAGAGTTGTTGGTCATCCTTAAACCATCACAGATTAAGAACACTTCCTCTAGCAGAAGACTCCAGCTTCTTGCCAGTTTTGGAAGAGTTCCGGGAACTACACTAAGCGTTCTAGTGTTGGTGGTCATCCTTAAACCACCGCCCTTTTTTACCAACATTTCATAGAGCAGATTCAGCCTAGCGCTGCCATGCATTTTTTGCACATTTTGTATTACAGCTCTCTTCTTGGACTCATACATAACCCTTCGGATTAAGGGGGGGAATGTTGGACACCTAATCCTAGTGGGTTAGTGTGGAATTCGAATGGACAAAAGCAGTCCAAGAGACCTTGGGATCTGAAACCCAAGAGTCACATATTTGTACTATAAATGTATATCTATTGTTAATAAAAAATGTACTCACTGATTTATCTTTCCCATTCTTTGCTGTCCATGTGTGTTTAACAGAGGCAAAGAAGCTTTGATATGGTGGTTTGGCATATGCTTTATGGTGGTATAACGTATGCTTTATGGTGGTTTGGTATATGCTTTATGGTGGTTGATATATGATTTATGATGTTTTGGTATATGCTATATAATGTTTTGGTATATTATTTCGTATATGATTTGGTAAATGTTTTTGGTATATATTTTTGTTAATGTTGCTAGATGTACACATGTATATGGATGTAAATACTGCCATGAGCTATGTTATAAAGCTCCACTATGCGGTATATGTGTTATGTCATTATGATTATGTTGTCATGTTACTATGCTATCATGTGGTTATTCTATCATGATGTTATGATTTCATGTGGGTTGTTACTAAGCATAATTATCATTGTAAATACCATAATGAATTGTGTTATAAAGCTCCACTATGTCATATGTTATCATCATGTCATGATGTTTTATTTTGAGAAGATATTTTATTGTAAATATTGCATCGAACCGTGTAATAAAGCTCCATGGGCAGTATGTATTCTTTCAATAGGTTCCTAAAGTATATGTGTGATTGAACACTAAGGATGTTGTCCCCAAAGGGGGAGGGTTATGTAACAGTCCTAGTAGAAATTCCACGTAATAAAAGTAAATAAAGGTTGTTGGGCCTTAGTTTTGGTCTTATTTTTGCTCAAAGAAACTTACTTATCCATCTATTTTCCATCCATTTCCCCTTCATTTATCCCATTTTGATGTATATTTGATATCCATTCAGGTATTTAATTTTAATTTTTCAATTTCTAAAGTTTTTATGAAAATTTGGTTTTTAGTGCAAAATTGGCAGATTCAGAAATTCTCGTAATAGCTGTATGGTCGATATGGTTGCAGGACACTTGGGCATGAATGGAATGCATGGATGGACAGCTTGGGAACTAGGACTAAGCCAGCAATGCTTAGTTCAAACAGAACAAGCTTTATTAGGCCCATTTGGTGCTAGTCAACCATGACTAGTCATGCAGGAATCCCACAGAAATAGGGCTGTTTTGAGATTTCATAGGAATGGTCATCTTTCTTGGGATGGGGATAATGAATTCGACTTAGATAGGTGGATGAGCGTATATGGGTTTGTTTGAGTAAATATAGATCAGTTTGTTCATGAGACTTCTTATTTAAAGCCAAAACATTGATGGCTTATGTATTGATTTTGTGATATACTTTTATGTTGTGACATCTTTGGATTGAGGAGTTAATTTGAAGACTTGTGTTATTATTATTTTGTTGGGAAATGCTATGGATGTGTGACTGATTTAAGCTTCTGATATCAGCTCTCAAAGTGTGCAAGGCAAGGGTGGAGGGCCCCCATTCCAAGCTAAGTACACTTCCTTGTTAACTAGTTTCATTTCCTTGTAATCTGGTTGATTGTAGCACTAGTTTTTCAAAGCTTTATTTCAGTTTGCTTTATGGTTCATTCAAATTGATTGATTTCATTAGTTAATAGCTTATTCATCACTTTATTGAGTTGGAAAAACAGGTGTTCAAGTTGGGCATCCCTTCTGCTAAAATGATGAATCAAAACTAGTTTCTTTTGTTTGCACGCAAGTAGTTTTATTTTCATTAAGATTTGGATATTGAGACGAATGAATTATGATGGAATATCTTATGTGTCTCTTAAGTTAAGAGCTTCTTTCATTAATAATTTATTCATCTTAAGCTTTTGGTTTCGATCTCTGATTCATTAAGTGATAATTGAGGTGAAGGTAGACTTCTTGAGGTCAAGAACCCTTTCAATATTTCTCTCTTTTTAAGCTTATTGAATTAGAGTTATAAGATGTACTACTTTTAGCTTTTGAATCACTTATCTTTCAAGGTTTGATTATATCTGATCTTCACATATAGTGAACTTGCCTCAAAGCATAAACAACCCGGATTGATAATAAATAATTGTGTTAATTTAGGTACATAAATTAGCTCAACATTTTGGCGCCGTTGCCGAGGAGGCAAATATCGGCATAGTCAATAGAAAGATAAATTTCAAAACCACAAAAACATTAGTTACATTCCATTTAAGTTATGTTTCTTTATGCCTAGATATAGAGATCCTCAAGGTAGATTTATCAAAAACCCCCCACAAGTAGAAATAGGATCATCACACACTCCAGTTACTGGTAATCCAACAATTGAGGAGTTGGTAGAAAAGCAAAGAACTGGCCAAAGATTAACCTTGATTGAAAGGCAAACTTTGTTATCTTGGGAAGTGAAACAAAAACAATTCTCCACTTCTGGAAAACAAAAATAAAAAGGAAAACAACTTGTTTTTCCATCCATAAATCCTCCTATCTTCCAACAACTTGAAATTCCACTTGAAATTGAAATAAATCAAACAATGGCAGAAGAGGGACATGGATCCGTTATTCTCACTCATAAACAACAAAGGGCTGAATATGAAAGACAACAAAGAGAATGGAGAAGAAAGAGAGAGGAATAGGCAAAACAAGAAAATGATAGGAAGCTAGAAAATGACCAGAAAAGAGAAGAAGATGGACTTGATCAAGAAACTACTTTTTGTTTTCCGATAGTAGATACAAGTGCAATATTGGGAGAAGAAGTAAAAATGAAAAATATTCCACCTTTTGTATTGCCAAACTTCTATGGAATGTCTACAGAAGATCCTGATGCATTTATGTTTGAATTTGATATCCTATGTAGAACATACGGATATACTGATGACATTCATAAACTTCGTCTTTTCCCTGCAACATTAAAAGCAACAGCTTTAAAATGGTTTATGGGTTTAGGAGAACAAACAATAGCCTCTTGGGATGATATGTGAACTGTCTTCCTTAAGAAATATCAAGCTTATTGTAGATCTAGAGATTCAAAGTAAGATGTTTTTAGAATGACACAACAAGAAGATGAAAGTTTAGAAGAATATTTGGAAAGATTTGCATATAATCTTCAGAAATCTAAACAACATTCCCTAACTCAAGAAACTGCTCGCACAATCTTTCTCAAAGGTGTAAGGGATGAATACCTTGACATTCTGAATGTGATGGGTAAAGGAGATATTTCAAACCTTCCATTCTATGAAATTGTCGAGTTATGTCAAAAATATTCTAGAGGAAGATCAAAAACCGGAAGAAGGGAAGTAAGTTCAAAAGCAGCGAAGTCAGCTGCATGAGGGATAACAAGAGCTGAAATAGGAAGTCTATTGGAAAATTTCAAAACAGATCTCTTGAGTACATTAGGGACACAAGTAGATGTGCTAAAGGCAAACAAGAAGAAATAAGAACAAGAACAAGCTCTAGCAATCTTCTGTTCCAAATGTAAAAAGAAACATCCTTTGAGAGAATGTCCTTTGGATAGTATTCAGGTTTGTGGTCTTTGTACAGGCAATCATTCTACAGAGAATTGTGTAAAATTGAAAGAGTTACAAATGAACTCAATGGAAGAAGTGCCAGGGACAGAAGGTTTCTATTATTTTGCACCACGAAGACCATGGCAACCTAGGATGCCTCAACCAAATCAGCAACAATGCCCTCAACAAAATTATTCATATCCACCTCATAATCCTTGGACCCCTCCAATGCCATGGCAAGCTTGGCCTCCATAATAATATTCACAACAACCTGCACAAAGTTGGAGAGGATATGGTTATGGAAACCAGCAACCTCAACAGTATCAACAACAATACCAGCAACAATACCAACAACCATTCGCATATCCACAATATCTGCAATCCATACCCTTTCAACAAAAACATTCTGTATATCTGCAATCCATCCCATTTCCACCACAGAATCCACCATCGTTGTTGACCCAACCACAACAATTATAGCTACCTACAAATCAACCCAGACCAACTCAACTACCAGCCCAACCAATGGCCAATCCAAATAATAAGGTGGATAAATCTGCATACACTGTGGAGGAAGCAGCATGTTTTCCTACATATTCGATCCTTCCTCTTAATGATGTCCATCTAAGGTCTGGAAAAGTGCTTAAAAAGGATTCTCCTCCAATTATAGAAGAACCAAATGAACAAGGAGAATCACCTGAAACATCACAAACTGAGGTACAAAATTAGAAAGGAACAAATGTTACAACACAAACACCACCTTATCCTGAAAGGTTAGTGGAACAACAAAACCAAATAATCCTTCCTGAATTTTATATCTTAGATGAGTTAAAAAATTCTTACGTAAAAATTCCTTTGTTGAAGGCAATTAAAGAAATACCAATATATGCTAAAACAATAAAGGAATTGTGCATCCGGAAATCAGAGAAAAAGAAAAAGGATCCTACTACAATCCAAGTCATTGGTAAGTTAGCAAGCCTCATGTCTACACAAACCATAGTAGAAAAATATATTGATCCTGGTATCCCAATGGTCACCATATCAATAAATAATTTCTCAGTACCAAATACATTAATATACTTGGGAGCAGCTATAAACGTAATGACAATGGAGACAATGAAAACTTTGCAATTAAACAACATTAGATCAACTTCTACAATCTTGGAACTAGCAGATAGATCTAAAGTTGTTCTTGAAGGAATATTAGAAGATATCATAGTCTCCTTGGATTCATGGGAGTATCCTGTTGACTTCCTGATCTTGCAACCAAAGACAAACTTGGGAGGACATCCTCTAATCTTAGGCAGACCATGGTTAGCTACTGCTGATGCCTTCATAGGATGCAGATCTGGAAGCATGATTATTTCACATGGAGATAAAAGGAAACATATCACTCTTTATTCACCTGCACAATCCACTTCTTTAGAATCAATACTTGAAACTCAAGAAAAGTAGCAACCAAAATCAGTTTTAAGTATAAATCAATTCTTTGATTTTACAGAAGAAGAAGAGAATGAAGATTTAATGGACCTTTTCATATCAGAACCCAGTATCTTAGAGCAGCTTAGAGAAGCCCAATATGAAACTGCAAATAAACTTTTGAATCAATGTTTTCAGGAAACTTGTACTGTTCAAACTTTGCGGAAATCTTTTATAGATATCTTTCCTGTAAACACAATCTCCAATCCTACAACAAAAACAATTGAGGTATATCCTGGAAAACAATTAAACATTGGAAATCAATTGCAATCAGCACAAGAGCAAGAGGTAATTGCACTATTACAGAAATATTCAAAAGCTTTTGCCTGGGATTATACTGATATGCAAGGAATTCATCCTAGCACATGTATCCACCACATCTATACAAATGACCAACTTAAACCTGTAAGACAACCTCAAAGACGAATGAATCCCATGATGAAGGAAATAGTGAAAGAAGAACTGCAAAAATTGTTACAAGTTGGATTCATCTATCCTATTTCAGATAATCAATGGGTTTCTCCACTGGTTATTGTGCCAAAGAAAAATGGAAAATGGAGGGTATGTGTAGACTACCGGGAATTAAACAAAGCTACACTCAAAGATCATTTTCCTCTACCTTTCATTGACCAAGTGTTAGACTCGTTAGCTGGCAAGAAATTTTTCTCCTTCCTAGATGGGTTTAGTGGATACAACCAGATAAGAATAGCAGAAGAAGACCAAGACAAGACAACATTTACTTGCCCATGGGGAACCTATGCATATAATGTTTTACCATTTGGTCTATGCAATGCACCTGCAACTTTCCAACGAGCAGTACTTGCAATATTTGTTGATCTAATTCATGAATGTGTAGAGGTCCATATGGATGAATTCACAGTTTACGGGAACACATACAATGATTGTTTAAACAACCTTGAGAAAGTTTTGAAACGATGCATTGAAACAAATTTGTCATTAAGCAATGAGAAATGTTATATGATGTTGACAGAAGGAATAGTTCTGGGACACCACATTTCTGCTTCAGGAATAAAGGTGGATCCAGCCAAGATCCAAGTCATAGTGAATTTAATGCCTCCTACAACACAGAAAGAGGTAAGAAGTTTCTTAGGCTATGCAGGCTATTATAGACGTTTCATTGAAAACTTTAGTAAAATAGCCCAACCTCTATTCAAACTATTAGCAAAAGATATTGAATTTCACTGGACAAATGATTGTCAAAATGCATTTCAAATTTTGAAAGAGAAATTGTCAGTTGCCCCCATTCTTCGTGGGCCAAACTGGTCTTTACCATTTCATATCTCAACTGATGCATCTGATACCGCGATAGGTGCCTCTCTTGGACAGAAAGAGAACTTGTTCACTTATGCAATATGCTTCATAAGCAAAAATCTAACACCTGCAGAAATGAACTACATAGTCAAAGAAAGAGAAATGTTAGCTGTTATACATGCAGTAAATAAATTTCGGCACTATATAACAGGATATCAAGTTTTCATTCATACTGATCATTCAACAATCAAATACTTGATGAATAAACCCATCACCAATGGACGAATAACAAGATGGTTACTGTTACTGCAAGAATTTAATATCACAATACAAGATCGGCCAGGTAAAGAAAATCAAGTGGCTGACTTTCTGTCCTGCATACACTCACCCCCTGATCCAAATCCAGTTGTAGATAACTTTCCAGATGAAAATCTATTTTCCATCACAGTCAAAACACCATGGTTTGCAGATATTGCAAACTATTTATCATCTGGAAGGTTTCCAACTCAATTCACTAAAAAGAAAAAATACAAAATTGTTAGAGCAAGCTCTAGATATACATGGGTCAATGGTGATTTATTTTATACTGGTTTAGACCTGATAATTAGAAAATGTGTATGAGAAGATGAAATATTAGACATTTTAAGAGCATGTCATGATGAACCCTGTGGTGGCCATTTTGCAGATAAACGAACGGCGTATAAGGTGTTGCAACTAGGCTATTACTGGCCATCCATCTTCAGAGACTCTAAGAAATATGTCAAGCAATGTGATAGCTGCCAGAGAACAGGACGACCAATAACATCAGACGAAATGCCACTGAAGCCACAGGTTCTCATAGAACCGTTTGAGGAGTGGGCAGTTGACTTTGTTGGACCTATCAATCCACCATCAAATGGGAAGAGGTACATCTTAGTATGTATAGACTATGTAACGAAATGGGCAGAAGCAAAAGCAGTTCATAGAGCAACAGAAGATACAGTCGTCACCTTTCTTTTTGAAGAAATATTTTTCAGATATGGAGTACCTAGACAAACTGTAACAGATCAAGGCACACAGTTTACATCAAAGCTCGTACGAGATCTAACGGAGAAATACAAGATCAAACATAGGAAATCTACACCATATCATCCACAATCAAATGGGTAAGTCGAATCAACAAATAAAGTCCTGGAAAATATTATGACAAAAACAATACAGATGAATAGGAAAGATTGGTATGAAAAATTAAAAGATGTGCTCTGGGCCTATAGGATCACTTGGAAAAAAACAACTGGTTTCAGTCCATACTAGTTAGTATATGGGAAGGAGGCTTTACTACCTATAGAGTTTCAAATACATACATACAGACTATCAGCTGAACTAGGACTTGACTTGACAAAAGCACAACAACAACGGATCATGGAACTGAATCAGTTAGATGAGCATCGTCAGCAAGCTATGGAACATACTACATTAGTGCAACAACAAAGAATGAAGTGGCACGACAAATATATCAAAACAAAGACATTTCACAAGGGAGACTGGGCATTGCTTTTCGACTCCAAATTCAAAGACTTCAAAGCAAAGTTCACAACACACTGGCTAGGCCCATATGAAATTGACGAAATCTTTGAAAATGGAGCAGTAAGGATCAAGACAATCGACCAGGATTCCACCTCATTTATAGTGAATGGACATGGGCTCAAAGTTTACAATAGGCCTATCAGTAAAGGAGCATGTATGAAACAACTGATCGAAGACACAGAACTGGAACTTATGGCACAGGATCCGCCATCTTCTAGTCTACTAGTTGAATAAAACATATCTGAAAAAAAAAAAAAATAAATAAATATATATATATATATATATATATATATATATATATATATATATATATATATATATATATATATATATATATAACAAGAGAAATAAAATAAAAAAACAACATAAAAAATAAATAAATTGTTTGCAAGTGAAAACTAGGCAACTGGCACATTGCAAGCACGAATTCATAGGGGAAAACCATGGCAACTTGGACTCTATGAATTCTTCCTACTTGTTCTACTGTTCTCAGATACATTTACTGCAGGTACACTCCACCAATCAATGACTTGAGGACAAGTCATATCTTCAACAAGGGGGAAGACATGCATTTGCTCTTTAAGTGGACAGCTCAAGTTGCAAACATCAAGCTCTTTAGCTGTAATGCTGGAATATAAACAAAGCTTGTATTGTCAATAGAGGGACCTGATATAACAAATCATTGCCAAGGGACCTGAAAGACCTGCCAATGTCAACACAACATGTGCATATTTTGTAAGCAGAAAAAGGGACATGAAACAATGAATCATTACAGAGGGACCTGATTATCAATTCAAGAATTAGAAAATGAAGAACAAGGAGCAGCAATAAAGTCTACATTTGAATCCATCTACAACATCTGATCAATTGATTTCATCTTACTTGTACAACCATCATCTAGGGGAGTATATGTGGTCATTCTGTGCTTTAAAAATTCAAATTTTTAGTTTTTGTTAAGTTGAAATTAGTACCTGGGGATATTCATTATCATTTATATCCTATATTCCTATAACCCTTATACATTATAACCCTATTCCCTTTCATTTCCATGCATATTCCCTCTTTTCATTAACCCTACTACCCCTAAGTATTTTTCTTTGCGAGCTTAAAAAGGCCAAACTGGGACAACTTTCAACCTGCACATACAAATTCATGCAACTCAGAGCATTAGTGATGGTAATAATTTTAAATATGACCCCAATGGTCATTTTAAAATTATAAAACTATGTTATACAAAGCAAATAAACCTATGCGCTATATGGAAATCAAAGGTTATTATATCATACCAACATATATACCATAGTTCGAAAAAGTGTGTGAATGCGCTAAAGTCATTTCTATTACCAAACGCGCATATGATATATGGTATAAGGTATATATATGTTGCACATAAATAAACGCGCACAACATATGGAATATAACATAGTTATAAGCAAAGGTTCATACATCAAAGTATATGGAATATGGTGGACGGCTGTAAACAAATAAACATTAGAACATTGCGGTGGGAAATGGTATCCAAACATCATTGCGTACATATCATTACACAGCAAGCAGTGAATATATAGTAGTGCAAGCATACGGCGGTGGATATGATGATAAAACAATTGCAATGAATTAAACAGTAATCCCATACGACAACCGGCCAGCACACAGGTACGAACTTAACACGGTGGCATGGCAATTCGTTTATCCATTGGATGATATGCTGCGCAGGGATCATGCGTACCAAGCCATGACTTGGCCATCCTCATGACACAGTCGGGCGACTGGTCAACAGGACGGCCATGTAAGCCACGAATTTTAAAAAACACCAATGGATATACAACGCAGTACAGCCCTGAAACGGTCATGAACTGACCGAGCTCTTGTGTTGTTCAAACAATAATCCTCTGCGTCGTTTAAACCATAATCTTCATCGCCGCATAGCTCAGAGAAATGGTGTTTGAAGCTGCAGCCTAGTGAAAAGAAGAGTGAACTGAGTTGGGTGAATTTAAAGAGGCAAATCGTCCCGGGTTTGACGTTCTGAGATAACGGATTTTCAGGGATTCAATCAGGTAAGGCGTTAGTTGTTTAAAGCTCGGCACACAGTGAATCAAAGTTAGGAACTATCTGTTATTAATGGTAACGATTGTTCTGCCTTGCCACCAGTCAATTGTGTAGTTGAACAAGGATTTGGAGCACTAGATATCCCTCAAAGCGCTCGTTGATCAAAGGTAAGCCGAAACTATAGCCTCAAATCCGTTGATTCGCTGCGTAAATGATGGTATGAACTCTTAGTGGATCACGTCTCACTTAAATGCGAATGTATTGCATGGTCAACACGTTAGATTTTGGCATTGTATGTGGAGTTGTTATGGCGTGCCGTGTCAATAATGAAATCCATGAACTAAGGAGGCACGACAGTTCAGTTGTTATTGCATGTTATATTGAATGGCGGTGAATGGCAATGTGAAGCGCTGTAGAATGCGCACTGCATTTGTTATTGTCACACAGTTAATTGATTGTGCGCCGATTTAAACAGCAAAACAAACAATCAAAACAACATGCATCCATAACCCTTGTTGCGCACTGTTGTTTTCATTTACACCAAAACAGGGGATTGATATGCTTAAGGATTGAATGCATAATGCCATGTGTAATTTCTGATTGAAGGATTGAATGTCGAAGCCATTTAAAAATTCATTTGAATGCGCTGTTATTTGTCTTTACCTGTGTCTTGAGGCCGAGAGTCTTTTTACAGTTTTTTGATACAGCCGAGAGCAGTTTGTTGCCAAAATTTTGAAGGGCTGAGAGTTGTGTTTTGCAAGGAGTATTTGCAAAAAATTTTAAGGCCGCAAGCATATAGCCAAACGCATTTTTTATTATTTTGCAAATATTTTTGACAAGGCCGAGAGCATGATTGAAAGTAGTTTTATTTTATGATGAGGCCGAATGCCATATACACACTTCTTCAAGTTTTCTTGGTCATATATACACACTTCTTCAAGTCTTCTATAGTTTTCTTGGTAAAATGATGATTCGAATTTTGGCAATAAAATAAGGCGATGAGTGTACATAAACATTGCTTGTATATATATTTTTGTTTTCAAAGACAGAGAGCAGTATATTGACAGGGGTATACAGGCATTTGTTTGCATTGAACAGGGATTAAAACAGTACTGTTGCTGAGGGCAGAGTCAAACAGAGGTGAATTGAGTTGATTGAAAACAGGAAGGTAAGGTTCTTTGCCTTCAAAAATTTCATTTTGAAATCAAACACATAATTATATCTTTCTTTCAAAATGAAATTAGTAACAGCAGAGGAATTCATTCATTGGTTTACAGAAGCAATGTCAGTCAGAGTAGAGCCAAAATTCCAGATAAAGAGTGCGGGGAAGGAAACTATAGAAAAAATTTACCAAGCAGGGATGATAAGTTTCCTACAAAAAATTGATGGCCACTCTGAACAAATAACCAGGGATTTTATAAACAATTTCAATCAAGACCAGACACGGGTGGGAGATGTCATTATTCCTGTAACCCAGGAATATCTTTCCCAAGCTTTAGATCTGCCCATGATAGGTGAGAAGTATTACAAAGGCCTGCACTTTCTTTCTTGAGAAGAACCGGAAAGGGACATTTGACAGAACAAAAGGGATACCCAGGGAATGGTTTAATGAACCATGGGGTGAGTTGGTTTTGGTTATCCAAAAGTTTTTGAGCTGTGATAGGGGGTATAGCGTGGCTCACTTGTATCATGTCAGACTTCTGCAGCATATAAAAGGGGAGGATACGATTAACTTGCCTTATTTCCTATATAGGAGCCTTTTGAGAATGATTGAAACAGTCAAACATGAACACAGGCCTAAAGCAGGACAGATATACCACCAAGGATTAATCAAAATCCTAGTTGAGTATCAGGTGAGATCACAAGGCATAGTGTGGCGAGAATTCATGTCTAAAAATCAATTAATTGAACAAGTTAATGAGGTACAGGATAAAACAGAGCAGGAAAACAGAGGATTGATGAACTCACCCTTGTATCCTAGAACAAGAGCAAAACAACAGAACAGCATGGCCATGCAAGAAAATGAAACATATATTATGTCTATTCCTAGACGATTTAGGAATAAGAGTCCCATTGATTTAGAGAAGGAAGTAGAAATATATTCCCCAAGACAACAAGTAGAAAATGATATTGCACAAGAGGCATTTGAGAAGGATTCTTCATATGATGATGCAGCAGCAGCATCACTAATGAAAACAACACAAGATTTTGAGAGAGAACTTAATTTGGGAAGAATCAGGGATTTAACGACCAATTGGAAATTAGCAAAATCTTAGAGAAGCAATTAAAAGAAGAAAACAAGTCAAATAAGAAAGATAATGCTAAATTGGTTAAGGCAAATGAGAAACTGAATGAAGAATTGGGGAGGCTGAAAAGGAAAAATGATCTACTTTCTAAGCAAACATTTAAATGGCTGAAGGAAAAGAACATGTGGCAGGCAAAATATGAAAAACAAAAGGTCAAGGCAACTTTGTTTAGGGAGAGACATGATACAGGTCTGGATTGTTTGGCCATGGCAGCACAACAGGAAGCATCTACAGGTACAGTATCTACTACAGAAAGGCGAAGCTCAAAGAGGAGCAAGCAAGCATGGGGACATGCTTGATGATAAGTAAGGGAGAGAAGATGTTGGGCCTTAGTTTTGGTCTTATTTTTGCTCAAAGAAACTTACTTATCCATCTATTTTCCATCCATTTTCCCTTCATTTATCCCATTTTGATGTATATTTGATATCCATTCAGGTATTTAATTTTAATTTTTCAATTTCTAAAGTTTTTATGAAAAATTGGTTTTTAGTGCAAAATTGGCAGATTCAGAAATTCCCGTAATAGCTCTATGGTTGATATGGTTGCAGGACACTTGGGCACGAATGGAATGCATGGATGGATAGCTTGGGAACTAGGACTAAGCCAACAGTGCTTATTTCGAACAGAACAAGCTTTATTAGGCCCATTTGGTGCTAGTCAACCATGACTAGTCATGCAGGAATCCCATAGAAATAGGGCAGTTTTGAGATTTCATAGGAATGGTCATCTTTCTTGGGATGGGTATAATGAATTCAAATTAGATAGGTGGATGAGAGTAGATGGGTTTGTTTGAGTAAATATAGATCAGTTTGTTCATGAGACTTCTTATTTAAAGCCAAAACTTTGATGGCTTATGTATTGATTTTGTGATATACTTTTATGTTGTGACATCTTTGGATTGAGGAGTTAATTTGAAGATTTGTGTTATTATTATTGTTCTGGACAATGCTATGGATGTGTGACTGATTTAAGCTTCTGATATCACCTCTCAAAGTGTGCAAGGCAAGGGTGGAGGCCCCCCATTCCAAGCTAGGTACACTTCCTTGTTAACTAGTTTCATTTCCTTGTAATCTGGTTGATTATAGCACTAGTTTTTCAAAGCTTTATTTTAGTTTTCTTTATGGTTCATGCATAGTGATTGATTTCATTAGTTAATAACTTATTCATCACTTTATTGAGTTAGAAAAATAGGTGTTCAATTTGGGCATCCCTTCTGCTAAAATGATGAATCAAAACTAGTTTCTTTTGTTTGCATGCAAGTAGTTTTATTTTCATTAAGATTTGGATATTGAGATGAATGAATTATGATGGAATATCTTATGTGTCTCTTAAGTTAAGAGCTTCTTTCATTAATAATTTATCCATCTTAAGCTTTTGGTTTTGATCTCTTATTCATTAAGTGATAATTGAGGTGAAGGTGGACTTCTTGAGGTCAAGAACCCTTTCAATATTTCTCTCTTTTTAAGCTGATTGAATTAGAGTTATAAGATGTACTACTTTTAGCTATTGAATAACTTATCTTTCAAGGTTTGATTATATCTGCTCTTCACATATAGTGAACTTGCCTCAAAGCATAAACAACCCGGATTGATAAGAAATAATTGTGTTAATTTAGGTACATAAATTAGCTCAACAAAGGCAAAATAATAACCACGGATTATGGGAAACTTATTCCAAGATAAATGTTGGGCATAATCCTAGTGATGGGGATCACTTGTGATTGTTTATGGCCAAGGAAATTTGAAAAGGAAATGACTAGGGATTTGGGAGGGAAAATGACATTTTCGCGCAATTATTTATGAAAATAATGGAAATAAGGAGAAAAGGGAGGTGAAAGGTCATAGGTCCAATGTGAGGAGGAAATTGAAGGAAAATAATAGAAAATGAAGAAAATAGAGGCATCATTCATAAAAAGGCTTTATAGGATCAGTTGGTAACCTTTTTTACCTCTGTTTTGGAGCTCTCTCATTATTCTCTCTCTCTCTCTCATATTCTTGGAGACTTAGAGTTTTCTTGGAGCACTTTTGGAGTGTGTGGCATACTTGGATTTTTGGAGAAATAAGAAAAAGGAAGAGTAGGAAAGTGTAAGAATTCATAAGGATCAACAACTAGATCAGATTTTATTGTAGGTACTGAGTTGCATGTATGTTTCCTTCACTAGTTTTAGAATGCATGGATCATTCATGTGGTTTCTTGGTTGTGATCTGTCATTGGCATGGAGGATGGTCGGGATTAACAATGGATTTCCTAGCCTTTCCATTTCCTCGATAGCCATGGTGATTGTGGGTTTACTTTCATTGTTTGTTTTTTGTCAGTTCCCATGTTTCCTTAGCTCGGGTTGAGTTATCAGTCCTCAAAACCTTAGTTGGACAAATGCTCTGGAAGCCCTATAACAACTTAAGTCGAGTTACTAGTCCTAGAATCCTTGGTTAGAAAAATGCTCTGGAAGCCCTTGGTGAGTTGAGTCACTAGTCACAGAAGCCCTCATTGGAAAAATTCTCTGGAAGCCTTGAATAAGTTGTGGGTTGAATTACTAGCCCTAGAAGCCTTGGTTGGATAAACACTTTGGAATCACTAGAAGGATTAGATGTAAATCAATTTGATGATGGTTTTGTGATGTCCGATCGTGAGGTGGAATCACTATTTGATGGGTTGAGGTGGATGGCCTCTGGAATCCCTGGATGAGTTTTGATTGATGCGTTCTATGATATCCCACATCCATGCTTGGAATATGACACAAGGGAGAATGACTGAACAGAGATTTGGCTCAACAATTCTATGGTCAGGTGGAATGTCGAAGTCCCATCCTGGGTTTGGATTTTGTATCATTAATGAAATGTTATTTATCCTTGTATTTCTAAGAGAATTTTGATGAATTGTGTGTGGTCTATATGGTTGTACTTTCATGAGTATTTATGGTGCTATTATGCTGGTTAAGTATGTATTTTATGACAATAACCATGTGTGGATCTCATCATGTTTCTACTTGTAATTGAATAATCAATGTATCTATGACCTAATGGATGGAATGGAAATTGATGTTTTGAGGAATCAATGGTTCTTAGTGATTCTCAGCTAAGTATGAGACCTCTATACTTAGAACTGCTAATTATACCTGTAGATTATACATTTACAATATGTTTGATGAAATGCCTGTCATGGCTAGTAGGGTTCCAATTAAGGTATTGAACTATTTTCTTTAGTATTGTCATTTCCATGTTATTTTACTGACCTAGAGAGATGGTTCAATTCTGGGAAGTGAGTTAGGCTTCGGGCCTGAAAAAGTGGCTCAAATACGGGAGTCGTTGGCATAACACTGACAATTTTGTACTCTCATCACTGGCAGGAAAGCCTGTGACAAGGACTTTAGATTGTTGGTCGCACTCATGCCTATAGCATGGGAGAATTGAAGACTTAAATTGTCCAAATTATCAGTGGGACCCCAAGGCAATATTTCTAAAGAATTGGATTGGTTCCTGAGGGTCCTGTAGCTGATGATTAATGTCTGTATGGTGTGTTTTCATCGTTTCCACTTCCTTAACATTACTTAGGAGGTCGAATCATATCATTGTGGCCTCTCATCACATATTTACCCCTGTTGGCTAGTTGCTTGGGTAGATGTGGGAGGAGGGTGTTACAAAATGAATCCTCGATCCAATCTACAATCTTAGCACAAAATTCATAATGCAAGCTATAAGCTTGATGAATTAAAGTCACATATGATGGATAAATCATGTGAGGATTCATCAAAGGCATTGAATTACATGTTCGAGCCTTTCCATTAATTAAATTAATTGGTTCAAGACATGATGATGAGGCATTGTTATAGGAAATTTTTTCTCACCTAGGAAAAAGGCAACAAAATTGGTTCTCTCACCATTTGTTATAATTTTCATAAATCCCTTGAAAGGCCAAAAACAAAACTATTCCCAAAAGCTATAAGAATCTTAGATTAAATTGGTTTAAAACCCAAATTTGATACTCCATCGCACCTTGGCCCATTAGTATTTGCAATGGTGCATGTTGCATACATGCAAGTTGCACTGGTCAGTGCAACTTGCCTTTACCAATAGTGTGATGACACTAGGAAATGAGGAAAAATAAAATAGAATTTCGAAGCTTCCCCTTTTAGAATATTTAAGAATAGTTTCATCCATTTTTTGTTGAATATGATCTCAAATTCTTATTAATGAGGCTTTATCCCTTATCTCATGGAATTTACCTCCATTCAAATCTATTCATAGTATGGTGGATCTAAAACTACCTCATTTTCTCTATAAAACCAATACCTACTATAGAGTCTAGGTTGGGTTTAGAGACTCTACTTCTACCCTTATACTATCCATTTTTGTTTGGAGGTCCGTAATCCATCCTTATGCATTGGTGATATTGAAGGCTTTGTCATTGTTGCAAATAAAGGATGAGAAGGCTAGGAGAGATTCAGAACATCAAGGCCGCAACAAGGGTTGTAACCTTTCCTTGTTATCCTTAATACAAATTGCATTACTTTTCCCATACATCATGTCTTTGATTATACATGTGTAGAATAAGGTTTCTTTATCTCTTAATTAGACTTATTTGAGTATATCATTTTGTATATCTCGATCTCTTTTCTTTTCATGGCAAATTTATAGGTTCTTCTTTCGAGAGTTAAAGTTGGATCTAGAGTTAACGAGTGAAGAGAAGAGGATAGCTTGTGAAAATAAATTAGGTTTTTTTCTTATACTTCAAATATATCTAGGGAAAGATAATTTAGCCTATTTGGTTGTTGTTATGTTAAGCCACTGAACCTAGGGAAATCACTTCTATCCGTAGAAGGGATTTGTTTGAAAAACAACTTAGCACCTCCAGTAGGGAACGTGTTGTTATTTGGTGGTTTTATTTGCCATGGTCATTTAAGACCTATGTAGTTGAAATTTTTGACCCTGTTCAGACTGTAATTTGGCTTTATAAAACTGAATTTGGAGCTTGATTAGGCTTTTTTCCTCACTTTTTTGCAAATCAACCCCATCACACGTGTCCTCATGTGATAATACAATCAAGTTGTGCAACTTTCCAGTTCAGTTACTTCAACCATCACACTAGTTTCTACATACTACCCACAATGATGCATGGAAAATGCAAAAATTAGTGATTCCCTATCTTGTGTTGAAATTTGTCTTGTTTGCCATGGTTTTCTGATTCTACAGTCTAATTCTCTGTAAAGCCAACAATTACGTGAAATCTAAGTTTGTTTTCTCTTTGGTAGGAATTTTTTTTTTCTTTTAATTAGAGCTTTTTACAATACATCTTGACTATTGATTCATTAAAGGAAATTTCATGTTACAATAGTTATCTGTTTGAATTTCTTTTGTCTCGTTAATCTAGTCATAATGTAAGTTTTCTTTACACTAATAATAAATAAAAAAATAAAAGAGAAAAATATATTTTTCTTGTGCATTAGGGCTATGGAATAATGAAATTGGAATAAAGTCTTTGAATGTATTGTTTGGAAGATATTTTTTTCTGCATTGTTGAATTGAAACCTCTTCCTTTTCTCTAGCTATATCTTCATCGAATTGAAAAATATTTCTCTCATATTAGCTCTATTTTAAGAATTTAGGTGAATGTTTTTCTTTTACAGTCAAACGAAAACCTTAATCAAAGAGAAAATTTAAAATTTACCAATGAATCTAAGGAGAATTTGAAATGGTAAAAACATTTAGTTCATCTAGGTTAGAAGGTATGTTTCGACATCTATAAAAATAGGAGTTGTTGTTAATCATCTGAGTTACATAAAGGGGATGGTCCTTTTTCCACATAGTTTGAAGTATATAGGATCGTTATTCCATGTACCTTTGGGTATATAGGTGTTACACATCATTTTGTCACTGTCCCTGTACTCCCCGTTCCTTGATCCTGGATGAACTCTACGGTGAACCCTGCATGCTTTACCTTCATGGAGACACTCCCATTATGTCCCTCTTCATGAGCAGATCATTTCCCTTTTGCACCATTCCCCCTGAAACTTCTGTTTTGCCCAATTTACAAGAATGGTGCTAATGGCATTTGTCTCCCCCATGCCAATGTGCAGAGATTAGCACTATTCCCCACGTCGATCAGTGTGAATGAGTTGTGTTCCAGTCACGTTAGTCCTATTATGGAGAGTTTTTTAAATTAGAGATGAAGCTTCCATCTCTAGAAGCTCTGTAACAAAATTTGGTTAAATGGTTTGACTGGATGGGGTCTAGGATGATAGTTTGGGCTCCTTTCCCCTATAATGATGGAACCACCTCAAGGGATGAGTCCTTCTCCCATGAGATGAGGATCCATCTCCCATCCATCTTTCCTATATAAACCTCCCTTCATCCGAAGCACAAGCTAGTTAGAGTGTTGGTTGAGTGTGAGTATACTATTTTGATTAGAGAAGCAAGCTATTACTAATTGTAGCCATTTAGTTGTGTGAGGGAGAAGTGTGTTTGGTTTGGAGTGAAGCCTGAAAGGGAAGTGCCTTTAAACTATTGTTGTTTGAAGTCATCATGGAATGCTAGAAGAAGTGTGTGGGAACCTGGTCTTGTCAGAGGAAGACTCCAATGTCAAGATGAATGGTTGTAATCTCTCTTTGATATTAATATATGCAACTATTGATTGATTTCCTACATGTTTTGTAATATTACATATTCAATAATTCATGTCTTGATGCTTATTGACTCATTAAGTAGGTTGAGTTGAAATTTGTCTATTATTATGTTTGTGTGCTATTATTGTTTACTTGTTTCAGGAGCTTGAAGAAGGAAGCGAGAGATTGCTGGAGTGAGCAAGTGAGGACATCATCAAGCAGGATAAGCGGCCAAGAGGTAGTCCCTCTTGATTGATTCTAACCTAAGGAAATCTTCCATAGAATGTATCTATTGTGGCTAGACCCATTATCGGGCTAGAGGAATTTGTTCGTGTCCGCACTTATAATTTTACTTCACCACAAATTGGCGACTCCGCTGGGGAGATCCCATCCTTTTGTTTGTTTTGGATTTCATGATTTTGTGAGAACTTTGCTAGTTTCGCAATTTCCCTTTTGTTCTATTGCTTTTCTCCTGATTACTAGCTTAAGTCTAAAAATCATAGTAGCAGATCTAGTCCCTGCTTTGATTTTTTTTTTTCTTAGTTTCCTCAGACAACACAATTAATCAGCTGACAATCATGTCGATCAGCGTGAATTGCAGAGGAATAGTTGCACCGACCGCCTCTCGTGCTTGTTGTCAGTTAGGTAGTCACGCCGACCCACCTCTGGCGCTTGTTGTCAGTTAGGCAGTCACGTCGATTATTGTAAATGAAGATTACAACTAGACCACAATCTTGGCCATTGTGTTCTTCTCTTGTGTTTTTGACCCTTTAAGCCTTTTCACTGTTTTTCTCCCTGATTAGAAAACTACTTTTCGTTTGGTTTTGCTTGCTTGTAGGCTTGTCATCTTGTTGTTTAATTAATCGAGTCAATGAGTGGCCGGCGACACTAGGACATCTAGTTAGTCATCCATTCAATAGCTTTTGGACTCATCGAGTCTAGTTGTAGATGCGTTTGCTCCTTGCATTTGTTTTTGGTCCCTCTTACGACTTTGACCTCTTTTCGCACAAGTTTTGAAAAGTTTTGTTTACTAGTTTGAATGTCTTTTTCTAGCATAGATTACATTGTCAGTCTTGTGTTCTAGCAAAGTCAGTGCTTCGTCAATCGAACTTCTCTTTTCATGTTTTCATCTGCTTGAAGAGTTCATAGTCTCGAAAATTTTCTCATTGAAAGATTGTATGCGAAACTTTTCCTCATTGCTTTATGAGAAAATATGAAATTCTAGCTTGTGGCTTCATTATGATTCACATCTCTTAGAAACTAGAGTTGCATCAACATTTGAAAAGGAAGAGAAATTTTTTTCATTTCAAAAGGACTAATAGATAAGTTCTTGTTAGGAAATTAGGAATTGGAATGCATTTTTCATTAGTTTATTTTTTTTCAAAAAGTGAAGTAGTGAAAAATCATTTCGTTTTCAGTTGCTTGATCTTTTGCATTTGATTGAGTAGTTTCTACCCTCTCTAGTGTAAGCATTTCATCGAATTGAAAGGGTCTTGTCCCATTTAGTTGCATTTTAGGTTTTTCGAGTAGCATCACTAAGACCTAAAAGCTAAAACTTAACTGAAGATAAACTCTAAAATCAATTCAATTTACCTAAGGTGCATTTGACATTAACGATCACATCTAGAAGGTCTATGCTAGAGACGTGTTTCGACATCTATAAACCTAGCAGTTGTCGTTAGCTTTGGCATTAGATAGCGCTAGTACAGATTTGTGCTCCCCGTACCATCGCGTATATAACGGGAGACCCCACTAGGTTGCAATCCTTTTATCCTTAGGAAGCCAAGTCACCCACCTTGCGAACGTAATACACCAAACACAACATTCGGGGAGACTGCCTTCTCGTACTTCTTGGTTTGCCAGGGGGTATTCTGCAGTTCACGGTTTCTTGGTAATCCTATTTACCTAAATCCAGAGTTGTCGTTTAATATTTTTAACTCTTTAAAATTAAAAGATCATTCGAGCACTTGTCCTTTTGAGCTCGTTTCCAATCGAAAGCAATAGAGTCATCTTTGTTTCTTTCTCGAATCTTTAAAAATTAAAGAACATCAGTCTTTTATGCATCTTAAATAATTGATTACCCATGATCCAAAACATCCTATCAGATTTTTGACCAAATCGTGAGTTCCCTTAAAAGGACATTTTAAAGCCTTGAAGTTATTTGTTCTGTCGGCTAAAATAATGTCATCATGGCCTAACCACCTGGTTCACCCATTTCCTCTACCTCTCCTCTATCTGAAAGAGTGTCTAAGGAGCCACTTCCTGAGCTATCAGAGCCATTTGAGGAGAAAAATGTTGAGCTCACAATTGTTTTGAGTATTCAACCATTATCATCGCGTCCTCCACCTACTTTTGGTTCAGGGTTATCCATTGGTCTTGACCTGAAATCTCCGGATAATCCTGTTCGAACTTCATAGAACTCACCGACCACTGATGGTCAGCTTTGACTGGTTAACTATCCTCCAAACCCTCTGTTTGATGCTATTGAGATATCACCACAACGCCCTTATAGTCTATATAATCAGCCGGATGTTCCTTTGGAACTATCCCCTAGTACACGTTCGGTCGTCCATCATCATTTGTTTCCAAATACGGAACCTGTTAGCACCTAAATCTGCCTTAGGCTTAACGAAGGCAAAAATTAGGGTAACCACAAACCATGCTCAGTCTGGTAGCTAGCCCTACCAGAGCAGGAGAGGGCTCTCTCTGAGTCACGCTCAGTGAATAGATAATTGAAAAAACTCTGAGATGACTTAAAATACAATGTTTACCTTAGGCTAGTAAGTGAATGGGGATTCTGGAAACAATTTTATGAAATGACTGAGCTTCTGGGATGTTATGGGACCAACGCTCAGAAAAGAACAGAGAATTTAATACAAAGTCACAGATTATTCCATGAGGCAAGGTAGGCGGAAAATGTAACAATTTAGTTTGAGGTACTGCGGCATGAATAGATTGCTGAAGAAAGTGAAAAGGGCATAGTGACATGAATCCTTTTCAACAGAAGAATAACACTGAACATGAAATTTTCCCACAGGCAAAGCAATAAAATTGAATTCTACCTAATCTCACTCAGAAAATTTCACTAGAAATGAACATGAATTGAATTATGAAACATAACGAAATACATATGAAAACATAAGAGACACATTTACTACACTCACAACCACAAGAATCTCATGAAACAGAGCCGTTGCCTTTCATTAATTCTCTGTCAAAAATACACAGTGAAGAAACAAATTTTCTTCCCCACAGTCTCCCAGAAGTTACAAGCCAAACAACCCTTTGCAAATAGCTTGCATACAATATATAGAATGTGTAAGGAAGAGATAGAATGCCCAAGGGTTGGGGAGTTACTTGAATCATTACAAAATGGAGATGGAGAGCCAACCATCAGCTACATGTGCAGTGCTATAAACATGACATTTGGCTTGGGTGACCGTTTGCCTTCCTTCGCCACTTAGATAGGAGCCAATCTGGAGAAAAAACAATTTAAATGCCGCCTTTGGTGCCAAAAAACCTAACTGTGGATGAGCGGGCCCACTTGGAGAAGTCGCGAACCGAAATTTCGCGAAACGGAAGCAAATTGGCAATTTTTCCTTTGTGCGACGCGCCATTTTCTATGTGCATTGCGCTAATTTGGGGCCTGTTTTTGGGCACTTGTAGGTGTCCAAAATGAGGCCAAGTGGGCTTGCTAGAAATCCTGTCCTGTCTACTTTCTATCCCAACTAGAATTTTCAAATTTGGTGCTCATTTGCACCTCCAAATCTCCATTCTCCCAAGACTGCTTTCTGTGTGTCAAAAAAGTGGCAGAGATGCCACTTTTGAGTGTTTTTTGACCTTTAGGAGCCTCAGATCTTGCCCAAATTTCTTGCACAGACACCAGTAGTCATAATTTTCCATGCTGAATCCAAAATTGCAAGCCATTCCTCATTTGAAGCTTTAGAATTTTAGCGTCGCACCAGTGGCGCAGTGCACAGGGAGAAAATCCCTGTTTTTTTCCCAAAAAATTACCATGTGACCAAAAATTCCCCAAATTTTTTGAAATTTGGGCTGGAGGTTCCCTATGGGGTGCTATGCTGAGCCAAGGAAGCCTCAGCCAAGATTCGAAGCTGATCTTGCTCTTTTGCACTTTTTGCCTTTCGTGTTGGTTTCCTCAATTTCGCTTTCAAACTCCTTATTCGGGCCTGTGCACTCATGTTTCGCACCCTGTAACGGAAAGCCATATGTCTCAGTAGAGCAAGGTCCTGGTCAGCCTTGTCCAGCAGCCTCTCCAAATGCATGTTGACCCTCTCAAGGTTGGGCTCCCGATATTCATTGATTTCTTGCTCCAAAGATGTGAGCTCAACCCTTCTTCTTTGAGCCACTTGGCGATGCTCACGAATGTTTTGCAGCTCCATAATCGTCTGTTGGTCCTCAAGCTGCTTGTTTCTCTGCTCCAGGTACTTCATGTTCCATTTTTCCCTCTCTAAGTCAAGGGATAAGGCCTCAATATCTGATTGCTACTCCTGGATGATCTCTTTGAGCTCTACATGTGTTGGCTTTGTGTCTGTCTCATCATCAATGAAGGAGAATGAATTCAGTCTCTCGTTCACCTGATGGCCCTCTCGTAATGCATAGGTTTCTTTTCCTTGTCCTGTATTGCTCTGAGGGAAGCATCAGCAAGCAAATCCAACTTAACCTTCTCTTTTTGCCTGATTAGGGTTTCCTAGAGTATTTTCTTCAACTGCTTGATTTTGACTTTGGAGACCTGATTCCTTGTGTAGCAATGAGTAGCCATGTGTCTTTGAAATTTGTTGTCTCTTTTGGCCTTCTTAAGAAGATTGTTTAAATGGAAATTTACTTTGTCAAGCCAAAACTCCCTATTTTCATTGATTTCTCCTGCAATTAGGTCAACTGAAGACATCTGCTCCCTTTGTTGCTGAAGTTCCCTTTTGAGTCCTCTAGTCTTTGGATTCTTCCTTGTCACTTGCTCTTGATGCTCATATGAATCATCTGTGTCAACTAATTATTTTCCCTTTACATCTTCTTTGCTAACATCAACCTTATGCTTATTCATTAACATTCAAGTTTACTATATCAGTGTAAAGATGGAATTGCTCCTCATCTTGCAAAGGTGCCTTATGTTGTGATGGTGATCCCTGTTCTGCTGATTTAGGCTTGGAACCTTGCAATTTGATGGGACACAGGAAACTTGAGGCAATTTGGCACAATTTCAGGCCTTTTAGCCTTGTGCGCCGCGCTCTCTATGTGTGCCGCGCCAGTGTAAATTTACACTGGAAATTTTCTCCTAGTGTGTCGCGCTCTTTTCTAGGTGACTTTTGGAGGCCTTTCGGGTGTCCAAATTGGGTGCAGGATAGCTCGTTGGAAAGGTATTTGAGTCTGATTTCTAGCCTAGCCATAATAATTCAATTTGGATTTCATTTTCCCTATCAAAAATCAAATCTCCCAAGACTGGTCAAAATGTGCCAAATGAGGCTGCCTAAAGGCATAGTGCGGTTACAGTCAACTTTTGAATGCCTTCCTCAACTCCAAATTGAGCTCAGGATAGCTCATTGGAAATATCTTTGTGTCTAGTTATCATTTTCCTTATCAAACAAGTCATTTGGCCAACTGAGCTAGGAGAAGATTTGAATTTCCCAAGGTCACTTCAAAGGTGCATCAATTCTCCCGAGGCAACTATATTTTTGACATTTCTCCAAAACCATGACACATGTGTAAAACGTGAAGGAGGTTTTTATTACTTGGCTTGTTGTGGACAAAAACCTCTCTCAGTTGTCCCAAATTAATCTTTTATTGCTCATAAACATCATTTGAGTGAAACCCATCCTGATGTGTGGAACAAGGGATTTGTCGAAATGAAGCGAAATGAAGGGGATAGGGGCTTCTAAATTCTTAAGAAAATTTTGGGAAGTGGAGAGGGATGTTAGAAAGTAGGGGAAGGTGGAATCTCAGAAATTGGCTGAGGGGAAGGGGTCCAAAAAGGAAAAACACAGGCCTAGCCTATAAAATTGCCAAGTTGTAGCAAGAAACTAGGGTTTGTGTGAAAATGAGGAATTTGGGAGATCTTAGTGATGGGAAGTGTTTGATAAGGTACTTTAAGGATAAGGGAAGGTGTATGAACATCAGGATACAAGTTTTGCCGATGATTTGACCGTCCAAGAGAAATTTCCCTCAAAACCCTAGGAGAGGGAAATGACCGTAGCTAGGCGCTACTGAAGCATGAACAAGGTGTAAAATGACCCATTGGAACCTGACATGATGATGAAAACCCTCTGAATGATGGTAGACTCAGCTGAATAGTGACATAGAACGACATTTGGACGACTTTGGAAGGAGTGAAAGCAAACCCTAGACCTAATGCCTAGCGATCAAATTTTACTTGAAGACTCACTGAAATGACAAAATTTGACCTTGACACCTTAAAATCACTTTGTAAGAGCATGTTTGATCACTAGAGGAAGGCTGGAAAGACTGACACTAACATTGGCTCCAATGGGGGATGGTAGCTCCTTGGAGGTGCCAAGAACAACAGATCTCTGGAAGAGCTAGATAGTGCCTTCGTCCATTGGGCTATGGAGTCATCATTTTGAAAAATGACACGCAACTCTTGACTCATTTATTGACTGAAACTTGACTCGGACTGACTCAAATTTGTACTTACAATGACTGAAAAAACCGACTCAATGTAAAAGGAAATGACTCATGACTGACTTAACTAAAACAAGAACTGACAAAACTTATTCAATGGCAACATTCCATCAAGATTCGAGGGTTTCTTGACTCGGATTGACTCTAATTTGTACTTACAATGACTGAAAAAACCGACTCAATGTAAAAGGAAATGACTCATGACTGATTTAACTAAAACAAGAACTGACAAAACTGTTGGCATTATGATGCATGTGTTGTACTTGATGGCAACCCTCTCATATCTTACTTATGTATAACTCATATCTTACTTATGTATAACTGGATGAATCTTCAGACGAGATATCAGATGTAACTGATGGAGGATAGCTCAAAGGAATCAGATGATGAATCTTCAGAAGAGATATCAGATGTGACTGATGGAGGACAGCTCAAAGGAATCAGATGCTAATTCTAAGTGTGACAAGTTAGCTTTGCCATCAAGTCCAAAGGGGGAGATTGTTGGCATTATGAGATAAGTGTTGTCCTTGATGGCAAACCTCACTGATGACAAATCATAGTACAGAAGGTCAGCAGCAAGGAATTGATGATCAGACTATAAGAAGAAGAGAAAGTTCATACACGCAGGTTCGTTAGCCCAAGTCACGTGTCCACGCAGGTTGGCTTCAGCAAAAGCGCGTGTATGTGGAAAAGTACCTTTGGTCCATGGCGGTTAGTCCTTGGAAGTTGTGCCTATGGTTTCGGACCATTGTGTCTCGACGGGTGTGTCGATCCCTAGTTTTGAAGTTGATGGTATTGTGTTACTATGGTTTTGGCTCTTGGTATTGAGCAAGGCCTAAGGCTATATAAGGAGAAGGAAATCATTAGGCAAGTGTATCTGAAATGTCTTGAATATCTGAAGAAGTATGAGATCCAGTATGCAGGTTATGGGTTGATGATGCATTGCTTGATCTGAGCTAAGGAGAGATCTCATTGGTTGATGGAGAACTAGATCTAAGGAGAGATCGGGATCAGATCTCATCGGTTGATGGAGAACTAGATCTAAGGAGAGATCGGGATCAAATGGTTTGAAATGAACTATCTTTATGATGCTTATTCTAGATCTACATACTGACGCATGTATTTTTCTATAAGTATTATGAGTATGATTGATGTCTGGTACAGCTGCAAGTTGATAGAAATTATTTTTAGATCTGTACGCGGGTTTGCTTTGATAAAAGCGTGTATACACGCGGGTTTGATTCATCGAAGTAGCGTATACATTGTAAATCTTAATATTTGAAGTTGCAGATGGATCTGATGGTTATTACAAAGTTCTGTGTCTGCTCTGTGTTCTGGTGACTGTTGTTAACAGGGTTTCAGTGATTCAAAGGTTGATGATTGTTTTGAGCTTCAATGATAGTTATGGGTCCAGTATGAAAATTGGATGAAAAGTGGCCTTACAGATTATGTGTTGTGCTTCAGTGTATCCAGTCTGAAAATTGATGAAGCGTGGTACCTGGAGGTGAGAAGATTGTAGGCAAGCACCTACGTACTAGTATCTAAGCTAGTACAAAAGCTAAGGGAGATCTTTGGAGCATTGTAGCAGGTAGCAGCCTGCGTACTAGTAAATGGATTGGCTAGTACAAGAGCAAAGGGGGTTGTAGCTCCCGTACTGGTATAAGACTGCACCAGTACAAACATTGTAAAAGGATTTTCTTATTAAGAAGAAGATTGAGATGACTTGCAGCAGGTGGTTTTCACCCACATTGGGTTTCCACCTTATATCTTTGTGTTCATGTGTGTGGCTCTTGTGTGATGTTCTGTTCTGTTATTCTGCACCTGGTTACTGTTAATATGCTTAATAATGATCTGATGTATTTACTGAAGACTAAGCTAACTGAATCATAAGATTTCTGGATATACGCAAGTTTCTTTAGACACAGTAGCGTGTACACGCGGGTTCACTTAACTGAAGTAGCGTATATGTTTCTGAGCATTGAAAAAGTTTTATAGTTCTGATAATACTGATTCACCCCCCCCCTCTCAGTATTATTTCCAACAATTGGTATCAGAGCAGGTCCTTTGGTAGAAGCTTGATCGCTTGAAGGAGATCCGTGGAACAATGGGAAAGAAGCTTAAGAAGAAAGCTCATAAGAAGAAGAAGACATCTCAGAAGATCTATGACAGTGGGAGAGTCGATTGGGGATTAGGTATAAGAAGTTCTTCAGATTCAGAATCAGATTCAGAATCATTATCAGGTATGAATGTGTTATCCTCTGATATTCCTGCTATATTTCCTTGTGAAAGTGATGGAAGTGATAGTGAAACTACTGAACATGCTTTTATGGGTGAGCAAGAAAAGTGTCAAATAGAGGCAATGTTTAGAAGGCTTGCAGACAAAGTTAAAGATCAACAAGATCTATTGAACAAAAGGGAATGTGCTTTCAAAGAAGAAGTTACCAAACTAAAGGCCCAAATAGAAGAAGGAAACAAGGTAAGAAAGCTACTCAAGGACAAGGAAGACCAATGTCAAAAATTGCAGCATGAAGTGACATCATTAAGAAAAGAAATCAACGAAAGAAGCACAACCATCAAGAAACTCAAAGATAGATCCAGCTACTATGAAAATCTTGAAGCTACAATCCCCTCACTAAAAGGAGATCTTGAAGAATCAAAGAAGCAGAATACAGATCTACTCCAAGCTATTGCAAAACAAGAAAACGAAGTCACCAGCTTAAAATCTCAACTAGAATGTGCCTTCCGAGTTCGTCAAATGCAGCAGGATCTGAATGAAGAACAAGAAAAGGAGATTCTCAAACTAAGGCATCAGTTGGAAGAAGGAAGGAAAGATGGAGAAGACATGAAGAAGCAATGTCTAGAAAAGGACGAACAACTTCAAGTTGAGGTAAATATCTTGAAAGGTAAAATAGAAGAAAAGGATAAGCTTTTACGATTTCAAGATAGTTCTAAAGTCTTGGATGATATTCTTAGTAGTCAAAGGTCTCCTGCTATCAAGACTGGTCTTGGTTTTCATGAATCTGTTGAAGGTGAATCTAGTTCACAAGGTGAGGCAAGGTACTCTAAAGAGAAATCCAAAATGATCAACAAGGAGATGAAAGGTCAACCAAGGAAAGAAAGTCTTCAAAGAAAATCTTTTACTCCTCCTATGAATAATGTTGAATGTTATGTATGTCATAATATTGGACATGTTGCAGCTAGATGTGGAAGAAGAAGGGTTCAAGACCATCATGTAGAAAGATCATCACATTCAAGGTACTTTAATGGATATTGCTTTGCTTGCAATATGTTTGGTCATAAAGCTGCTGATTGCTACAGGAGGAATATGAAATATGTAAGATGTTATGCATGTAACACACTTGGACATATAGCAAAGGAATGCAGGAACAAAGGATGGACATCACACCAAAAGGAGAAAACCTCATCACACTTGAAGATATGGAGGAAGAAGGAAGTACAGTCAGCACAATGTACTGAGACACAGCACAACACAGACATATCAGACTCAGAGGGAGCTGAAAGTGTAAAACTTCAATGTCCTGAATCTCATACACAAGTTCCTTAAAGGGAAGTCGCGTATATACGCGAGTTAGACACTGCAAAGTCGCGTATATATCAGTCTGAGGAAAAGCAGTGGGGACAGGCTCAGAAAAGGGATCTGACATGATTCAGTCCATTATTTGCTCTATTGGTTAATTGTTACAGTCTGTTGAGGATGTGTAAAAATGTTTTGATACCTGTAAGATGTCTAGAAGTGTTTTTGATCCTAACTTGATGATGATGATGTCTTGATGCTTATTGTTGATATATGCATGATCAGATCTAACAGATGGCACTGGTTGAGGGGGAGCATATGCCTTTAGTAACTCATTGTTGGCATTATGGTTAATAATCCTTGGTGATGATTCTTATATGGCTAAATGATATATCTTGCTATGATATGATAACCTCTCATATGATTCTTAAAGTTACATAGAAGATGTTCAGATCAGATTTATGGTTGATTCTTTGATAATGCATATATGGTGCTTACATGGTGATCTTCATAAGGACAAGGAGAAGTACAAAGCTTGAATACACATCTTCCTCACTTGATGATGAATCACTTATATACTACTGTTGTCATATGCATAAAAATCATACAATTATGATGCAGGCACTCTTGTGGATAAGGATTGTTGCTGATGATGATATCAAGAATCTTTGTCAAAAGAATTTGAGCTCAAGATACATAGTGCTGATACATGGATGACTACTCAAAGTTGCTTTATTGAAGACATGGTGATGAATTCTTATCTATATGATGATAGGTTGATCCTTACATATGTTAATTGATGCAGATGTTCCCAAGTAATGATACTTGGATCATGTAGAGCTTGATGAAATGGCTATGGTGGTTTCACACATGATACAATGTGAATAACTCTGAATTCTGTTCAAAGGGATGAATTGATGCAGACATACCTTGTTATAGGTTGATGACCTATTCTCTACAGGACATTTACAGGTTGCTGATATGGAAATTTGTGTACGCGTGTTGTTTAAAGGATATCCGCGTGCATACGCCGTTTTACAAGGGGATAGTCGCGTATATGGTGTACGCGTGTTGCGTAAGGGATATCTGCGTATATATGCCTGTTTATGTGTATACAGACGCGTATATGGAGATTTGAAGGAAATCAGCAGGGACAGATGTTGGTTGCAGAAAGTCTGATATAGGTCTGACAGAGATCATCTGGCACAGGTTCAGGGGGAGCAGATAATCTTCCAATGATGCATTGTTGGCATTATCTTAAAGATTTTGGTTCTAGTTCACATTTGGTGTTGATTTCAGGAGGAACAAAGGCGAAAGGAGAACAGAAGGATCTCTTGGTTGCTGATCTGAATGGTGATTATCAATGACTTTCATAAGTCTTGGTCTAGTTACTTCGTCTCTATGTCATATATCTCTTTTGTGGTATCTCTTTCATGGTGTCAAGGTCATGTAACGGCCTATTTTGGTTTCCCCACTATGCCTGGGATGATTGATGCAATATGATTGGTTGTCATATCTAAACTTTTGATGTATCCCCACTTGGTTGGGTGGATGAGTCAATTTTTGTATATCCTCACTTAGTTGAGAGATGGATGTATGTATGAGTCTTTGGTGATAGGAAGGTCGTTTATGATGTATAGAGTCATGTTCTTCTTGAAGAACATCTTTTGCAGATATTGCCTACAGTTAGGAAGAGCATGAACAGCACACTTCAGCAGTACAGAGACTTGGCATGTACTCAGGGGGAGCATTGACAGATTGGTACACCTTGGCATATACAAAGGGGGAGATTATTCGGAGATTTCAGCAGGTACTCAGGGGGAGTATGGACAGTGGAATGATTCAGCAAAGGAAGAGAATATCTTGGTCCACCCTTTGCCCTTGATGTCAAAGGGGGAGAGTGATTTGGTGTTGTTGCCATCAAGTCCAAAGGGGGAGATTGTTGGCATTATGATGCATGTGTTGTACTTGATGGCAACCCTCTCATATCTTACTTATGTATAACTCATATCTTACTTATGTATAACTGGATGAATCTTCAGACGAGATATCATATGTAACTGATGGAGGATAGCTCAAAGGAATCAGATGATGAATCTTCAGAAGAGATATCAGATGTGACTGATGGAGGACAACTCAAAGGAATCAGATGCTAATTCTAAGTGTGACAAGTTAGCTTTGCCATCAAGTCCAAAGGGGGAGATTGTTGGCATTATGAGATAAGTGTTGTCCTTGATGGCAAACCTCACTGATGACAAATCATAGTACAGAAGGTCAGCAGCAAGGAATTGATGATCAGACTATAAGAAGAAGAGAAAGTTCATACACGCAGGTTCGTTAGCCCAAGTCGCGTGTACACGCAGGTTGGCTTCAGCAAAAGCACGTGTATGTGGAAAAGTACCTTTGGTCCATGGCGGTTAGTCCTTGGAAGTTGTGCCTATGGTTTCGGACCATTGTGTCTCGACGGGCGTGTCGATCCCTAGTTTTGAAGTTGATGGTATTGTGTTACTATGGTTTTGGCTCTTGGTATTGAGCAAGGCCTAAGGCTATATAAGGAGAAGGAAATCATTAGGCAAGTGTATCTGAAATGTCTTGAATATCTGAAGAAGTATGAGATCCAGTATGCAGGTTATGGGTTGATGATGCATTGCTTGATCTGAGCTAAGGAGAGATCTCATTGGTTGATGGAGAACTAGATCTAAGGAGAGATCGGGATCAGATCTCATCGGTTGATGGAGAACTAGATCTAAGGAGAGATCGGGATCAAATGGTTTGAAATGAACTATCTTTATGATGCTTATTCTAGATCTACATACTGACGCATGTATTGTTCTATAAGTATTATGAGTATGATTGATGTCTGGTACAACTGCAAGTTGATAGAAATTATTTTTAGATCTGTACGCGGGTTTGCTTTGATAAAAGCGCGTATACACGCGGGTTTGATTCATCGAAGTAGCGTATACATTGTAAATCTTAATATTTGAAGTTGCAGATGGATCTGATGGTTATTACAGAGTTCTGTGTCTGCTCTGTGCTCTGGTGACTGTTGTTAACAGGGTTTCAGTGATTCAGAGGTTGATGATTGTTTTGAGCTTCAATGATAGTTATGGGTCCAGTATGAAAATTGGATGAAAAGTGGCCTTACAGATTATGTGTTGTGCTTCAGTGTATCCAGTCTGAAAATTGATGAAGCGTGGTACCTGGAGGTGAGAAGATTGTAGGCAAGCACCTACGTACTAGTATCTAAGCTAGTACAAAAGCTAAGGGAGATCTTTGGAGCATTGTAGCAGGTAGCAGCCTGCGTACTAGTAAATGGATTGGCTAGTACAAGAGCAAAGGGGGTTGTAGCTCCCGTACTGGTATAAGACTGCACCAGTACAAACATTGTAAAAGGATTTTCTTATTAAGAAGAAGATTGAGATGACTTGCAGCAGGTGGTTTTCACCCACATTGGGTTTCCACCTTATATCTTTGTGTTCATGTGTGTGGCTCTTGTGTGATGTTCTGTTCTGTTATTCTGCACCTGGTTACTGTTAATATGCTTAATAATGATCTGATGTATTTACTGAAGACTAAGCTAACTGAATCATAAGATTTCTGGATATACGCAAGTTTCTTTAGACATAGTAGCGTGTACACGCGGGTTCACTTAACTGAAGTAGCGTATATGTTTCTGAGCATTGAAAAAGTTTTATAGTTCTGATAATACTGATTCACCCCCCCCCCCTCTCAGTATTATTTCCAACAAAAACTTATTCAATGGCAGCATTCCATCAAGATTCGAGGGTTTCAAATCATGATGACAGCCACCTGCATAGTAATGCAATATGTACAATCATGTGTAATGTGTCTTCCAATGTAACCAATCAAGTAGATGCCTCCTTGATTGATTCTCTGGATCAGATCTTCTGGTCAACAACAGATATTGGTAACTGGGCCTCCAAAAACACAGTTGACCATGATCTCCTTCATCACTGAATACTGCAATAATCACCTTCACTTCTGACTACAACAAATCTGCCATTGGATCCAGAAAAACATGAAGATTCTCCTCCTGCTGAAGAAACAAGGTGTCTATTTCTTGTGATGCTGATCTCTTTTCATAAATAAGAGTATGTTCCTGGTCCTTAAAAAATTCTAAACAAGTAGATGAGCAGCTCTCCGTTTCAAAGAACATTTCAAAACATGAGACATATGAAGAAGAATCTGAAAGGGAATCCTGAATGATATGATTTTCTGTGGTCTGAATATACTGTAGGTCATCTTCATATGATATGACAGCCAGATTATCATGTTCCTCATTACATTCATCACTCAAGAGAAAAAAAACTTCAAATGATTCTTGAAACCCAACACAATCCTTTATATCATCTACCACAAATTCATCTAGAGGAATGTTTTCACTTACTTGAGGAAAGATCTGAGCTGACAGGATTATTTCTTCATGAAGACTGTGTTCTAACAACATGAGAACATTTGGATCCATAACCCTACCTTCTTCATCCCAAATGATTTTAACAACAGAGTTCTCTTTCATGGGACTTAGTACAAGGTTTTCTTGGTCATCACAATCTGAAGCTGAATCTGAAATGGGTGACTTGACATTATCACATTCTGGAATTAGAACTGGACTTCCTTGCATGCTGTCTTCTTCAATGGACATATCTGAACTGACACTTTTTCTTTCATCACTTTCAGCCATATGGAACTCTTCAACCTACTGATCTATTTCATGTAATTCATGTTGAATGTCAAGATGCAAAATTCCTTCATTTTCCACCGTACAAAGATCTTGATTCTACTGCAACGTTTCCTGAGCATCTTGATGGGACTCCTCTAGTTTCTCTTCATGTTGTTGAAATGGATTCTCGTACAAGGCTTCCATGATCTCATCATCCATAAAATTATCATCCTCATAGTATTTTTCAAGGCTTTCAATAAAAGTAGAAGCATGTTTGCAACAATCATGAACTAGATTTAATGATGGATAAGATTCTTGATATCTTTCAATGAACAAGGCATGAAAATCCTTTAAACAATAAATACAAGCAAGCGGCAAACTTTCATACCAAGATCGAGCTCCATCTTCCAGGGTAGCCATAAACATTTTCATCAAACAGTCTTCAGGAAAATTGATCTTTAATCTATGCACATGAATGTGAAATTTCACCAGATGAAGAGTAGCGCCATTACCTTCCACATCTCTGAACACAGGCAAATTCCTTGACCAATCTACCTTGGGCATTTTATTTGGAAAACCTGGGATGTGATCTTAGCTCATGGGAGTGTATCTTCTTGCAATCCGCTCCATTTTTAAAATATCAAAGCTACTAATCTCTCTGTAGTGGAGTCACCATGAAGCACCGATTGCTGCATTCTTCAGTGAATGGAGTCGCCCGGTGAATGCTTTCAGCCTTTCCAGTGTCTGATCGTCGTCCACCATCAATAATCAGATCGGAACTTGAGATATGAACTGGGGCAAGACAATCTACAAGTAAACTTCTTCCCCAGTATGGTCGCCACTATGTTAGCACCTAAATCTGCCTTAGGTTGAAGGAAGGCAAAAATTAGGGTAACCACAAACCACGCTCAGTCTGGTAGCTAGCCCTACCAGAGCAGGAGAGGGCTCTCTCTGAGTCACACTCAGTGAATAGATAATCGAAAATGGTCTGAGATGACTTACAATACAATGTTTACCTTATGCTAGTAAATCGATAGGGATTCTGGAAACAGTTTTATGAAATGACCGAGCTTTTGGGATGTTATGGGACCGGCGCTCAGCAAAGAACAGAGAATTTAATACAAAGGCACAGATTATTCCGTGAGGCAAGGTAGGCAGAAAATGTAACAATTTAGTTTGAGGTACCGAGGCATGAATAGATTGCTGAAGAAAGTGAAAAGGGCATAGTGACATGAATCCTTTTCAACAGAAGAATAACACTGAACATGAAATTTTCCCACAGGCAGAGCAATAAAATTGAATTCTACCTAATCTCACTCAGAAAATTTCACTGGAAATGGACATGAATTGAATTATGAAACATAACGAAATGCATATGAAAACATAAGAGACACATTTGCTACACTCACAACCACAAGAATCTCATGAAACAGAGCTGCTGCCTTTCATTAATTCTCTGTCAAAAATACACAGTGAAGAAACAAATTTTCTTCCCCACAGTCTCCCAGAAGTTACAAGCCAAACAACCCTTTGCAAATAGCTTGCATACAATATATAGAATGTGTAAGGAAGAGATAGAATGCCCAAGGGTTGGGGAGTTACTCGAATCATTACAAAATTGAGATGGAGAGCCAACCATCAGCTACAGGTGCAGCGTTACAAACATGACATTTGTCTTGGGTGACCGTTTGCCTTCCTTCGCCACTTAGATAGAAGCCAGTCTGGAGAAAAAACAATTTAAATGCTGCCTTTGGTGCCAAAAAACCGAAGTGTGGATGAGCAGGCCCACTTGGAGAAGTCGCGAACCGAAATTTCGCGAAACGGAAGCAAATTGGCAATTTTTCCTCTGTGCACTGCACCATTTTCTTTGTGTGTCGCGCTGCTTTGGGGCACTTGCAGGTGTCCAAAATGTGCCCAAGTGGTCTTGCCGGAAAGCCTGTCCTATCTACTTTCTAACCCAACTGGAATTTTCAAATTTGTTTCTCATTTGCCCCTCCAAATCTCCATTCTCCCAAGACTACTTTCTGTGTGTCAAAAAAGTGGCAGAGATGCCATTTTTGGGTGTTTTTTGACCTTTAGGAGCCTGAGATCTTGCCCAAATTTCTTGCCCGAACACCAGTAGTCGTAATTTTCCATGCTGAATCCAAAACTGCAAGCCGTTCCTCATTTGGAGCTCTAGAATTTTAGCGTCGCGCCACTGGGAGAAAATCCATGTTTTTTGCCCAAAAAATTACCATGTGACCAAAAATTCCCCAAATTTTTTGAAATTTCGGCTGGAGGTCCCCTATGGGGTGCTATGCTGAGCCAAGAAAGCCTTAGCCAAGATTCGAAGCCGATCTTGCTCTTTTGCCCTTTTTGCCTTTCTTGTTGCTTTCCTCAATTTCGCTTTCAAACTCCTTATTCGAGCATGTGCACTCATGTTTCGCACCCTGTAATGGAAAGCCATATGTCTCGGTAGAGCAAGGTCCTGGTCGGCCTTTTCCAGCAGCATCTCCAAATGCATGTTGACCCTCTCAAGGTTGGCCTCCCGATCTTCATTGATTTCTTGCTCCAAAGATGTGAGCTCAACCCTTCTTCTTTGAGCCGCTTGGCGATGCTCACGAATGTTTTGCAGCTCCATAATCATTTGTTGGTCCTCAAGCTGCTTGCTTCTCTGCTCCAGGTACTTCATGTTCCATTTGGCCCTCTCCAAGTCAAGGGATAAGGTCTCAATCTCTGATTGCTGATCCTAGACGATCTCTTTGAGCTCTGCATGTGTTGGCTCTGTGTCTTTCTCATCATCATTGAAGGAGAATGAATTCAGTCTCTCGTTCCCCTGATGGCCCTCTCGTCATGCATAGGTTTCTTGTCCTTGTCTTGTATTGCTCTAAGGGAAGCATCAGCAAGCAAATCCAACTTAACCTTCTCTTTTTCCCTGATTAGTGTTTCCTGGAGCATTTTCTTCAACTGCTTGATTTTGACTTTGGAGACCTGATTACTTGCGTAGCAATGAGTAGCCATGTGTCTTTGAAATTTTTTGTATCTTTTGGCCTTCTTAAGAAGATTTTTTAAATGGAAATTTACTTTTTCAAGCCAAAACTCCCTATTTTCATTGATTTCTCCTGCAATTAGGTCAACTGAAGACATCTTCTCCCTTTGTTGCAAAGTTCCCTTTTGAGTCCTCTAGTCTTTGGATTCTTCCTTGTCACTTGCTCTTGATGCTCATCTGAATCATCTGTGTCAACTCATTATTTTCCATTTACATCTTCTTTGCTAACATCAACCTTATGCTTATTCATTAACATTCAAGTTTATTATATCAATGTAAAGATGGAATTGCTCCTCATCTTGCAAAGGTGCCTTATGTTGTGGTGGTGGTCCTTGTTCTGCTGATGTAGGCTTGGACCCTTGCAATTTGATGGGCTTCACAGGAAACTTGAGGCAATTTGGCACAATTTCAGGCCTTTTAGCCATGTGCGCCGCACTCTCTATGTGCGCCACGCCAGTGTAAATTTACACCGAAAATTTTCTCCCAGTGTGTCGCGCTCCCTCTGTGCATCGTGCTCGTTTCTAGGTGACTTTTGGAGGCCTTCCGGGTGTCAAAATTGGGTGAGGAATAGCTTGTTGGAAAGTTATTTGAGTCGAATTTCAAGCTCAACTGGAATTTGCCAATTTGGAGTTCATTTTCCCTGTCAAAAATCAAATCTCCCAAGACTGGTCAAAATGTGCCAAATGAGGCTGCCTAAAGGCAGAGTGTGGTTACAGTCAACTTTTGAATGCCTTCATCAACTCCAAATTGAGCTCATGATAGCTCATTGGAAAGATATTTATGTCTAGTTATCATTTACCTTATCAAAGAAGTCATTTGACCAACTGATCTAGGAGAAAATTTCATTTTCCCAAGGTCACTTCAGAGGTGCATCAATTCTCCCGAGGCAACTATATTTTTGACATTTATCCAAAACCATGACACCTGTGTAAAAAGTGAAGGAGGTTTTTCTTCCTTTGAATGTGGTGGACAAAAATCTCTCTCAGTTGTCCCAAATTCATATTTTATTTCTCAGAAACATCATTTGAGTGAAACCAATCCTGATGTGTGGAACAAGGGATTTGTCGAAATGAAGCGAAATGAAGGGGATAGGGGAATTCTAAATTCTTGAGAAAATTTTGGGAAGTGGGGAGGGATGTTAGAAAGTAGGGGAAAGTGGAATCTCAGAAATTGAGTGAGGGGAAAGGGTCCAAAAAGGCAAAACACAGGCCTAGCCTAGAAAATTGCCAAGTTGTAGCAAGAAACTAGGGTTTGTGTGAAAATGAGGAATTTGGGAGATCTCAGTGATGGGAAGGGTTTGATAAGGTAATTTAAGGATAAGGGAAGGTGTATGAACATCAGGATACAAGTTTTGCTAATGATTTGGCCGTCCAAGAGAAATTTCCCTCAAAACCCTAGGAGCGGGAAATGACTATAGCTAGGCACTATTGAAGCATGAACAAGGTGTAAAATGACCCATTGGAACTTGACATGACGATGAAAACCCTCTGAATGATGGTAGACTCAGCTGAATAGTGACATAGAATGACATTTGGATGACTTTGGAAGGAGTGAAAGCAAACCCTAGACCTAATGCCTAGCGATCAAATTTTACTTGAAGGCTCACTGAAATGACAAAATTTGACCTTGACACCTTAAAATCACTTTGTAAGAGCATGTTTGATCACTGGAGGAAGGCTGGAAAGACTGACACTAACAGAACCCAAGGGTGATGCTCAAGTCACTTCTTCGAATGAGTCTGAAGTCTCAAATCCACACACTGTTGAGGGGGAAGAATTGTAGTTGAAATTCCCTCTCGAGGGTTTCCCTTATTCAGAAGGTATTCACGCCAGCTTGCCACCCGGCTATGTGTCTTTAGGGCACTTAGTTTCAGGCACACGTAGTGCCTCATCACTCTACCATAACTTTGTTTGGGCATCAGGCATCAGACCTACGTCAAGTCCATTCCTCAGGAACATGACCTCCCAACCAGTTGTTACTTCAGTCTCGATGCAACTCACCATCCTGAACACTCTTATACCATCAATTCCAGTTACGCGTCAGGCGCAATTAGCAGTTTCAAAGATTGTCTCTGCCAGTTCCTCTGTCCTGTTAGTTAGTGGCTAGATTGTGCCAACACCTATGGGGGAAAATTTGAATGTCTCAATGGTGTCAGATTCCACTAACATGAGCGGCTCACAAGCTCACATGCTTGGTATAAACCAACCCTTTTACGGTATTATTTACAACTTTGCTGACCCTACTAGATCAAGCAATGTCTAGTACCAATAGGTTCGAAATGTTGGTGGTCCGTCTGGATCAAACAATGTTTATTATCAGTAGCCTTATGGGGCTCAGGTCTAGTACCAAAATCCTTACATTCCATACGGTTCTCAAGAATTGGTTAATCAACCTTACACCATCATGTCTGGGTAGTACATCTAGCCTGGCTATGGCCAGATTTAGTTTGGTAATTTCCTAGGCACTATTCAAGTACCCTTGCAACAACAAGGGCAATTTTTGCAACAACCAGGACATCCTTTGTTACCGCAAGGGCAAAATTTGTTGCAGCAAGGGCTCTTCGCGCAATAGCAAGGGTAGATTATCCCATAGCAAGGTCACCTGCAACAACCACAAGGTAAGTCCTTCCAAAATTGCAACAAACCATGCAACAACATATGCAATATGCCCTACATACCTCTCAACCCATACCCTTGTAGGGCCAACCTCTGCAAACCTAGGGACAAATTTTACAGCCGCAAGGTCAGCAAAACCAATCTGGGCAGTAGCAACCCTTGTATACCTATGAACAAGGGAAACCCTTGCCGGGACAAGTTCAAGGTCAGATCCTGCAGCAGCAGGTGAAAATAATCTTGTCCAGGGCCAACAGGTTCTGAATCCTGCTGGCCAAGGGAACCAGGTACAGAATCCCTACGTCCAAGGGCAACAAGCATATCAACCTTTTGCTCAAGGAATGCAGGTCCAGAACACTCTTGTTCAAGGAAAACAAGCCCAACAACCCTATGTTCCAGGACAACAAGTCCCATATCCATATGTCCAAGGTCAACAGGCTTAGCAGCCTTTTAACCCATACATTGCCTACCAACAACCTGTGAATGGACAATTTCAAGGTATTCAAGGTCCAAATCCTCCCTCTAGTCAAGGTCATCTGTAATGGGGGCAGCCTCAGATGCCATACGACCAAAATCCCCCACTGTGGGGTCAAAATCCTTACCAGTAGGGATGGGCTCCCCCTTATGGGCCCACCTATCGACCTCCCATGCCTTTTAACACTCAATTACCTTTCTTGGCTACACTTGAGTTGCTGGATGTATCACGTCTCACGAATGATCTAATTCTTCATTCACCATACTGGCCTCCAGTGCTGTCCAAGATACCAAGTGATTGCCCCAAGTTCAATGGGAAAACTAAAGAAGATCCTCAGGTCCATTGATGACATATCATCTCTGGTGCTTGTCAAACTCATACGTGGATGATTACATTTGTCTTTTCCAATGAACCCTTAGGGGTGCTACAACAAAATGGTACAAAGTACTTTTCATGACTTCAATTCATTAACCATGGCCTTTCCCATGCATTTTAAACTATCGGTTCATTATGAAACAGGCACCTATCTGCTCACATCGCTTAAGCAAGACATTGTGACACACATCTATGATCATATCCATGAATGGAGACATAGACATAGATTAATCAAGTTTGAGATAGCTGATCAGTTGCTTACCGAATGGTTTACCAAATCATTCGTAGCACCAATTGCTCACGATATAGCCATGGGTGGATGTGTTACTGAAGAGCAAGCCATCGCTCGTGCCCAGTACTTGGACCTAGTCTACTCTCAGTCCAACACTTTATATGAGTTATTACCCAATGCTCCGCGACCATATTCTGATCCCGCGACATCAAAGTCACTCGTTTTCCCTCCCGTTGATGGAGTTATTGGTTCTGTATCCCAGGCCCCCGTCAAAACTTCTTCCAAATAGAAGTCGGTCTCGAATACAGCTCCCAACAGTTCATCTCAAAACCATCCAAACCCTGGTAAAACCTCCAAGGTCCACGCTGTCCAATCTACCGCAGCGAACAAATCTTCGAAAGGAAAAAAGATAGGCAAAGGCAAGGCTAAAGCCAATGCCCCAAAACAGGGTCCTCCTAGATTATCTATTGGAAAATCATCGCAATCAAAACCTAAGTATCCCTGCCTCATTTGCGAGGAGGATCAATATACTAAGGATTGTCCATGACGATCTGAAGTTAGTCGATTGCTTTAGGGGACTCCTGTTGTCCTAAAATAACCTTTTCCATCTCAGCAAACTCAAATAGACCAGCCCTGATCTGCTTCCTCTGGATCTCAAGTGTTCATGACGAGAACACCCATTAATGTGGCTACTCAATCAAAGGATTATAAAACTCCATCTCCCACAACAGGGAAATAAAAAGAAGTTCCACCTTCTTCTTCTACCCCGAGTTCTGGCCCTTTGCAAATCAAGTGCCCTAACCCTGATTCTGCTTCACGGCCACCCTCTCGGGGTGTGCTAAGGAAATCCTCATACAATCCCAATGCTTGAGCCACTCCACATTACAATATTGTTTAAGGTTTGGCTCAGGCACCGTCAGCCATGTCGGATCTCGAGGTACTCCAAAGATGCACATCATAGTGGAAATCTTTGTTGTTAGCTATCATGGGCATCGATCTTACCGATTCTAATTTGATCGGTTTTGATCTAGAAAACCATGTTCTGAGACTTCCTCATCGGATTTCCTTTCTTATTCCGGTAATCATTAATGAAAATACCATCCACCTCACTATTATTGATGAAGGTGCTTCTACCTAAATCATGTCAACTGTGTGTTGGAAGGCTATTGGTTCCCCTGCACTAAACTAGTCTTTGAACACATTGGAAGATTTTTATGGGCACGATTCATGACCCTTAGGTGTTTTACCTAACCTTGCCATCATCCTGGAAGGCAAGATAGTGCAAGTTGAAGTAGAGATTGTTGTCACCAATCTCAATTATAATCTTCTACTCGGTCGAAGCTGGACTCATGCCATGCATGCCATGGCCTCCTCTTTGTTTTGTGTGATCCGTTTTCCCCATCAAGGGAGGATTATCACCGTTGATCAGCTGTATTTTTTTTCCTCCTCCTCACCTGATGGCAACGTCACGTATGTCAAGCACTATAGTGCTCCCTTTGAGAGTGCGGGGGCAGGTCTCTTCAAAGATTCTTCCTTAATGGGTATTTTTCCACTCCCACATCATCATGTTGCTTCCGTCAACATGATATCGGTCAAATATGATCCCTGGGTCATACTTGCATCAGATCTGGTTGATGCTTGGGGTGATGTCATGCCACTTAGTCCGGCCGAATTCAATTATGTGGAAATTGTCTCGGCTGCAAACTCTACATCCTTTGATTCTCATATCTTGAAGACCTCTCTCGATATGTATTCTCAATCCCCCTAGCTTGGCACTTTGGAATCGTCTGATCCCTTATTCGAGACCTTCCTCGCTGATGAAGGTATCATGGAAATCATGTCTCTCGAGGAACCGCCATGGATGAGACAACTCCCAGATGAGACCCTTTTCCTGATTAGCACCCCTGATCCATGGTACGGTGATATCATCGTGTATCTCCAAACCTCCACGTTTCAGTCTACATTGACAAAAGATGATCATCGAAGGATTCAACATCATTCTCAACCTTACTACATTATTGGTGATACTTTATACTGTGTTGGTGTCGATTCTGTTCTTTGCTGATGCCTCACGATTGAGGAAGCTGAAAGAGTTCTCAATGATTGCCACTCTGAGCCATGTGGTGGTCATATGTCTAGTAATGCTATAGCTTAGAAAATCCTTCGCGCTGGTTATTTTTGGTCGTCCATCTTTAAAGACTACATTCTTATTGTCCGCAGCTGTCACAAATGCCAAATCTACCAACACAAGATTCGCACCCCACCTGCTCACCTACACCCGATCATTACCGTTGGTCCCTTTGTGAAATGGGGCATCGATTATATGACATGTAATCCTTGTTTGGCTAGGGGGCATGGCTACATTATCATTGTTGTGGATTACTTCACCAAATGGGCCGAAGCGATGCCTACATAGTCGGCAAATGGTAAGACCACAACTCAATTTCTTTTTAACCATGTTATTTCCAAGTTTGGCGTACCCCAAGCCATTTTCACAGATCATGGCTTCCATTTCAGGGATTACAAGATGGCAGAACTGACATCTACATTGGGCTTGCACCACCATGGCTTAACCCCTTATTACCCTCAGGCCAATGACCAAGCTAAAGCCATGAACAAAGTTTTGGTCACCATGCTTCAACGTACCATTGGGATGCACACGTCAAATTGGAATCTCATGCTTTTTTCAGCTCTATGGGCCTACCAAACTTCAACCTAAGACGCCACTGCTTTCACACCATTCTAGCTGGTCAATGGTCTAGAAGCAACATTGCCGATCGAATGTGAGATTGCTTCACTTAAGTTAGTTGTTGAAACCCTCCCTGAAACATCACCTAAAGAGGAATGCCTCTTATATTTGGAATGATTGGACGAGACTCGTCGTCTCACTACCTTTGTCATCGAAGCACAAAAGAAATGGGTTAAATCCCATTTCGACCAGTCGGTTTCCCCTTGCGCTTTCTCTGAGGGTGATTTGGTCCTGTTATACGACCAAGCTAATGATAAGCTAGGGGCAGGAAAGTTCGAACCTATGTGGCATGGGCCCTATATTGTAAAATGTGTTTTGTAGAAAGGAGCCAATGAACTTACTGATTATGAAGGAAATCCTCTCGATAAGCCCCATAATGGGCTTTACCTCAAAAGTACTATGCTTAGGTCATCTTGCATGGTTACTTATGCACATTAGTGTGTGATTCATTTCTGTACAGTGTGGTTTTTTCTGAAAGTTTTCAAGTAAGCCCTCCCGGTTACTATGCTTTTCATGCTTTGTAGATGTCTACAGCTCCTCATGTTGGTTCATTGATGGTGCTTACCAAAGTACCCAAAACCTATCATCCGCGGCATGGGCTCTCTACAACACTGACGATGAGTTGATTAACCTTGAAGGTATCTGCCTAGGTCGTACAACCAACAACATTACTGAATACAGTGCGATCATCGAACTATTATTAGAAGCCATCACTCTAGGCATCAGAGATTGGTTGTCAACTTGGATTCACAGCTTGTTGTCCTTCAACTCAACGAGCAGTATTCTGTTAGGAACCCTAAAATATTACGAATGCATATTTGTATCCATCTGTTGGAAATACATTTTTATTATATTACATATCATCATATTCCCAGATGCATTAGCTAATTACGTGTTGGATAGACATTTGCGAAACATGTAAAAGATAAGGCAAACCATTTGTACCATAATAGATAGGAAAATATAACATATATACATATGTGAGAATGTTTGATACATCAAAACGCAAAAAAAAAATTAATATGTATGTCCACAATAACATCGATGGCTCGCAGGCCTCAAAAAATATGTAAGTACTGGATGTAGGAACCACTCGGCATGGTGGTCATGACAGCATGAGACAGCTCATGCTACATGACTCATTAATCGGTGGATCCGATCTGAGACTCCCACTGTGTGCCTCTGGCACTGCCGAGCCATGTCTCCTATCCGAGCATACTCAGGGATACCATGAGTCAACCCCTCGAGGTTCCTCGCAATCTCCTCATTATCGCTCCCTTCGTGATAAGGGGTGAAAACATCAATAGGATGGGGATAACGCCTGGAGATCAGGGACATCCCAGTTGGCCACTCTGGTCCAACATCTGCATACATAAAAGAAATGTTATAAGCATGCATATACTAAAAAAAAAATTTAAAACATAAAATTCAAAATTTGGTTTGCTTTTTTACCTTCGTCATCAAAGTCCTCCCCATCTGGCAAGGGCATATCTAGGTCTCCATAGAAATTAGTGCCGCTATACATCCAGTCCTCCATGATGATTTGTTGGCATCGTAACCATGAAAAGAATGCTTGTCGGTAAGACATATGTTGGCCACCAGTGATCCTGGGCGTTAAATGACTCCAACAGGCCATTCGCGGATTGCATGGCATAGGAGGATCAACCTCATTCAACTGATACTGGAAGAATCACACTCGTTCTAGGAAAAAGGTCACAAGTACTGATCTGAAGCCAAATTGCTTCTGATTTCCTGCCTTCACCTTGGACAATTGGTACTTGATATTCATCTTCATGGCATCAGTGCAGTTGAAGATCATAGGAGATGTGTAGTCAATAGAGTAAAGGAACTTCAACTTATTAGTCTCATGTTCTGCCTGGGACCCCGCCACTCTGTTGATGGTCAACAAAACCACCCTCAGTGTGAAATCCCATACAATGGAAATCTCAATCTTCCTGCTTTTAGATTTCAAGGCCTCACAATAATGTGCGACAAGCAGGGAAGTTATGCTTTCCCGAATGGACGTGACCCATACAAATTCACTGGCTCACCTTTGTGAGACAACCCAGTGATGAAGTAAATGTCTGAAGTTATCAACTCCAACTCCTGGTCCCCAATGCCAAAAATCTCACGATTGATATCCTAAAGGCTTATCAAATACTGAAGAAATTTGGGCTGGGAACGCATCCCTGGTGTAAGGAAAAATTTGAGGAGACCACAAGCCCTCAAAGCCTCTAGGAAATTTGGATCATTCATTGCCTGGGTGTCCACACCTTCTTGTTCCCTTTCCTTCCAATCCACCATTTTCAACAATTTCTCTCCTGTAAAAGCCATTTATTTGAGTCAATCATCAATTTTGGTACATAAAAAACAAATTTTAACGGTCAAAGCTTGAGAAAACTTTTTTTTCCCTATCCATGGTGCTGACACACTTGTTTTAGAAATAGTCACACTGGTCGGCATAGATGGCCGTGCAAATAACCATTGGTCAGCGCGATCCTGTGCCCAAAAATCGCACCGACCGAGGGCGAAATTTTTTCTCAAAAACCTCCCTAAAAATTAAAAAGAAATGGTTAAAAGCATAAATTAATAGCATGAAAATGGAGCTCAGAGGTTCGGCTGTTACCTGGAATTGACAGCTAGTTGATTGGCCTCCCGGATCTCCTACAATCTGCTCAGGAAAAACTGGGGAAAAAGTGGGTAAAAATCTTCATTGCAAAGGTAAAATGGTAAATGGTAAAAATATATTTACTTTTCCCCTATTTATTCATTTTTTTCGTGAAAATATTAGGTTTTGTAAATATTTTGGACCTATTTTGCCTTAAGGACTCAATAATACACTTTGCCTTGCTTGTGCAATGATAGGTGATGGACGTTCGAAGATGGCGATGAGTCATATTTCAGCTCTTTTCTCAACTCATTAAACTCATATGAAAAGATTGCTGAGTATTTTTTCCCTTTTTGACTCATTAAAGAGAATAAAAATGGGGGGTCCACTTTCAACTCTTTTTTGAACCTTTAAAATTGAAAAGATGGCCGGGCCCTTGCCATTTCAAACTCGTTAGTGGATGCGAAACTTCGTGCGCCCAGTATAAGTTTACCCCTTTTTCAGGCTAGGAGGCACTATTTGCAGAAAATGTACTCCTTGATTGAAATGGTCAGGCATTTCTCTCAAGTATTGTTTTATACCTTTTCGAGATCGAGAGACACAAATATACAAAAAGGGACCATGTGGAGTTATCTTTTACATGTCTTTTTCAAACTCTCTAAACATGGAAAATGTACCAAGTTACACCTTTGTCGGACTCATTAAACTATTAAACGACATCAAATTTGTCACCATGATGAAAACAAGCTTGTCCTTCCTAGGGCATGTTAAACTTACTAGGTTAGATTCATCTGAGGGATGAACTTACAGTGCAAGCACATGCTATCCCCTTCAAGCTTGTGATAAAAAATAATTGGGGTGCTCATCAGAAATGGTGGGGGAAAAATTTGAAAATCTATCGAGTTGTGTCAGGAGCTCACTCTTGAACATGACATTCTCTTCTTCGTGTCAGGTTGGGACATCCTCCTTTACATCATTGACCTTCTTGGGTTTGGACCGTTCATTTTTTCCTTCCATATGATCTCTTCTATGTCACCATGACCACCGATCCTATGGATCCAAAAGCTGCCAAACTTCCAGTTGTGTCTTCGATATGTTCAAGAGTTGTCCTTTTGCAGTTACACTTACCTATGCTTTTCTGTATCATCCAAAATCATTTTGAATCCTTTCATCTCGTGACGATGATGTGGGATTCATTATGGCCCTCCTTAGACACTGTCACTTTCCGTTGACATCAACTCATTATATGGGAAGATGACCGAGGGACTCCCTTCCAGCACCTTAGATCTTGCATGCCTTAATGGCAAGTTTTTCACACTCGACGACAAGTTCACATCATTGGCTTCTAATCGAGTGATTTCACGAGTGTTTGACTTTAGTTCTTGTATTCACATTCCGCAAATTGTGCTGATAGTACCTTGAGGTCCATTGTCATTATTGGCAGTTTCTCTTGCGCTTGTTAACAATTTACATCATTGACTGGTAATCAAGTGACTTTATAGCATGTTCAAAATCAACACATCTATTCACATGCCAGGAGCTGTACTTTGATCGGGTTGTGTTGGAGCACAAGACCCTCCACTCAGATCAAAAAATTATAGGTTGTGAAGTGGTGTGACATGGTTATGATGATATACATTTTTATTTCAGATGGCTGGTTGTGACTAGGCCATGAGTTGCAACCATACCTTGGTTTCATTATGAACCTCTTTGACGGATGGTTGCACCCATGCCTGGATCCATTTACTTGATCATTCTCTGGATGGCTACATCCATGCAATGATTCGTGTATCATTTGACAAATATCTCAGTTTATGTTTATGTATCAGTACTTGCTTGCATGTTTTCCGATGATAGACCGATTCCCTACACTGATTTATAAAGCATTTTATCCCTCACTCTTGTTCTCCCTTCATGCATTAGCGGGCATCTGTTACATAGAATTTTTTCATTGTCCCTGTACTCCTCGTTCCTTCATCCTGGAGGACCTCTACAGTGAACCCCGCATGCTTTGCCTTCATGGAGACACTCCCATTATGTCCCTCTTAATGAGTAGATCATTTCCCTTTTGCATTGTTTCACCTGAAACTTCTATTTTGCCCAATTTACAAGACTGTTGATAATGGACTTTGTCTCCCCTGCACCGATGTGCAGATATTAGCACTATTCCCCAAGCCGATTGATGCAACTGAGCTATGTTCCAGTCGTGTCAGTCCTGTTATGGAAATTTTTTTAAATTAGAGCTGACGCTTCCATCTCTAGAAGCTTCGTAACATAAGTTGTTGGGTTGTGTTATATTCTTTCCATGACTAACCCATGTAGTGAACCGGGGGGCGGAGCGCCCCCTTCGTTTCACTGATTGCGTAGCGGTGGGGTCACAGGGGGGTTTGAGGGGGGTGGGTAGCCCCCCTCTACGGGGTCCGGGGCAGCGCCCTGGGAAAAAAAAAATTTGGACCCTATATTAGGTTGGGCGAACCTAACTATGGTTTTCGGTCCATGGTTTTGGACGCGATGGTTTTTGGTCCATGGTATTGGATGCTTAGACATGTATAAATATGTATTGTAACATTGAAAGGAATATAATGAAAAATCAAGCTGGTAGTCCCGATTTTAGGATCCAGGGGAAAATCTCTGTGTATATGTGTTTTATGTGTTATGCTCTCGCATTGTTTATTTTTCTGTGATTTAGAATTCGTATGCAGGTAATTTTTGTACGGGGTTAAAACCTACAGAAGTTTGGTAAATGGTTTGGTTGGATGGGATTGAGGATGACAGTTTGGGATCCTTTCCCCCATAATGATGGAAATTCCTCAAGGGATAAATCCTTCTGCCATGAGAAGAGGATCCATCTCCCATCCATATTTCCTATATAAAACTCCCTTCATCCCAAGCACAAGCTAGTTAGAGTGTTGGCTATGTGTGAGTATACTATTTTGATTAGACAAGCAAGCTATTACTAGTTGTAGCCATCTAGTTGTGTGAGGGAGAAGTGTGTTTGGTTTGGAGTGAAGCCTGAAAGGGAAGAGCCTTTAAACTATTGTTGTTTGAAGTCATCATGGAAAGCTAGAAGAAGTGTGTGGGAACCTGGTCTTGTCAGAGGAAGACTGCGACATCAAGATGAATGGTTGTAATCTCTCTTTGATATTAGTATATGCAATTATCAATTGATTTCCTACATGTTTTATAATATTACATATTCATGTCTTGATGCTTCTTGACTCATTAAGTAGGTTGAATTGCAATTTTTCTATTATTATGTTTGTGTGTTGTTGTTGTTTACTTGTTTCAAGAGCTTGAAGAAGGAAATGAGAGATTGCTGGAGCGAGCAAGCGAGGACATCATCAAGCAGGATAAGCGACCAAGAGGTAGGCACTCTCGATTGATTCTAACCTAAGGAAATCTTCCATAGAATGTATCTGTTGTGGCTAGACCCATTAGCAGGCAAGAGAAATTTGTTCGTGTCTACACTTATAATTTTACTTCGCCACAATAAGATGGCGCTCCATGTGTGATGTGTATATAGGAACGCTCCCATCATACAATTACACATTAGACAACACTAACATGTGATGAACAATGTAACTAGTGTTAGTCTTCATAATTGTATTTGAGTCATGATGTAATGTATTTATCAAAAAAAAGAAAATAAATTTTATTATAAAGAGAAATTAACTTATTGAAGCATGGTTTTCATGCTTGGGTCAATGGTCAATAGGAAAAAAGCACCCATTGAATTCTCTACAGATTATGTATTGTTTCAAAGTCTAAGTCAATATATTATAGACCATTCTTGGGCTATTTACGTCAATAAAGAATTATTAATTTTGTTCATGTAAACCCCTTTGTCCATCAAGTCGGTCTCTAACACATTAAATACATGAAGTAGGCTTCAAGCATATAATTTTAGCCCCAAAATAACAAACTCCAACCACTATATATAGAAAATGAAGTCAACCTATTTGGAATCACTTTGATGTGGAACTTCTTTTTCCATTCGACATTTCAAGAAAGGGATGAAAAGTATAAAGAAATAGAATAAAAGGTAAAGTGGAGGAGTGAGAAGATATTATAGCAAAATAATATTAATTTCTACCACACATGTAAAGGATCAGTGACTAAGTTGCAGGAGCTAAAGTTCCAGAACATACTTAAGCTATTACAGGATGAAAATTGTATGCTAAGATTCAAGATTACGGACAGGGCCAAGATGTTGGAGAGAATATGTTGAATATGGAAATTTGAATATAGTTTAACTTTGTTATATAAGGCTGACTTAATGGATTAAAGGATTTCATTTGTATTGGTCTTGATTCTTGTTTTTCTCAATTTGATATGAATCTACTAGCGGAATAGCTTGACTGGGTTATTAGAAGACACTGACAGTGGTGAAGGGATTTTACTATTGGCTGAATTTGAAGAGGGATGTAGCATATTTGTGGTGAGGTGTTTTGACTGTCAGCGAGTGAAAGTAGAATGTAACCATCGAGGTGTACTGCTACAACCGATCACGATTCCAGAGTGGAAATGGGAGGTCATTTCCATGGATTTCATCATAGGGTTGCCGAAGACAGTGAAACAACAAGATTCCATTACGTCAATTGTGGATAGATTAACAAAGGTTACACACTTCATTCTGGTGAAGTCTACGTTCTCAACTAGCGATGTGGCATAGGTATTCATAAGATATGTGGTTAGACTACATGGTGTTCAAAAGAATATTGTGTCAGACATGGATGCAGAGTTCACTTCCAAGTTTTGGAAGGAGTTATTTGCAGGTTTGGGCACATAGTTGGCCTTCAACAAAAATAATCATCCGCAGACAGGCAGACATATAGAGAGGGTCAATCAGATATTGGAGGACATGTTGAGGATGTATGTGATTCATAAACATAGGAAATGGGAAGAGTATCTCCCTTTGGTAGAGTTTTCATACAACAATGGTTATCGGGAGTCATTGAGGATGAGTCCTTTTGAGGCATTGTATGGGCATAACTGAAACATTCCCATCAGTTGGAGTGATCTCGTTAGCAGGGTATTGACTAGACGAGATATGCTGGTAGACATGGAACAGGAAATGTAGATGATCAAGAAGAATATAAAGGAAGCATATCATAGGATGAAAATATATGTAGATCGGAACAGGTTGTTCAGGAGTTCCAAGCTCGAGAACAAGTCTACTTGTACCTAAAACCAAAGAAGAGCTCCTTGTGGATTTGATCATGTGCTAAGCTGGCACCATAGTTTTGGCGACCCTTCAACATTATTGAGAGGATTGGGCTAGTAGCCTATCGACTTGCACTACCTTCGACAGTGAAATTCAATGATGTTTTCCTTGTATCATTGCTTAAGAAGTATGTTAAGGATTCTGATCATGTGATTGACTGGTCTATGTTGTAGGTGGAACCAAATGGAGAATTCCAACAGAAGCCTCAGTGTACATTGTAGAAAAAGGTTCTCATTCTCTAGAACTGGGAAATCGAGAAAGTTAAAGTGTAGTAGATAGCACTTTGGGCCTGATGAAGCCACTTGGGAGATGGTGGATCGGATGTGGGCTATGTATCCTTCCTTGTTTTCTAGTTGTGGCAAAGCATCTTCAATATGGTGGTTTGGTATATGCTTTATGGTGGTTGATATATGCTTTATGATGGTTTGGTATATGCTATATAATGTTTTGATATATGCTTAGATATGGTGTTTAGTATATGTTTTGATATATGCTTTGGTATATGATTTGGTATATGTTTTTGGTATATATTTTTGGTAATGTTTCTATATGTACACATGTATATGGATGTAAATACCACCATGAGCTATGTTATAAAGCTCCACTATGCGGTATGGGTGTTATGTCATTATGATTATGTTTCTATGTTAATATGTTATCATGTGATTGTGTTATCATGATGTTATGATGCCATGTGGGTTGGTACTCAGTAGAATGATCATTGTAAATACTATAATGAGTTGTGTTATAAAGCTCTACTATGTCATATATTATCATGGTGTCATGATGTTTTTTTTTGAGCAGATATTTCATTGTAAATACTGAATCGAGCTTTGTTCTAAAGATCCATGAGCAGTATGTCTTCTTTCAACAGGTTGTTGAGGTATGTGTGATTGAACACCGAGGATGGTGTCCCCAAGGGGGGGGGGTTCTATAACAACCATGGTGGAAATTCCATGTAATAAATGTAAATAAAGGAAAAATAATAACCAAAAATGATGGGACACATATTCCAAGCTAAATGTTGGGCATAATCCTAGTGATGGGGATCACTTGTGATTATTTATCACTAAGGAAATTGGCAAAGGCAATGGCTAAGGCTTTGGAGAGGCAGAATGGAATTTTGGCACAATTATTTATAAAAATAATAGAAATTAGGAGAAAAGGGAGGTGAAAGATCATAGGTTGCATGTGAGGAGGAAACTGAAGGAAAATAACAGAAAATGAAGAAAATAGAGGCCTCATTCATAAAAGGCTTCAGAGGATCAATTGGTAACATTTTGTCAATTCAGTTTTGGAGCTCTCTAACTATTCTCTCTCTCTTATACTCTTCGAGACTTAGAGTTTTCTTGGAGCACTCTTGGAGGGTGTGGCATACTTTTATTTTTGGAGAAATAAGGCAAAGAGAGAGTAGGAAAGCACAAGAAGGCATTGGGATCACCAACTACATCAGATTTTCTTGTAGCTACCAAGTTGCATATGTGTTTCCTTCACTAGTTTTGGCATGCATGGCTCATGCATGTGGTTTCTTGGTTGTGATTTGTCATTGGAATGGATGATGGCTGAGATTGACAATAGATTTCCTAGCCTTGCCATTTCCTAGATATCCATGGTGATTGTGGGTTTAATTTCATTGTTTTTTTTTCGTTGGTTCCCATGTTTCCTTAGCTTGGCTTGAGTTATTAGTCCTAGAAGCCCCGGTTGGAAAAATGGCCTAGAATGCCTGTAATAGCTTGCGTTGGGTTACTAGTCCTAGAAGCCTTGGTTGGAAAAATGCTCTGGAAGCCTTTGGTGGGTTGAGTTACTAGTCTTGGAAGCCTTGGTTGGGAAAATGCTCTAGAAGCCTTGAATAAGTTGTGGGTTGAGTTACTAGTCCTAAAAGCCTTGGTTGGAGAAACGCTCTAGAAGCCCTGGAAGGCTTGGATAGAGACTAATATGATGATGGTTTTGTGATGTCTGGCAGTGAGATGGAATCATTGTTTGATGGGTTGAGGTGCATGTCCTCTGGAAGCCCTATATGAGTTTTGATTGATGTGTTCTATGAGATCCCAAATCCATGCTTGGAATATCGCATGGGGGTGAATGATTGGAGAGATATTTGGCTCGGCCATTCTATGGTTAGGTGGAACATGGAAGTCCCATCCCAGGTCTGGATCTTGAATCATTAACGAAAGGTTATTTCTCCTTATATTTCTATCAGAATTTCGATGGATTGTATGTGTTCTATATGGTTGTACTTTCATGAGTATTTCTGCTACTTTTATGATGGTTACGCATGTGTTTTATGACAACAGCCATGTGTGGCTCTCATCATGTTCCTACTTGTAATTGAATAATCATGTATCTATGACCTAATGGATGGAATGGTAGTTGATGTGTTGAGGCGTCAATGGTTCTCAGCGATTCTCAGCTAAGTATGAGACCCCTATGCTCAGAAATGTTAATTACACATGCAGATTACACATTTGCAATATGTTTGACGAAATGCCTGTCATGGATAGTAGGGGTCCAGTTAAGGTCTTGAACAAGTATTTGCTTTAGTATTGTCATTTCCGTGTTATTTTACTGATCTGGAGAGATGGTTAAATTTTGGGCAGTGACCTAGGCTCTCGGCCTGCAAAAGTGGCTCAAATCCTGGAGTAGCTGGAATAGAACTAACAATTTTGGTCTCTGGTCATTGGCAAGAAATCCTATGAGAGAGACTTTGGATTTCTAGTCGCACTCATGCCTATAACATGAGAGATAATGAGCCTTAAATTGTCCAAAAGCTTAGTGGGAACCCAAGGCAACCTGTCTAAAGTATTTTATTAGTTCCTAAGGGTCCTGTAGTTGATAATTAATGTATGTATGGTGTGTTTCCATTGGTTCCACTTCCTTAATGTGACTTAGGAGCTCAAATCATATCATAGTGGCCTCTCATCGCTTGTCTTCCTCGGTTGCTTGGGTAGATGTGGGAGGAGGGTGTTACAAAATGAATCCTCAATCCAATCTGCAATCTCATCACAAAATTCATAATGCAAGCTATACGCTTGATGAATCAGATTCACATATGATGGATAAATCATGTGAGGATTAATCGAAGACATTCAATTACTAGTTCAATCCTTTCCATTAATTAAATTAATTGGTTCAAAACATGATGATGAGGCATTGTTATAGGCCATTTTGTCTCACCTAGGAAAAAGGCCGCAAACTTGGATTTCTCGCCATCTGTTACAATTTTCATCAATCCCTTGCCAGGTAAAAAGAAAAATTATTCCCAAAAGTTATAATAATCATGGATTACATTAGTTTAAAACCAAAATTTGAGACTCCATCACACCTTTCTCTATTAGTATTTGTGATGGCACATGTTGCATACATGCAAGTTGCATTGGTCAGCACAAGTTTTATTTACCAAAAGTGTGATGACACTCAAAAATGAGGAAAAATAAAATATAATTTCGAAGCTTCCCCTTATAGCTTCTTTGAGAAAAGTTTCATCCATTTTATGTTGAATATGATCTCAAATTCCTATTAATGAGACTTTATCCCTTATCTCATGGAACTTACATCCATTCACAGTGGATCTAGACCTATTATGGTGGATCTAAAACTACCTCATTTTCCATATAAAAGCGTTACCTACTATAGAGTCTGGGTAGGGTTTAGAGACTCTAATTCTGCCCTTATACTATCCATTTATGTTTGGATGTCCATAATCCATCCTTATGAATTGGTGATATTGAAGGCTTTATCATTGTGGAAAATAAATGACGAGAAGGCTCAGAGAGATTCACAACATCAAGGTGGCAACAAGGGTTGTAAGATTTCCTTATTATGATTAATACAAATTGAATTATTTTTCCCATACATCATGTCTCTGATTATACATGTGTAGAATAAGGTTCCTTGATCTCTTAATTAGACTTATTTGAGTATATCGTGTTGTATATATTGATCTCTTTTCTTGTCATGGGTAATTTACAGGTTCTGATTTTGAGAGTTAGAGTTGGAACTGGAGTGAATGAGTGAAGAGAAGAGGAAATCTCATGAACATCAAGTAGGTTTTTGGTTAGTTCTCAAGTTTCTTTAGCTTGGTTTGAGTTATTAGTCCTGGAATCCTTGGTTGGACAAACACTATGGAAGCCCTGTAACAACTTGGGTTAAGTTACTAGTCTTGGAAGCCTTAGTTGGAAAAACACTATGGAATCCATTGGTGGGTTGAGTTACTAGTCTTGGAAGCCTTGGTTGGACAAACGCTTTGGAAGATCTGGAAGGCTTGGATGGAGACCAATCTGATGATGGTTTTGTGATGTCTGACCATGAGGTGGAACCATTGTTTGATGGGTTGAGGTGGATGGCCTTTGGAAGCCCTGGATGAATTTTGTTTGATGTGTTCTATGAGATCCCACATCCATGCTTGGAATATGGCATGGGGGTGAATTATTGGAGAGAGATTTGGCTGATCCATTCTATGGTTGGGTGGAACATGGAAATACCATCCTAGGTTTGGATTTTTCATCATTAATGAAAGGTTATTTCTGCCTGTATTTCTATGGGAATTTTGATGGATTGCATGTGGTCTATACGGTTGTACTTTCATGAGTATTTCTGCTAATATTATGTTGGTTACGCATGTTTTCTATGATAATAACCATATGTGTCCCTCATCATATTTCTACTTGTAATTGAATAATCAATGTATCTATAACCTAATGGATTGAATGGTAGTTGATGTGTTGAGGCATCAATGGTTCTTAGTGATTCTCATCTAAGTATGAGACCCCTATGCTCAGAAATCTTAATTACACATGTCAATTACAGATTTGAAATATGTTTGACGAAATGCCTGTCATGGCCAGTAGGGGTCCAGTTAAGGTCTTGAACAAGTATTTTCTTTAGTAGTGTCATTTCCATGTTATTTTACTAATCTAGAAAGATGGTTGAATTATGGGCAGTGACCTGGGCTTTGGGCCTGAAAAAGTGGCTCAAATCTCGGAGTCCCTGGAATAGCACTGACAATTTTGGTCTCTGGTCATTGGTGGGCAAGCTTGTGAGAGCGACTTTGGATTTCTCGTTGCACTCATGCCTATAGGATGGGAGCTACTGAGCCTTAAATTTTCCAAAATCGTAGTGGGAACCCAAGGAAAGTTTTCTAAAGTATTGGATTGGTTCCTAAGGGTCCTGTAGTTGATGATTAATGTTTGTATGGTGTGTTTCCGTCGGTTCTACTTCCTTAACATGACTTAGGTGGTTGAATCATATCATAGTGGCCTCTCATCACAGGTTTACCATGGTTGCTTGCGTAGATGTGGGAGGAGGATGTTACAAAATGAATCCTTGATCCAATCTACAATCTTATCACAAAATTCATAATGCAAGCTATAATATTGATGAATTAGATTCACATATGATGCATAAATCATGTGAGGATTCATCAGAGACATTGAATTACTGGTTTGAGCCTTTCCATTAATTAAATTAATTGGTTCTGAACATGATGATGATGCATTGTTATAGGCCATTTTGTCTCACCTAGGAAAATGACCCCAAACTTGGATCTCTCGCCATCCATTACAATTTGCATCAATCCCTTACAAGAATTATGGATTACATTGGTTTAAAATCCAAATTTGAGACTCCATTGCACCTTTCTCCATTAGTATTTGCGATGGATCATGTTTCATACATGCAAGTTGCAATTGTCAGAGCAATTTGCCTTTACCAAAAGTGTGATGACACTCAGAAATGAGGAAAAATAAAATAAAATTTTGAAGCTTCCACTTCTAGATGCTTTGAGAAAAGTTTCATCCATTTTCTATTGAATATGATCTCAAATTCCTATTAATGAGACTTTATCCCTTATCTCATGCAACTTACCTCCGTTCAAAGTGGATCTAGCCCTAGTATGGTTGATCTAAAACTACCTCATTTTCTGTATAAAAGCAGTACCTACTATAGAGTCTGGGTAGGGTTTAGACACTCTACTTTTGCCCTTATATTGTCTATTTATGTTTGGGCATCCATAATCCATCCTTATGCATTAGTGATATTGAAGGCTTTATCATTGTGGCAAATAAAGGATGAGAAGGCTGGGAGAGATTCAAAACATCAAGGCAACAACAAGCATTGTAAGATTTCCTTGTTATCATTAATACAAATTGCATTACATTTTCCATACATCATGTCATTGATTATACATGTGTAGAATAAGGTTCCTTGATCTCTTAATTAGACTTATTTGAATATATCATTTTGTATATCTTAATCTCTTTTCTTGTCATAGCTAATCTACACGTTCTTCTTTCGAGAGTTAAAGTTGGAACTGGAGTGAATGAGTGAAGAGAAGAGGAAATCTCGTGAACATCAAGTAGGTTTTCTTCTTATACTTCGAATATCTCCAAGGAAAGGTAATTTAGTTTGTTTGGTTTTTGCTACGTTAAGCCACTCAACCTATCGATATTGCTTCTATCCACATAAGGGATTTGTACGAAAAACAACTTGGCGACTCTAGTAGGGAACATGTTTTTATTTGGTGGTTTTCTTTTCCATGGCCCTTTAAGACCTATGTAGTCAAACTTTTTCATCTTGCTCAAATTGTAATTTGACTTTATAAAACTGAATTTCGATCTTGATTAGGGTTTTTTTTCCTCGCTTTTTGTGTGAATTAACCTCACCACACTTTTCTTTTTGTGATAATGCGATGTTGTGCAACTTTCCAGTTCAATTAATTCAAGTATCACACTAGTTTTTAAAGACTACCTTCAATGCACTCGTACAAAATGACTAATTAGTTACTAAAAAAAGGACTAAAATTTTCATATAAATGACCATTTTTCAGTGGGTGATGAGTAGTAGCTAATTTATAGTATCTTAGAGCTCGAACAACTTTTAGTAATTTTTATCTTAATCATTAATTTGCTGTCTCAATTTCATGATCTAGTAGTATAATTATCCATAAAATTGGTCATTAATTTAGTTATTGATTTAGTCATTAATTGCCACAATTAATTACAAAATATATTACTATATAATCACATAAGAAAACCAATTAATAAAAAAAGAAATATGACCAAAAATGTTGGTCATATTATAAGATACTATAAATTAGTTACTAATAGTCGTATATATGCAAAAATTATTTGTCATTTTTAATCATAAATTTATTATTCGCAATAGTCATTTAGCTCTTTTTAGTAGTTTCATATTTATTATATAAATGAAAAATTTAGTAGTTTATATTCATTTCATTTACTTCAATTGATAATCACTATAAACAACTAATTTAGTCATATACTCATTTTATTTGTGTTCATCATTAGTCAATATAAACTACTAATTTAGTAATTTTAGATTGATTTTATGTGTTCATTATTAATCACGATAAATTAATTAGTATGATTTTGAAACTAAATTAAAAAAATAATTCATACAATGTGCATGTTTATGTAATATAAAAACGCAAAGTTACATATGTTAATTACAATAATAAACAATATCAAGTGCAACTATAAATAATTTCAACCACATATTATATTATATGAAATGTCAAGTATTACAATATGAGTTTCCAACTTAATATTGGTTGGACTAAAATTTACACATGAAATGTTGTTTCATTACTTCAAAACATTATCATTGTGTTTCCAAGGCATTGTAGGTGAATTCACCAACTCTGAAAACTTGACCATCAGTCTCTATGTGTGCCTTATGCGGGATATTGTCTTTAAGGGTATCACTAGACCGATTCTCTTCTCTCTGTCTTTTTTCATTTGTTGCTCTAGTGTTATTGTTCTCCTCTTTCTTAAATTCTTGCTTCTTACCATCAATATTGAGTTCTTTTTCTGAAAATGAAAGAATATACAATGCAAAGTGTAAGCCATGAAAGACGATGAACACTAGAATATAAAGTAAAGTAGACTATAAATGATTATATGACATATACCTCAACATCAGCAATGTCAAAGCCATTTTTCCCCATAAAAGCAAGAAACTTGAACAAGTTTTCTTCAGTTGGGCGATAGTGGCCACTATGTGGCCAGATGACCTATATAAACAAAGAAAATAAAATTTCACCATAGAAAATAACACCTTAGTAACTTAGTATTCAACCTTCAGGGAAAGCATAGGCACAATCATGCCAACTAAGTTACATGCTAAAAAGGTCAAGTTGTAGATAACTTGTGAAAACAAATAATTTGAGATGTGATGTCTAATCCTTGTCATTTTATTTGAAACAACATTTCATTCTCTAACGCATGAACTTGTTCAAGTATATGTGCTCCAATAACAACATGAAAGTAAATTTTTCTAATAGCCATGAAAATATTTTAACACAAAAAAACTAAAAGTATTTCAATCAATATTGCGTAATACTAATTTCATCTTAAATATTTGGTTGTTGTTTAAATGGAAATGATACCAAGTATTTTAAATTTCATAGTTAAAATACAAAAAAAAAAAAAATGTTCAAAATGCAATCAAACAATAAAGAGAAGATATCATGAAATGGACATTTCTTATAAAGAAATTATTTACCTGTCCATCGATGTCTTGCCTAACATTCCTAAAACATTTGCTTGTTGAAAATAACCAATGAGGTGAAAGAATCACAACATTAAAAACCATAGGAATCCCTACTAGAAACATTTCCAGAGATGATGGCTCAGGTGCTTAAAGGATATCCAACAACAAATGAATCATATCCAAGTCATGCTCTACATTGTCTCCCAATCCTTTTTCCAATCACATTTCTTGTAACCTGCCCACACTAGAGTCAAGTAACAATCAAACGAAGGAATTAACATTTGTTTTTATCTTTTATATCTATAAACTTTGAATCTAAAAATATTTTAACACAAAACAACTATAATACTATTATTATCTTCAAGTTTTAGATGTATTTTAAATGGATATGATATAAATTATGTTAAATTTTATAGTTAAAATACAAAATGAGTGAGTGAGTGAGGCTAATGGAGGACGTGTTTCTATCTATATATAGGCTTATTCAAGGGTAGATGTGGCTCTTCATGTAGGTTGACTTGACAACTTCTAGGCCAACTTGAAATTGGAGGTATTTCGACACTTTAAAGAAAAAATAATATTTTTCATTACAAGATACAATGTGCCCATAGGGTCTTCAATATGTGACCATGACTCTTAAACCTAGGACAAACCCTAGAAGCAATCAATGGCTACTTGACCTATAAAATAAAATAAATTGAGCATGAAATGAATGCTCCAATAATAATAATTTATTTTCATTTAATAATTTACAACAATACATTTCATACTTATGAATACCGAACTTAGATACACATTTTTTCAACATTCCAATAAACATCGCTTTTTGTGGCCTTTTAGAAACTAGTGAAACAATTATACATATTCAAGGCATATTTCTCAAGTGGTACTCATAATCTATCATAACATACTCTTATTGATGCACCGTTGTAAGAAAATGAATTTCTTTGGGTACATAACATTCAGCCCTTGAAACATTGTCTGGATGGCTTGTGCATTGGAGAATAAATGATTTCATGTATTGTTTAAGATTTTAAATAACACCAAGTTCTACTTGGGTTCATTTGGTATTAAAATTCCACTTCATCCTTGCCCTGACTTCAATAAAGTTTCCTCTGAGGTCACCTTAAATTTGGGAGCATTGGGAATGGAGGTGAGCTTCATCTTGTTCCCATTCCTCCATGTGGACATCGTCATAATATCTTGGCATTTTATAGTTGCTTAACTTTCTTGCACTTCTTTCTTTTGGAAAAAAATGAGAAAATAATATTGATTGCCCATAGATATTTAAACTATTTGCTCCTTGGTACATGTTTTAAAGTGCATTAATGGAATAATCATGATGGTGGATGCTTCCATATATTTATGATCTAAGCAACTATTACCCCTCAAAATGCATGTCTTTCTCGGGCACTTTGCACAACAATGTGATCGACATTTATAGTAGTTATATTCATCATTCCAAGCAATATTCTTTTATATACCTACTAGGGTATTTTCCTAGAGATTTCAATTGTTGTAGGAAGGGTGTACACTCAGAGGGGGCTTAATACTCCCATTTTTACCCTCATCCAAAGATAGAAGTAAATATAACTGGGATTATGAAGGAGAAATAAAATCACTTGCCTTCTTTAGATATATTTAAGGAAGGATTGGGTAGCACTATTCTCAAAACTTTCCATAGATATACAACCAAAGACATCAAGACACAATACAATTGGGATATCGTCCATTGGGATAAAAATAAATAAATTGCTCATTCTAGGCATAAGGTTGTTATTCTCATTGCTAGCTTTGACTTTCTCCACAACTATTTTCATGTCTTGATGGCGTGATATTGTTAACGAGATCAAGTTTGACATTACTGAATAAGGAATACACTTATTTTTTCCCTTGAGCACTATGAGTAGATGTTTCTAGCAGAATGAGGTCACTATGCCAATTACTTGAGGACAAATTGTGTCTTTGAAGCCTAGGGCCAACTTGTGTATTTTAATGATGAACAAGTATTTGAATACATGGTTGGGGGCACCTTTTGGTTTTTTATTTGGTGGTTGGTTCAAACCAAAATAATATTTACTGGGTGATTCTTTTTCATTTTATTATCTCGTATATATTTATCAAAATGTCATAGTGGACTAAATATTTAGAGACAGAAAATTATGATACATGCACACAAAAAAAAATCTTGCTTGAGGGCTAAATTGAATGTCCTTACAAAGAATGGAAACTTCAAGTAATATGTGGAGGTGGACATCAGGGAAAATCCAATGATAATGTACATGGAAAGGCATACCCCAGATGTCACTAAAAGAAATATCTCAAAGCACAATCAAAGCTTGGGAGAAATTGAGATTTGTATGCAGGGACGTACCCTTCCAACATACTATGGGAAGAAATCTTCGGATATTTTACAAGGGTTGAAATAAAAAAAACCTAAGTACTGTATCAAAATTTGAACAGGAAGTGAATAAAAAAGAATACTAAGAAGATTGTAAACACACCTATCCATAATGGTCAACAATTTCTTTCTCAAATCATGGGCTCTCCTTAGAGCGTGATTACACAAAATTTTCAAAACACCAGCGCCCTGAGAAGTTTTTTTCCTTCCACGCCTCATACATGGCTAATAATGTTAAGTGGTCCCCTTTTGGTTGGAAAAACTTTGCGCTTTTTCTGTCACCCTGAGCTTGCTTCTCTCAAGGTCTATAGAATTTTTTTTTTGTGTCTAGAGCATTGTTATTATGGTTAAGATCTCATCTCTACAAACAAGATGAACACTGGCAAGGAGAATATTTGACAAAGGAGGTTCTAGTGGAAATTCAACCATTTTCCTCCCTAATTTGGTTAGAAGACCCTCCTCATCCAAAGCTCCTAAATTGTAAAGTTGTTGCATTGTAGATATGAGTGCTTGAGGAGGAGGGGGATCCATAAAATCAAAGGAGAGGAGGTCATTGATTCCCATGCCTTGCATGGTGAGTGTCTTGAGTCCAAGGTTAATCGTCTGTATTTCTGGCACAGTCGTGGGCAACATCTTATTGTGATATGCACTTTCTGTGTATAGACTATCACACTTACTAGGACATGTATGACCAACACGTCCAATGTGTTGCTTAGCCGATGCTTGAGAAATTGGTGTAATGAACAGTGAATCGAGAGCAATTTTTGGATTGTATACATTCTATTTAGCAAATACAAGATCAACAACATAATAGATGCCATCAAAGGTCAAAGAAGCTTCTGCAATATTGGTGGCCACAATCTCTTTTCTTTACCTCGAGGAGCAGGCTCAAAAAATCTTGACTACATCTCACTGGGAAGAGCACTATATACCAGTAAGATTATAAGTTAAGGAACATTATTTTCAATTCCTTTCAGTCGTTCATAGAGAATTTGACATTTAGTATTGATTTCCTCCTATCCTATTTAGAAGAGAATAATATCACCTTCCAGTTCTATCAAGTGAATCTACATGACCATGATCAATGAAACATCCAAATAGTCACTCTCCAGTTGCTTCATATAAAATATCTGCAACATCCAAACAGTCACTCTCCGGCTGCTTGGTATACAATATCTCTATGGGATAAATACTCCCTAGGTTAGTGAATATATTGCAGTTGAACAAATATTTTGAGAATTTCTCAGCATCCAAAGTGGTAGAGGTGACAATTAACTAAAGATTAGGGCTCTGTCTAACCAACTACTTTAGGAGCCCAAACAACATATTTGCATGAGTTTTCCTCTCGCGGGCTTCATCAAGCATGACTACTGAATACTAAGATATTTGTTCATAAACTAAAATCTCTCTACAAATCATACCACCATTCATGTACTTAATCATAGTCTCTAGCCCAGTGCAAACCTCAAAATGAATGACATACCCAACCTCCTCCCCTAAATGACATCCAAATTCCTTCACTACTATTTTTTCTATAGACATAGCTTCCACTCTATGAGGTTGGGTACAACTGATCTTACCTCCAGTAGTGTAGCCTACCTCTACCAAATATTGGGTCACTTGAGTGGTCTTTTGGGAGCTAGCCTCCCCAATAACAACCAAAACTTGGTTGTCATTCAATGCCTGGATCAATTCCTTCTTCAACTTGTAGATGGGAAGGATCTACCTATGTTCCTGAATCAAGAGATTTGACCGTTTTCTAAATTTTGGTTCTTTTCAAAATGCATCCTTCTTCCACTCATATATATCATAAGCAGAAAACCCCACACCTCTCAACTCTTGTGCAATATGCCGCTTACCTGTATCTGGAATTGGATCCTCCCATGTCAATTAAAATCCTTGGGAATGGAATTTAGAATGGTCCTCTACTTCTCTTATCGAAGCTCCCTTCACTCCTTTGCTGCTCTCTATAGTGAACCATCTAGATTCTTCATAATCTTCACAACTGAAACATCAATCGAGCAATGAGTCTACCCCTGCAGGAAAGTAGGCTCATCCTGGTTCAACTCAATCTCGAGCTCCTCCTCAACAATACCCTCATGTTGGTAAATCATGACATCACCATCTTCATCATACATAGGATATTCCCTCACATCCAAGACCTCGAATGCAACCAGCTTCTTTGCTTCCAACTTCTCGGGAGATCTCATTCTCTTTACGAGCCTCCGGGAAGACATGTTTTCCTCCTCATCCACAATGATGATACCTGAAGGTTTGGTCCTCTTTGTGGGAGGCTGATTGGAACTGAGAGGATTGGCCCTAAGAGCATCATCATTGGTTCTTTTCTTCATTGGCAATAGGTCCTCATCGGTTTTCTAATCAACATCCCTCAAGGAAAGGCTCACTTTTTGTCCCAATATAGAAATGACTTTGACCCAAACCTTTGATATCTCTTAACAACTTCCTTTGAATTAACCACCCTTCTTCTTGCAATCTGTCAAATATGGACCAAATTCTCTTTCCCTCGAAAATCATTTAACGAAACAAACAACCTTGTATCCATTACCTTGGAAACCCTACCCTGATAAACCCCAAATAACTCAAGCTCCTTATTCTATTTGTTCTACTCCTTATTGTATTTTGGTCTAACAAAGGGCTAGTTTGGGAACCTTGACAAGGGAAGGCTGCAAAGGAAGTGATGTCTCCCCATGTTGAAAAAAAAAAATCACCTTGTTGAAGAAGAACCTTGACCTTAAGGTTGATAAAACAAGTCAAGAAGAAATCATTTTTTGTCCTCCATTTGAAAGTGATGATGAAGCAATTGAAGAAAAATTTCCGAGTTCAATGGAACATAGCCCAATGCAAGGGTGGATCAATAAATCTTGTATCATTTCATTTCAACATTTGGCATAATAGAATATGTTTTTTATTGGCATATATGAAGGCTTATTCACAACAAATTCATCACAAAAATTCCAACTTGCAACCATCCATATTTTGACATCTCATTGTTTCACTTGAAGATGAAGCACATACAAAATGGATAGTGGATTGATTAATTATTGAAGTGGATGGAATGACTACCTGACTTCACCTATCAGTTTAATAGAGCACCAATAGTGTTTTTCTCAATCTATTGGTGCTCCCTTACCAGTTTGGCAGAAAAAACCTAGGAATTAGATGGGTTTCCGCATATATCCAAGAGGATAAACCTTTTGCACACTAATATGAACCTTTAACAAAATATATAAATAAATTTGGGTTCTTCAACATCTTACATATGGATATCGATGCTTAACCAAATGACCAATCTAGGGTCATCAACTCGAGTCTTCAACAAAATACTCATTATCATTGGTTTTTTCATCATTCTACTAACTTGCAAGATATATTTTATATGGTATAGGAATTCCAAGGGAGGTAAAACTTGAAGGGTTCCAATCAAATATTTAGATATAGCTATAGTAAATTTCTCCACAAAATGTTCATGGTGCAGAAATAGTTAACAAGTTGACCTCAGCTAAATCAAATTTCAGTAATCCGAAGAAGTTTTTTAATGTAGGAAGAAAACTATGATGCAGGAACAAGCATGTCCAAAAATTAGTACATGGTTAAACCATTTCCTACCCAACCATGTAGACAATTAGTGTTGATTCTTCATCATATATTGAGACCAAAAGTATACTTAGCTATAATACATCCTAACAATGATAAAAGAAACAACTACTAATCTTATATAAAACTTGGTAGTAACTTGACATTGAGTACTTATCCTAGCACAAAATAAATGTATTTTCGTGATTCAAAGGAGAAAGAGACTAACCTTAGGACAAGATATGAACATCAAAATATAGGACATACACAACTAATGGAAGCAACATGAATTACTAGAATCTATAACCAAAGCAAAAATATATGACATGAATGGTGTGTAGTCATAGATACATTTTCATATAATCTTGTTTTCAAATAAAAAATATGTGCCTACAATTCATTGAACTCCCTAGGTCATATTAAATTTCTCTCTGTAGGTCATTGATATCTAAAGGAACACATCATTAATAGTTAGACACCAATGCAACAATTGTACACAGACAATGCCATTTCTCATTTAACTGGGCTACATATCGCAGAAAATTGGAATGGACATGGTAATCATTTTCCACTGAAGTAGTAAATGCTATCAATACCATATAATAGGCACAACCATCATATGGTCAATAATACCAACTGTGTTAAAGATCTCAACAATCAATTCCAAAATTTTGGGACAAGTAACATGACACAGACATGGTCTTTGATTGTTTCTCAAAAAAGATATTGGAATGCCTACTTTCCTTTAGAAAAGCCAAGGCTTGGTTATAGAGTTTTCTCTCAAGTGGTTCAAGCAAGTCTTTAGCATCTTTCCTCATAAACTTCTTTAGTTTCCTCATATATCTACTTCTATTGAGAGTTCCAATACTAGGAAAACCATCTGAAACAAATAAAGTGTGTCTATTCACATTACTTATGTTAAACTCCACCATGGATGATGATGTTTTTTCTTCAGTTGAATTAGGACGCTGAACATGCTTATTTCTGCTAGAGCCATCTACAAGAGTAACAAAACCTAATGGATTAAGGAGATTTGAATTACTACATAGATTTTCGTTTGGCTTCACTTGAGGCTAAAGGTAATTCTAAAGGACCAAATCATCATCTACAACAAGAATTGCTCCTACCAATTTTTTGGCAGCAAATTCTAGATAAGGATCTTGCCAAAAATCTCCAAAATATGAGAAAATTGGTGAGTCATCCCTTTTTTTTTCAAATCAATTTCTCCTTCAACGCTTTCTTTTGTTGGTCCTTTAGAAAGACAAATATTCTCAAAAAGAGCAGTTTTCAATTGTTCTTCACCACCTGCAAATCAAAGTATTCAACAAGGCAAGTGACATAAAATAAAGTTGTTGAAAGGCATTAAAAAAAAAATAAGAAATAGAAAAATGACAACAATGTTGCTGCTAGTAAAATTCCTCCCTAAAAATCATTAAGGATATCAATACAATAAGCATTAGATATTAAAAGGAGTGTAATGGATGGCTAACAAAAATTGCATTTACATTAAGTGGTCTACAAGGCTATGTGAGAAATAAAATAGTAAGAGAGAGAGGATGACCTCTAGCAAACATGAGGGCATCTAGTGTGAAGGCCCTCGAGAAGATATTAATAAAAAAGATGGTATCAAAATTAGATTTGGAAGGGACTATAAATCAATCGCAAATGAACCAACAGCCCAACCCTACGACCATAATCCTTCACTTGGTGAAAATTGAATGAGATCTCTGGGATATGGAAGATGGAGAAATTGATCGGGTAAAAATCTCAATCAATAGGCATATTGAAACAAAGGTCTCCTATTGTTTCACCAATGACTCTTTCCATCTTTCAAACCTAAAAATGTTTGAAACTTGACATTATCAGGGTTCAAAACTCCTGCAGTTATATGATTAAAAATCTAAATTGAAAATTTGAAACCCCAGCTACAATTCATTAGCTTTTACATGTCACGGTTTTCCTCAACATTTAACTATAGGAGATTTAAGATGTTTGAAAATTGATGTTATTAGGGTTCAAAACTCGTGCGGTTATATGATTAAAAATCTAAAGGAAAAATTTGCAACCCCAGCTACAAGTCATTAGCTTTTACATGTCATGGTTTTCCTCAACAGTTAACTACATGAAATTTAGGGCTTCCTGCTACAATGAATTGAAAATTTTACAAAGTTTCCTTCACGGGGTATTCAAATTTTGACATTCTTGTTTCACAGACCCCTTATAATGTTAAAATTTAGAAATCCTTAATTAACCTAAAAATTGGAAGAAAAATTCAGGTTGGTGGCAACTAACCATAATTTTTCTCCCTTGGCATCAACAAGTTTTGGCTCTTAGATGTTCTTTCTCTTCCAATTCTGTTAGAAGAGCCTGTATGACAATTAATCCTTTTTATGTATGCAGTAATTAGGCTTGCCGCAAGATGAGATGCTAAGTGATTCTGTGTTGCTAATCTTGTTGTTATTGTTTGTCAGCAAATTCTATTCCTTCCTTTCAAAGATTGATTATATTCTTCCAATCTTCTTTATATTCCATAAATATATATTATATTTATAATATCCATTACTGGACAATGCCAATTTCCTAGTTCTTATAGTTGGTTCACAAATATCGTTCCTTTCACAGATTTATATTAGTGTTCCAATATAATTCTATTCTATAAATATATATATATATATATATATATATATATATATATATATATATATATATATATACCAACTACAAGCACGTCATTGCCATTGATTGACAAACGCCAATCTCATTACTCCATACACACTTCATTCATGCTCAACTTAATTGTTTTCTCCTTTTAAAAATGTCTAATTGATTTTTTCAGCTCTCACCCCAGAGAGACCCTGGTTTGGTTCATGTCCCAACAATGGAATTTATTAGTCAAACGTTTTCGTAGTAGACACAAGAGCGAGTGATGTCATCAATTTACAGTATGCACCAATATCCAAACCTTATTGGTTACGGCCCTTTTAAATAGTCTTTGCAGAGGGTTTTAAAACAGTAACCCGGCCTTTTCCCTTCACTGATTCTTCCTATCAGAACTCTGCATTCCCCCTATAACCCTTCAAGCCCTCAAGCCCGCATACATGCAACTGCCCCTCTTTAACCTTGGTTGTTTGGATTTATTATATAAATCCTTCAAATCGGCACTATCATGGTTGTAAAACCTTTATGAATTATTTACGCAAAAAACATGCGTAACACACAATTTCCCCCCTTAATCCATCGGCTTGGCACAGTTTTCGAGAGCTTCACTTTATCGCAATCGGGTATCTGATCCAGGTGGATATTGGTGGCCACCTGCCAAGTCCACTTGGACCCCCACCATTGTCTTTCTCAGCATTTTTAGTTTCCTTAATTATAGCACAACTTACTATTTTTAGCAGTTTTTCGGGTCCTCAACTTCTGGAGCTATTTTGAGGCCCTAAACGACGTTTTTTGGGGAATCCAATGGACCCACATTGCCCGTTCCAACAATAGTAGTGCTCGGATAGATCTTTCTAACGAGCTATTATATGCGTCAAACGGAGATCGTATGCCAAAGTTACGACCCCGAGAAGTTGATGTACCAATTTACCCCAAACGGGGCCCACAGTTTGGCGTTTCATCTCCTAGGGTTAGGTTTTGGAATGTTAAGGGTTTTCCATTGTTTCTCAACAATAAATAGGCCTTCGAGCCTCATTGTAACACAGTTCAGAGGCATGTGGCCACCACATCTCTTCTCAGAGATAAGCTACCATCGCCCTAGCTGGTTTATTTCCATTTCTGGTTGTAAGCATATTTCAATATTTTCCATTAATGAAATGAAGTATTATTTCCGCTGCATCTTTCTGTATATGGTTATCTCTGTAATTTGTTGCGTTCCTATTGTATCAGAGCGGTCTGTTTTTTCTCTATTTTTCTTTGCATGTCCCCGACAAGGTCGGGATATAAGGAGTTAGGGCTTGAACTGGTTGAACCTTTGCAAGAGCAGCCTCGCAAATCCCGATGGCCTCGCATGGCGGATGAGAATAAAGACGAGGGGACAGGAGATCCCATCAAAATCTTGCTCGAAGAAGCCCTCGAGCGACAACGGAACGCGATGATGGACAGCTTTGCCCAGATCCTTCAGCGGCTACCTAGAAGCGACGCATCGGCTTCCAGAAACTACTCTGGAAACGCCACACCCTTTAAGGTACAAGTTAATTTTGAAATCCCCATATTTGAGGGTCAGATAGACGCAGAAGCCGTAGATAAATGGTTAAATCTGCTAGAGGGTTATTTTTCTGTTCATGAATTTTCGAGTCGGGAAAAGATTGTTTTTGCTCTTCTCAAAGCAGCCCCCCACGTCAAGGACTGGTGGGAAACCTACCGCGAGCAAAAGGATGAAAGTACTGGCTCACTATTTTCAGCCGCACCCACCTGGAATTCATTCCGGGATGCCATCAAGGAGTAGTACTACCCTGTTGGAAGCTATGAGGATGAATACATAAAGTGGACCACGCTGCGGCAGGGAAGGGACCAAGACGTGCCAGAGTTCACCAATCTTTTCCATACCCTTCGCACAAAGTTGGGTATCAAGGATTCAGAGCAACATTTGATACTCAAATACCGTGGCTGCCTGCACAAGTACATCCAGGAAGAAATACAATTCCTGAACATCTCCTTGCTCGGCGCAGCATACCGATATGCCGTCAAGGTCGAGCAATAGTTTAAACAAAAGAAGCGAGACTTTGGATCTGCGAATCCAAAGCAGGGGAAAGGTGCCCCTAAACCACAGAACAAAGGACAAAGCCAAGGCGGGACAGCCCAAGACAACCAGCCGAAGCTGCAAGCAAAGAACAGCGCCGTGAAGCCGAGAAAGGACACTGGAAAATGGTGTGAGTTCCATAAGAGCTCCACTCACAACACAAGTGAGTGTCGGGCCAAGCAGTCACTGGTGGCTGAGCTAAAGGTTTCAGAATCAGATGCATGTTCCGACTCTGAGTCAGAACCCGATAAGGGGAATGAAAAAGGGAAGCAGATCATTGATGCGGATCCCAACGCCACTGTTGTTACCGCCAGGATCCAGAAAAATGAACCCGAAGATCCAGAGGAGGAGGAACGTCTCTTCCACTCCCAGATGTGGGTAAAGGGCTCCCCGATACAGTTCATTGTTGATAGTAGGAGTCAAAAGAACCTCATTTCGGCAGAGGTCGTGAAGCGTTTTGGCTTACCGACCACAGCATATCCACAACCATACACCATTGGGTGGCTTCACCAAGGACGAGATCTTCGCGTGAGCCAGCAGTGTCACCTTCCATACAACATCAAGCCCTTCACGAATGAGGTATTGTGTGACATTGCTCCCCTTGAAGTTTGTGATGTATTACTAGGACAACCATACTTGTGGAAGCGACATGTTGTGTATGAATCAAGGCCCCGTGTTGTTATTATTACATTGGTTAATAAGTTGTACAGGATACCAGAGGTAGCACCACCTACCGCCATCTCTTTGATTACTGCAAAACAATGCAGTAAGATCGTTTCCAAAACCAGGAAATTTGTTTTCGTGATGATACACCCTCAAGGGAAGAAGAAGACAGTGGCCGCGGCATCCAGACGGGGTCCCTCTACACGACAACTACAGATGGACAAGGTTGTGGAGGAGTACGAGGACATCTTCACCTCCCCTGCAGGGGTTCCTCTGCACTGTCAAGTCAAGCACTCCATCGATCTGACCCCAGGTGCGCCGCTACCCAATGGACCAATTTATCGGCGCTCCGTTCTGGAGAACAATGAAATCAAGAGGCAGATTCAGGAGCTCCTGCAGAAAGGTCACATACATCGGAGTTCATCGCCTTGTGGGAGCCCGATCGTGTTGGTACAGAAGAAGGATGGGACGTGGAGACTCTGTATTGACTATCGGGCGGTGAACAAGATCACTGTCCGTAATAGGTACCCGATCCCGCGGATTGATGACCTCCTAGACCAACTAAAGGGGGCGAAATATTTCAGCAAGATCGATCTGAAGTCAGGATATCACCAGGTACCAATCGAACCCTCTGATGTGTGGAAGACTGCCTTCAAATCCAAGGAGGGCCTTTTCGAATGGTTGGTTATGCCTTTCGGATTGACGAATGCTCCTGCAACCTTCATGAGGCTAATGGATGACATCTTGCGGCCATTCACCAACTCCTTTGTAGTAGTATACTTGGATGACATTCTGATCTTCAGCCGGAGTTGGGAAGAGCACCTCCACCACATCCGAGAGGTTCTCCAAACACTGCGGCAACACAAGCTATGTGCCAATTTGGAGAAATGCACTTTTGGCATGACCCAGGTTCAGTATCTGGGATACATCATTGATGAACAGGGGGTGCATGTCGATCCAGCCAAGATCCAAGTCATTCGGGATTGGCCCTCTCCAACCACTCTAACAGAGCTCCGCAGCTTTCTAGGTTTTGCCAACTTCTACCGCAGGTTTGTGTTGGGGTTTTCTCATATTTCTTGGCCCTTGAGTCAAGTCACCAAAGGAGGGGCGAAATAAAAATTATTTTGGTCTGAATCTCAACAGAAGGCATTCATGGAGTTGAAGGATCGCCTCTGCACGGCACAAGTGCTCGCATTACCAGATTTACAACAACCATTTGAGGTCGAGACGGATGCCTCTGACTATGCTATTGGGGCAGTCCTTACTCAACATGGACATCCAGTGGCATATCACAGTGAAACACTTTCAGACACAGTCCGGAAGTACCCCACTTATGATAAAGAGATGTATTCCATTGTACAGGCCTACTGACAATGGAAGCATTACATTTTGGGGAAGGAAACGGTCATCCACACAGACCACCGACCCCTGCAGTTCATACAGAGCCAAGGGAAATTGCAGAATGATCGCCATCAGAAGTGGTCTACATACCTGCAACAGTTCCACTTGAATATCAAGTATAAGAAGGGCAGCACCAATAATGTTTCAGATTGCCTCAGTCGACCACCGATCATGGCGTTAACCACTGTGCTCAACTCTTGTGGGCACGAGACTTCTGATTGGCCACTTCTCTACAAAAGCGACCCAGAATTTGGCCACACATACGAGACACTCTTGGAGGGTCGACATGTTCCAGATTTTCACCTCCAGGATGCCCTATTATGCCACCTCGGTCACCTTTGTGTTCCTTCAAGCAAGCGTGCCAAGATGATTTGGGAAGCATACGACAGTCGGGCTGTTGGGCATTTCAGGGTTGAGAAAACAGTGGCAGTACTGCAAAATTATTTCTATTGGCCGAATCTTCGACAGGATGTTGGGAAGTACATCAGATCATGTACTGCCTGTGCCATTGCCAAACCAACCATTAAGAAGCACGGCCTCTATACCCCGTTGCCTACCCCTAGTCGACCTTGGGAATCCATCTCCATGGATTACATGTCAGGCCTTCCTTCCACTAAGCATGGAAATGACTGTGTTTTTGTGGTCATCGACAGGTTCTCGAAGATGGCCATTATGGTGGCCTGCAAGAAGAATATCACAGCAGAAGCCACTACTAAACTCTTCTTTGAACGACTGTGGGTGCACTTTGGGATCCCACAGTCTATCATCTCAGATCGGGACAGTCGGTTTCTCAGCACATTTTGGTCCAGTCTCTGGTCAATGCTGGACACCAAACTCACAAAGTCCACAGCCTTCCATCCTCAAACTGATGGCCAGACAGAGGTTGTCAATAGGATGATTGTGCACATTCTGCGCATGTATAACTCAAAGCATCCACGCACATGGGACGAGAGCCTCCCCTATGTTCAGCACAACTACAATCGAGCTCTTCACAACTCCACTGGCCATAGTCCTTCTCAGGTGGGTTTGGGATTCCAGCCACTATGCCCCATTAATGTGGCCATGCCACTTGCAGCTACTCACATAAATTTAGCTCATGTCCAGTCCGAAACAGATAAGGCCACCAGCTTCATTGAGCACATCCGACATATTCGCCAACAGGTCCATGACATTCTTGAGAAATCAAATGCCAAGTACAAGCAGCGACATGATCAACATCGGGTGCCACACAAGTTTCAGGTGGGCGACAAAGTCTGGTTGCATTTGCAAAAGGAACGCGTTAGTGGAGCCTATCGGAAATTGCGACCACTTCGATATGGTCCTTACACCATTACTAAGGCTATGGGAGACAATGCATTTGAGCTCAGCATTCCTCCATTCCTTGGCCTGCACCCAGTGTTCAATGTGGACCGCCTTCGGCCATACTTTCCACCATTGCTAGACACATCCGACATTGCAGAACAGCTCAAACCCACAGAATTAAATCCAGATTGCATGGAACAAGCTACAACTGATCGGATCATGGACACATAGATCAAGAACACTCACCAACAGAATATCCAATTGTATCGAGTTTTCAAAGCAGGTCAACTCCTTCAGCAGGGCAAGTGGCTCACCAGGGAACAAGTTCAGCAAAAGTTTCCTCATCTCATGGAGGAGCTCATCGCAATGGGCACCATTGCTTCCTAAGGGGGGAGGAATGATCCAGGTGGATATTGGTGGCCACCTGCCAAGTCCACCTGGACCCCCACCATTGTCTTTCTCAACATTTTCAGTTTCCTTAATTATAGCACAACTTACTATTTTTAGCAGTTTTTCGGGTCCTGAACTTTCGGAGCCGTTTTGAGGCCCTACGCGTCAAACGGAGATCGTATGCCAAAGTTACGACCCCGGGAAGTTGATGTACCAATTTACCCCAAACAGGGCCCACAGTTTGGCGTTTCATCTCCTAGGGTTAGGTTTTGGAATGTTAAGGGTTTCCATTGTTTCTCAACAATAAATAGGCCTTCAAGCCTCATTGTAACACAGTTCAGAGGCATGTAGCCACCACATCTCTTCTCAAAGATAAACTACCATCGCCCTAGCTGGTTTATTTCCATTTCTGGTTGTAAGCATATTTCAGTATTTTCCATTAATGAAATGAAGTATTATTTCCGCTGCATCTTTATGTATATGGTTATCTCTGTAATTTGTTGTGTTACTCTTTAAATCCGGATCAGTATTGGCCCCTTCGCAGGTCACAGCACCCCCTCCTTCCACTTCCCCGATATGCGATTACACTATCGGGACTCTACAGGTGCGCTTTTTACACTAAAAGCCCGCTCCCTTTGTTATATCGGAAATTTTTGGAAATACAGGAATACAAAGAAAAATCCGCTCCGATCACTTAGGCCGGATCTCAAATTTTATGCACCAAGGCCTAGAAATATCGTCGAGTCTGCCTTTTTGCCTGCGTCCATACTCCTCCACTGATAGACTCCTTTCAAAGATTGTGATGCGATTAAATGTTGCGATGCAATCACTCTGATCAAAATCCACCGATTAAATCTCCACCGTTGATCTTTCCCACAAATCCAACGGTCCTCACTCAATCACTTGATTGAAATTAGCAATCGCCCGAGGTCAGGGTTATTCCACTCGCCGATCCAGTCCCGCCAATTTAATCTTCGTTGTTGATCCTCCCATGGATCCAACGGTCCTTATTCTGTCACTTGATCGCAATCGGCATTTGCCCAAGGTTGGGATTATTCCACTCGCCGATTTTAATTCTGCCGATTGAATCTCCGCCATTGATTTGTTGGATCCAACGGTCCTTGAGCATCACTTCCTTAGCCTTTTGCTCCTCTGTTGTTCAGGCCTTTTACGCCTCCGCTACGCCATGAGAAATTTTTCTCTAAGTGTTCATTCGCCCCTTTGAATCTGCCAAATTCACCTGCGTATATATATAGATTACAGAAGCTATAATTCACATTGAAATCATCATTTAATCATTTGAAACACACATTGATATGGATTTGAATTTGTATTTGCACAAATAAACAAAGGATATGTTTGAGACTCTGTCTCTCTCTATGGTCTGCTCACCTAACACCAGTGGCCCCTCTTATGTTCTTCCCGTAGGTTTACAAACATCCCCAATTCAACTAACCTCCCACTCTACATTCTTGTTTCCTTTTTAATACATCAGTGGCAGTTCCTTTTATAGTTCGAGGAACTGTTTCTCAGTTATGAGACAGTTTCTTCAAACTAATTCCTATCTGATCTTATCTTGTCTAATTCAAAAACTAACAATGGTTGATTCAGCCTTTATTTAAAATAACACAAAATGAAACTAAATAAAACAGAAATTTGAAATGTTTTTCTCTCTACTTGTCAAAATAAAACGAAGAAATAGAAATAACAAGAAACAACTCCCAGCTGTCACCTCTTCATTTAGGTGATCCTACATCAAGCTCCCGGGGTAAATGAAATTCATGGCTACTATCCATGAGCTCTTCAATAGAGTACCCAGCACTCTGAATTTGGCCAGTATCTAACCAAGAACTATCTTCAATAGGATGACCCTTCCACTTGACTAGGTACTGCAAATATTCCTTCCGTCGAGTCCGTCTAGCCACCTGGGTATCTAGAATCTATTTGATCTCTAGAGGCTTTACTGGGGACATTTGTTTAATCCACGTATCTCTCTCTTCCTGTGTGTCCCGTGTTCATCTTTCCAAACTATCTTCATCCTTTGCTGCAATGTAGGGGTACAGATCTACCACATTGAAAATGGGTGAAATTCCAATACCTGGGGGTAACTGCAATTCGTAAGAATTTGCAGAAAATTTCCAAAGAATCCTACAAGGCCCAATCTTTTTCCATTTCAACTTGTTGTACTCGCCTTTTGGAAACCTCTCTTTGCATAGGTGTGCTAATACCAGGTTTCCTACGTTTAATTGCACCTCCCGCCTTTTCAAATCTGCCTTCTGCTTGTATCTTTGGTTATTGTTCTGTAATTTTAATTTCACCTATTCATGAAGATCGCTCATTGCCTTTGTGAAGTCTTGACCATCAACACTCCTGCACTCCAACTGTCCCAAATCCCATAACTCATGTACTCCACATGGGTGCATTCCGTATAGGATCTCGAAAGGACTACTGCCTGTGCTCTGGTTGGGTGAATCGTTATAAGTAAACTCTGCTTGTGCAAGCACACAATCGCACTATCGAGAATTTTCTCCAACCAAACTCCTCAATAAATTTCCATGACTCCAGTTCACCACTTCGGTTTGGCCATTGGTTTGTGGATGATAAGCTAAGCTGAAGTTTAGTTTGGTGTCTAATTTTTTCCATAAGGTTTGCCAAAAATGTCCTGTAAATTGAACATCTCGATCCGAAACAATAGACTTTAGCAAGCCATGTAATATGACTATCTCGATAAAGAACAAACGAGCTACATGTGTGGCATCACTGGTTTTCCTGCATGGAATTAAATGTTCCATTTTAGTGAAACGATCCACCACTACCATGATGGAATCAAATCCCCATTGTGTCTTCGGCAAACCTAATACAAAGTCTAATCTAACTGAGTCCCATGGTCTGTTCGGAATGGGTAAGGGTGTATACAACTGTTTTGGCAATCTAACTGAGTCCCATGGTCTGTTCAGAATGGGTAAGGGTGTATACAACCCTGTGTTTTGGCTGTGTCCCTTTGCAAGCTGACACATTTTGCATCTAGTTACAAACCTTTGTACATTTCTACACATCTTTCGCCAATAGTAAAAGTGGCTCAATTGATCCAAGGTCTTGTTTATGCCAAAATGCCCGACTAAACCTCCACTATACTTTTCCTGGATTAAGTTCTCTCTCACAGAACATTCCGTAATACACAACTGCCCTCCTTTGAACAACAATCCTTCCAGCATGTTATAGTCCAGCCATGAACTGTTATCTCTCAATAATGGATTTTGGCAAGCTTCATAAGCTTCCTTAAAATCTGTATTTGCCTCATACAAGTCCTTCAGATGTTCAAATCCTAATACTCGTATGGTACTTTCTTGTAGGATCAGATTCCTCTTGCTTAATGCATCTGCCACTTTGTTGGCTTGACTGCTAATATGTTTCAACACAAACGTAAAACTCTGCAAGTACTCCACCCACTTCGCATGTTTATGGTTTAGCTTATGCTGCTGCATAATATACTACAATGCAGAATTGTTTGAATATAGGATAAATTCATTGGCCAACAAATAATGTATCCAATGCTTTAGTGCTTGAACCACCACATAAAATTCCTTGTCATAGGACGTGTATTTTTGCCTACTTTCATTTAGTTTCTCACTGAAATAGGCTACTGGCTTGTCCTCTTGGTTGAGTACTGCACCAATGGCTATCCCACTGGCATCACAACGAACTTGGAAAAGTTTGTTAAAGTCCGGTAATCTCAAAATCGGTCTTTCGGTAATTTTCTTTTTGAGCAACTGAAAGCTCTTCTCTACCATTTCTATCCAATGGAAAGGCTGATTTGTTTTCTTAATGGTGTCCAGCATAGGTGCACAAATCCCACTGAAATTTTTAATAAATTTCCGATAAAAACTTGCCAATCCATGAAAACTTCATACCTCAAACAAACTTTTGGGGGATGGCTAGCTAACTATAGCTGCAACCTTTTCCAGATCCATTTTTAGTTCATTCTCAGAAATCACAAATCCTAAATAAATTAACTCTTTCTTGAAAAAAGAACATTTCTTCAAATTTATCAGTAATTTATTCTGCTACAATCTTTCTAATACATACCTCACATGTCGAAAATTTTCTTCCTTCGTCTTGCTAAATATAAGTATATCATCTTGATACTCAATCACAAATTTTCCAATGAATTCCTTGAGCATCTCATTCATCAACCACATGAACATGCTAAGGGCATTGCTCAATCCAAATGGCATAACTAGCCATTCGTACAAGCCTTCATTAGTCTTGAAAGTTATCTTCCACTCGTCACCTTCTCGAATTCTGATTTTGTGGTAGCTGCTTTTCAGGTCTATCTTTTAAAAGTACGTTGCTCCACTCAAACAATCCATCATATCATCCATCCGAGGTAATGGGAATCTGTATCTGATAGTAATCTTCTTAATGGGCCAGGAATCCATGCACATTCTCCACTCACCTCCTTTCTTGGGAGCTAAAATAGTCAGAACTGCACAAGGGTTTAAACTCTCCCAAATCAGTCCTTTATCCAGCAACTCCTGCACCTGCTTCCGGATTTCTTCATTATCCTTTGGACTCATCTGGTAGGCAGCCTTGTTTGGCAAACTCTCTCCTAGAATAAAATCAATATGGTGACTGATGCTCCTCTTCGGTGGTAATTTGTCCGGTAGATCATCTACCACAATATCACTAAATTCTTGCAGCATGTTCTATATCTCTTCTGGTAAATCAGTAAGGTTGGTGTGTACTAACACTGCTCTTGGTCTTCTCACAATTTCATAACCCATTTCACTCTCTTCAATCCGTCATAGAAACTCCTTTCCTCGTAGTAGTAATTCTTTTGTTCCACTTGTTTCTACTATCTCCTCTCCTTCCTTGGCTTCTTCCATGGGTACCAAGGTATGCTTTATCCCATATTTAACAATTTTTCACTCCATCATGGACTACCTTCCTATCGTACTGCCATGGTCTGCCCAGCAGAATATGACACACATCCATCGGCATTATGTCACAAGTCACCTTATCCTCATACTTGCCTATTTGAAAATCTACCTCGCATTGTTCATCAACTATCAATTATTGTCCCTTCTGCATCCATGACACCCTGTATGGAGTTGGGTATTTTCTCTCTTCAAACCCAGTTTCTCCACCATCTCCGTAGCTACCAAATTATCGGTGCTTCCACTATCAATAATCAATTTACAGCATTTTCCGTGTGACTTACATACAGTCTGGAACAATGCTTTCCTCTGTGCCTGGTCAACTACTTCCTTGTCTGATTTTAATAACACCTTGTTCAACACCAAGGCTTACTCGATTTCTGACATATTTTCCACCTCCTATGGTGGTGCCTCCGCTTCATCGAGTTGAGCGACATATGCTCCCCTCTGCCCAATTTGTTCATTTTCAGGACATTCAAAAGACTTGTGTCCCCACTTGTGACACTTGTACTATGGTGGTGCCTCCGCTTCATCAGGCTGAGCGACATATGCTCCCCTCTACCCAATTTGTTCGTTTTCAGGACATTCAAAAGACTTGTGTCCCCACTTGTGACACTTGTAACACTGATAGGTATTTCCTGTGCCTCTACCATTACCTCTTCCTCGTTGGTATGACCTTCCTCCTCTAGTGTTACCTTCCCTTTCACTCTATCCCGAAGTCTTTGAACTACTACCCTCTTCATTATTGCTGGCAGTCTTACCTCTGCCAAAGGTCTGTCCTCGACCTCTACTAGATCCACGTCCTCTTCTGGCATTTTGTTTCCTAGCAATCTTTTCCTCCTCCTTCAAAGCACTTTGATAAGCTTCTTCCATGGTTTTAGGGGAAAGAATGTTAATTTCATCTAGGATCTACATCCGTAGACCATTTACAAACCTCGCTGTCTTCTCAGGGGTATCTTCAACATAACTAGCCCTCAGGTTAATTTTATAAAATTCTTTAGTATATTCCTTCATAGTCATCATTCTATGTTTCAGGTTCTATACTTGTCTATAAAGGGCAATGTGATAATATTTAGGTAGAAACTTGCTCTTCATTTTCGCAACCATCCTGTCCCATCTTTTAATCAAGGGTTTGTTTAATCTCCTCCTTTCTTCCTATACATTATCACACCATAATGCTGCATGTCCCTTCAATTTAGTGACAACAAACCTGACCGTCTTATTTTCGTTGATTTCTTCATAATCAAAATATTTATCTAATTCACTTATCTAGTCTAACAATGCCTCTGTGGACAAACTGCCATCATAATTAGAGAGCTCTGGTTTTGGCTTGTTTCTAGCCAACAAAACTGACTTTAATAGCCTAATTTCTGGTCCTTCATCATCTGACCCATCTGTCATGGCTACGTTTTCCTCCTCACTATCATCCCCATCTTCCGGCTCTCTACACCTCCCTGCTTCCAACGCTGCCAAACGTGCAGTTAAGTTTCTAATATCTTCTCTTAACCCTTCATCTACTACTCTTCTGATAGCTCTTCCTCAGCCCCCTCTTCCTACCTCCATCTTTATTGAGAGAAAGGAAAAACCTGCTTAGATAACAAAATGATGCCGTCAATTTACAGTATGCACCGATCTGTAAACCTTATTGGTTACGACCCTTTTAAACAGTCTCTACGGGGGGTTTTAGAACAGTAACCTAGCCTTTTCCCTTCACCGATTCTTCCTATCCGAACTCTGCAGTCCCCCTATAACCCTTGAAGCCCTCAAGCCGGCATACATGCAACTGCCCCTCTTTAACCTTGGTTGTTTGGATTTATTATATAAATCCTTCAAATCGATGCTATCATGGTTGTAAAACCTTTATGAAGGATTTATGCACAAAACACACGTAACACACAATTTCCCTGCTTAATCCATAGGCTTGGCACAACTTTCGAGAGATTCACTTTATCGCAATCGGGTATCGACCCCTCCGCGGGTCACAGTACCCACTCCTTCCACATCGCTGATATGCGATTACACTATCAGGACTCTACAGGTGTGTGTTTCACACTAAAAACCCGCTCCCTTTGTTATATCAAAGTTTTGGGAAATACGGGAATACACAGAAAAATCCGCTCCGATCACTTAGGCTGGATCTCAAATTTTATGCACCGGGGCCTAGAAATATTGTCGGGTCTGCCTTTTCGCCTGCGTCCATACTCCTCTGCCGATAGACTCCTTTCAAAGGTTGTGATGCGATTAAATGTTGCGATGTGATCACTCTGATGATCGCGTCAGCATTCGCCGATCAAAATCCACCAATTAAATCTCCGTCGTTGATCTTTCCCACAGATCCAACAATCCTCACTCAATCGCTTGATTGCAATCGGGGATCCCCCGAGGTCAGGGTTATTCCACTCGCCGATCCAGTCCCGCCGATTTAATCTCCGCCGTTGGTCCTCCCACGGATCCAACGGTCATTATTCTGTCGATTGATCGCAATCGACATTTGCCTGAGGTCGATGTTATTCCACTCACCGATTTTAATTCCGCCAATTCAATTTCCATCGTTGATCTGTTGGCTCCAATGGTCCCTGAGCGTCACTTCCTTAGTCTTTTGCTCCTCTGTTGTTCGGGACTTTTACGCCTTCGCTATGCCACAAGCAATTTTTCTCTAAGTGTTCATTTGCCGCTTTGAATCTGCCTAATTCACCTGCATATATATATATATATATATATATATATATATATATATATATATATTACAGAAGCTACAATTCACATTGAAATCATCATTTAATCATTTGAAACACACATTGATATGCATTTGAATTTGTATTTGCACAAATAAACAAAGGATATGTTTGAGACTCTGTCTCTCTCTATGGTCTCCTTGCCTAACACCAGCGGCCCCTCTTATGTTCTGCCCGTAGGCTTACAAACATCCACAATTCGGCTAACCTCCCACTCTACATTCTTGTTTGCTTTTTAATACATCAGTGGCAGTTCCTTTTACAGTTCGAGGAACTGTTTCTCAGTTATGAGACAATTTCTTCAAACTAATTCCTATCCGATCCTATCTTGTTTAATTCAAAAACTAACAATGGCTGAAGAAATAGAAATAACAAGAAACAACTCCCAACTGTCGCCTCTTCATTCGGGTGCTGCATCGAGGCAATCATTTCTTATTTGTTTGTAGTAAACTATTGGATATATTCATGGTTTGTTTGTATTCATGGAGTAAACTCTTGGATATTCATTAGTGATTTGTTTTTTGTAAACTAGTGGATATTCATGATGTGTTTTCCATGTCAAGGGGACACTGTGTTTGCGCTGCTTTTCCTTTCCTTTTGAGGGAAAAATAGAAATTTGAATATAAACTCTATATTTATTGCATGAAAGAGAAATTTTAATATACATTGCAATGCGCTTGAGCATTTAGGAAAAACTGTTTGTTAATATCAAACCTGACAAAAAAACGGGGGCTATAAAGCCCAATTAATGCATACATAAAAAAGAATTAATGGTCAGCCATGCTCTTCTAACAAAAACTTGGATCCAGATCTTCCCTTTCGAAAAGCCAAAAAAAGAAACATCGTAGATCTATCAACACTTGTCCTGCAGTTTTTAGCCACTTGCTGTTGCTGATCTCCTCATTGATTGTTGAGCACATAAGCATCTGACAGCGGCCTGGTGTTAGTCACATAGGCATCTGACACTGGCCGAGAGTTGGGACTCGAATTCTTCCTCCTATGTAAGAATATTTTAACTCTACAAACAAAACTGTTGAAAATAATTTTTATTGAAATTCTCTCTCAGCTCCTTTGAAAGAACATTCCAAGATTGGGGAAAGGGTAAAATTTATCAGATTTACTTTACTATTGATCTGGTCAATGGCTATCTTCGAATCTCTTTGAATTTGAATATGTAGCCTCCTTTTTCCCGTTGAAGCCCTATCAACAATGCAATCAAAGAGAAATCAGGTTTGCCCAGTTGTTTGTAGCCTCTCCGAATGCTTCTTTGAAACTTGCTCCAAATATGAAATTCTTCCTGCCCCAACTTTCGATGGTTGAGAGACGAGAGGAGCGGAGTGGAGTGCCTCGAGACGATATGCTACGGAGAGGAGAAGAGTGGAGTTTCGCGAGACGAGATGCTACACGATTCTGTGCTTCTAACATTGTTGTTATTGTTTGTCAGCAAATGTCGTTCTTTCCTTTCACAGATTGATAATAGCCATTGCTGGACAAACGACAATTTCCTAGTTCTTATAGTTTGTTTGCAAATGTCCTTCCTTTCACAGATTTATGTTAATGTTCCAATCTTCTATTCTATTCTATTCTATTCTATTCTATATATATAATAAACCAACTACACACACTCCATTACCATTGCTGGACAAACGCCAATTTCATAAATTACACAAGGTTGTCTTTCAAAATTACTCCATACACACTTCATACTCAACTTAATTGTTTGCTCCATTTTAAAAGGTTTAGTTTAATTTTGCGGCTCTCACCCGAGAGAGACCCTGGTTTGGTTCATGTCCTTGCAATGGAATTTATTAGTCAAACGTTTTGAGAGTAGACACAAAAGTGAGGCAGTCGTTTCTTATTTATGTGTAGTAAACTGTTGTTGGATATATTCATGATTTGTTTGTATAAACTGTTGTTGGATGTAAACTGTCAAATTTAAGGGAAAAAATTGAAACAATTAAACGGTATGATCCTGCACATAACGTAATGCTAAGCACCCTGAGCGATCAACAATGGAGCGGATCTCGATAAAATCAACGGTGTAGAAAGCATATCGGGTGGTAAAGTGAGGGTCCACATACCCGTCCTCATCGCTCCTTACCGCACTAAATAAAAAATGGAAATTGAAGGAATGGCTCATGGAGCCTACTATTTGGTGGCTATCCAGGTTTTCTGTTCAGATTATAGAGAGCTAGCCAAAGTTTGAGATTACGATCCTAATTCAAAGAGCCCTTGTCTTTGTATATAAGAAAAATCATGGTCAATAAAGACACTCCCAACAAAAAAATAATTGTCATGGGTGTGTAAAAATAATAATGTGCAACAAAAATAATTGTCATGTGTGTGTAAGAAAATATAGTGCAAAAAAATAATTGTCATGCATGTGTAAAAAATAATAATGTGCAAATCTTGTTAAAAAAATAATTGTCATGCATGTGTAAAAAATAATAATGTGCAAATCTTGTTGAAAAAATAACAATGCTCCCTTTGGATAATTTTCAAAGGGAAAAAAATTTCAGGCTCTCGCAATGTCGCTGTACTCGGAGAATTTAGTCATATGTCTCAGAGTTCCATTCTCAATATTCTAAATTCCTTACAACTAATAAAATTCTAGCTTCTATCTCTGACATGTAGTTATAGTCACCCTGGTTTAGATGTGTAGTTGTTCCTGAAAAAACATGCATGTCAAATTAAAATGGTAAGCCGTATATCTAACAAGGGCCACACTAGTTTACATGTGTACTTGTTCCTAGAAAAACATATATGTCAGATTAATATGGCCTGGTGTTCCTGGAAAAACATATAAGTCAGATTATATGTAATAGGTATACAAAATATTTCCTAGTTGTTATAGTTTGTTTGCAAATGCGGTTACTTTAATAGATTTATTTTAGTGTTCCAATCTTCTTCTCTTCTATTCAATAATAACAATAATAAACCAACTACACACGCCAATTTCGTAAATTACACAAGCTTGCCTTCAAAATTACTCCATACACACTTCATGGTCAAATTAATTGTTTGCTCCGTTTTAAAAAGTCTAATTTAATTTTTCGGCTCTCACCCGAGATAGACCCTGGTTTGGTTCATGTCCTAGAAGTGGAATTTATTCGTCAAACGTTTTGAGTAAACAAAAAAGCGAGGCATTCGTTTCTTATTTGTTTGTAGTAAATTGTTGGATATATTCATGACTTGTTTGTATTCATGTAGTAAACTCTTGGATATTCATGATTTGTTTGTAGTAAACTTGTGGATATTCCTGATGCGTTTGCCGTATCGAGGGGACACTGTGTTTGTGCTTCTTTTCTTGCTTTAGGAGAAAATAGAAATTTGAATAGAAATTGTATATTTATTGTGTGATGGAATGAATCTCAGATTCTCACGACCTTGTAACTCTTCATGCACGACTTCTTTAGTACCAGATCTTTTGCAAGTATTAACGGATTTTGGAGAGCGGTTGGGTGGTGCTTTTGCTAAGTGGGGGATTGAGTGACAACCAGAACTGTAAGAATGTGGCACTGCCGGTATCTCTGCAAACATGAATTGAAAAGATCCTATCTTTAAGCTAATTCACAATTTCAAGAAACTTTTGGTACGGTGATTTTCCGTTTGATTATGTGAAAATCCAATTCCTATCGGTTCCCTAAGCGTTTTTTCTTGGGTGACATCCAATATAATATCGGAACAGTCTACTATCAGAAGTTTTTAGTTTCTTGGTGGGAATCCGGTAATGATTTTTTTTTGAGATGGTAAATTAAAAAACACAGACTTACCATTACAAAAATTCTTCCCCCAAATGTACGATTCGTTCAGATCATCATTGGCAATCTGACAGGTGCCCGAAACGAGCCTCTGAAACTGCGAAGGGATTTTCATCAGATCGAAGAATGCTTCAGATCATCATCGACGATCTGGAGAGTGCCCGAAACAAACCTCTGAAACTACGGAGGGATTTTCATTAGATCGAAGAGTCTGTCCTTCAAATCATCATCGATGATCTGGCGGGTGCCCGAACGAGGGCTTTTCATCAGATCTAAAAGCCGGTCCTTCAGATCTAAGACCGCGAGGTGGGATGAGAGACCACGAGGTGGGGTGCAGACACCTGCAGGCATTTTGAAGATTTGATACATGTGTATAGATGGTCTCAAGTTTGAACCCTGCAACATTGAATTCCATATTTTTTCCTACTGTCAGGGAAACAAACACAATGCATATAGATCTTCTCAGAAATGATTTATGTTTCCACGGAAGAAGACTCCTCGTCTACCAATATCCATATATCCATGTAAATATATCAGATTGGTTGGTTCCCCTGTGGTGCTGTGATGAGTCTTTCAGATTCATAAACAAACGTTTATGAAAGTTCCCATCATAACTATTTATTTAAATAGAGAATGAGTAAAATGTTCAAGTTAAGCAGATTAAAATATTTATAATGAAGAATTTAATATGATAAATATAAATTCATTTATGTCGTCATTAAAATTAAAATTGTGTAAGAGAATTTTTATTTATTAACAATAGTCATGGCTGAAGTTTTATTTATTTATTTTGAAACCTTTAATTTTACAATTTAATTTTATTTTTTAATTTAATTTTAATAAAAAATGAATTCCATGCAAATTGATTAATTTATATTTTTTCACTAACGGGAAATCATATTATAATTTAGTTTTCAAATTAACATAGTGTAAATGAATTTTTATAAGTTTTATTTATTGATTTTGAAATCTATAAATTTATAATTTGATTTTTATTTTCAATTTAATTTTAATAGAAAATAAATCTCATACAAATTGATAAATTTATATTTTTGCAATAACTGGAAATCCTATTATAACTTAGTTTTCAAACGAAAAGTGAGGACATCCATCTCCAGCTGCTATTTATAAATGCATCTTAACTCACCACTATCGCTGCTATCTACAAATGCATCCTAACTCACCACACTTATTCAAGGAAAACCACATCACTTGGAATGACCCATTGGTGGTCCATAAAGGGGCAGGGTTTCATGCATGCCACATGCCTATGTGTCTTGACCTATTAACATTTTTCCTTATGTTCAACTAAGATGAACTCTTAGCCAATAAGAAGCACTTTTAGGACATACTCCAGGCTTAATTGATTAATTTATGTTTCAAAGGATATAATAAAACCAACATAGATCGATTTTAAATACAGATATAACATGAGCTGAGAGGGATCCAATTTCTTCACGTGCAATTTTTTTTATAAGCAGACATTATTTGAATGTTTTGTATAGTTATTTAATCTTGTTTATTTTTAGAGTTTTTAAATTTTTTGTTTTGACCGACATGAGCAATATTTCAACTTTGAGGAAAGACCTTGACTATAGAATGAGCCTCTCGGCTCAATTAATAGTTGATTGTTCATTTATTTATCGAATTCTATAATAATAGGAGTTCTCTTTAGTGCAAGATTGGCTAACCTTACATTGATGAAAACAACCCTTGATTCTCTTACTATTGCCTTTTCAAGTAATATTTTCCTAGTTCTAGAAGGGCCATACACCAAAACACAAGAGGACTGAGGAACTTGCACTACCCAAATAAATTAGGCCAGTGTAATGGAAGAATAACCAGCTCATAAATTTCCTATTTAACTTATTATAACCCTCCAATTGAGTCAAAGGTTACATCAATATCATCTATATTTATAACATAGCAAGCTATCACAACATGTAAGAGAAAGGAATCACAATCCACAGAAAACAGTGCACAATTAAAATGACTAACATAAATGACTAATTTGTATTATTGTAGTACTTTTAAGTAGTCATATTTTTGTTCGTAAACTAAATTAGTCATTCACGTCAGTCATTTTTAGTTGCATTACTTACTATCTAGTTGTATATATTAACCCGAGACTAAATTAGTCATTTATGTTAGTCGTTTTTAGTTGGGTCACATAATATTGCTCGTTTTTGGTAGTATTTCACTTGGAACAGTTGTGGTGACTAACATTTTTAGTCATCTGATCACTAATTTCATCATTGTCTAGTAGTGAATCATGCCTAGAAAATGAAAAAAATAGTGGTTCCCTAACTTGTTTTGAAATTTGTCTTGTTTGTTGTGGTTTCCTGAGTCTCAAATCTATCTTATTATCTGTAAAACCAACATTTTTGTGAAATTTAAGTTTGTTTGTTCTTTGGTAGGAAATTGTTTTTTTCTAGTTAATTAGAGCTTTTTACAACACATCTTGACTATTGATTCATTAAAGGAAATTTCATATTACAATAGTTATTAATTCAAATTTCTTTTGTTTCAATAATCTAGTCATAGTTTCAATTTACTTTACACTGAAAAAAATAAAAAAATAAAAATAAAAATAAAATAAGATAAAAATAAAAATAAAATAAAATCTTGTGTATTAAGGCTATGAAATTACGAAATTGAAATAATGTATTTGAAGGTATTATTTGTAGAATTTGTTTTTTGCATTGTTGAATTGAAACCTCTTCCTTTTCTCTAGCTATATCTTCATCGAATTGAAAAGAGTTCTCTCATATTAGCTACATTTTAAGAATTCGGGTGAATTTTTCGCTTTTACAGTCAAACAAAAACCTTTATCAAAGAGAAACATCTAAAATTTACCAATGAATCTAAGGAGAATTTGAAACAATAAAAACATCTAGCTGGTCTAGGTTATAAGGCGTGTTAGGCATCTCTAAACATAGGATTTGTTGTTAATCATTTGCATTTCATAATGGGGATGGTCGGTTTTCCACATAGTTAGAAGTATATAGGGTCATTCTTCAATGTACCTTTGGGTATATAGGATGCCACTCCATGTGTGATGAGTATATAGGAATGCTCCCACCATACAGTTATGCATTAGACAACACTAACCCATGTTGAAGAATGTAACTAGCGTTAGTATTCATAATTGTATTTGAGTCATGATATAATGTATTTATCAAAACAAAGAAAATAAAATTTATTGTAAAAAGAAATTGACTGATTAAAGCATGGTTCTCATGCTTGCGTCAATGGTCAATAGGTCAAAAGCACCCATTGAGTTCTCTAGGGATTATGTATTGGGTCAAAGTCTAAGTCAACATTATATAGACCCTTCTTGGGGTATTTAAGTCAATAAAGAATTATTAATTTTGTTCATGTAAACCCCTTTGCCCATCAAGTCGGCCTCTAACACATTAAATACATGAAGTAGGCTTCAAGCATATAATTTTAGCCTCATAAAAAAAATTCCAACCACTATATATAGCAAATGAAGTTGACCTATTTGGCATCACTTTGATATGGAACTTCTTCTGCAATTCGACATTTCAAGAAACGGATGCAAAGTCCAAAGAAATAGAAGAAAAGGTCAACTGGAGGAGTGAGAAAAAATTATAGAAAAATAGTATTAGTTTCTACCACACATCTAAAGGATCAATGAATAAGGTGTAGGAGCCAAGTTCCAAAACATACTTCAGAAATTACAGGACTGAAATTGTAGGCTAAGATTTAGGATTGTTGAGAGGGCCAAGATGTTGGAGAGTTTGTGTTGAATATGGAAAGTTGACTACATTTTAACTTGGTTATAGAAGGCGGACTTGGTGGATTCAAGGAGGTCATTTGTAATGGTCTTAATTCCTAGTTGTCTCAATTTGATCTGAATCTACTAGTGGAAAAGTTTGACAGGGTTTTCCCCTTCATAGAGATTTTACGCTAGCTAAGTGCTTACATATGGTGTTCATTGTGTATGATATTCATGTTTTTGGCATTATTTAAAGATGTGAACAATAATATAATCAACATAAGAAAAATATAATATCACAAGTAAATATCAAGTGAGAGAAAATAAGAATAAATGTTTCCCTAGTGGATTTCTCAACATGGTATTAGAGCTAAGTTCACTAATGTAAAGGCAACTATTAGATCTCTATTGGTTGGAAAAAGAAGAGTCTCATGTCTGGATCTCAACTCTGAGCTACTTAGGAAGAAGATCAAATTAACATACATCAATTGTGAACTTGATAAGGTCACAAGCTTGAGCAAAAATAAATGAATATATAAAAGTAATCTATCATGAATGAGTCCCTTGATGAAAGAAATCCAAAACATAGATATTATAATCTGAAACCTCTCATGAAGTTTGAAATTCTCTAATCTCAGTAATCCTAAATTTATCTTTGTGGGTAATCACATCAAGAAATAACGTATCATTTGAGGACTATACAACTAGTAAGAAAGGGACATAAACCAAGTTATTTAGAACCATTGATGTCATGTTGTTATATAAGGAGACCGCATTATAGGAATACTCAAGATAAAGCTAAAGTCACGTGGAAAAAGAAGAGCTTAGTATCACTCATAAGTTCTAAGCATAAGTATATCTTAAATACCTAAATTGTAACCTCCATTACTCACAAAAGAAGCCGAAAGACCAGTGAGTCATTTTGATGGAGGGATTTATGATATGGACACATATGCCATGAACATTCCTTGCTTTGAACCATTACGATTAGTCTAAAGAAATCACTTTGTTAGCCTCTAACATTTCTTGAATCAAACACAATATCACTCTTTTGTGCATATGGATACCTATAAGGCCCAATGTTAGGTGTGCACTTCCTGCTTGCAAATGAATAGCATGGTCATGATTTCAATCATGTGGAAGATCCTTAGGGTTCTCTTAAAATGCTTTTTAATACTTGAGACTAACCTTTTAGAAATCCACTCCAACAAAGTGTCTATATGTTTTAATATCTAATGAGTGAATTGTGTCATTACATGATGTCAGTTTCTAAGTAATATTGTCATGGTGTTATAACTTATCACTTTATAGGGTTTTCTCTTGGATACCTCTACGCCAATTTCCTTTCTTTGTAAGGAAAGTCTCATGAAAACTTCTTAAAGGCTAAGAGCCATTGTTATCAATGATTATAACCATTGGATCCCTAATACAACATCAACACCACCTATGTGGATGGAAAGCATGGGATTATCTATTAGATTATCCCCTCTAGTAAGCTTAAATCTAGGTAACTTCCTTGAACAATCTACAATACCAAATATGTAATCGCTACTTGATACTTTGGTGGGGGAAATATGAAACAATGAAGAAGTTTTTTTAGTTTCGAATTAATGAACTTATGGGCACTTCCAAACTAAATCAATATTGTTGCTATTTTACTTTTAATATATTCATTTATCTTGAGGGTTTGTCTTGTACTAATGTCAAGCAATGCAAAACAATCTATGGTTGGAGTACTCTCTTCCATCTCTTGATCTTGTAATCATTCCAATACTTGATGTTCTTATACTTCATCATATATAAATTATAATCGTATGAATATGTGACGACTCACATTCATGAATCTTGAAGAAAGCATGTTGACACTTATGGAAGACATCGAGAAAAAAAAAAAATTAAATAATGAAATAATTCATATGCAAGATTACACTATGAATAACAGGTTGAATAGCCCACGATGTTTCAGTTATTAATGTAAACATTGCGAAGAATTGGGTACTTTGATCTAACATGTTCATCAAGTTGCAAAATACATACTCGAAAATATATTATTGCATCACGTACTAGAATAATCGCCACATTATAACATGAACATGATTGAATAAATTTGTAGTTACATGCCTCACAATTATAATACAATGGATTACAAATATTAGACTAAGTATTTAGTGGTCATACTTTCAAATATGTATTAAGGAATTCCTAATATGTGGTAAGACTCTTTGAGACTATAACATACCATATCTTAAAAGTTTAATGACAAGAAAGGGAAAAGTGCTTAGTTGTATTATTAGTTGGAGGCTTCAATAAAATTGTAGTGAATTGAAGAAATCTATAAACTAGGTAAGCCTTTTGCTAATTAACTTAGGTGAGGCTAAAATTCTTAACACCACACCTACCTATGGATAAATTCTAGGATTATAGCTATAATTTATTGAACAAACTATTATTTCAAGTTTGAAGCTACTTTGATTTTGCTTAGATTTCCTAATAGAAATGTATGTATTATATCAATCATAACTAATACAATTTTAATTTTATTAGGAGTGCACTCTAGACAATGTAAACCATTTTCATTGGAGAGACCCCACTTTATCCAACCAGAAAGTGTCACAAGTGCAATAATGAGTTTGACATTTTACATGTTTGATTATCCTATTACACCAAAACACTAACATCTTACAAATTTCTGAATTTAACATTATAATTGTTGACACCATTACCTAGTTCATATATTTTAAATTTTAATTTAGATTGTGTGATGCTTAATTTTTTCTATTTTGTTTTATTCTATATTAATTAAATTACATTTAACCCAAAACTTACTACAACATTACATGAAAAAATAATTTAAATCGTGCAAAATTATTAAATAACATCTATCTAATTTTTAATTAGATAATTTTTGTCGTTTCTTTAATTCCAAACATCACAACAAAACAACAATACATCATCAATACCTGGTCAACAATACATCCTGAATACCTAGTCAATACATGACATTTGTTTTTCCACACCGTCACAAAGCAACAATACATCACCAATACCGAATCAACAATATATCATGAGTATCAAAGCAACAATACATCATCAATACCTAATCAACAATACATCATGAATATATTTTTGCTGTCATATGCAATCACATTATACAGAACCCATCATTATATGACATTTATTTTTCCACACACTCCTCCTACCTCTCCGTGTCCAAAACATGTTGAACGCAGGGCGGAGATTTTTAATAAATAAAACCCAAAAAGGCCAAAACAGTCAATCTACTGCAAAATTTGAGATCTAGAAATGAAGATATCAGTTAACAAATGGACATTGGAGATGAGTTAATATAGGAAGAGACACGCATAAAATTAGTTTTAATTTTGATGGGTTATATATATGCGCTAGTATAAAGTCTTATTTAATTAAATAAATTCGTAAATAGATGAATTTAATTTGTAAGTTGTGTTTATTTAGAATAAATTCTTAGAATGTTAATTTATTTATTGATAATATTAGATAAATAGTAAGATATAATTTCTAGAATTTTTTTATCTAAAAATTCTCTTCAATTCAATATAAAAAAGATTGAAAAAAGATGTTGTAATATTGTGTAATTCAAATATTTTGACTCAATCAAATTATATGAAAGAAAAATATAGAATAATAAAATTAATAATTATAATTATAAATTAAAGATTGTGACGCACTTAAATTAATTAAAATAAAAATTTATTATATTATTAATTAAAGTAGATTAGATGCCTTTTAACGTCCAGAGGAATCAAATCTCTACAGGTACCCATCCTTATTCAAGTTTAAAAAAGAGGTTTTCACCTTGAGAGATTTGATTCCTCAGGGTGCTTAATAGATCTGGAGTTGCGATGAATCTAAGTTGGTTTTAGTCATACTCACACATCATATGGAAATGAATTATGTCTTTTTAGCATTTAGTAAATTAGTAAACTGTAATATTGGCCCACGCTATCCCAAGAAAACCTATATCTAAGTTAAGAATATCCATAATAAAGTGAGGTTGAATCTCGAGAGTTTAAAGTCTAGTTACATGTTTTTTTTAAGTTATTTAATAAGGATATTAAGTCTTTTATAATTAACAATAATATTTTAAAATAAATTTATGATTTGATTAATTTTTATGATTTTTAAATTTTGACAATATGAGAGTCCATGACATTTTGTATCTCCAAAAAAAAATTGGCAATATAAAATATGTGATAATATAGGAGTTTATTTTAGTAATCATTTAATTTATATATTTGTATTAGTTAAAATAATTGTATTTTTTAAAAGAATTAAATTTCTATTTTATTTATTTAATAAATAAAATTATAATATTTTGTTAACTTATGACACAATTTAAAATCTAAAATCAATATAAAATTTGGCATTATTAAAAAATTATATACCATTAAAGAAATTGTAAAGAAATTTAAGTCATGCTCTGCTAAACATAAGAGACTCTTTACAATTTAATTATTTGTTCTCTAAAAATAGAGTAAATTAGCCCTAAAAATAATGAATTTTGCTAATGAAATTTTAGTAAAATTTGGAAAAAACAATTTAGAAATCCCAATTATAATTATCAAACTTCAAATTTTTAAGTACCTTTCGAATTATTATAACGCTGAATCCATTTCCAAAAAATCTCTATATTCAAGTCTCCACACCACTTTTCTCAAAACCGATTTACTCTATCCGTAGACAACTTAATTTAATTAAATCTTAATATATAAAAAGGTTTTGTGGCATTAAACTTATGGCTGTAGTGTCAGAAGGGATTGCTGCTAGACGTGAGAACATTTAGTGCAGACAATCTTGGTCACCTATTCAATGTACAGTGTGGGGTGAGGGTAGACCGTGGAGATTGTTGTAATAATGGTTTCACTGGTTTATTATGCCAAATGCGTATTTTGCTGATTTAATTAAAAAATTATTTTTAAAATTTTAATATATTGTTTTAGATAAGGAGTCGTCTAATGAGGCAGAGAGAATTGTTTGGACGGAAAAAAATGGCTGGAATCCGGGTAAAAGAATTTCAAAATTTTTTGTAAAGACAGTGTTTGAATCGTGTTTTTGATGGTGGAAATAGATTCAGCACCATCAAAAAGTTTTAGACACCTAAAATTTTGAAGTTTAACAATTATAACTTAGATTTACAAAAATCCTTGCCGGATTTTCTCCAAATATAATTAGAATTTCCATAACTTTCCGAGCAACTCCTCCGCCTAGTTACGCGTTTACATAATATTTCCGTTAAATTACATTCCACAAATTTTGAGTTATTTATTGTATTATTAGGATTTGGATGAATATTTAGATAATATTTCCATTAAATTACATTTCACAAATTTTGAGTCATTTAGTGTATCATCAGGATTTAGATGAATATTTCGATCCAATTCAGTATTGACGATGTGTGGTTTGAAACTTTGAATGTGATTCATCCGACTAATTCGATAAAAAAAATTTAAATCACGGAATATATATATATAATTTTCAATTAATCATGTTATTAATTTGATTTAAGTAAATAAACAAAATATAATATATTTTTTTATGGTTTAATAATAAAAATTGAATATACAATTATATGATAGAATTTTGGATTTTTTATAAGTAAAAATTGTGTTAGAATTATAAGTTTGAATTATAAATGTACTAAAAATTTTAGGAATATAAAACTCATATATCTATATATATATATAAACACATTTTAAGTAAAAATAAAAATAAAAAAAACTCTAAAATATATAAAGAATTAATTATTGTTTAATTGAAAGTAAAAATAAACATAAAATTGTTACACTGTCTTAATTGCACTATGTCTCAATTGCACTTACATTGTCTCAATGGCGTGAAATATTTTAAAATAAAATGAGTTTATATATATATATATATATATATATATATGAGTTTTTTTTTACATGGAGTATTGGATAGTTAGTTGTTCAATTATCATTTTTTGGTCAAGTAAGAGTGGGCCTTCTATTAACCACAAGAAATATTACATATATTACATGTCTCTACAAGTGTAAAGACTAACAAGGGCTAACCCGATGAAGATTAGCCTGAAACAAACCCGAAACCTTATGCCTTAGTCTTACATCTAAAACTTTTCCCATTATCCAACCTGATGGCCATTCGATAAGTCCTACCATGATCCAACGGTCGTTAAAGAAATCGCTTCAAAGATATGCGTGACCTTTACCAGCTTTATGGAGCCGACATGGTAAATAAACTGTCAACGTATAAAACTTCAGGTTCGCTCTTGGCCTTAACCTCCTCCCATGTTGAAACCAGATGTTCCTTCGATCTGAATCCCATAAGATCCGATGGTCACAAACACTATCGCCTCGGCAACAAGCACCCCTTTTACATGGTTCACGAACCCAATAAAGATTATGAGCCATTGGTTTATAAATGTTTGGGTCTGGTCTAAGACTTAACCTTCGATTACTTTTAGAACCCGAAATCCATACGATTAGGTCCCGGTTGATCTGACGGTCCTCCGCGATATCAGATCAGAAACTTGCATGGTATTTACCCTCTTTTACAGACCTGATGAAGATTATGAACCACTGATCTAAAATCTTCGGGTCCGCTTGATTAGTTAACCTTCAGTCACTTTCCCACCCAATATCCATATGATGGCGAAGGATATCAAGATCTGTGGTTGGCAACCTGTTAAGAATCCTGTTGTTTACCAAGTGCCCCTTCCCTGTAGAAAGCTCTTTTTTACTCATTTTTAAGGGATCAAGGGTTAAGAAAGACTTTCACTTCCGCTCACTCCTGCTTCCACCAGTCTTCTTTCTTGTTCATTCCTAATAGTTTGGAAGTTCTCCATGTCTTTGGCTGCCTGTGTTTGACAATCCTCACGCAATTTTCTAGAGGGTGTTTAATCCCATGCATACCTATTGTAACTTTCTTTGCATAACACTCATTCATTCACCAGACGATCAGCTAGCATATTAGCTTTCCTTCACACGTGAACGAAGCTAACCGTTTTCAGGGTTTGTAGGTGGGTATGAATGTGTTGAAAGACCTGCAGAAGCCACCAATGCTTTGAAACCTTTCGCGATGATTTTCCATTACAGATATTCTTGACTGCATTAATAATCAATTTAGAGTCTGCTTCAATGATGGCATTATGTAAAGTTGACTCGATCAGTATTTCCAGGCATTTCTCTAAGGCCATGAGCTCCACCATGTTATTAGTGGCAGTCCCAAAATGACTGTAAAAGATAACCTTAATGCACCCTTGCTCATCTCTGATGACCCCTCCAAAACCAACCATCCCTAGGTTACCTTTAGAGGCTCCATCTATATTGAATTTCAAGAAACCATGAGGAGGAGGTTGCCAGATGTCTTTACTAGCATTTATTTGTCTCACACCCTTGTTTATGCTCTGGGGAACTAGTGAATTGAGACCCAACTGCAACAGTATACAAGTGTCCTGGGGCAGAGTAGGGTCCTCAAGAGGTCTTCCTAAAAGGGCTCCAACAGTGTCTTTGAGTTGTCTTAATATTTGGTCAATAATGTTCTAGGTTGAGCCAGCTTTATTCTTGAAAATCCTACCATTGCGTTCTTTCCAGACATCCCAAATTAAGAAGCCTGGAACCAGAGTCCAAGCTTTGTTGATGATTTCATTGCTTGAGAAGTCTTTTCTCCAATTATTCAAGGTGTTGGTAATACTGAGTTTGTCCCTGTCAGTCTACCTGAAGATTAAGGCCACCTAATCCCACAAGGAAGATGTAAAAGGGCAGAGGTTGAGTAAGTGTTCCATCGGCTCGTCTTGTGAACCACATAGATGGCATTTGGATGGGCCAACAAAACCTCTTTTCAGAATATTTTTCCAAGTTAGAATTTTCTTTTATTGAACCAACCACATAAACATCTTTATTTTCATCCAATGTTGGTGCTGCCAAAGGTCCTTCCATACCTTATCAGGGTTTTGATAATCAAACCCTAGGGCTATTCGTTTATCTTATTTGAGGTTAAAGTTACCTTTTGTGTTTCTTCCCCATCTCAGTTGGTCAGACGATGATGATACCAAAATCTTCCTCTATTCCAAGTCCTGAGCAAGAGAGCCTGCCTAAGATTTCAAAGAGCTCTCTTCATTGTAGCCCAGATCCTTCGATATTCTCCATTTACCATTGTTCCTTGCCTGATCCCAGAAGTCACTTACCATGCATAATCCTTTGTTGTCAGTGTCATTCTTGAGAGCGGTTAGTTCTGCCCTAAACAAATTTGGTTCCTGCTACCAGTTGTCCTTCCAGAATGTTGCCAGGTTCCTAGCTCGGATCTCCCAGAAGCTGTGTTGCTGGACAACGGCTCTACTTTTCCAAGCCAAATTCCAAACGTGGTAGCCCTTGATAAGCCCAAACATTCGAATATGATCCCTCTCCTGCCAATTATTTGTGTATTTATGTTTCCAAAGCTTGGCCCAAGGGGTTGCCGATTCCTTAAGCCACCTCCACAAAAGTTTAGCATCTGAAACTCTGCTGAGGGTTTCAGGGTCATGAAGCCCCAAACCAACATGGGCCTTAGGTTTGCAGATCTTGTCCCAAGCTAACAAAGCCCATTTCTTTTTCTCTTCCCCTTTTCCCCAAAGAAAATCTCTTTGAATGTTCATGATCTGTTGCATAACTCCTTTAGGAGCAGGAAGAGCTGACATCATAAAAATGGGTATGGCCTGCAGGATAGCCTTTGTAAGCACAAGGCACCCTGCCAAATTCAAAGATCTACATGTCTATTTCCTGATCCTATCCCGAAGTTTGTTAATTACCACCTCCCACACTCCCCTACTTAGAGATTTGTCCGTAAGAGGGATTCCAATGTACTTAGAAGGTAACTGATCCCTTTGAAACCCTATAATTCTGGTGAGGTTTCTATGAATAGCAATGTCAATGTTAAAAAAGAAAACTTTTGATTTGTTAAGGCTTACCCCTGTACCAGCGGCCATAGCAAAGTCATTCAAGATTTGTTTAAAAGCTTTGGCTTCCTTGACCGTGGGAATGCCCTGCAACATAGTGTCATCCACAAATTGTTGGTGAGTTGAGGCAGCTCCATCTATGGTCAGTTTCAGTCCCTAGATCCTTCCTTCAACATTTGCACTTTTTATCGCTCTACCTAGTCCTTCCATCATGAGCACAAAGAGGAAGGGGGAAAGCGGATCTCCTTGTCTAAGATCCCTACAAGGCAGAAAGGTTCTGGAGGGCGAGCCATTAAGAAGGATTGAAAAGATAGTCATGGATACTAGGTCCATAACCCATCTAATCCAGTTGTGGTCGAAACCATAAGCTCTCAGCATTACCGTAATGTAAGACAATATTAGCTCGTCATAAGCTTTCGCTAGGTCAAACTGTATAATCATACCAGCTTGCTTATTGCTTTTAAGAGAGTGCACCATCTCATGAGCTTGTATGACGTTATTGAGACTCTGTCTTCCTTCCACATAACCGGTTTGCTCCTCTAAGACAAGAGCTGGAAGAAGTGGCTTGAGTCTACTAGTGATCACTTTAGAAATAATCTTGTACACCACATTACATAAAACTATGGGTCTGAATCTGTCCGGTGTCATACCTTTTTCCTACTTTGGAATCAAAGCTATGAAAGAGGCATTGAGAGCCTTCAAAACCACTCTGGATCTTCTGGATTCTTCCATTACATCAAGGATGTCTTGTTTGACTGTTTTCCAGCATGCCCTGAATAAGTCCACATTGAATCCATCCGGGGCCAGGAGCTTTCCCATTTTGCATCTCATTAATAAATTCACTGACCTCATCTTTAGACATTGGCATGTTAAGATTGTGATTGTCTTCCCTTGTTACAAGCTTGGTAATTTACTTCGTGAAATTGTTAATGAACCATGACCTATCTAAGAGAGGCTCCTTTGCAATGCTAAGGAAGTGTTGTACTAGGACAGATTCCATTTCTTTGTGGGAGACAAGCTCTTTCCCTTGAAAATCTCTTAGTTTTGAAATTCTATTATTTGACCTGTGATCCAAAGTTGATTTATGAAAAAACTTTGTGTTTTTTCCCCTTCATTAATCCACTGGACTCTAGATTTCTTCCTGCAGAATATCTCCTCTTGGATGCACCTATCTTCCCATTCCTTCTGAAGAGAGTCATCTTGAGTTTTCCTTTCCTCGGTGAAACCATATGTGATTATGATATGATTAATCCCCTGGAGTTTCTGTTCAACTTCTCTTTGGATTTAAAAATATTACCAAAGTATTTTTTGTTCCAATCTTTGAGTCTGTATTTGATGTGTTTAAGTCTTGTTGCAGCTTAAACATTTTAGTGCCTTGAATGGGAAAATCTTCCATCCACCATATGTCAATATTGTTGGTGAAGTTCAGGTGAGAGAGCCAGTCATTTTCAAACCTAAAAGGTCTATTCCTTGGTGTACCTATAAATGTGGCTTCAAGCTAGACAGGCCAGTGGTCCGAGCCTCCAAAGAGAAGGATTACAGCTGTCATGTCAAGGCTTGTGAGAAAGAGGTCCTTTGAGATTAAGAATATATCTAGTTTAGAGGCAACTTGAGAAGCCCCTCCTCTCTTATTGTTCCAGGTGAAAGTGCCATTTATTGTTTCAGCATCCACTAGGCTCATTTTATTTATGAAGTTCAGGAAGGCAATGGAGTCTCTACCTAGTGTTGTGGTGCCACCTTTCTTCTCTGTAAGAAATTTGATCATGTTGAAATCCCCTGCCAAAATCGATGGCAAATCAGGATATCTCTCTCTTAGCTCCTCAAGGGGGGTGATAAGCTTGAGTTTGTCTTCTATTTTTTGAGGACCATAGACATTTGTAATCATGTAAGTCTCCCTATCACCCAAAGGCTGAATTACTAGCGATAGATAGTTCCTAGTCGCTTCCATATCTAGGATTCCAAGTTTCTTGGGATCCCAAAGAGTAAGAATCCCTCCTACCGAGTTATTTACCTTAACCTCTATACACTCATACTTGCTTAACCATTTTCTTTGTATTTCTCTGATCTTGTCCATCAAACACTTAGTTTCCTGTATAAAAACCATATTTGGTTTTTCTTCTTTTATTCTACTATTAAGATTTCTTTGTTTCCTTTTACTTCCTAGGCCCCTAATGTTCCAGGTTGTGACCTTCATTAAGAAAGATTTGTAAAGGAGTAGCTAGCGACATCTCTCATCTTACCTGAGTTAATCATGAGTTTTCAACATTCAGTCAGCAACTCATTCTATCTTTTCCTTCCTCTTTTCCTACCCAAATTCTTGGAAGAGTTCCATGGGGTTTCCTCCATTGTTTTCATCCCTCTATTCTCCTGGATGTCATGGTTTCTCTTGAATCCAGAGCCCTTTGATTGGGATCTCCAGAGGAAGAGTTATTGAACCCTGTCAAACTCCTCTTTTGGCAGGGAGTCAACCCCTTTTGTAATACCTTGCTCCAAAAACTTTTCTAGATCTAAGTTCTCCCTCTCAAGAATCTCCTGCAATTCATGGTCCTCCTTTCCAACCTCACTCAGGGTCGTCTCATGGTCCCTATTGAGCTTCACAATGCTTGGTAGGTCATCCTTTTGTTGGCTGTTCTCTGGTATATACTCCATGCTAGCATCCCTATCCTTCTCATTGGTATTAGTCTTCGCTTCCTAGTTTGCCTCGTTGTTTCCATCTTCTTCTTCTAAGATTTTGAAATTGTTGTGGCTCCGTTGCCCATCCTCGTTGATTTTCTTTTGGTATCGTTTTCCTCCTTTCCCTTTGCCCCCCACCTTAGTGAAACCCTCGGGATCTTTGCTTGTGGTTGTTTTTGTGTTGCTCTACAGTTTGTTTGATGGGAAATCCCTGTATAGGTGCCCGTGTTCATGACATTTATGGCATCTGAATGGGACATGTTCATAGTCCACCGCCTGCACCCATTCTTCATCATATACTTCAAAAATGATCTCGTCTAGAAGTGCCCTAGATAAGTCCATTTCCACACAGATCCGAGCGAAAGAGGTGTATTTACCTCTTAGAGTCACATCTAATATTTTTATAAAATTCCCTATTTTATCACCGATAGCCTTTAAAGACTGCGACAACCAATAATCTAAAGGGAGGGAGTATAGTCTTATCCATACTGGTATTGAAGTGAATGTTTCTCGTTCTGGAACAAAGTTCATCACCTATGGTCACATGTAAAGGCCTACAATAGTGTAAAAATAGGGTCCTCCCTCGAACACTCTATCTTTATCTTCTAAGCTTGTGAACACCACCATAAAGAAGCCCTTGGATCCAATGGTTTCCAGTGCTTCCTTATCCATATGTGTAAGGCCTTTTCCGTCGGCCAAATCCCCATAAATTTTCATATAACCACGTATTCCTCCATGTGTTCTCTATGCACCTATAGCGTTGAGTCACATAAAAGGACGTAAGGAATAATGGTCAACTTGCGTTTACAGACCCCTGTCACACTCATAGGTGTAACTTTCGGAATTCTACCCTCTTTCCTTTTCTCCCTGCTATCTTCATCATGATTTTATTTCTATTCATGAGGTTTGATATTTCTTTTGTTAGCATCCTCAGTTATCACCTATGGTGGTTTCTTGAAGCGATGTAGACCAGATCCCTTGATTTTGTTCGTGGCTATTTGACTACAGGAGGGAGCAGAACTCCCTCCTCCATGACCCGCCATGGTTACCAACTGCCAAACCCTAGTTCAGATTGCAGATCCCTCGAGCTCCGTCATCCCAAAAATCGGGTCCCTATCGTCTAGATGATTAATTAGTTGTTCAATTATCAACCATAGTAAGAATTAATAATTTATTGGAACTCAATTAGGTAACCCCAACTAAATTAGAATTAGAGACAAAACAAACTATGCTTACAATTTATTCAAACCTATTGAACTTTAAGATATGTCACAAGTTTAAATCTATTCGAGATCTTCAAAGTTAGAGAGTGTTATTGTGGATCAAGTCACCCCACCCTCCATTTACATATTCTAGGAAAGAGAGTGCTGACACAAAGAATTCACCACTCATCAATAGGAGGAAACAACCCAGTCCAAGGTACCTCAATAACCTTTGTTGTTTAGGATAGTTGCTCCTAATGACTTTTAGGAGTCCAATAGCCTACTATTTCTTCCTTTAAGAAGAAAGAAATCATTAAAGCTCAAATGATTTTAAGACCTCAATGCAATACACATCTAAAAGGTAAACATATTATCTAATGCAACAAAATTTAAAAAAAATTATATATTAACCATAATATCTTGATAAAAAGTAAAGAAATCATATCTAATATATTAAATCCAAACTAATCCAAACTAAACTAATTTGAATAAACTAAAAAAATGCAATACTTAAAATAATATTCAAATTATAATAACATATAAGTATATCAATATTTCATGAAAACAAGACCATGCATTCACTTTATCTTCCTGAATATGAAACTAAATCAAACATCATTCAACACAATTAGATTAATATTTAAAATCAAAACATGTGTCAAAACGTAATTTGATTAAATATTCAAATTACATATGTATAGAGACATCCTAAGCATATAATTTGAACATGTGAAAAATAACTGCATTAAAAATAAAATGAAATGACAACTGAAGTTGCAGGCCAAGCCTCCTTTTTCTTCTCCTTTCAAAATGCATAGTTTAAGCAAAAAGATCATAGTCATTTTCTCTATTTTCATATACCTATCCATACTACAACATGTTCAGCTTCTTGTCATACCACAATATGGTCCTCCTATTGGATTACAATAATCCCTTTTATAATAAACTTTGTAATCCCTTATATAATAAACAAAGTTCTCTCGTACAAAAAAATTAAATCGTCCAAAAAAGGAAATGAGACAAAGCTCCTTGAAATTAGAGTCCATTGGTTTCCATCTGTTGCATAATAGTTTCTTAAATCAAGGAAAATATTAGCATAATCCTTCGAACTATTGTTCTGGAAACAACCTTCAAATTTATATGTTGTTTGGCTATGATATCTTTTAGCTCTAAGCCCTCGCTATTCTCACAACTGTACACACAAAATCAAAAAAAATTAGTAGCTTAAATATGGTAAGCACATCCATAGAATCTACCATTATGTGTTTACTCTAAATCAAAAGATTTCATTAGTGGTTCGAAAATAAACAAACAATAAAATTGAATCCAACTTATATCCATGCCTACATTCAACATTCAAATTAATGAATGAGTGGTTGTTTATTTACAATTTTTCACATTCTGCAAATCACACAACAATTTAGATCAAATAACCACTACCAAGCAATAGAAATAAAGATGACAATTATATTTGGCTAAAGATACTGAGATATGGAAAAAACAAAAATATGGACAAACTGATCTTGTCTATTTTCTTGACATTTGAACGAATTTGTTGCTTGTTCATCAAGAGTCTTGATATCATTACGTGGATTACCAAGTTTTTTTTTTCATTTTCCATATATTTGTTATAGAAATCGATTCCATACAATCCTCCAAAATTTTGCATATTGGTTCTTCACTTGATCGCTTCCACGCCTGTTCTTGAAATAACAAACATGAACAAAATAAAAATTGATTCTCTCATGTGATTTCTACCGTAAGACTTTGTTTAAAACATGAACAAAATAAAAATTGCAATCGAATCCTTCATAAAAGTAGTTTCTAAAAATTACGACCATATCAAATAATCAAAATAGATCATCCTCTCATGATTACAAATCTTCAAAAGATTTCATTGTTATGTAAATTTCTTAATGTCTTTTTTTTTTCACTTTCGAAGACCAATTTCTATTTTTTAGGAAATGCATGTAGACTAGGATACATCTACATTGTGACCTAGTGGGGCTTAGGTAATGTAATGGATATACAGAAGATTTATCTAATTTAGGGTTGTGAGGGATCAAATCTCTAGAGGTGGAAATTTTATTTTTGGAATGTAGAAGTTTAGGAAAGGTTTGCACCTCAAGGGATTTGATCTCTTTCCACCTATGAGAGATCTGGAGTTAGATGGATATAGTCTAATTCCAATTGGGGACAACAATGTCACATTTACAGATTATCATTATTATGTATATGTTTGAGACAAATGTCATACTTTGAAATTTATATGTTTATTATTATGTCTTTGTTTGAGGATTTAAAGTGACGACATGTAGATAGAATCCTAGTTTGAATTGGGTTGAGAATGGCGAGTTCATAAATTTGAATCTGGTCACTACACACAAATCTTGTAGGAGATTTTTCTACATTAGGTCGTTGTTGAAAAGCTTTGAGGTGATCCTGAGGCTTTAAATCATATTTTGTTTTTTCTACATTTGGTCATTGTTGAAAATCTCAGTGGTGGATTTACATCATCATGTTTTCTTTTCTTGTGTTTGACAATTGTTAAAAATATTTTTTGTGTGTTTAAATTATGTTGCATTTTCTAAGCTTGCCTTATCATTCTCTTCTTTCATTGTTGGATGCTTTGAATTGTTTATGAGTGGTTTGTGTGTTTGTGTGTATGGATTTGGATGGTAATGTTTGTGGGTATTATAGTCCTTGTGTTGTATTTCTATATGCATATGTAATTGTCTATGTTAATCCAGAAGTGAGATATTTTGTCAATACTTAATTTAATTCTTAATAGTTTCCCTCAAGGTATTAATAAACATATCTTGAGGAGAATTTTTGAAAATTTACTTCCTCAAGAATATTACTGAAATGATTTTCCTCGAAATTACTCCTGAAATAATATGTTTCTTTGCAAAATTCTGAAATAATTGATTTCCTTTAAGAATATTTTGTTGAATTTTTTTATCATTATTTTTCAAAGTCAAGAAATAAAACAATTTTGAATTTTTTAATGAGTGTTCAATCTTACAAATTCTCTATATTATCTACTTCTTCAAACAATTATAATAGATTTGAAGGGTTAGGAATAATTGCAAACAATTTTTGATAAGTTTTGAGAAAGAAAACAAGACATGTTTATTTATACTGTTTAAAATTTGATAAATAATTAGTGCAAGGATTTATTAGGAAAATGGTTTTCATGTTATGATTTTTTATGGAACCATTTTTATAAAATAAAAATTAATCTATATTTTTTATTTTATCACATATCCATTTTCTATATCTCTTAAAAATAAATCTTGAATAGCATTTTAATGAAAGGTTTATAAATATATATTTTCCTCTAATAAACATTTTGAATATATTGTTGTATACAATACTTTTCAATCTTTTATACTTGATTGAATTTTCAGTCAAGGTTAAGAAAAAATATGAGAAATGATGTGAAAATTTCAATTAAAATGATAAATCATAAATCATAAAATTTTAAATTAAATTGTTCACTTATGATTTTTGTTTTTTAATTATTCATCTTCATTGGGATATTGAAATAATTTAATTTTATTGTTCATGAAAGAGTGTTGGTCATTTTTTGGGAAAATGAAATTATAAACTGGAATGATGTAGTATAGGGACAAAATATATTTTATTCTCATTCATTGCGATGCATAATTAATTTAATTTTATTGTTTATGAAAGAGTGTTGGTCTATTTATGACAAAATAAAACTATAAACTAGAATAATGTAGTTTAGGGACACTTTAATTTTAATTTTTATATTTGATCAGAATAATTTTCTAATGAATATTAATTCACTCTCGTAGAATTTTATTATATTATATTAACAAAAGATTAATTTATTTCCCAGATTGCTAGGTAGATGGTATATAAAACTGTAAAATATTCAAAGATTGACATAATATTCGTTGAAATTGTACAATATTTGAAATTGAAATGATGAGTGTACAATTACTTTAATTATTTATCTCTTTCATTCAATGTTATTTGTAATGTATATTCATTATATTTAATCTTGGATAAAAACTTAAACATTCATTATATTTCTACTATAATTTTAACTAGCAATTGCACCAAATGGTGCAATGGAAACACCATAAGTCGGTAGCTTATGAAAAAAGAGCATATATGAAGAGTGATTCCTCACCATAGAAGTAGATTCTTCAAGGGAACACCCACTGTTTTAGAGTGAATGTTTGTGTATTCTTTTGAAGAAGAAATTCAAACTAGACATTCCCCATTGGTTCAACTTCCAAAAGCATATCATTGTAGTATTTGATTACCCAAAACAATGCATTATCATCTGTAAAGGCACCATCAAAGACATAAACAAGTCTAGGGATATCTTAACTTATTAGCATTTAAATGAAAAATCTAGAAGGTGTTGTTAGAAACAGTGAAGTGTGGAAACATAGGGGAAAAGGATTGAGTTACTTACTCAGAGATGCATATTTATCAAGCGGCTTGTAGTTGAAGCTGAAAATTTGGGTCAAGTTGTTGAAGTTTGGATGTTAAGAAACAATATTCCAATCACTGTAATTCATAATGTAATTAAAGTTTGTGATATGATTTTCATTCCCCAATACTCTTTGTAGTTGAGCTTGACATGGCAATATATTCTAATTGGGCACATGTGAAATACGAGAGGAGATGTATTGATATTAGTGGGTGTTTGTACACCTAGACTCGTGAGATATGGGTAATCTCTCCTGCAATGAATTGAAAGTGCATGATATTTGTATCCTATCAATTGATTCAATTAAAAAAAAAAAAACAAAATTTGAAGGACTCTACCAAAGTGTATAGGATTGACATACCTAATACAAGATCCGGGAGAAGTGAGATTGTTGTGGAATACACAAGAATGTGTAGGGAAAGAGACAATAGTATCATCTTTGTGACACAACAATTGAGAGTCCTCTCATCCAGAAACTATGAATATATAAAAATAGCATTCTAAGTAAATGCAACAAAACAAAAATCACCTCATTACACTGCTTTCATAGGAACTCTTAATTCAAATTGATCCAAATTTCATTAATGAAATAATCTTGCCAACATTATTAATTACTAAGCCATAAAATAGGGGATGGTCACTATTGAGTTCTGCTCAAATTGTCAACTACACATTAGATATAGTTTTCCTTTTTAAAGAATGTAGAGATAAACTAATTGATTTTTACTGGTTAGTATCATTTGGGACATTTGTTTGGAGTGCATTCAACATCACCACTAAAATTCTATGAGAAAAATCATAAAATCAACTGCAAATCACATGGGAATGAACCACCAAGTTCTTCAATTTACAATATGCACATGGGAATGGGCCACCATGTTTGTCATCTTTGGTAAAATAGGGTTATGCTTGTGTGATCAATGAAGACACACGGTAGACACCCAGGGTTAAGAATTATTATCCTGGGTTGAAAGGAGTCTACAAACTCCACTTTGTGCTGTAAAAACACGTGCAAAAAGGATAGTCTAACACACCCTACACAAGGAATCACAATCCGAAAAAACATTCAATTCCATAATTTTTGCATATTCCTAAGTGGGATTCTGCATGTTTAATTCATCTTTAGCAGGATTTGGGATTCTTGATACCATGAGAGAGGAGGAATGCCTAAAGAATATTCCTTATATTTATTTCCTTTCAGTACTCGTTATAAAGGATGGTGTTCAAACGAACGAGATGATTTAATCTAGAGTGATAATCAATCCCATAATGGAATCTTGGTCGTATCCATGCCTCACTATCAGATTGAACATGTCTCCTCCCAAGCTTATATCTGATCTGACCTGCTTTGGATTCACCTACAAAATAACAAATATTTTCAGAACTTGGCATGACTGCATGTTGGAAATAATACTGAGAGGAGGGGGGGGGGGGGGGGGGGGGGGTGAATCAGTATTATCAAATTCTTTTCAATCTATCTTCCTTATTTATACTTTGAATAATTCTTCAAATATTGATCATTACTTTGTATGTCAGTATCATAAAATAATGAGCAGGAACAAGAAAAGAAAATAGTCACACAAAAGAACACCAGATATAAGGTGGAAACCCAATGTGGGTGAAAACTACCTGCTGCAATATGTCTCTATCTTCTTTCAATTAGAAACTCCTTTTACAATGATTTTGTACTGGTGCAGTCCTTTACTAGTACGCAGGCTACAACCTGCAGAGAGCTACAACCCTCTCTCGTTCTCCAGCTTCTCCTGGAAGGGAGCTACGACCCCCTTAGCTCTTGTACTAGCCAAGATACTAGTACGTAGGTGCTGGCCTACTGAAGGCTACAACCTTCTCTTTCTTCCAGGGACCATGTTTCATAAATTTTCAGGCTGGATCCATGAACATCAATCAATCATCAAGTATATCTGCA